>JARQOD010000005.1:237611675-237673936 GCA_033576555.1 Oophaga sylvatica
AGACACCCGCAGACAAACACCCGCACACAGACTCCCGCTCACAGACACTCACATATTCTCTGCCCACACAATTCCTTCCTGCAGCGTTTTTGGCATGCAAATCTGCAGCTAATCCGCAGACCTTTGTACACCTGCAGTTTAGCAGCAGATTTGACTGACTCAATGGAAGTCAATAGATGCAGAAACGCTGCAAATCCGCAAAAAGAATTGACATGCTGCGGTAAATAAAACGCTGCAAGTCCGCGCGGAATTTTCTGCAGCATGTGCACAACAATTCAGGATTCCCATTGATTAACATTGCTTGTGCACTATATTGCGGATTTGGTGCAATTCCATGCGTCAAAAACACTGCGGATCCGCAATAAAATCTGCAACGTGTGCACATGGCCTTAAAGTTATATAATGTAATATAGCATGTTTAATAATCATAAACAAAATAATGTTGAATCTAAAAAGTTACGTGTCTGGAATCTGAGCCGGCTCCAATCCTGGTAATTGCAACAGATTATAGGAAGCAATAGAATAGAACACCTGCTGCAGATGGCAGAGACTCAGCACCTGAGCACACATACAGGACCAGCACCAAACCTTATCTTTCACTCTGGATGCCGATAAGAAGTTTAAAGGGTATGCCACACTAAACAACATTGCTAACGGGATCGCTAAAAAACGTCACTATTTAGCGATCCCGTTAGCGATGTTGTTCAGTGCGGCAGCTTCCAGCGACGAGCTTCCTGCTGTGATCTCGCTCGTCGCTGGAATCGTTCCGGACCCTATTTTATCGTCGGCGCTCCCGCTGGGTAAGTATATATCGCTAGTGTGGCACCTTTTCTTAGCGATTTAGCGGTACTTTTGTACCGCTAAAGTCGTTAAGAAGATCGCTAACGGCGATAGCGTCGTTAACTATATCGCTAAATGTGGCCGCACTTAGCGATATAGAAACAATCCCGCTAGCGATCGCATTAGTATGCGTCATTATCGTGATCGCTAGCGGGATTGTTTAGTGTGGCAGTACCTTAAGCAAAATTCACAGATCTAAACCTTCTTATCCTAAAACAATATTAACTCTTTATTGATTTGTTTAGGGTACCATTGCATATAAAGTACGGTACTGTCTCTTTATGGTAGTCTATGGACTACTGCAGTAAAATAGTAGGAAAAGTAAAAGAGAGAACAACAAACCAGGACAAAAAAAGTAAACATATTTAATCTAAGATTAAACAAACTACAGAATATAGCAGTGGCAGATACGTGATTTAGGCCAGTTTCACACAATGCAGAAAAATTATGCTGTTAAATAGAGCCGCTAATCCTCACTGAAATATGCTGCAGGTTTCAGTTATTGCAATGCATTAAATCAAGTCAGTTTATGAAAAGCCATTTAAAGTCATGTGTTTTTTTCCAAGTCAGCAGTTATGGTATAAATGAAAGTTGAAATACCGGTCAGCAAATAGAACATGTAACCATAATCTATAATTAAAACACTACTAGACACGTCAGCAAAAACGGAAACATACCCATAGTATGCAAAGTAAAAAAGCTTTAAAGCTAAGTGTACTTAACACAAGTAAGAGAGAGACACAATCATGCAGAAGTAGATGAATCTGCATTAGTGACGAGCGAACGTGCTCGGATAACGTCAGACCATGCTTGGGTGGTATCCGAGCATCTGGGCTCGTATATTATGTTCAAGTCTCCACGGCTGCATGATTGGCGGCTGTTAGGGAATCCCCACATGTGTTCAGGTTGTCTAACAGCTGCAAATCATGCAGCCACAGGGACTCCTACCTGATATTCAAGTACACCCAGATGCTTGGATAACACCCGAGCATGCTTGGATAAGACGTTATCTGATCATGTTCGCTCATCACTAATCTGCATATTAGCCCAAAAAATACATTATTTTGTAAAGGTGGAAAAGATTTTGTGCACCCTCTCTGAAGACAGTGTTATTGTATTTTATGTGAAATGTATGTGTTTTACCCCCTTGTGTGCTGCAGTTTCCTGTCAATAAGGGAGGACAGGGTTAACTGTAGCTGGGGAGGAGTTAGTGGGAGCTGAGAGCAGTTCCTGGTTAAATATAGGAAGTTAGCCTAAGTTGGTAGTGAACTAGAGAAGCTATAGAACTTTCAGAGAAGATAGCCAGTTTTGAAAAGAAGTAGCAAGCCTCACAACAGACAAGCAACAGGGATGGCAGAATCACCTCTCAGCAAGGCAAGTTGGGAAACCTAATACAAGAGTCTCAGATTGCAGGTGACGTGTTAGTCAGACCTGGAGATCTGTAGTGATGGAATAGGGTTGGAGTACGTCAGTAAGATGGAAGCTAGAGAGAGATCCCTTACCCCATTCACACAGAGTGCAGCTAGGGTCAGTGGCCACAGCGAAACACAATGACATATGTGGCCTATACCAAGCAGATGGAGATCCTCAGAGTGGCCTGCTGTACATCAGCAACGTTCACCGCATTTTATGTACCGCTGTCTATAACTGCCACATAGGGGCCTCTTGCGAGATAGAAGAAAATGTATTCAAGAACTGTAACTGCTACTATTTGTATAAAGTTGCAACATACGGTAAAAAAAAGTTTATTTTTCTAAAACTGTGGAAATTAGTCGTTGGCACAACTGCTAAAGAGAAAAAAAGACTGTGGTGCCAGAGTAGGATCCCAATCCGTGCAATGATGCAATATAATCTCGCACACACCAGTGATATGTGATGATGATTTTAATCAAAAACTAGGAGTACATACAACAAACGTTTCGGTCAGTTATGACCTTCTTCGGTGTACTATAACATAATGAAACAAATGAATAAGTAAAAATTATATGCAAAACAATTTAGTAGAACATAGGGCATATAAAGAAAGTATATACAAATGTGGATTATGAAAATTACATAATATGAGAATAATGTGGAAACATATAATGCTCAGAAACTTCCAATATAGTATACATATGAAGATATACAGAAAAATATAGAAAAATATACAGAGGAATGGATGTCCCTCAGAACAAAGATTTACATCAGGTAAAACATATGGTCATACATACCAAGATATGTACTAGAAGTCAGGTGCAAGGAGGCAGAGATAATACCTGGTGGAAATGTGATGAGAAAAGTGAGGGGTGCACTGACTATCTTAGTCTAGGAGAAAGGCCACTGTGTAGAAATGAATATTACTTACCCCAAGACACAGAACTGTGTGATGGGTAAAAGAACTGGGGAGGCAAAGGAAATGGCTATAGAAATGCCGTGGGAATAGCCATAAAGAAGCATATTACAGATTAGGACGGCCATACAGATAGGTGCTGGGAATGGTTGTGCTTACCGTTATGGTGCAGGCAGGATGAAGTGGCTTGGACGCGGTATACCACCGCTTGTCAGAGAGCACTGTGAAGCAGCCGGTAGTGGCATATAAAGCCTGGTAAGCATATGGTCCGGACCGGAAGTTCGGTACCGGAAGTGAGGCGGCGTGCGTTCCAGACATGCCGCAAATGCGTTCCAAACACAGGAAGCAGTATGGAGGGTGAATGAAAAGTGCCTGAATATGCAGTGTAGCGTCATACAGTGTTAGTAAACGGTCTAGTAGTGCAGATAGCAATGTATATAGACAGAGATGATAAGATATAATATTTCAGTCAAGGAGTGAGACTGGTAGTAGTAGTGCTCCCAAGTTCTGTGCCCAAAAAGGAGGTTTTAAATTCATTGTGGCAGATTCTGTGAACAAGAAATAGATGGTCAGTACACGGTAAATAGAGCAAATATATCACATTGAAAATAACTTAAATAAACGATACAATATCATATTCTCTATTTAACCCTTTTGGGTGCAGTGTGTCTAATTGATGAATCCAATAGGCTTCTCTTTTTTTAAGGAGACTAATGCGATCACCCTCGGCGCGGTACAGTACATGTTCAATTACTTGGTATTGGAGTTGCGCTATGTTATGACCAGATGATATGAAATGATTAGGAATGGGAAGAAGAAGATTTTTACATCTAATCGTCGACTTATGTTTGGATATACGTTTTTTTATAGCGTGTGGTCTCACCCACGTATAACAGGCCACATGGGCATTTGATTAGATAGACAACAAAACTAGAATTACACGTAAAGTAATCTTTTATCTCGTATCTTTTGCCCGTGTGTGGATGATGGAACACGTTGCCTTTAATGATGTTGTTACATTGTAAACATTGAAGACATGGAAATGTCCCGTCTTGGGATTAGAGAGAAAGCGTTGTCTAGTAGGGGGGTGAGAAGTACCAATGTCGGCTCTGATTAGATGATCTCTTAGGTTTCGCTCACGGGAGGAAATGGTCTATTGAATTCTTTAATAGTTGGGTGTGCGGTACTTAATAGGTGCCAATGACGGCGTATACTGGTGTGAAGTCGATAGGCTATGGGATGGTAGTCATGTACGAAAGGAATCCTGTCGCTCGTATCCGCTTTGGGCGAAGTGGAGCTCTCTGGGAGGTCAAGTGTATATTCGGGGTAACCTCTAGTGCGAAATTTGTCGCGCATTTCTTCAATGCGTGCATCTTTAGTGGCTGCATTGGAGACGATTCTCTGGACTCGTTTGAGTTGGGATTTGGGAATTGAATCTTTCATTTTTGTTGGATGGAAGCTTTTGTAGAATAGCAAACTATTGCGATCTGTGGGTGCCATAGTTGTTTTAGATAAATCCATGTACTTGAGCGAAGTCAACCGCCAACTGAATGATACTTCCATTTACCAAAAATTAGATCACGACCTGACTAACGAAATTAATTCTATTATTCAGACTACCTTAACCAAATACATCTCAAACGGTACTATTGACAATAAGACTGGTGAATACCTCCAAAAGAAATTTCCTATTACTCCAGTTTTCTATGTACTACCAAAAGTACATAAAAATCTGACCAATCCTCCTGGGAGACCTATAGTGGCCTCCACGGAGTCTATCTTTTCACCAATAGCCAAGTATTTGGAGAAAATACTGACACCGCTTATTAAACAATCTCCCTCCTTCCTCCTAGACACAGGAGATTTTCTCAATATGATACATAATCTTGATCAAATTCCCGAGGAGGCCCTTCTAGTTACTTTTGACATTAAAGACTTGTATACCTCTATACCACATCAGGATGGTATACGCTCAGTACGTAGACTTCTGGAGTCTTCTACCTTCAATCCAGATCAGATTGACATGTGTTGCGAATTACTGACAATCCTGTTGACCAAAATTTTTTTTCTTTTTGGGGATAACTTTTATTTACAGACCAAGGGGACCGCAATGGGCTCGAACGCAGCACCTCCATATGCTAATTGCTACGTCGCCCACTATGAAGATAGCAAAATCTATAACAACCATCTCTTCCGCACACATGCCATCGTGTGGAAGAGATATATCGATGACGTCTTCTGCATCTGGAGTGGTTCCCTGAGTACCCTTAATGATTTCTTTTCCTTCCTGTGCACCTCCTGGCCAGGATTGGATTTCACAATGACCTTTGACAAGGAAAACATAAATTTCTTGGATGTAAGCATTATCAGAGAAAGCAACAACAAGCTTTCTTCCGATATATATTCCAAACCCACAGATCGCAATAGTTTGCTATTCTACAAAAGCTTCCATCCAACAAAAATGAAAGATTCAATTCCCAAACCCCAACTCAAACGAGTCCAGAGAATCGTCTCCAATGCAGCCACTAAAGATGCACGCATTGAAGAAATGCGCGACAAATTTCGCACTAGAGGTTACCCCGAATATACACTTGACCTCCCAGAGAGCTCCACTTCGCCCAAAGCGGATACGAGCGACAGGATTCCTTTCGTACATGACTACCATCCCATAGCCTATCGACTTCACACCGTATACGCCGTCATTGGCACCTATTAAGTACCGCACACCCAACTATTAAAGAATTCAATAGACCATTCCTCCCTTGCTTCCGTCAACCGCGAAACCTAAGAGATCATCTAATCAGAGCCGACATTGGTACTTCTCACCCCCCTACTAGACAACGCTTTCTCTCTAATCCCAAGCACGGGACATTTCCATGTCTTCAATGTTTACAATGTAACAACATCATTAAAGGCAATGTGTTCCATCATCCACACACGGGCAAAAGATACGAGATAAAAGATTACTTTACGTGTAATTCTAGTTTTGTTGTCTATCTAATCAAATGCCCATGTGGCCTGTTATACGTGGGTGAGACCACACAAGCTATAAAAAACCGTATATCCAAACATAAGTCGACGATTAGATGTAAAAATCTTCTTCTTCCCATTCCTAATCATTTCATATCATCTGGTCATAACATAGCGCAACTCCAATACCAAGTAATTGAACATGTACATGTACCGCGCCGAGGGGGCGATCGCATTAGTCTCCTTAAAAAAAGAGAAGCCTATTGGATTCATCAATTAGACACACTGCACCCGAAAGGGTTAAATAGAGAATATGATATTGTATCGTTTATTTAAGTTATTTTCAATGTGATATATTTGCTCTATTTACCGTGTACTGACCATCTATTTCTTGTTCACAGAATCTGCCACAATGAATTGAAAACCTCCTTTTTGGGCACAGAACTTGGGAGCACTACTACTACCAGTCTCACTCCTTGACTGAAATATTATATCTTATCATCTCTGTCTATATACATTGCTATCTGCACTACTAGACCGTTTACTAACACTGTATGACGCTACACTGCATATTCAGGCACTTTTCATTCACCCTCCATACTGCTTCCTGTGTTTGGAATGCATTTGCGGCATGTCTGGAACGCACGCCGCCTCACTTCCGGTACCGAACTTCCGGTCCGGACCATATGCTTACCAGGCTTTATATGCCACTACCGGCTGCTTCACAGTGCTCTCTGACAAGCGGTGGTATACCGCGTCCAAGCCACTTCATCCTGCCTGCACCATAACGTAAGCACAACCATTCCCAGCACCTATCTGTATGGCCGTCCTAATCTGTAATATGCTTCTTTATGGCTATTCCCACGGCATTTCTATAGCCATTTCCTTTGCCTCCCCAGTTCTTTTACCCATCACACAGTTCTGTGTCTTGGGGTAAGTAATATTCATTTCTACACAGTGGCCTTTCTCCTAGACTAAGATAGTCAGTGCACCCCTCACTTTTCTCATCACATTTCCACCAGGTATTATCTCTGCCTCCTTGCACCTGACTTCAAGTACATATCTTGGTATGTATGACCATATGTTTTACCTGATGTAAATGTTTGTTCCGAGAACGATCCATTCCTCTGTATATTTTTCTATATTTTTCTGTATATCTTCATATGTATACTATATTGGAAGTTTCTGAGCATTATATGTTTCCACATTATTCTCATATTATGTAATTTTCATAATCCACATTTGTATATACTTTCTTTATATGCCCTATGTTCTACTAAATTGTTTTGCATATAATTTTTACTTATTCATTTGTTTCATTATGTTATAGTACACCGAAGAAGGTCATAACTGACCGAAACGTTTGTTGTATGTACTCCTAGTTTTTGATTAAAATCATCATCACATATCACTGGTGTGTGCTGAGATTATATTGCATTATTTTTCTAAAACTGTCTGGCTTATTCTCCAAGAATCTGAAGGGTCTCCAACTCCACCATGACATGGCAGAGTCCACTTTGAAAGCGACCCTTATGTTAAAGAACATTAGTACACACACCTGGTGACCCATCTGTTTGGTTTTCAGGGCTTCTGAAGTAAACCTCTCGACCAGGGAAGTCCCTTACAATTTTACTAATACAATTGATGAAGGAATACATTGGGTTCATGGTTATGAGTCCATTGCAGTCAGAACAGAAGTGCCCCCCGCCTTCTCAGAGAACATTAATGGGCTGCAGTGTCTCTACGATGTAGATGGGGGGAGGCTCTCCTAAGAAAATTACAAATACTTCCATCGTTCTTCCTAGGCAAATATTTTTTGCGCCTCTTAGACAATCAGGAGCTTGACCTGTCTCTATAATTATTATACTATTATTAATAATGCTTTAAAGCTTTCTGGTTAGAGAAAATTCTGTATACACAAAGACGTATATGATTATACAGTTTATATATGTGTATACATATATACTTTTATACATATATACAGTACAGACCAAAAGTTTGGACACACCTCATTTACAGATTTTTCTGTATTTTCATGACTATAAAAATTGTACATTCACACTGAAGGCACCAAAACTATGAATTAACACATGTGGAATTATATACTTAACAAAAAAGTGTGTAACAACTGAAAACATGTCTTATATTCTAGGTTCTTCAAAGTAGCCACCTTTTGCTTTGATGACTGCTTTGCACACCTCTGGCATTCTCTTGATGAGCTTCAAGAGGTAGTCACCGGAAATGGTCTTCAACAATCTTGAAGGAGTTCCCAGAGATGCTTAGCACTTTTTGGCCCTTTTGCCTTCACTTTGACGTCATCTGGCGTAGCACCCCATCACTCTCCATCTTGGTCAAATAGCCCTTACACAGCCTGGAGGTGTGTTTGGGGTCATTGTCGTGTTGAAAAATAAATGATGGTCCAACTAAATGCAAACCGGATGGAATAGCATGCCGCTGCAAGATGCTGTTGTAGACATGCTGCTTCAGTATGCCTTCAATTTGAATAAATCCCCAACAGTGTCACCAGCAAAGCACCCCCACACCATCACACCTCCTCCTCCATGCTTCACGGTGGGAACCAGGCATGTAGAGTCCATCCGTCACCTCTTCTGCGTCGCACAAAGACACGGTGGTTGGAACCAAAGATCTCAAATTTGGACTAAAGCACAGATTTCCACTGGTCTAATGTCCATTCCTTGTGTTCTTTAGCCCAAACAAGTCTCTTCTGCTTGTTGCCTGTCCTTACCAGTGGTTTCCTAGCAGCTATTTTACCATGAAGGCCTGCTGCACAAAGTCTCCTCTTAACAGTTGTTGTAGAGATGTGTCTGCTGCTAGAACTCTGTGTGGCATTGACCAGGTCTCTAATCTGAGCTGCTGTAAACTTGCGATTTCTGAGGCTGGTGACTCGGATAAACTTATCCTCAGAAGCAGAGGTGACTCTTGGTCTTCCTTTCCTGGGGCGGTCCTCATGTGTGCCAGTTTCTTTGTAGCGCTTGATGGTTTTTGCAACTGCACTTGGGGACACTTTCAAAGTTTTCCCAATTTTTCGGACTGAGTGACCTTCATTTCTTAAAGTAATGATGGCCACTCGTTTTTCTTTACTTAGCTGCGTTTTTCTTGCCATAATACAAATTCTAACAGTCTATTCAGTAGGACTATCAGCTGTGTATCCACCAGACTTCTGCACAACACAACTGATGGTCCCAACCTCATTTATAAGGCCAGAAATCCCACTTATTAAACCTGACAGGGCTCACCTGTGAAGTGAAAACCATTTCTGGTGACTACCTCTTGAAGCTCATCAAGAGAATGCCAAGAGTGTGCAAAGCAGTCATCAAAGCAAAAGGTGGCTACTTTGAAGAACCTAGAATATGAGACATAATTTCAGTTGTTACACAGTTTTTTGTTAAGTATATAATTCCACATGTGTTAATTCATAGTTCTGATACCTTCAGTGTGAATTTACAATTTTCACAGTCATGAAAATACAGAAAAATATTTAAACAAGGTGTGTCCAAACTTTTGGTCTGTACTGTATATATGTATAAATATATATAGTTTATATGTGTGTATTATTGATGAGCGAGTATACTCGTTGCTCGGGTTTTCCAGAGCATGCTCGGGTGGTCTCCGAGTATTTGGAAGTGCTCAGAGGTTTAGTTTCTGTTGCTGTAGCTACATGATTTATGGCTGCTGGACAGCTTGAATAGATGTGAGGATTGCCTGTTTGTTAAGGAATCCCCACATGTATTAAGGCTGTCAAATAGCCGCAAATCATGCAGCTACGGCAACAGAAACTAAATCTCAGAGCAATTCCAAATAATCAGAGATCACCCGAGCGTGCTCGGGAAAACCCGAGAAGCGAGTATACTCGCTCATCACTAATGTGTATACATATATACACATACATATAGATAGTATATACATACACACTCCTCAACATTGAAATTGCAAGAGCAAGAAGGAACAGTTGTGCAGCTATGGAAAACACAGGATTCATAGACAATAATATGAAAATAATGAAAAACTGAAAACAAAATATTCAGCATTGAGTATGAGCTCTCCACACAGAAATACACAGACTTACATGCCTTGGTATGCTTTCTGTGAGGTTATTAAAGGATGTATGAGGAATATTCTGCTGTGCTGAATGCACTTGGGCATGCAAATCATCAAGATCCGCTGCTGACAGCTCTCTTTGCAATTGCAGAGCAATGGCATTCCAGATATGTTGAGAAGGGATTCAAGTCCAGAAATTGTCTACACAAACTATCAGAAGGCATTTACACAACATTGGGCCATGAGCCAGACATCCAGCTACAGGTTTCCACTGACTTCACAACTACCCAGATCACAAAAACTTTCACAGTGCAGAGTAAGACATGAATGGAGACTGGAATGGAGATCGATCCTCATCAGCAAAGGATCCTGCTTGTGGCTTGGATGCAATGAAGGCTGAAGATTGGTCTGGAGACCACATGGGCGATGCCATGAAAAGACATTCAAGAGGGAATGTCATATCCCTCCTTCTCCTAAGATAATAGTGTTGAGTGACATCACAGCAGCCAGACCTTCCTACTCTTCATTTCAGGGACGCTAACAACTTTACTTTACATTCGTTTGTGGAACCAGTAGTATGGCCATTTCTCCAAAGTTTCTCAGGACCTGTTTTTTCAACATTCCTCAAGCAACAATTAATAACTGCTTTGATAGAATGCCAACTTGCATGAGTGCATGTAATTCTGTGTGTGGCATTCATGCTCAATTCAGAATACAGTAAGTCGAGAAGTTTTGAAAAATGTATTTCCATTTTTCATCTGCATATTATTAACATGTTTATAATGTGATTTCTATAATTCTATGACTTTTCCTTCTTGGTGTTACAATTTCAATATTCAGTGGTGTATTTCTTTATAAAGCACTGAAAAAAACACTAGCCTTTCTTATTATAAATATACACAAAATAGAACCATTATAGAGCCATGATCACTGGGATCCTTTGGGTTATATAGAATTACTCATATCATCTGATTGAATGAGCCTATTCAGATGTGAATGGTAATGCCTATGAAAAAGGAAGACAGAGAGCGGATGCCAAACATTCTTATTGAAAGGGAAAAGGGAAGGGGAAAAATGGTTCTAAAATAATTCAGAATTTCTGTCAAGATATCGGTCTCACACATGATCTAATCAGTGGATCTAAACAAAACCCAAGAACAAAACAAAATGGGCATATACCCTACAGCAAGTAAATAAGTAAATAGTAATAGTACAGGTAAATAACATAGGGTACTTACTTAATGCTATTTTTATTTTAAAAAAAGCATAAAAGCCATCCCACCACGACAATGTGCACCAATTGGGATAGTCCTAACCTGTCTCTAGTATTAAAAACTTACCATGTGTGAAAAAACATCAATCAGTGGGTCTGGCAACTATAAACTAATTATTAAAGTTTGTTAAATGTCTTACTTGAAGTGATTAGATATCCGTATAAAATATCTTTAGTAACAGAATAGTTATGTATTCGCCAGTTGGACAAGGAAATCTTTGTAACACATCAATTTGTCAAAATAAATATTAAACGTTCTATTGCTCTGCATCAATAATGTCAGAACACTATGATAGATAAACTGCAAGACACTTGGAAACTGCTGCGGGCTTTAACCACATTAACTTCCATTGCTCCAGAGTACAGTACATTTCAAGCATTTACTGATCTTTTGTAGAGCTACATTTAAAATGCACAAGAACTTTAAACTAATGGAAAAAAGTTTGAAAATGTAAATCCCTACCTAGTTTTCTTTTTCATGTCTTAACAACCTCATACTAATGTCAGAAAATGTCTCATGGTCCACCTGGTCCTTTCTTATATTATTTCTTTTCAAATTTCATCTTAGAAGAGTTTGTCTCACTGAAAAATGTTTAAAGGTTATTTCACTTTCAAATAACTTATGTCAAAATCATAATTGTAGAATAGCAAACAGAGATAGCATTCAACCTCCCGGAATCCAGCACCAGCTCTCCACCACTGCTCCTGTAAGGTTCTTTGTCTCTGTTGACATGTTCCTTGAAACTCAGTTTTCCGTCGGCCATTTTGCTTTCTGTCTTTCTGCAGCTCTTGCCCTCAGTTAATATGGAGTTCCAGTTTTCATGTTCCCGCCCTGATTCTTCCCTCTTGCTTCTTAAGCAGCCTCAGCTGAACAATCAGTGCTCCTGAATCAAGCCTCAGTCAGTCTGTGACCTGACTCCTGGAAGCCTTGGACTTGTACTCCAGCTATTCCCTACTGAGGAACCTTGGAACACTTTTGGACTCTGGAAACCTGCTGTTTGGTGAATCCATGTTTGCAGAGGAATTACGGTACAGAGAAGAGATCCTGAACCTGCTTTGGAGATTTATTGTAGTGCTTGAAGTTACTCTGGCCTGCTGTGTCTCCTGTCGCTGTTCCTGCAAACTGTGTGAACTTTTCAGCATGCTTGTATGAAGTAATATAAGTCATTTCATTTCAACCTATGTCTCCTGTGTTTTCTTCGCACCCAAGCACAAGACGCTATAGGAACTGTACACTATACATGACAAGATTCAGGAGCCAATGTTTAGTGTCTGCTGGGTCTGGGAAAGCCGTGTCTGCTGTGACTGTGGATATCAGATGTCCGTTTAATACCTTATGTGATGACAGTGGTTGTGACTTCTCACAACCATTCCAGGTGAGCGCATTCCCTTAAAATTTTACTCTGCAGTGTTACCACAGGTAAACACTATTGTTTTTTTTTTTTCCTTTCCTCTTCTCCTTCCAGCACTTCTGCCTTAAAAGATCTGGAAGATGGAGGCCCGCATAAAGGAACTTTGCGGAGTGACTGATACAATCCTTTCAGATGTACAGACTTTAAAAACCCGTTTTGCAAGCCTACAGGACCTCACTAATCATAATTTGCAAGTGTTTGGACAGACTACCCAGGAATTGCGAGCCAGGATTGAGGCTCTAGAGGAACGAGCCCAGGCTCCTGCCATAACCCCGAGTTCTGGGATCCCCAAATTACCTCCTTTTCGTTTTGGCGGTGAACGTGAGAAATTCAGGGGATTTATTAATCAATGTAATTTATTTTTCTCTGCACATGCTTCACAATTTCCCACTGAACGATCCAAAGTGCTTACTATAATCATGTTGCTTACCAATAAGACTTTGATGTGGGCAAACCCTCTGATTGAGACTGAGGATGATTGTTTGAATCACCTTGATGCTTTTATTTCAGCCATGGGGCAGGTGTTTGATGACCCCAATCGAGGTGCAACAGCTGAAGCAGCCATGTTAACTTTGCGCCAAGGTAAGCGTTCAGTAGCCGAATATGCCCTGGATTTCAGGAGATGGGCTCTTGATACCACTTGGGACACTTCCGCTAAGAAATCTATTTTTCGGAAAGGGTTGTCTCCACTGATTAAGGATGAACTTGCTCGTGCCGACCCTCCCACTGCGTTAGGTGACTTTATTAACTATTGTATTCGTATTGATGCTCGTCTGACTGAACGCAGACAAGAGAGATGGTTCGAAAATAATCGCACTAACCTTTTACTACCTCCCTCCTCAGCTACGGAACCTTTGAGTAGGATCACAAGGGAACCAGAACCTGAACCCATGCAGGTGGACTCTTTACTAGTGTTGAGCATTCCGATACCGCAAGTATCGGGTATCGGCCGATATTCGCTGTATCGGAATTCCGATACTTAGTTCCGATATTTTTCATATATCGTATACCGGAATCGGAAGTTCCCATAATTCTTTGAGAGGCAATGTGATTTTAGTCAGCCAATGAGGAATCTTATGAAGTGTGGGCACATCCTGTAATGCTGCGGTCATCTTAACTAATGGCATGGCTGTGATTGGCTGCTGAAATGATGTCAGAATGCACTATAAAAGGCGCCGCCTCCATTTTAGCGTCACTGTGCTGTGAACTCAGTTAGGGACAGAACGCTGCTGTGCTGACTCTGAGGGACAGTTAGACATTGCGATTTTGTGTACTCTACTGTGCTTTAGGCAGGCTAGTTTACCAACCGCTGTGTAAAGCTTCCTTTTGCCAGTGTTGTTTTAACAGCTCTGTGCAAGGTGTGTGTGAGAGTGCAGGTGACGCTGCAGTTTGCTCTGCATCCACCGCTGTTTGTAGGCATCTGCACGTGTCACTCACTGACTCTTTTTTTTATTTGATTTTGTGGAATTGGTGCAGCTCCATTATATTTGCCAAAAATCTAATCTATTAGTGTGACGCGCTTCCATCCGTATACAATACATTGGTTGCAAACACTATAGAAGTAGACAAAGGGGCGTTTCACAGCTACTGAACAGTTGTGTTTCAGTGTTCACTGTAGTCTGTGAGCTTTTCATTTTTTGAGTGCAGATCACGCTCCAGTTAGTTCTTCAACTACTGCTGGTTGTAGTCTGCTGAGCGTGTGTCACTGCCTCATCCTTCACTAATTGGTGCTGCTCCATTATATTTGCCAAAAATCTAATCTATTAGTGTGACGCGCTTCCATCCGTATACAATACATTGGCTGCAAACACTATAGAAGTAGACAAAGGGGCGTTTCACAGCTACTGAACAGTTGTGTTTCAGTGTTCACTGTAGTCTGTGAGCTTTTCATTTTTTGAGTGCAGATCACGCTCCAGTTAGTTCTTCAACTACTGCTGGTTGTAGTCTGCTGAGCGTGTGTCACTGCCTCATCCTTCACTAATTGGTGCTGCTCCATTATATTTGCCAAAAATCTAATCTATTAGTGTGACGCGCTTCCATCCGTATACAATACATTGGTTGCAAACACTATAGAAGTAGACAAAGGGGCGTTTCACAGCTACTGAACAGTTGTGTTTCAGTGTTCACTGTAGTCTGTGAGCTTTTCATTTTTTGAGTGCAGATCACGCTCCAGTTAGTTCTTCAACTACTGCTGGTTGTAGTCTGCTGAGCGTGTGTCACTGCCTCATCCTTCACTAATTGGTGCTGCTCCATTATATTTACCAAAAATCTAATCTATTAGTGTGACGCGCTTCCATCCGTATACAATACATTGGTTGCAAACACTATAGAAGTAGACAAAGGGGCGTTTCACAGCTACTGAACAGTTGTGTTTCAGTGTTCACTGTAGTCTGTGAGCTTTTCATTTTTGAGTGCAGATCACGCTCCAGTTAGTTCTTCAACTACTGCTGGTTGTAGTCTGCTGAGCGTGTGTCACTGCCTCATCCTTCACTAATTGGTGCTGCTCCATTATATTTGCCAAAAATCTAATCTATTAGTGTGACGCGCTTCCATCCGTATACAATACATTGGCTGCAAACACTATAGAAGTAGACAAAGGGGCGTTTCACAGCTACTGAACAGTTGTGTTTCAGTGTTCACTGTAGTCTGTGAGCTTTTCATTTTTTGAGTGCAGATCACGCTCCAGTTAGTTCTCCAACTACTGCTGGTTGTAGTCTGCTGAGCGTGTGTCACTGCCTCATCCTTCACTAATTGGTGCTGCTCCATTATATTTGCCAAAAATCTAATCTATTAGTGTGACGCGCTTCCATCCGTATACAATACATTGGTTGCAAACACTATAGAAGTAGACAAAGGGGCGTTTCACAGCTACTGAACAGTTGTGTTTCAGTGTTCACTGTAGTCTGTGAGCTTTTCATTTTTTGAGTGCAGATCACGCTCCAGTTAGTTCTTCAACTACTGCTGGTTGTAGTCTGCTGAGCGTGTGTCACTGCCTCATCCTTCACTAATTGGTGCTGCTCCATTATATTTACCAAAAATCTAATCTATTAGTGTGACGCGCTTCCATCCGTATACAATACATTGGTTGCAAACACTATAGAAGTAGACAAAGGGGCGTTTCACAGCTACTGAACAGTTGTGTTTCAGTGTTCACTGTAGTCTGTGAGCTTTTCATTTTTTGAGTGCAGATCACGCTCCAGTTAGTTCTTCAACTACTGCTGGTTGTAGTCTGCTGAGCGTGTGTCACTGCCTCATCCTTCACTAATTGGTGCTGCTCCATTATATTTGCCAAAAATCTAATCTATTAGTGTGACGCGCTTCCATCCGTATACAATACATTGGTTGCAAACACTATAGAAGTAGACAAAGGGGCGTTTCACAGCTACTGAACAGTTGTGTTTCAGTGTTCACTGTAGTCTGTGAGCTTTTCATTTTTTGAGTGCAGATCACGCTCCAGTTAGTTCTTCAACTACTGCTGGTTGTAGTCTGCTGAGCGTGTGTCACTGCCTCATCCTTCACTAATTGGTGCTGCTCCATTATATTTGCCAAAAATCTAATCTATTAGTGTGACGCGCTTCCATCAGTATACAATACATTGGTTGCAAACACTATAGAAGTAGACAAAGGGGCCTTTCACAGCTACTGAACAGTTGTGTTTCAGTGTTCACTGTAGTCTGTGAGCTTTTCATTTTTTGAGTGCAGATCACGCTCCAGTTAGTTCTTCAACTACTGCTGGTTGTAGTCTGCTGAGCGTGTGTCACTGCCTCATCCTTCACTAATTGGTGCTGCTCCATTATATTTGAAAAAAATCTAATCTATTAGTGTGACGCGCTTCCATCCGTATACAATACATTGGTTGCAAACACTATAGAAGTAAACAAAGGGGCCTTTCACAGCTACTGAACAGTTGTCTGCAGTGTTCACTGCAGTCTCTGAGGAATAACCACACTTAGGCCTTATAACTTTTCTGACTTTCTTTATCAATCTACCAAGATGAAGAAGGCAGGGAGTAAGGCATGTGGTCGTGGCCGGGGAGTTTCAGCAGGGAGAGGACGTGGGGATTCTGTGGCTGCTGCCGCACCCAGTGACACAGCATCCACCAGTTTTCCCCGTGAGCGTTCCTTTATGCGCACTTTTGTAGGAGCTCAGCGTACCCCTCTGCTGCGGGAAGAACAAATTGAAGCCGTTGTTGGTTGGATGGCAGCCAATGCATCGACTTCAATTGCTTCCACCTCCTCTCAGGACCACAGCACTGTTGAACAACCATCTGTCTCTTCACCGCCTGCCAAATTGCCCAGGCAGTCAGAGAGTTATGAACTGGAGCCAGCTGAGTCTCTGCTTCTGTTCTCAGAATCTGTTGGCTTGGAAACAGGGGCCCAGCCAAGCAGCATTCTGGAATGTGAAGAAGAGGCAGTATGCAGTGATGCGCAACAGCTGTGTCTCTCTGAATGTGAAGAGGCGGGTGAGCCAGTGCCGATGGTCAGCACACCGCAGAACGCATCTGATGATGATGAGACTCAGGTGCCATTTTCTGTTGAGCAAGGTGCTGGCCAGACCACCCAACAGCAGCAGGTGTTGGAAGAGGGTAGTGGAGATGATGAGGTCCAAGACCCAACATGGCGTGAGGAACAGGAAGGTGGTGGTAGCAGCTCTGAGGAAGAGATTGCCCCAACGGTCCAAACAGTAAGGAGAGGTAGGCTGCAGACTCGGTTGCCTGTACCCTCCAGTTTGGCACCCGTTCGTAGCAGTTCTCTTCCAACAGCCAAACCGGGCGCTCCCAGGACTTGCACTGTGTGGTCCTTTTTTGACACACTTGCAGATGATATTTGCTATGTCAAATGCAAGCTGTGTAATCAAAAAGTTAAAAGAGGTAAAAATATCAGTAACCTCAATACCACAAATATGTGGAAACATGTACGGACAAAGCACGTAGCTGAGTTACAAAGACACACTGGAGATGTAGGCCAACCTACAGTAGCACCTACATCTTCAGCTCGTGTTGGAGCCTCTTCATCCAGCTCACACACAGCTGGTTCGGCTTCCTCACAGGATCGCCATGGAAGAACCTCTGTAACTGTTGTCCAGAGACCCAGTGTTATTCCACCCACAGCTGCAAGTTCCCTGTCATCCTCACACTCCCAGGCCACAAAACAGCCATCGGTAGCACAGGCATGGGATAAAAGACGGCATGGGATAAAAGATGGCCATACTCGGCAAACCATCCACGAGCACAGGCTCTGAATGCTGGCATTGCAAAACTCCTGTCCCTTGAAATGCTGTCATTCAGGCTGGTGGAGACTGACAGTTTCCGTGACTTAATGTCATTGGCAGTCCCACAATACAATGTGCCCAGCCGATTTTATTTCAGCAGGCAAGCCGTCCCTGGTCTGCAAAAGCATGTTGAGGGAAAAATTAAACATGCGCTACTAAACGCCGTCAGTAGCAAGGTCCACCTGACCACCGATGGGTGGACCAGTACCCATGGCCAGGAACGATACCTTTCCCTCACTGCCCATTGGGTCAATGTTGTGGAGCCGGGTACAGATCTTGCGAGTGGCGCTGTACGTGTTCTGCCAACTCCAAGGATTGCAGGAATCAAGTCTGTCCACATTGACTCCTCCTCCTACTCCAGTTCCTCAGAATCATCGCTGCAGGAGCCGTCACGGTCTACCTCCACATGGACCCGTGAACGTTTACCTGATGCGACCGATATGAGCACAGCCGTGGCCAAACGTCAACAGGCCGTCCTGAAATTAATTTACATGGGGAATCGAAGCCACACAGCGCAGGAGCTCTGGAATGCCATCAAGCAGGAGAGCGACGTGTGGTTTTTGCCAGCGAATCTCCAGCCAGGCTTGGTAGTGTGTGACAATGGCCGAAATCTGGTGGCAGCTCTGGGCCTTGGCAACCTCACTCACATACCATGTCTGGCACATGTGCTCAACTTGGTCGTGCAGAGTTTTTTGAGGGACTATCCGGATCTTGATGCACTGCTGCACAAGGTCCGCCTAGAGTGCGCTCACTTGCGACGTTCCAGCATGGCCAGATCGCGCATTGCAGCTCTGCAACGCAGATTTCGCCTTCCTGAACATCGCATCATATGTGACGTACCCACCAGGTGGAATTCCACGTTACATATGTTGGAGCGGTTGTGTGAGCAGCAGCCAGCAGTAATGGAGTATCAGCTGCATCAGGCGCAATCAACTCGCAATTTGCGTCGTTCACACTTCACCACTATTGAGTGGGCCTCTATGAAGGACATCTGCCACGTTTTGCGTGCGTTTGATGAGTCAACGCGGATGGCGAGTGCAGATGATGCACTAGTCAGCCTGACTGTCCCCCTTATCTGCCTGCTTCAAAAAACACTGCAAGCAATAAGGGATGAGGTTTTGGAAGAGGTGGAGGATGAGGAGTCACAAATTCCATCACCTTCTGGACAGTCAGCGCAACGTGGTTCCTCACAAAGGGCTGGGCAGTGTTCACTTTGTGAGGAGGATGAGGAGGAGTCAATGGAGGAGGAAGACATCGCTCCAGAGGGAGGTACACAACGCTCTAGTCAGTATGTAGAGCGAGGGTGGGGTGATGCAGAGCAGTCAGAGATGACGCCTCTTGCAGGGGACAGCGTTTCTTGGCCAGTTGGGAGTCTGCAGCACATGGTTGATTTCATGCTGCAGTGCCTGAGAAACGACCGCCGCATCGCCCACATTCTCACCACGTCTGATTATTGGGTGTACACCCTCCTAGACCCTCGCTACCGGGACAACTTACAAAGCCTCATCACACCGTTGAACCGGGAGCGTAAAATGCGGGAGTACCAAGACATACTGGTGCAATCCATAATGTTCTCCATTCCAGCCGAGAGCACTGCTGCTGCTACTGCTTTACAAAGCAGCTCTGTGCGTCGAGGCAGTGGAGACAGCTCTGCAACAAGAGGGAGCACAAGCAGCGCCTCTGCACAGGGCAAGACCAGTATGTTCCAAATGTGGCGAAGTTTTGTGGCAGCGCCACCAATGTCTACACCATCCGAGACGGCTCCAGTCAGCAGGAGGCAACGTTTCCGTAAGATGGTGACAGACTACATGTCTTTCCCTCTCAGTGTACTCCCAGATGGCTCTTCCCCATTCAAGTTTTGGGTCTCTAAGCTGGATACATGGCCAGAGCTTAGCCAGTATGCATTGGAGGTGCTGGCTTGCCCTGCTGCCAGTGTATTATCGGAGCGCGTCTTTAGTGCCGCAGGTGGTGTACTAACAGACCGTCGCATGCGACTATCCTCCGATAATGTAGACCGGCTTACTTTTCTGAAAATGAACAAGGCATGGATCTCGCCAGAATTTGTCTGTCCGTTTTCAGATTAAATAACTGGTTCGCAACGTTATCCATGTCTCCTGTTCCCTACACATGCACAGAAAAACCCATGTCGAACATGCTCCAAATAGGGAAGAGCCGTCACCCTGATTGTTATGCTTAAAACAGGAAATTGTGAAGTTTTCCAGGCCTAGAATGATAATTTTTTATGACAAATATGGACAAATAATAATTTGTCATCACAGCGCATATCTGCACATGTCTATTATAAATGGTAACAAAAACTAAAACATAGTCTTCACTTTTGAAATTAATGCATAAAAGTACATTTCATACTTATCAATTAATGCTTTTTAAGGAACTTTATCTGTACCTGTAAGATAATGCAGTCAATGGATGTACAAATCATAAAATCCTCATCATCATCATCACGATTTTTATTTATGACAGACATTATAAAATACACATACTGATGCCAACTGTAACTTCACACACCATATATGAAATGGCCAGCATCTAAACCTGGTAATAATGTGCAATAATAAATTATTACATCTATAAAGTGCATCATGCATACTGACAATAGGTAGTACTAGTTATACCTGCAAGTGCTGTTGAAACAACCACAACAGATATAAATTAATAATGGTATATAGGTATCACAGTGCAGTTACTCATGGACAATGTCGATGTAATACTGTACCTCAATAAAGTCAGCGTGAACCATTATGCTTGTTAGTCTTGTAGATTGTTAAAGAGGGAACGGTCTTTTTTTGTTGGTCATAGGTGGAGTATTAGACAGTAAATGATTACTGCTGTTGTATTTTTGGCGTCCCTAGGCGCAATAACGCTGCGTAACGTCACATTTTATAGAGTCATCTAATTGACACACGCTACCCTACCCTATGCGTGACAGTAGGAAGGTAGTGTTGACGGATAAAGCCTTGCGCAACCAGACATGCTTTTACCCTCTTCAACACTGTCCAAGCAAAAAATGCATGATTGCAGCCGCAGACTTTATTGACGTACAGTATAACATCGCCATTACCCATCAGAGGCTGTCCACTGTCTGATACAGACATAGAATATACCTTTGCTATCCGTAGCCTTTCTTTCACCTACACTTGCAGGCACACACTTAAATTGTGACAATGCATTATGTTTTTTTAAATGGTTATTTTTTATCGTACATTATTGTGTCATCACATTGATGAGTCCATGCTGGACATGTCATACATGCTGTACAAAGTAACGATTTTATTAACTGAAATAATTGAAATGTCTATGACTGTCACATCTAAATTGCAATGATGATGATGATGAGTGACGATTACAAAATCCATTGTCTTCACTATGTTATGGTTTAACATAGCGTTCCTTAAGCATTATTCATAAATACAAAAATGGACTTTTATTCTTAAATTTACAACACTATATTTTGTAACCAATTTTTTGGGTGGTGTGTTGTTCCATTTCTTGTTGGCATGTGCATATATGCGTTTATATTTCCAGTGTATTTATTTTTATTATTGAAGTTAGGAAACATGTGTATCTTCGTACCGTGTTAGCCATTAGATAGAAAAATATTTACACTTGAGAGTCCACAGTGGTTGATACCTTTGAATGGATAACTGAAAAGATGGTAACAAATTGCAAGCTTTCGAGGCTACTCACGTCTCTTCAACAGGCAAAGACTAAAACAAAAAATGAAGCATCACATATTTCTATACACAACAGGACACAGGAATAGTGCAATAGGTAAGACAAGTAAGTGACGTGTAGCAGAACTTTTATTATCACAGAGGGATGAACATAAATATTGGAACAGTTCCTAGATAAGGATAGAAAGTTTTATTGCCCTCTGATTGGGGTCTGGTTTTGTGTTTTAATGCCCCTGGAAGGGCAGAGACGCAGATTCCTTAATTGATATAGAATGACATAAATCCGTGTGATCTATTCATTCCATCACTAACAGTGTCAAAGGTCATGATGAGCTTATATTCTGAAACCTTTGTATCTTTGTCATATTTGAAGTTATATTTTAATACCAGTAATTCCATATCCATCATGCTATGACCGGGCATACAAAAGTGTTTTGCCACAGGTAAATCCATTATTTTTTGTCTTATCGTGTGGCGCTGATAATTCATCCTTGTTCTCATTTTTTGGCCGGTCTAACCCTCACTTGTCCCTCCCTCACTTGTCTTACCTATTCCTGTGTCCTGTTGTGTGTACAAATATGTGATTCTTCCATTTTTTTTTTAGTCTTAGCCTGATGAAGAGACCTGAGTAGTCTCGAAAGCTTTGAATTTGTTACCATATTTTCAGTTAGCCATTAAACGGTATCAACCACAGAGGACTCTCAAGTATAAATATTTTTCTATTCTTGGAATTGAAATTCATCATTTTATTGTCCTAGTAAAACTTCATTTATTCTTGTTTGAAGTACATACATTTGCAATGGCCACGTAACAAGGCAATAAGTCAATATTTTGTGCCTACACCCTCCTTGACCCTGGGCTTCAACAGCGCCAGTTGCTGCTCAGAAGTGTTAGATGCACAGATGAAAACAATCGCTGATGTGTTTGTGGGGTTCAGTAACGCCTGCTGTTCCCCTGCTGTGTGTCTGGCAAAAATTACTGCTGCTAACTACAACTTCAACTTCAAACGTCTCATACTAGGCCTCTGCCTACACCCTCCTTGACCCTGGGCTTCAACAGCGCCAGTTGCTGCTCAGAAGTGTTAGATGCACAGATGAAAACAATCGCTGATGTGTTTGTGGGGTTCAGTAACGCCTGCTGTTCCCCTGCTGTGTGTCTGGCAAAAATTACTGCTGCTAACTACAACTTCAACTTCAAACGTCTCATACTAGGCCTCTGCCTACACCCTCCTTGACCCTGGGCTTCAACAGCGCCAGTTGCTGCTCAGAAGTGTTAGATGCACAGATGAAAACAATCGCTGATGTGTTTGTGGGGTTCAGTAACGCCTGCTGTTCCCCTGCTGTGTGTCTGGCAAAAATTACTGCTGCTAACTACAACTTCAACTTCAAACGTCTCATACTAGGCCTCTGCCTACACCCTCCTTGACCCTGGGCTTCAACAGCGCCAGTTGCTGCTCAGAAGTGTTAGATGCACAGATGAAAACAATCGCTGATGTGTTTGTGGGGTTCAGTAACGCCTGCTGTTCCCCTGCTGTGTGTCTGGCAAAAATTACTGCTGCTAACTACAACTTCAACTTCAAACGTCTCATACTAGGCCTCTGCCTACACCCTCCTTGACCCTGGGCTTCAACAGCGTCAGTTGCTGCTCAGAAGTGTTAGATGCACAGATGAAAACAATCGCTGATGTGTTTGTGGGGTTCAGTAACGCCTGCTGTTCCCCTGCTGTGTGTCTGGCAAAAATTATTGCTGCTAACTACAACTTCAACTTCAAACGTCTCATACTAGGCCTCTGCCTACACCCTCCTTGACCCTGGGCTTCAACAGCGCCAGTTGCTGCTCAGAAGTGTTAGATGCACAGATGAAAACAATCGCTGATGTGTTTGTGGGGTTTAGTAACGCCTGCTGTTCCCCTGCTGTGTGTCTGGCAAAAATTACTGCTGCTAACTACAACTTCAAACGTCTCATACTAGGCCTCTGCCTACACCCTCCTTGACCCTGGGCTTCAACAGCGCCAGTTGCTGCTCAGAAGTGTTAGATGCACAGATGAAAACAATCGCTGATGTGTTTGTGGGGTTCAGTAACGCCTGCTGTTCCCCTGCTGTGTGTCTGGCAAAAATTACTGCTGCTAACTACAACTTCAACTTCAAACGTCTCATACTAGGCCTCTGCCTACACCCTCCTTGACCCGGGGCTTCAACAGCGCCAGTTGCTGCTCAGAAGTGTTAGATGCACAGATGAAAACAATCGCTGATGTGTTTGTGGGGTTCAGTAACGCCTGCTGTTCCCCTGCTGTGTGTCCGGCAAAAATTACTGCTAGCTACCTAATCATGGTGAAAAAAACCTGACATCTCAAAGTGTCTAGTGCTACACATAGATATGAGGCTACACCCTGATTTCTAAGCTGTAAACATTTGAAACGTCAACTTTCAAACCATAAAATGATTAGTCTTTGTCACAAATCTGTAACAAAATAAATGTGACATATTATTACAGATATGCACATGTCGAAAACAAATGCAAACACAAAATCCTACTTATGCTATAGGATACTGATGGTCAACCTTGTCACTCCATAGCTTAGACAAATCCAACTCACATCATGATGACTCCAATGCTGCAATGTTGGAAGTGCATAATGTGGGTTGAACTTTGACAACTGCTGCAGTGCGAAGGTTATACTTCAGTGTTCTTGCCTTTGAAATAAAAGCATACAAGTTAATATAATAATCCAATGTTGATTAAGGGACGTGATGTACACGTGTAATATTGTGCAAACAATGCATGTAGGAATAGTCCTCTTCAACATTACTTATATTTGTGTCATTTTAAAAAATACATATTTAATTAGAAAGTTAACAGCCCATATCATAAAGGTCCTTCATGTAAACATGATAATCGCTTACAAAAATCATGCATTACCTTGGTAAAGTCAATAGAGCATAGTCACAATAGCAAAATATATACCTGTAAGTGGTGCTGAAAGAACGACAACTGATAGAATACTTGAATGATATATATTTATCAGACTGAATAGCGACATCTGTACAATGTCGATATAATACTGTACCTTAACAAAACAGCTGTGTCACACCTCACACTCGTTTTTCTTGTAGCTTGTTATGTAATAGGGCACATGCGTGTATGTTTCATCATAGGTGCATGTTTACTGAGTAAAGCAGTCATGACAACGCCTTTGTGTTGTCGGTACACTTGCGATGATGAACGATGCGCACCGTGAATGTTAGTCTGCGTCATAAGACGTACAGACGCTCCAATACCCAACGCGTCACAGCAGGAAGCCAGTCTGTGCGTCCAAACAGAGGCGCAACCATACATGCACGTAACCTTTTATAAAGCTAGATAAAAAAAAGGATGTAGTAACGCACACTTTATGGAGGTACAGTATTACATCGCCATTCACCATCTGTGGCTATGCAGTCTCATCTATATATACCTTATCTATCCGTTGTCATGCTTGCAAGTCCACAGTCAGGCATAAATATCTGTTTTCACTCTGCACTATGCACTTTTTAAATTTTCGTTTTGTTAATATAAATGATTGGCACATATTATCAGTATTACATGATGGAAATTTTAGATATTTTTTAAAAAATTGTAGTTATATTATTCACCAAATGTAAAGTTTTATGAATGTCAAAGAAAACTTGTAATGCTGATTATGTTTTTAAGTCAGCCATTCATTGTCTACACAATAAAAATGGTGTACATACTGTTACTTACCCATAATTAATGGATTCTGATGTGTACTTGTATGCTTTTATTTTAAACCGTATAGCAGATTATTTAACCTATTTTAATTGTGGTTTGCATTGCTTTTCAACATGTTAATGTATGCGTTTATGTTTGTAAATTTTTAATTTACATATATTTTTTTAAGTTAAATCATCATCTTATGGTACTAAAGTTTATATTTCTCTTGTTTGGTGTATAGACATTTTTAATTGACACGTAACAAGGAAAATACTTGATATAGTATTTAAACATCCTCCTTGACCCTGGGCTACAACACCGCCAGTTGTAGCTCGGAAGTGCTGTTAGCACAGTCTACACTTGCTCCTGTGTTTCTGGGGTTCAGTAATGTCAGCTGTTCCCCTGCTGTGTGAATGGCAAAAAGTCCTGCTGCCTCCACCCTGTTCTCTTCTCATCCCTGGGCTACAACACCGCCAGTTGTTGCTCGGAAGTGCTGTTAGCACAGTGAACACTTGCTCCTGTGTTACTGGGGTTCAGTAATGTCAGCTGTTCCCCTGCTGTGTGAACGGCAAAAAGTCCTGCTGCCTCCACCCTGTTCTCTTCTCATCCCTGGGCTACAACACCGCCAGTTGTAGCTCGGAAGTGCTGTTAGCACAGTGAACACTTGCTCCTGTGTTACTGGGGTTCAGTAATGTCAGCTGTTCCCCTGCTGTGTGAACGGCAAAAAGTCCTGCTGCCTCCACCATGTTCTCTTCTCATCCCTGGTCTACAACACCGCCAGTTGTTGCTCGGAAGTGCTGTTAGCACAGTGAACACTTGCTCCTGTGTTACTGGGGTTCAGTAATGTCAGCTGTTCCCCTGCTGTGTGTACGGCAAAAAGTCCTGCTGCCTCCACCATGTTCTCTTCTCATCCCTGGGCTACAACACCGCCAGTTGTAGCTCGGAAGTGCTGTTAGCACAGTGAACACTTGCTCCTGTGTTACTGGGGTTCAGTAATGTCAGCTGTTCCCCTGCTGTGTGAACGGCAAAAAGTCCTGCTGCCTCCACCCTGTTCTCTTCTCATCCCTGGGCTACAACACTGCCAGTTGTAGCTCGGAAGTGCTGTTAGCACAGTGAACACTTGCTCCTGTGTTACTGGGGTTCAGTAATGTCAGCTGTTCCCCTGCTGTGATAACGGCAAAAAGTCCTGCTGCCTCCACCATGTTCTCTTCTCATCCCTGGGCTACAACACTGCCACTTGTAGCTCGGAAGTGCTGTTAGCACAGTGAACACTTGCTCCTGTGTTACTGGGGTTCAGTAATGTCAGCTGTTCCCCTGCTGTGTGAACGGCAAAAAGTCCTGCTGCCTCCACCCTGTTCTCTTCTCATCCCTGGGCTACAACACCGCCAGTTGTAGCTCGGAAGTGCTGTTAGCACAGTGAACACTTGCTCCTGTGTTACTGGGGTTCAGTAATGTCAGCTGTTCCCCTGCTGTGTGAACGGCAAAAAGTCCTGCTGCCTCCACCCTGTTCTCTTCTCATCCCTGGGCTACAACACTGCCAGTTGTAGCTCGGAAGTGCTGTTAGCACAGTGAACACTTGCTCCTGTGTTACTGGGGTTCAGTAATGTCAGCTGTTCCCCTGCTGTGATAACGGCAAAAAGTCCTGCTGCCTCCACCATGTTCTCTTCTCATCCCTGGGCTTCAACACCGCCAGTTGTTGCTCGGAAGTGTCATTGGCACGGGTACTCACTCCTGCCCAGACTGGTTACAGCACGCCATCTGTTTCCTGTCAGTGTAAACGTCACTTAGCCTCCAATAAGTTGTCCTGTCGTGTTGCGGTCGGGTTAGCCGACTCTATGGTGCTTGGAGTTTAGGTGCTTCCTATGTGTGCTGCGGGATATGCAAATAAAGGCTGTTTCGTTGTGACAATAGGACAATCATCCACTGTAGTACTGTGGGATTCGGTAACTGCGGCTGGCTCGCGGCCTGTCATCTTAATTTTCCATGGGTACCTTCTGCTACCCGTCCGGGTTCCAGTACCGTCAGCTGGTTCTCCGCAGTGCCTTTGGCCTAGGTGCCTCCATCTCGGTATCCGAGTTCCAGCAATGTCTGCTGGTCCTTGGTAGTGCTTTGGAGCACAGGTACCTCCTGCTTAGTAACCGTGTCCCAGTAACGTCAGCTGGTCCTCGGTTGTGCCATTGGCTCTTTTCCTTCTGCTGCCCCTCCGGGTTCCAGCACAGTCAGCTGGTCCTCGTTACTTGCATTGGCTCTTGTACCTTCTGCTACCCGTCCGGGTTCCAGTACCGTCAGCTGGTTTTCCGCAGTGCCTTTGGCCTAGGTGCCTCCATCTCGGTATCCGAGTTCCAGCAATGTCTGCTGGTCCTTGGTAGTGCTTTGGAGCACAGGTACCTCCTGCTTAGTAACCGTGTCCCAGTAACGTCAGCTGGTCCTCGGTTGTGCCATTGGCTCTTTTCCTTCTGCTGCCCCTCCGGGTTCCAGCACAGTCAGCTGGTCCTCGTTACTTGCATTGGCTCTTGTACCTTCTGCTACCCGTCCGGGTTCCAGTACCGTCAGCTGGTTCTCCGCAGTGCCTTTGGCCTAGGTGCCTCCATCTCGGTATCCGAGTTCCAGCAATGTCTGCTGGTCCTTGGTAGTGCTTTGGAGCACAGGTACCTCCTGCTTAGTAACCGTGTCCCAGTAACGTCAGCTGGTCCTCGGTTGTGCCATTGGCTCTTTTCCTTCTGCTGCCCCTCCGGGTTCCAGCACAGTCAGCTGGTCCTCGTTACTTCCATTGTCTCTTGCTCCATCTGATACCCGTCAGGGTTCCAGTAACGTCAGCTGGTTCTCGGAAATTAGACAACCTTAAAGACCACCCAGAAGAAGATGACGACAACAAGGACGACGAGCATGAAGCCAACCAGCCTAAACACCATCACAAAGAAGAAATAAAAGATTACCAAACAGGACTAAGA
Source organism: Oophaga sylvatica (assembly GCA_033576555.1). NCBI lineage: Eukaryota > Metazoa > Chordata > Amphibia > Anura > Dendrobatidae > Oophaga > Oophaga sylvatica. Next base: position 237,640,186 of record JARQOD010000005.1, read on the forward strand.
AGGTTAAGACAAACTACAAGATACAGAACAAGAGACTTAAGAACAATAAGCAGAAGATCAAAAAGCAGAAGAACATGAAGTATAAGACCAAAATGAAGAGCAAAATATATGCTCTAAATTCTAAGCAGAAGACTAAGCAGTGTATGGGGGTGAGTCCGTTCCTCCTCGTGGTGCCCCTGGAAAATGCCTGCTGCTGCAGGCTAAACTGAACACGGACAAATACTGTTGTAATTTAAATCTTTTGTGACAGCAAGAACGGAAGGATGAAAAATTCATACTTTGACAGATTACAAGTACAGGATTCTCTGTCACAAATAAGAATATGATGAAGAAGATGAAGTACAATATGAATAAGAATAATAGTTTAATAAGAAGAATATGAGTAATGTTAACAAAAAGATGAATAGCAAGAAGTTTAAGAAGAAGATAAAGAAGGTGAAGATGAAGAATAATTTGATGAAAAAGATGATGCTGCTGAAGATTATGAAGGAGAAAGTGTGTGAAAAGTTAAGAAGGTGAAGAGCATGGAAGTAGTGAAATATACATATTTGCCAAAATAGAAAAAACGTTAACAACATTGTCAATTTCTTCGTCAATCCGAACATCTTTAAAAAAAAAAATATTTATGCTATTTTATTTGATTGGGTTAAACATCTATGCCTTTAATGTCTCCTCAACCTTCCACAATACATTGTACATTACTCTTTGTTGTTTTCCTTCATGTACAATTAACCAACAAGGCAAGAATGGGGTTTTTTTAATTCCGATATTTTGTTCCCATAGACTTACATGGGACTTCCGGTATCGGTATCGGGTATCGCCGATATTTTCATGGTATCGGCGATACCATTCCGATTCCGATACTTTTGGATATCGGAAAGTATCGCTCAACCCTACTCTTTACAAAGACGGGTTAGTGATGCACGCAAAGAACATCGCATAAAGGAAAATCTATGTTTCTACTGTGGTAAGTCAGGGCACTTCATTATAAACTGCCCCAGCCGTTCTCGTAAGACTACTGCAGCAGTCATTCACTGTGAGTGTTGCGAGAGGAGCTCTGTCATGTCCGAGCCTCAGGCTCCAGAGAGATCTGCTGCAAGAGATCTTGATTTCTCGGACTTAAACTCTGTTAGTTCTGGGGACGATGACGGTATAAACGCTGCAATTTTTCAAGTTTCCTCAGCGATGTCCCAGCTGAGTTGTAAAAGAAACAATTCTCATTACTTCCTTTCCATCAAACTCTGGGTTGATTCAGTCTGGGTGTCTAGCTCTGCTATGATCGACTCAGGAGCAAGTGGAAATTTTATGGATATCTCCTTTGCTCTGAAACAGGGGATACGTTCAGTGAAGAAGGCTACTCCAGTACAGATGGAGACTGTGGATGGCTCTCTACTGACTTCTGGACCAGTGGATCAAGAAACAGAGCCTTTGAGGGTCCTTATGGGTAAAGATCATCAGGAGAAAATGTCTTTTATGCTTATCTCTTCTCCCCACTTTCCCATTATTCTAGGGCTACCATGGCTGCAGGCGCAGAATCCTACGATTAACTGGGAGACCAAGGAATTACACTTTCCGGAGAAACAGATGAGTCAAGGAGTTTCAGCTTGCTCTGTTCCTAAAGGAACCATGTCAGTCCCTGAACTACCAGCTGTATACCAGGACTATGTGGATTTATGTGACAAGAAGAACGCTGATCAGCTTCCTCCTCACCGTCCATATGATTGTCCAATTGAATTATTGCCTGGAGCCGAGATACCTTTTGGTAAGATCTACCCCCTAGCGGGGCCCGAGCTAAAAGCTTTGAAGGATTATATAGACGAAAATTTAGCCAAGGGCTTCATACGCCCCTCTTCATCTCCCGCAGGTGCACCCATCTTCTTTGTGAAGAAGAAAGATGGATCTCTGAGACCCTGCATAGACTATAGGGAACTCAATAAGGTTACTATTAGAAACCGTTATCCATTGCCTTTAATCCCTGAGTTGTTGGAGAGAGTGCGGCATGCCAAAATTTTCTCTAAACTGGATCTCCGTGGGGCCTATAACTTGGTCCGTATTAGACCTGGGGATGAATGGAAGACTGCTTTCAGGTCACGCTATGGACACTTTGAATATCTAGTTATGCCTTTTGGTCTGAGTACCGCCCCAGCCACTTTCCAACACTTCGTGAATGATATCTTCAGGGATCTCCTAGATACATTTGTGGTGATTTATCTGGATGATATTCTAATTTTTTCTAACTCCACAGAGGAACATCATGGACATGTGAGAATGGTCTTAGAATGCCTAAGACAAAACCATCTCTACATCAAACTTGAAAAGTGTGAATTCCATAGGACCGAAATTCAATTTCTGGGGTATGTACTATCTACGCAAGGGATTAGTATGGATGGAAGCAAGACCCAAGCCATCAAGGATTGGTCAATTCCTAGAAATGTGAAGGAGGTGCAGCGCTTCATCGGGTTTGCCAACTTCTATAGACGTTTCATTAAAAATTTTTCTGAGGTAGTGTCACCTATCACCCAACTTACCCGGAAACAGTCTAGGTTCTCCTGGACCCCGCAAGCTCAGGAAGCATTTTCCTGTTTAAAGGATAAATTTACCACCGCACCTATCTTAGTACATCCCAACCCCGAGCTTGCCTTCATAATAGAGGTGGATGCTTCAGACTGTGCCGTTGGAGCTATACTCTCTCAGAGAACAGGTGAGAAGAATGTCTTGCATCCCTGTGCCTTCTTTTCCCAGCAGTTGTCTTCGGCTGAGAGGAACTACGATGTGGGCAATAGAGAATTGTTGGCCATTATTGCCGCCTTCAAGGAATGGAGACACCTTCTTCAGGGAGCTGCACAGCAAATAGTCGTCCTGACAGACCATCGTAACCTTGAATTTATCAGGTCGGCTAAGTGCCTGACTCCTCGCCAGGCTCGCTGGAATCTTTACCTAAACCAATTTAATTTTGTCATTTCTTATAGACCAGGATCGCGCAATGGAAAGGCTGATGCACTCTCTAGGATTCATTCAGCAGAGACACGTCCACTTACTCCTCCTAAGACTATTCTTCCTGACTCTAGATTCCTGGGAGTGATTCATAATCAAGACCTACTTAAGGACATCAAGGAAGCATACCATGCGGATTCTTTGTTGGCTCAACCCCCAAGGGACGTAAGTCTTGTCTTTAAGAATGGTGTGTGGATTCAGGGACAACGTCTGTATATACCTGAAACAGTCAGATTGAGAGTATTGCAACTCATCCACGATTCCAAGATAGCCGGGCATAGGGGAATTCTAAAGACACAAGAATTTCTTTCTCGTTTCTTTTGGTGGCACACTTACAGGAAAGATGTTTTAAACTATGTCACTTCATGTGAAGTCTGTGCAAGATGCAAAACACCTCGCTCCTCACCAACTGGTCTGTTGCAACCTCTTCCCACCCCGTCCCGCCCGTGGGGATCCATTTCTATGGACTTCATTGTGGAGTTACCAACCTCTCAAGGGAAGAACACCATTCTAGTGGTGGTTGACCGTCTAACAAAGGCAGCTCATTTTATCCCTTGTGTCGGCTTACCCACTGCAAAACAGACATCAGACTTGATGATTAAGAATGTGTTTCGCTTACATGGAGTACCAGATGAGGTCATTTCGGATCGAGGGGTGCAATTCACTTCAAGGTTTTGGCAAAATTTCTGTGCAGCATTGGACATTAAAGTAAACCTTTCTTCTGCTTTTCATCCTCAGACTAATGGACAGACAGAACGAACCAATCAGACCCTGGAGCAGTATCTCCGCTGCTTTATCTGCCACCTACAAGATGATTGGGTGGATCTACTTCCACTGGCTGAGTTCTCTTATAACAACTCTCAGAGCGCCTCCACTAAGCAGTCTCCTTTTTACTCCAATCTAGGTTATCATCCTAACATTCTTCCTCGATTTCCCATAGATACGCCCTTGCCGGCAGTGGCTGAAAGAATCACTTCTTTACAAAAGAATATGGATCTTCTAAAGGAAAATCTAGAATTGGCTCAGGAAAGGTACAAGAAAGCAGCAGATAAATTTCGTAAACCTGCACCAGCTTTCAAGGTAGGAGATTTGGTCTGGCTGTCAACCAGAAATCTTAAATTAAAGATTCCATCGTCTAAATTGGGACATAAGTACATTGGACCTTATAAGATCAGTAAGATTATAAGTGCTGTTGCTTGTCATCTTCAACTGCCCAGAACTATGAGAATCCACCCTGTCTTTCATGTATCCCTACTAAAGGCTGCAACACCCAATACGTTTCCTGGACGTTCTTCTCCTTGCCCTGACCCAGTGCTGGTCGATGGTCAGGAAGAATTTATGGTGGAAAGGATTCTAGATTCCAAGTTGTACAGAAATCAGTTGCAATATTTGATTAAATGGCAGGGCTACCCAGTGGAGGACAACTCATGGGAACCAGTCAACAATGTAAATGCTCCTCGCCTGCTCCGCCAGTTTCATCAGAGGTACCCTGACAAGCCTGGTCTGAGGTCATCCGGAGGTTGTCCCTAAGGGGGGATAATGTAAGGTTCTTTGTCTCTGTTGACATGTTCCTTGAAACTCAGTTTTCCGTCGGCCATTTTGCTTTCTGTCTTTCTGCAGCTCTTGCCCTCAGTTAATATGGAGTTCCAGTTTTCATGTTCCCGCCCTGATTCTTCCCTCTTGCTTCTTAAGCAGCCTCAGCTGAACAATCAGTGCTCCTGAATCAAGCCTCAGTCAGTCTGTGACCTGACTCCTGGAAGCCTTGGACTTGTACTCCAGCTATTCCCTACTGAGGAACCTTGGAACACTTTTGGACTCTGGAAACCTGCTGTTTGGTGAATCCATGTTTGCAGAGGAATTACGGTACAGAGAAGAGATCCTGAACCTGCTTTGGAGATTTATTGTAGTGCTTGAAGTTACTCTGGCCTGCTGTGTCTCCTGTCGCTGTTCCTGCAAACTGTGTGAACTTTTCAGCATGCTTGTATGAAGTAATACAAGTCATTTCATTTCAACCTATGTCTCCTGTGTTTTCCTCGCACCCAAGCACAAGACGCTATAGGAACTGTACACTATACATGACAGCTCCGATCTATGAGTTTTGGTTGTATTGGTGACGTCATGACTACAGCGCACAACACGTCTACAGCAAATCAGGAGCTCAGTGATTGGCTGAAGTGATGATATGCACTGTATTTGTAACGTCACTGCTGCAGCCACAACACAAAGACCAGAGCAGTGGTGGAACAAGTATGCAATTGTTTGGAAACTATTTTTTTGAAAGCGGAAAACCTCTTTAAAATTACTTACTGTTGATTTCCAACTATAACTGCTGGAATTTTCTTCCAAGTGTTTCTTCTACTTGTTTAATAAAGTTGCTTCTAATCTCCCCCAACTAATTTCAGATTGCGCCCTATGGTATTGTGTTTAGTTTTTAGTAAAAGATTCCCGTGCATCTTATTTAAATCTTTGACATTTTTCAAGGTTCTTTCTATTTTGTCACTGTATTTTTGATGGAAAGGTTTCATGAACGGAATGATATTCCAAATTTAGCCTCATAGAACTCGATGCAGTCAGATCACATTCTTCTTTTTACTGGTTATATCTCTCATTAAGCAGCCAGCATTGTATTTGCTTTCACTGCCTGCCCACACAGTAACCCTAAGACTTCTCTTGTAAAGCAACAGCACAGAACTACCAATATAATTACAGGAAAAATATATTTTTGTAGAGTGTTAGCCAATAGATAGAAAAATATAAAAAATTGAGAGTCTTCAGTGGTTGATACATTTTATGCGCAACTGAAAAGAAGGAAACAAATATTATTTTACATTAATATTATTTTATATATTATAGAACATTCAAATGCAGTTTACATAGTTTCAACCACTTTTCCACTAAAGCTATATAATTTGTTACAGTCATCTGCATTAATATTATTCCTATTAAAACATCTTGTATCATCAGCCAACAGGCAAACCTTATCTAGCAAACCTTCCAATACATGACTTACAAACATATTAAATAGAATAGCGCTCACAACGCAACCTTTGATCATCACTCTACGCCAGTCTATCTTCGGAATGCCCACCGTTAATAACACTCTAATTTTTTAGCATTAGTGATTCATTGATCGACTTAGGAACTAATATCTAAAACTTATGCAACTCCAGGTCCAAAAAATTTGGGATGCTGTGTGAAATGTGAAGGAAACAAGAATGATTTGAAAATCTCTTATAGCCATATTTTATTCACAACAGAACATAGAACATGTGTTAGAAGTTTAAAGACATATATTTGTTTTCATTTCATTTATAAAACAATAGCTCTTTTAGAAATTGATGGCAAAAACTCATCTCAAAAAAGTGGCGACAGGGTTAACAAAAAGGCTGGAAAACTAAGTGGTACTAATGAAAAACCGCTGCAGGGTCAACTTCCAACTAAACCACATAATTATGTATAAAAGGAGCATGTTAGAGAGGCAGAGTCTCCCAGAAATTGCTAAGAAAGTTAATAATAAGCAGCATAGGTATTGCATGGAGCTTTCTTAATTTTTTTTAATACAGTGCTAGTAATGCTGATCTAAATGCTATCTCAGTCTTTGTCATAGGAGACAGGTCTCTGATAAATCATCAATGACTAGATATGCTTCCCTACATATTTATAGATGCCGCTACTGGGCAACTCATAATTAATGGACCTGAGAAAGGTTAGATGAACAAAAAACATATCTCCACAGGATAGGTGATAAATGCAGAGTTGATGGGGTCTCTATCAATCATAAAAGTGAGGTCTCAAGTCCCCAATTTCAGTGGAACAACCAATGGTCACGTATGCACACTATGATCCATAAGTGTCTATAGGACTAATAGAGATAATAATAATAATCTTTATATAGCGCCAACATATTCCGCAGCACTTTACAGTTTAAGATACAGTTTCAGATACAGTACAGTTTAAGATACAGTTTGAGATAGCTGAGTATAATTCGTGACTTTCTCTGTCAGTCCCATATACTGTGAGTGGAGAGGTAGTGTGCAGGCACATCAGTCCTCTATTCAAATGAGTAAAAATAAGAGAAAAGTAGAGCACAAAACATAGTGTGATAACATTAATGCAAGGACGTGTGCATTAAGGTAGTTGTAACGTTTCATACTACAACAACCGATGTAAATACTTATGTCCCAAGAAAATGAGAAAAGTATTCAAGGAGTGATACCTTTATTGGCTAACCAGAGAAATTATATTTGCAAGCTTTCAGGGCTCAAAAGGCCCCTTCATCAGGCTATATTGCGAATGAAGTATGTATATCACAGTATTGTCCTTCTAGGAGACCTTCAGGTGCTTCCGGAAACTGCCTAAAATTTGCTTACAAAGAGCAGACCTGTGTGTAGAGTATCTGATTGCCATCCTGTCACTAGTGCTTCTTAGTATTTGTATTCAAATTAAATATTTTTTGCTACATTTTTTAAGAAACTCTAGTGCTCTGATTTTTTTTCTTTTTCTTTTGGTAATGGGTGTCTATTCAAAAGAAAGACTTGTGATTGGTGGGGATGCAGTATTCGGTCCTCCAGTGATCATATACGTATTATCTGTCAATGGGTGAGATGCTGTTTATGGTCCAACCTTTTTAAATAGCAAATCAACAAGTTTTCATAGTAGATGCTTTGCAATAATTTTCTCAAACTTTTCTGTCTGCTGTTATGGAAGTCTTGCAAAATATATACACAGAGTTTTTGCAAATACAAGACTCAAAAGAGAATGTATGACGTCTGTCTTTATTGTTCTCTAAGTCATGCACCTCATATTTAGGTCCAGCACTAGGCAAAAGAGTGTATTAGCTCAGTCTGGAGTGCTGCTTCAAACGGCTTATACCAAGTTAGGACTTAATTTATTATCTATAGAGAATGGGATAACTTATGATAGCTATCTCCAGCAATTCCATTGAGAATGAATAGAGCGGAGGTGTGCATGACTGGACCTCTGCCCATTAAGAGGTGGCTATTCAGAGCCTAATTCTTGGGAATGCTAGGTGTTGCAGCGGTTGGTCCCCAAGTGATCGGGAAGCTATTATAGGATAAGCGATAACTGTAAATCTTGGTACACCATTGTAAGGAATCAACAATACTCTCTTTAACCCAAAGAGTCATTATGTTATTAGGGGACAAAATGATCACAAGTAGTGAGGAGCGAGTATGCTCGTTGCTTGGGTTTCCGGAGCACGCTCGGGTGATCGAGTATTTTGGGTGCTCGGAGATTTAGTCTCTGTTGCCGCAGCTGTATGATTTGTGGCTGCTAGACAGCCTGAATACATGTAGGGATTCCTTAACAAACAGGCATTCCTCACATGTATTCAGGCTGTCTAGCAACCACAAATCATGCAGCTGTTTGACACAAACTAAGTCTCCGAGCACACCCAAATACTCGGAGATCACCCAAATGTGCTCAGGAAAACCCGAGCAATGAGCATGCTCGCTCATCACTAATCACCAGCAATGATTAGTTCTAAAGGGTCATCTAAACAACTCACAATAAGTATATCTGCCCAACTTCTATGAATGTAGAACAGTGAAAGGAAACTGAATATTGGGGTTAACTGCTAAACTACAAACACCACACTACACAATGTACTGAACTATTTAGAACATTATTATGGTTGTTAGATACAAATAATTCACTGTTCTATTTCCAAATATGTAATATTTTACACACAGATATGTTACTATAAAAATCTATTGTATTGTGAAAGATTAGTAATAAAATGTTATGTAAACAACTCTGTAAACGCTGAATTGACAAATCAATTATTGGTTACTACTTTTCCTGCTTTTTATGGAGTCAGTTTTTAGTACTGGCTCGCTATGTGTTTGCACTGAAAATTACCTGTGTGTGGGTGGGATTGGTGATTAGTAGTATTGATAGCTGTATGCTTAAAGGTTTTGCTTATACACCGTACAGGGAACCACAGAGCATCGAGTCCTTTCCCCATTTTAAATAGAATAAGCACTTAAAACACTACTAAACCAGAACTCTTGATACCAGACATGACATCTAAGGGTAATGTTTCCACAGTCAGGAAAACTGCGTTTGAATTGCTGCGTACAGCCGCAGCGTCAAACACGCAGCGTCCAGAAGGAATTTTATGAAATCCCGTCTCCAATATGCGTTAAAAGACGCAGGCGGCAGGCCCAGTAAATGGACATGTGGTGCGTCTTTCCAGAACGCAGCATGTCTGTTTACAATGCAGCGATGCTCCATCGCCGCACTGTAAGTTTCCATAGACAATCATTTGATGGGTAAAACCGCATATAATTAGTCACATGCATAATAACTGCGTAAACGCAGCTTTCTAACGCATGATTTACTAATTTACATAAAGTTCTTATGTGTCCCGCCGCCGGAAGTCCGCGTCCACTGCAGTTCTCGCGATTACTAAGCTTACCGCGAGAAATGCCGTGCATGTGACTGGGGCTTACCTCCGGTCACTAGGCTAGTTCTCACGGTCAGCTGACAGTGAGAACTACAGTGTAGATGATCACCGGAGATCTCCGGTGGTCATCTACAAGCTCTGCTATATCCAGATGTCATGGGATACTTGTGATTAGGCCGGGATCACACATGCGAGGAAATCGTCTGACACTCGCATGTGAAATCCCAGCTCTGGCGCCGGCACTCGGGAGTGGAGAGCGCGGCTGCATGTAGTTCTATGCAGCCGCTTGCTCCACTCCCGAGTGCCGGCGCCGGAGCTGGGATTTCACATGCGAGTGTCGGACGACTTTGTCGCATGTGTGATACCGGCCTTAAATGGACTACGTCAGACAGGAAGCATTTGTGTTGGTTTATTTTTTTTTTTTTTCAGATCAAGAGCTTCCCTTGGATTTGGGCGTGCAATAAAAATATGGAAAACTGTGTAGTGTTTTATTTCATTAAAATACTTTTTTCTGGCTGTCTTTTTTTAACCCTTTATCTATAGGATTAATAATGGATAGGTGTGTTATTGACACCTCTCCATTATTAACTGGGCTTAATGTCACCTGTTGTGAATGTGCTGGAAATGAATTCTGATCGGAGGCTCCCTCTGGTGGTTACAAACAGTACTGAACTATCCAATGAAGATTGTGAAGATTGGCGACCAGGTGTTACTGACTGGTCTTATATAAGGGAGGTTCCCTTCCATCAGGGTTGCCGGTGATCAATTGTTCTGGTCTCATCTTTGATTCCTGTTCACTTTGTAGCTTGCTGTTTCGTGCCTGCATCTTCTGCTAACAGATAAGACATTTTCTTCTTTTAGTTTTTTTGTGCTTGCTTTTTGCATTTTGTCCTGCACTTCTGTGGGGGTCTTCCGGGTCCCCTCTGGGGGCTTGTGCTCCTCTCAGTTTAGTTCAGCCACTGTTGTTTGTTCATTTGCCTTTTCCAGTTTTTTCAGTGGCTGCTGTTTAGTTTTGTTACACCAGAGAACTAATTTAGGTGGTAGAGGTCGTGTGATCTCAGGTGTTTTTGTAATTAGTAGAGTTGGTACTTTTCAGGTTTTTTGGGATTGCAGTAAGTGTCCTTCCTATCCTTTTCTATTTAGGAAGTTTGGGCCCCAACGTTTGCTCATACTATTTTCTGTCTGTGTCTGTATTTTCCTCTTGTCTAACCGCCATTACATGTTTGGGGGCTTTCTATGTTCTTTAGGGATCTGCTCCGGGGCAGATAGTTTTCCTATTTCTGTCTTTAGGTGTAGTTAGCTTCTCAGGCTGTGACGAGGCGTCTAGGACCAACGTAGGTACGCTCCACGGCTGCCTTTAGTTGTGGTGGTTAGTCAGGGTACTGCAATCCCATAGATTCCAACCTCTCTGGTGTATTTCCTTTTTTGCCTGCTCTCCTCAGCTACCAAATCATAACAGTATCACCGGCCCAAAAACTGATATTTGTATGGTACTCACAGAAGGGAAAAATAGTGTTAAAGAAAGAAGATAGTCAGAGTTGTCAGAGATTTTTTTTTTTTTTCCCTCTGTTTCTCTGAATGCTGAGGAGGATTTTTTTTCTCTCAATGGAGTTTGCACAGTTGTCTGGCCGTGTGGATCAGCTTGCCACTGAAGTTCGGAGTATTGCTACCTATCTTGCAGGGTTGCCTGTTGTGGAACCTAGGATTCCCATGCCAGATTTGTTTTTAGGGGATCGAGCTAAATTTCTGAATTTCAAAAATAACTGTAAGTTGTTTTTTGCCTTGAAATCTAAGTCCTCAGGGAACGCAGCACAGCAGGTTCAAATTGTCATCTCTCTCCTGCGCGGCGATCCTCAGGATTGGGCTTTTTCCCTGACACCTGGGGATCCTGTTTTGAGTAATGTTGATGCATTTTTTCAGGCTCTGGGGTTATTGTACGATGAGCCTAATGTCACTGATCAAGCTGAAAAAGCCTTGTTGGCATTAAATCAGGGGCTTGATGACGCTGAGTTATACTATCAGAGATTCCGAAGGTGGGCAGTCCTGACCAAATGGAATGACGATGCTTTGGCAGCCCTTTTTCGGAAGGGTCTGTCAGAGAATGTAAAGGATGTTATGGTGGGATTCCCTGTCCCCTCTGGTCTCAATGATTCTATGTCATTAGCGATTCAAATTGACAGACGTTTGCGTGAGCGTAGAGGTATGCGTGGAACAGTGTTGCCTTGTGAACCAGCTTCTGAACCCATGCAGTGTGATAGAGTGGCTTCTAGGGCACAGCTTCATGAGTTTCATAAACGCAATGGGTTATGTTTCTACTGTGGTGATGCCTCTTATGCTATTTCAGTCTGCCCTAAGTGGGGAAGACGTTTTGCACGTTCAGTTGTCTTGGGTAGTGTTCAGACTAAATTTTTGTTGACTGTTACCCTGATTGGCTCCCTGTCCACATTTTCTGCTCAGGCTTTTGTTGATTCTGGAGCAGCTATTAACCTGATGGATTTTGATTTTGCTAAACCTTGTGGGTTTTCCTTGATACCCCTACGGAAGTCTATTCCCCTACTGGGGATCGATTCTACCCCTTTGACTGAGAATAAACCTCAGTTCTCTACTCAGGTGATAATGAGGGTTGAACCTGATCATCAGGAGAGTTGCAAATTTTTGGTGCTGTATAATCTGCATGACATTATCGTACTGGGTTTCCCTTGGTTACAGTCTCATAATCCTGTTTTGGATTGGAAATCTGTGTCTGTAACCAGTTGGGGCTGCCAATGTGTTAATACCAACACTCCTGTTTTTTCTGCCTCCCCCCAGGCTCAGGATGTTCCTGACTTTTTGACTGATTTTTCTATGTGTTTAGCGAAAGTAAATCTGCATCCTTGCCCCCCCATAGGAGCTATGAATGCGCTATTGAATTAGTGCCTGGTAGTAAATTCCCTAAAGGTCGCCTTTTAACTTGTCTGTACCTGAACATGACGCTATGCGGTCTTATATCAAGGAGTCATTGGAGAAGGGTCATATCAGACCATCCTCTTCACCCTTGGGTGCCGGTTTTTTCTTTGTGGCCAAAAAGGATGGTTCATTAAGGCCGTGTATTGATTATCGTCTCTTGAACAATATCACTGTGAAATATCAATATCCGTTATCCTTGATTTCTGACCTGTTTTCCAGGGTGAAAAGTGCTACTTGGTTTACCAAGCTTGACCTCAGGGGGCATATAACCTTATTCGCATTAAGCACGGGGATGAATGGAAGATGGCATTTAATACCCCAGAGGGGCATTTTGAGTACCTAGTGATGCCCTTTGGGCTCACTAATGCTCCTTCTGTCTTCCAGTCCTTCATGAATGACATTTTCAGGGATTTTGTGGATAAATTTCTGATTGTTTATTTGGATGATATCTTGATTTTTTCCAATGACTGGGACTCTCATGTGAAACATCTTCGGACTGTGTTCCAGATTTTGAGAGAGAATGCTCTGTATGTGAAGGGATCAAAGTGTCTTTTTGGTGTACAGAGGATCTCATTTCTGGGATTCATTTTGTCCCCATCTGTTATTGAAATGGACCCGGTCAAGGTTCAGGCCATCTGTGATTGGGTCCAACCTACTTCATTAAAGGCTCTTCAAAGATTCTTGGGTTTTGCCAATTTTTATTGTAAATTTATTGGTAATTTCTCTGTTATTGTTAAACCATTGACTGATTTGACCAAAAAGGGTTCTGATGTGGTGAATTGGCCTCCCGAGGCAGTCTCTGCGTTTCAGGAACTTAAGCAGAGATTCACTTCTGCTCCTGTTCTACGGCAGCCTGATGTTTCTCTGCCATTTCAGGTGGAGGTTGATGTCTCTGAAATTGGGGCAGGTGCCGTTTTGTCCCAAAGAGATCCAGAGACCTCTAAAAGTAACCCTTGTGCCTTTTTCTCTCGAAAATTTTCTCCAACTGAACGTAATTATGATGTGGGTAATCGGGAGTTATTGGCCATGAAGTGGGCTTTTGAAGAGTGGAGACATTGGCTGGAGGGAGCCAAACATCAGGTGGTGGTCCTCACGGACCATAAGAATCTGGTTTATCTGGAATCAGCCAAGCGACTTAATCCTAGACAGGCCAGGTGGGCCTTGTTTTTCACACGTTTTAATTTTGTGGTTTCCTTTCTTCCTGGCACTAAGAATGTTAAGGCGGATGCCCTCTCGGGGAGTTTCCTTGCGGACTCTCCTGAGTTATCTGATCCTGCTGTTATTTTGAAAGAGGGTGTAGTTCTTTCCGCCATCTCGCCCAATTTGAGACTGGCTCTGGAAGGGTGTCAGGAGGATAAACCCGAGCGCTGCCCTATTGGGAAATTGTTTGTCCCAGACCGGTGGAAAAAGAGTGTGATGTCTGAGATTCATTGTTCCGCGTTGGCCGGTCATCCCGGAATTTTTGGTACCAGAGACTTGGTTAGTCGGTCCTTTTGGTGGCCTACTTTGTCTCGTGACGTCAGGGAATTTGTGCAGTCCTGCGGGACTTGCTCTCGCTCCAAGCCTTGCTCTCGCTCTAGTGGTTTGTTGATGCCATTGCCTGTGCCCAAGAGACCATGGACCCATATCTCTATGGATTTCATTTCCGACCTCCCTGTTTCTCAGAGAATGACCATTATCTGGGTGATTTGTGATAGGTTTTCCAAAATGATACATCTTGTGCCATTACCTAAGTTGCCTTCCTCCTCTGAATTGGTGCCTTTGTTCCTTCAGCACGTGGTTCGGTTACACGGCATCCTTGAGAACATTGTGTCTGACAGAGGAGTCCAGTTTGTTTCCAGATTTTGGAGGACTTTTTGTTCTAAACTTGGTGTTCAATTGTCTTTCTCCTCGGCTTTTCATCCTCAGACCAATGGACAAACTGAGAGAACAAACCAGACATTGGAGACTTATCTGAGATGCTTTGTGTCTGCTGATCAGGATGACTGGGTCTCTTTTTTGCCTTTGGCTGAGTTTGCTCTTAATATTAGGGCTAGCTCTGCCACTTTGATGTCTCCATTTTTCTGCAATTTTGGGTTTCACCCTCGATTTTCTTCAGGACAGACGGAGGCTTCTGTCTGTCCAGGTGTTGACTCTGTTGTGGAGCGTATGCAGCAGATTTGGGACCAGGTAGTGGAGAGGTTGTCCCTCTCTCAGGAGAGGGCCCAGCGGTTTGCCAACCGGCATAGGACTGATGGTCCTCGGTTTAAAGTGGGGGACTTGGTCTGGTTGTCCTCAAGAAATATCCCTATGAGAGTTGCATCTCCTAAGTTTAAACCTAGGTTCATTGGACCTTATAAGATCATGGAGATTCTTAATCCTGTTTCCTTTCGTTTACTTCTTCCAGGGACATTTAAGATCCATAACGTGTTCCACAAGTCCTTATTGAAGAGGTTTGTCGAGCCAGTGGTTCCTATGGCTGTGCCTCCTGACCCTGTTTTGGTTGAGGGCAATCTGGAGTATGTGGTTGAGAAAATATTGAATTCTCGTTTTTCTAGACGGAAACTCCAGTATTTGGTTAAGTGGAGAGGTTATGGTCAGGAGGACAATTCTTGGGTGTTTGCTTCGGACATCCATGCTAGGAGACTCATCCGTGCGTATCACAGAGCTCATCCTGACCGACCTGGTTGCTCAAATGAGGGTTCGGTGACCCCTCCTCAAGGGGGGGGTACTGTTGTGAATGTGCTGGAAATGAATTCTGAGCGGAGGCTCCCTCTGGTGGTTACAAACAGTACTGAACTATCCAATGAAGATTGTGAAGATTGGCGATCAGGTGTTACTGACTGGACTTATATAAGGGAGGTTCCCTCCCATCAGGGTTGCGGGTGATCAATTGTTCTGGTCTCATCTTTGATTCCTGTTCACTTTGTAGCTTGCTGTTTCGTGCCTGCATCTTCTGCTAACAGATAAGACATTTTCTTCTTTAGTTTTTTTGTGCTTGCTTTTTGCATTTTGTCCTGCACTTCTGTGGGGGTCTTCCGGGTCCCCTCCGGGGGCTTGTGCTCCTCTCAGTTTAGTTCAGCCACTGTTGTTTGTTCATTTGCCTTTTCCAGTTTTTTCAGTGGCTGCTGTTTAGTTTTGTTACACCAGAGAACTAATTTAGGTGGTAGAGGTCGTGTGATCTCAGGTGATTTTGTAATTAGTAGAGTTGGTACTTTTCAGGGTTTTTTGGGATTGCAGTAAGTGTCCTTCCTATCCTTTTCTATTTAGGAAGTTTGGGCCCCAACGTTTGCTCATACTATTTTCTGTCTGTGTCTGTATTTTCCTCTTGTCTAACCGCCATTACATGTTTGGGGGCTTTCTATGTTCTTTGGGGATCTGCTCCGGGGCAGATAGTTTTCCTCTTTCTGTCTTTAGGTGTAGTTAGCTTCTCAGGCTGTGACGAGGCGTCTAGGCCCAACGTAGGTACGCTCCACGGCTGCCTTTAGTTGTGGTGGTTAGTCAGGGTACTGCAATCCCATAGATTCCAACCTCTCTGGTGTATTTCCTTTTTTGCCTGCTCTCCTCAGCTACCAAATCATAACAGTCACCTTACAATCAGAGGTGACATTAAATCCTTATTACCCCATATGCCACCGCTACACAGCAGTGGGAAGAGAGAGGCTAAGCGCTGGAATTGGCGCATCTTAGAGATGCGCCATTTCTGGGGCGGCTGAGAGCTGGTGTTTTGTAGCCTGGGGGGGTCCAATATCCATGGACCCTCTCTAGGCTATGCATATCAGCCCGCAGCTGTCTGCATAGCCTTTCTGGCTATAAATTATAGGGGGACCCAATGTCATTTTTTTTGGGGGGGGGCCCTATTTTAATAGCCAGAAAGGCTAGCTGCGAGCTGATATTTGTAGCCTGGGAACCTCCATGGGTATTAAGCCCTTCCCAGGCTACAAACATTGGCCCCGGCCGTCGGCTTTCCCTCTCTGGCACTGAAAATTATTAAAAAAAAAGGAAAGGTCATTACATATTAGGCCGAGGTCAGACATGCGAGAAACTCACAGAAGTCTCGCATGTCAGTACGCGGCACTGCCGCCGGCACTCGGACAGGAGCATGCAGCTGCATGTATTTATATGCAGTCGCACGCTCCGGTCCGAGTGCCAGAGGCAGTGCCGGGTATTGAGGTGCGAGACTTGTGCGAGTTTCTCGTAAAGTGTGACCCCGGCCTAACACAGATTTTTTTCTATCTATAGATAGATCTATCAATAGACAGATATATCTATCGATAGATAGATCTATAGAAAGATAGATCTATCTATCAATAGATATATCTATTGATAGATTTATAGATACAGAAAAAAGAATTAGAACAGCACAAAAAAGAAAAAGCAAGAAGTCCGGGTGCACAAGTTCCAACAGGCAAATACCAAACCTTGCAATATAACAGTCCAAAGAAAGGAACAGCACTCCTTCAATCACTGCTTGAAAAAGGTTCACACCTTGAACCGAACGTTGCATCAATGGGCTCAATAAAGTAGCTCTTTTTTCACCCATCTGAACCGAGTGCTGTTCCTTTCTTTAGACTGTTAGATCTATTGATAGATAGATCTATAGCTAGGTAGATAGATGGATCTATAGATCGATAGATAATCTATAGATAGATAGATAGATCTATAGATAGACAGATAGATAGATCTATAGATAGATCGATAGATAGACAGATCTACAGATCTATCTTTCTATCGATCTATCTATCTGTCTGTCTGTCTATCTATCTGTGCGTGTAATGGAGTGTGGGTTGGCCAAATGTTAAGGAGGAGGTTGGACCAGAAATGACATCACAAATCTTTTTTTTTGTTAAATAATATATTTTTATTTAGCTTACAAAAAAACACATACAAATCTGCATGAAAAAAAAAAACAATGTGAAAAACGCATCAGAAACGCAGGTGACCTGCCAGTAACCTCTGATGCAGATTTGGTGCACATTTTACCTGTGTCAAATCCAGAGCAAATACTGAGCCAATCCTAACTGTGGAAACATACCTTAATCAGGCTCCATTCGTGAATTATGTTTATTCTTAAATCACTTTTCATTTTTGTCTTATTACATTCAATACAACTCTTTGTGCCAAAATCTTCTCAGACAAAATTGGTCTTTATTTTTTGTCTTTAAAGAACTCCTATAAAAGTTTTTATCCTTTTAATATATTGCAGTCATTATACAGCACTGTGGACTTACAATTGTTCATTTTGCCTTTCTACCCAATTCATCTTTTCTCCGCTCTATGTATAAACAAGAAGTCTCTTGTTCCTGCATTTATCATTTCCCCCTCAAAACTCCTGACCCTGCTGCTTCTGTTCCCCCCTGCCAGGGACTTTTGCAGTGACTTATGACTCATAGAGGGAAAATTGATCTTATGTTTCTGCATAGAGCTTAGAAGGATTCAGCTAGTCAGTGTGGATATAAATGTAAAAGAGCAATTGTATGTTCATAATACTATATAATATGAAAATTGCAATATATTAAGAGGATAAAAACTTTGATGGGAGTGATTCTTTAACATTTGTTTGTGCCTTTCTAAAGCAAAAAGATTTTAAAATTTAAGCAATAAATTCTGTCATCCAACACCACAGCAGGATTCAATTTTAGATTGTTATGAACCCCACTGCTGTGAGTACTATGGCTCTTCCATCTGCCTCACACGCCTTTCCATTGGAACCATGCAAACTACCATACTAAAATGCAGATAGGAAAAAAGCCAAGTGCTCTCAGTGGCTTAGGCCTCTTTCACACATCCGTTTTGCACCTGACGGCGTTGCGCAGGAGCGCCGGATCCGGCAAATAGTATGTAAAACCGGATGAGTTCCATCAGTTTCATCCAGTTTTTTATCCGTTTTTCGCCGGATTAAAAACGCCCCTAAAACGTGATTGGCTACTGTAATCCTATATATACACTGTTTCTACAGCCCATCTTTGACAGGTTGTATAGGAGCAAGAACAGGTTGGAGAGAAGATGGATGTTATTATTGGAAATATATTGAAGAATCTGGTGGATTTAACAGCGGAGGCTAATCGCTTGAAGGTGATAGTTCTGGAGAAGGAGAGAGCGAGACGTCAGCGCATTATGTGTCAGCGCCAACGACGATGCCGTATGTGGATCTACCCCATCACAGCCCAGAGACTAACCCGTGGGGTGTATTCTACACTCTGCATGGAGCTGAGAGAAAATCCGGAGAAATTTTTTGCATACCTTTGGATGAAGAAAGAAAATTTTGATTTTTTGGTGGAGCGTATTGGAGAACAAATCCGAAGATCCGACACCTATTGTCGCTTCTCAATTTCTCCGGCGGAGCGTCTCATGGTCACTATAAGGTAAGCTATATGTATTGGATCTGCTTGCTTGAGCACACTTGTAACTGGAATGTTGTTGCTGGTAGTTTTTAACCTTTTTTATAGTATCTCCAATTGTTATAGCTGAGTTCTGATATGTAATGCTGTGATTTTGAAGTAATTTTTTTTTTACAGATTTCTGGCAACAGGAGAATCGCTGTTATCGCTACATTTCCAGTATCGGCTGGGAATTTCAACAATATCAGGCATTAACAAGTACACTTGTCGTGCTCTGTGGGACTCTTTGGTTGGAGAATTTGTTCCAGATCCAACTACAGACCGGTGGATTGAAATAGCGGACCAGTTTCCCAGATCTGTCAGTTTCCCAATTGCCTGGGCGCTGTTGATAGTAAACACGTCCGCATTCTAAAGCCTGCAGGAACCGGATCGGAGTTCTTCAATTATAAAAAATATTTTTCGGTCGTCCTCATGGCTATTGCTGATGCGGAGTACAAATTCATTGCTGTGGACATTGGGGCTTATGGACGGTCCAATGACTCACAAGTGTTCAAACTGTCTGCTATGGGTCAGAGACTGTACGGAAACACTTTTCAGTTCCCACCCCCTAGGCCGCTGCCTCAAACCTCTGGGCCACCTACAGTACAGACCAAAAGTTTGGACACACCTTCTCATTCAATGATTTTTCTGTATTTTCATAACTATGAAAATGGTAGAATCACACTGAAGGCATCAAAACTATGAATTAACACATGTTGAATTATACATTACACTTAACAAAAAAGTGTGAAAAAACTGAAAATATGTCTTATATTCTAGGTTCTTCAAAGTAGCCACCTTTTGCTTTGATTACTGCTTTGCACGCAGAAAAGGTGAACAGATGGACTCTACATGCCTGGTTCCAACCGTGAAGCATGGAGGAGGTGGTGTGATGATGTGGGGGTGCTTTGTTGGTGACACTGTTTGCCGGATCCGGCGCTTCCGGCTTTTTAGCCGGAGACAAAAAACGTTACAGTTGCCGTTTTTTCCAGATGCCGGAATGAGACCAGACACCGGATCCGGCAAAAACCGTCCGCGCCGCAAGGCCATGCGGCGCGATCCGGCGCTAATGTTAGTTAATGGGAAAAAAACAGATCCGGCATTACATTTCGCCGGATCCGGTTTTATAAAAAAGGCTGGATCGCGCCGTTAGGCGCAAAACGGATGTGTGAAAGAGGCCTTAGGGACAAGCCAATTGGGGTGCAATTTTGCACAATTTGCACTATAGTGAACAGTACATTTAGACACTAGAAAACAATTACATCACATGGTATTGTACTTATAAAAAAGCAGTATACCTATACAGAAAGTGGTACAGACCAAAACTCTCATTTATTAAAGAATATATATATTTTATTGTAACATAATAGAATAATCACAACATTAAAAAGGGAAGTTTAATAGTGAAAATATTTGTAGTGAAATTTCAGCGTGAAACACGAGTCGGGCACAGCCAGCGTCTCATTTGGTTTGGGGCCTGTGTGATTTATTATGCTGCTGTTATTTTAATTATATTATCATGTTAAATAAGGTAACATTGTATTGTTATTTATTTTGTGAAATTTGAAATTAAGGACATATTGTAGAAAAAAAAAATATTTTTAACTCATTAGCAATGATAATACATATTTTACAGTTACAAACGTCAACACTTTTTTTTTGCAGTTAATATTTCTGCAAAACTATTTTTATTTTATTTAATGGCCTTCAGATTTATCTCAAGCCATGGCGACTTGACCGTAGCAGGCAACATCCAGTTAACATTTTTAACAGGCAAGTGCAGAAATGAAAGAATGGCAATAGCTGGAGATTGCTACAGCTATCTATCTGTCAGCATTTCAAGGTTCACATTTGTAGAAAATTCCCATGAACGCATAAGGGCTATTGAGAAAGTCATTTATAGTCATAGAGCAATTCTTAATTAATCTTCCATTGAGAAAAAACATACTGTTCTTTGACAAAGCGCCACACAGCCATTCTACTGCGAATTACAGTTCAAATTGTTAAAAAATAGAAGAAATAAAGTGTTCTTGAAAGCTATGCATAATCTGCCAAAGTAAGCCTCAAAATTCAGGTGATTTATAGAGATTATTCACTATTTGCATTGCAATAGGAAGTGGGTTAGGAAGTTATACATGTGAAAGGATGTATGCCATTATTTCTGCATTCTGACATATGCTTTAGATAAATGTACAACATAAAGAACACAAAGCATACTTCTTTTTACAATCTCCCTCCTCCGACTGAGGAATTATTTAAATTATTAAAATGTTCCTGACAGATTCTGGACCACATTTTGTTAAAACGTTGAAAGTGCTTGCAGTAATAACCTTATTTAAAGCAGCTTTCTCCATCTTACAGTCATTTCCTACCATGCCTCAATTATCCCTGTTCTAGGCATGCCCTTTTCTTCCAGCGACTCTATTTATAACTCGGAGGAAGATCACACCACCACATCAGCCTTAAGAGATCAACCCAAGTGAAGAAAATTGGTGTAGCCAATTTATCCATATGCATTTTATAGACTTCAGTGGGTTTTTTACCTTCCCCACTTATTAACTGAGACAATTATTAATAAAAAATAACAACATGACTATAATAATTTAAAGGTTTTATTAAATAGTACGTTTTTGGCATATCCACTCTTGCTTTTGAGTATGTGTTATATGGAGATGGCTACTTTTACTAAGCACCTGTTCACACCTGATTTCTGTTAGGAAGTGACGGTCAGTCTTTTGATATTAGTATACTTAGGCTCTCTGACTGAGCACTCCACCCATCAGCCTCTGGCAGTTTTAATTACAGCAGGATGCTACCTTCCCATATAAATATAGGCTTTAGCCTAAGAGAGAATTCACATTAGGCAGGTTCCCAGCAACGAGAATCGCCTTATCGTGGCTGCCGTCTACATATGAATGGGCCAATTTATGTGCAAAGTATTCTCAATTTTTCTAATTTTCTAAAGCAGTAATGCAATTCAAAGTTCATATATTTCATGGTTGCATGCTATGGCGCTACAGAGTGCTACTTTATTTGTTGGTTATATATGGAGATGTCTACACTTAATAAGCACCTGTTCACACCTGATTTCTGTTTAGGAAGTGACAGTCAGTCTTTTGATATTTGGCCATAAAGTAGAGAGTTGAAGCTCTGGACAGGTATAAAAGGCCCCAACACTCATTACATGAAAGTCTGCTGATCAACTCATTTGTATGGGGGCCTCCCAACTCTCCCCCCAATAGTTAAGCTACATTACCACATCCATGTGACACTAAGGCTGTCCATTTTTTTTTTCTCAGACATCACAAAGAGAGCTTCATTAATCCATACACAAATCAATTTTAAAATGGATCAATGTCTCCAGTTTGTGTTTTCAAGAGAATGTCCTATTTTCATCTGTTTTCAAATCAGACTCAGCCATGAAAGTCTATCAGGATCTGTGAGACATGGATGAAAATAGGTAGACATACTTTTGTTCAATCTTAATTAAGCGTGAAATCATTTGATTTTCATAAAGAAAACTTGAACGATTTTCAGCCATGTTATCATCTTTGTTCCATTCATGTCTCTGTATTTTAAATTCGTGGGACTGCTTTTTTACATCCAAGGAGCATTCATACTTATTGATAAACATTTTAAAATGAACCTGATCAAATACAGTTTCCTATGTTTAATAATGACAATGTATCTGGAAAAATTGGATGATCTGTATGAGAGCTGTTGGATTTTTTTCTGCATACACAAATTCCATATTTTTCGTTCTATAAGACGCAGCGGACCATAAGACGCACCCCAAATTTTGGGGTGGAAAATAGCAGAAAAAAGATTTTTATAAGATGGGGTCCATCTTATTGTCCGAATTTAAGGTATCTTACCTTAGGGCCGGCGGTGGTACAGCTGGGTCATAGGAGGCATGGTCCCTTCCTCAGGAGGCCGTCGGTGGCAGAAGTGTGGCAATGCTACAGTCCCAGGGTGTGATGCTGTGGGTCCGATGTCGGCGGTGAGGCAGAGCATGGAGCAGGGTCCCTTCATCAGGATGCCGGCGGCACAAATGAGTCCATGCCGCGGCCCGTTGTCCATGGCAAGCAGAGCCGAATGAATCACCGGTTTCCCTGCGGACATCTTCCTGAAGCCGTGGACCGCCGGAGGTTTCAGTAAAATGGCTGCCGGAGGCGGCGCTGCGCAGATTGAGATCTTGGCTGCCATTTTCCTGAAGCCGAGTGCCGTTGAGATCTCAATCTCCACACGCGCGGCCTCCAGCGGCCGTTTTCATGAAGCATCCAGTGGCCCACAGCTTCAGGAAGATGGCCGCAGGGAAACCGGTGATGCACTTGGCTCTGTTCGGCGTGGACACCGGGCTGCGACTTGGACACATTTCTGCTGCCGTCATCCTGAGGAAGGGACCCTGCTCTAGTGCAGGGTTCCCCATCTCCAGTCCTCAAGGCCCACCAACAGGTTGTGTTTTCAGGATTTCCTTTGTATTGCACAGGTGATGCAATTATCACCTGGGCAATACTAAGGAAATCCTGAAAACATGATCTGTTGGTGGGCCTTGAGGACTGGAGTTGGGGAACCCTGCTCTAGTGCACTTACCACCGCCCACTGTCGCAGCATCGCCACACCTCTGCCGCCAGTTCCGCTGCTACACCAGTGCCGCAACCCCCCGGTAAGCCTGAGTTCGCACTAAAAGATGCACCCCCCATTTTCCTCCCATAGTCCGAAAAATAGGGTACTTGTATAGGTGAGCCTTAGCAAAATTAGGAAGAGAATAATGCATGCTGTGATTTTTTTCACACGCTCGGTCCGAGTGATAAAAATTTAAACTGAATAGCCCTATTGAGCTATATTGGTCAGTCTGCTGTCCGATTTTCACTTGCCCATATAATAGATCCATTTGACCGAGCACTAAAAGTCAACAGATAAAAAAATCAGTCTACTTGCCTCAGTGAGAAAAAAACAGAAACCAAAAAAGGAAACATAGATACACTTAGAAAAAAATCTGGTCTTATCAAATGTGTGAATGTAACCTTATTGTCAGAGAAAATAAGAATTAGGCAATAGAAATTTAAATACCCAATCATCAAAGGTGTCGGGCAGTGACTTTCTCTTCTGTGCCTATTGAAAACACATGAACACTCCACCAAAGGTTCATGTGTGAAAAATTGCATCAATTTTCTGGAAGATACAGTGCTATTTTCAACATATTATAGTCCACGAATACATGGAGATGCACATGGGCATAGTCACAAGCACAATATGTGGACTTGACTAACCAGTGAATTAACGCATTCATTTGATTGTATTTTTACACTATGAAAAAGCTACAAAGCCCCAGTGACGCAAAATAAGTAAAAACACATATATCTAATACACATTTATTTATATTCATTTCGAATTTCTATATGATTTTTTTGTCGTGTTCCCGATCCCAACCTCAAGTATAAATGTTGCTCTAGAGCCCTGCAATTTCCTACACTATAAAATGCTACGTTTTATAGTTATAAAAAATACAAAATGTTCAAAATATAAACTAATTTTTCTAATTCCTTCCATCTTACATGTGAAAGTTGCAATATATTTATATTAAAGAATGTAAGAAAGCAAGAAAATCTTAACCAAAGCAAAATAAAGCAGACTTCACATTCTACTTTGCCCTTTCATAGTGTATTGTGGGAATTGCTTCTGAAAACCCATAGAAAATCTAATGTTGTAGCACTCCCTCCTACATGTCTCCAGTTATCAACGTATATACAGTAAGTAGTGACATGCATTTCAATAGTGTAATTTATCAGATTCAAATGTGATTGCTACAAAAAAATAAATTTAATATACTAGTAGGGTGAAAAATAAATAGGTTAATGAAAAGGACTTTCCCATATGGTTTCTAAATACATTTTTTTTTATTAAAACACTGAAAAAGCCTGGTATATTTTTCAGCACTCATAGCAGCCAAACGGCAAAACATCATTGTGCCATTTTACTTACTAGGAGTTTGGATCTGTATCTGTAATATGTTGCCTTTGCAGCATGTTAAGACTGACAGATCAACTTTCACTGTTCTTAAATACTTTTGTTTTCTGCATTAATGGAAAGAAGATTTTTCATCATTGTGTGTTTCAGTAATTCTTACAAATTTGTGTCTACTGCCAAATGACTAAATGCACTCGATCATATAATTATACTCAGTATGGTTTAGGCATTAAGGTTAGTATCTAATATTTTATGTACTGCTGTTTGTATTGCTGCTGTAATACTGTAATTTCCCCCGGGATCAATAAAGTGTATCGAATCGTATCGTATCGTAATTCACTACACATTAGGGAGATCTAACAGTGATAATTCCATGCCGGACTGGTCCACAGGGCAAGAGGAGAAAACCCTGGTGGGCCCCTGTGCAGGAGTTGGCTCCCCATCCGCTATATGTGTAGTAGTTGACACAATACACTTGGTTCACTATTTACAGACAAAAGCAGTATCTCATCATTCAAATAATATACTACTCAGTGTATTATTATATAGAAGCATAGGCAAATAATGTAATATTTGGATGTAAATGAACAGTGGGACCCTGGAGTCAATGTTACTGGTGAGCTCTTGACACACCGGTCCTACACTGTGTACCTCGGTGGTTAGATTTTCATTGGAACAGCTTTTGAGAATTTTCAGCAAAATCTCAAAAATACAAAGCGTTGTATACTTTATCTATACTTTTTTTGAAGGCTAATTTAGAATTAGTTATATCCTAATTCTCAAAAACACATTAAAAATCATCGTCTAGTGTTTTATTTCTAACCAGAAAATGTATCTGCAGCTTGTACTGCATGGCAGATACTATTAGTTATATTTAGTCTGTTTACACAACTGTAGATTGGCATCAAATTTCATTGTCATTACAACCTTTGTTATACTCATCAAATTTGTTTGGGCTCACTACACTTCACAGCCAATTATGTTTAAATTAACATGCTACTAACAGTACATGTAAGGCTATGTGCACACATTGCGGAATTGCCATGGAAATTTCCGCGGCAATTCCGCACCTCCCTGCCGCGGGAAATCCGCATATTATAGGTATAGCGTATTCCCGCTAAAAACTAGCGTTTTGCAAGCGTAATTAGCTTGCAGAATGCTAGCGTTTTACAAGCGATCTGACAGGTTGGTCACACGAGTCAAACAAGTGTTTGACTCGTGTGACCAACTTTTTACTATTGATGCCGCCTATGCCGCATCAATAGTAAAAAGATCTAATGTAAAAATAATAAAAAAAATAATAAATAATGATATTCTCACCTTCCGGCGGCCCCCGCAGCTTTCTCGCCTCTCAGCGATGCTCCCGGCAAGTTCCGTTCCCAGGAGTCCTTTGCGACAATCATCCCGATGACGTAGCATCAAGCGAGACCGCTACGTCATCTGGGTGATCTCGCAAAGGACTCCTGGGAACGCGATTGGCGGGAGCGTCGCTGAGAGGCGGGAAAGCTGCGGGGGACGCCGGAAGGTGAGAATATCATTATTTTTAATTTTAATTATTATTTTTACATGGATATGGTACCCAGGGCTTGGAGGAGAGTCTCCTGTCCTCCAGACCCTGGGTACTATCCGCACATGAACCGCTTACTTTCCGCATGGTGGGCACAGCCACATGCGGAAAGTAATTGGTTCAATGCATTCCGATGGCGGCGGAATCGCCGCGGTTCCGCAAAAAAGAATGAGCATGCTGCGGATTCTCCCGCGATGCGATTCCGCCGCGGAAAAACCCGCAGCATGTGCACAGCATTGCGGAATCTCAAAGGCCTTAATGAGTTGTACTGTGTAAGCGGTTTTGCCGCGGTTTCGCAGCGTTTCCGCTAAGAATCCGCAACGTGTGCACATAGCCTAAGTGTTGTAACAACCCATATGCAAAGATAGTAGTTTTGATGCAAATAGAATGTAGATGACGCTCTTTCAACGCTCTAACAAATTAAAGCCTATAATGGTAGCTCATACATAGCAAAATCAGTCATTTACATGATACATGCAATACTACAAAAAATCAAATTGTATTAATTGCTAATGAGGTTTAAAGTGTACCTGTAGTTTCAGAATTAACTATTTTGAGTAGGAATATATGAAGAAAAACACAATTTCTGACTATTTAATGACTTGTATCTTGCATTTTTCACCATCTGCCCTCTGTAGACTCTTTCTATAATTTTCAGACATGTTTGATCTAGAGGTCAGAAACTAATTACTATGATGTCTCTAATACACAGCACGAACAGACATGAGGGATTCCTGTACTTCTGTCTCTAAATAGCATATACTTAGAAGCAGCAGCAGCATTGAGGACATTATTGAGCAAAACTGAACTGTGTAGCTGTTAATCCAACACTGTGATGAAAAAATATTTACTGTCTTTCTGCTTCTCTCATTCTACAACTCAATCTCATCCCTATCACAAAAAAATGTCTGATCCCTCAGTGTGCTGGCATCTTGTCTTGTCTTGATTAAGATGAATTTTAGCTGTATTTAAAAATGAATAGTTAGTTCAGGAGGTTGAGGTAAGGCACAGATAAATAAAGAAATAAACAATGTATTTCTTTGATAAGACACATTTTGCTTGAACCGTTGATTTATGCAAAACATAATTTTAATTACTTTGACATACAGTGGGGAAATAAGTATTTGATCCTTTGCTGATTTTGTAAGTTTGCCCGCTGATAAAGACATGAACAGTCTATAATGTTAAGGGTAGGTTAATTTTAACATTGAGAAATAGAATATTAATAATAAAACCCAAAAAATGACATTGTATAAATTATATAAATTTATTTGCATTTTGCAGTGAGAAATAAGTATTTGATCCCTCTAACAAACAAGACTTACCGTATATACTCGTGTATAAGCCGAGATTTTCAGCACCTTTTTTCGTGCTGAAAATGCCCCCTTGGCTTATACACGAGTCATAGGGCAGAAACCAGTGGGGGAGGGGATGCCTCGGCAGGAGCCGGTGGCTGGGACATCATACTCACCCCTCCCCGTGCCATCGCTGAACGTCCCTGCAATCCTGCGTTCTCCCCGGCTTCCTGCAGCTCTCCAGCGCTGAGCGGTGACGTAATACCCGCTCATTAAGGTCATGTAATATGGACGCGACGCCACTCCCATGGGCTGGCCTCCATATTCATGGCCTTAATGAGCGGTATTACGTCACCGCTCAGCGCTGGAGAGCTGCAGGAAGCCGGGGAGAATGCAGGATTGCAGGGACGTTCAGCGATGGCACGGGAGGAGTGAGTATGATGGAGGAGAGGACAAGGAGCATGGAGCAGGACGGGGGAGGAGAACGGTGGATGGGGGAAGCATGGAGGACGGGGGAGTATGGGGGAAGCATGGTGCAGGACGGGGGGGAGAACGGTGGACGGGGAAGCATGGAGGAGGACGGGGAGAACGGAGGATGGGGGAAGCATGGAGGAGGATGGGGGAGAACGGAGGATGGGGGAAGCATGGAGCAGGACGGAGGGGGAGAACGGTGGACGGGGGAAGCATGGAGGAGGACGGGGGGAGAACGGAGGACGGGGGAAGCATTGAGGACAATGAGCACGGAGCAGGACGGGGGAGGATGGAGGGCACAGAGGAGCACGGAGCAGGACGGGGGAGAGATGGAGGGCACAGAGGAGCACAGAGCAGGACGGGGGAGGATGGAGGGCACAGAGGAGCACGGAGCAGGACGGGGGGCACAGGAGGATGGAGAAGGAATGGGGGAGCACAGCGGAGGACGGAGCAGGAGGGGGGGAGTACAGAGGAGAATGGGGGAGCACAGAGCTGGATGGGGGAGCAAGGAGCAGGAAGGGGCAGCACAGAGCAGGAGGGCAGTTTATACACCCGGCTTATACACGAGTCAATAAGTTTTCCCAGTTTTTTGTGGCAAAATTAGGGGGGGTCGGCTTATACATGGGTCGGCTTATACACGAGTATATACGGTAATACTTGGTGGCAAAACCCTTGCTGGTAAGCACAGCAGATGTTTTTTGTAGTTGATGTTGAGGTTTGCGCACATGTCAGAAAGAATTTTGGTCCAATCCTCTTTGCAGATCATCTCTAAATTATTAAGATTTTGAGTCTGTCACTTGGCAACTCGGAGCTTCAACTCCCTCCATAAGTTTTCTATGGGATTAAGGTCTGGAAACTGGCTAGGCACTCCATGACCTTAATATGTTTCTTTTTGAGCCACTCCTTTGTTGCCTTGGCTGTATGTTTTGGGTCATTGTCTTGCTGGAAGACCCAGTCATGACCCATTTTTAATGTCCTGGCGGAGGGAAGGATGTTGTCACTCAAGATTTCACGGTACATGTCTCATCCATTTTCCCATTGATGCGGTGAAATAGTCCTTTGCCCTTAGGAGAGAAACACCCCCAAAACAAAATGTTTCCACCTCTATGCTTGACAGTGGGGACGGTTTTCTTGGGCTCATAGGCAGCATTTCTCTTCCTCCAAACACGGGGAGTTGAGTTAATGCCAAAGACCTAAATTTTTGTCTCATCTGACCACAGCACCTTTTCCCAATCACTCACAGAATCATCCAGGTATTCATTGGCAAACTTCAACGGGCCTGCACATGTGCCTTCTTGAGCAGGGGACCTTGCGGGCACTGCAGTATTTTACACCTTAACATCGTAATGTGTTGCCAATGGTTTTCTTGGTGACTGTGGTCCCAGCTGCCTTGAGATCATTTACAAGTTCTTCCGTGTAGCTTCAGGCTGATCTCTCACTTTCCTCATAATCAAGAATACCCCACGAGGTGAGATCTTGTATGGTGCCCCAGATTGATGTCGATTGACAGTCATTTTGTATTTCTTCCATTTTCTTACTATTGTACCAACAGTTGTATCCTTCTCACCCAGCATCTTACTTATGGTTTTGTAGCCCATTCCAGCTTTGTGCATGTCTATGATCTTGTCCTTGACATCCTTATAAAGCTCTTTGGTCTTGCCCATATTGTAGAGGTTAGAGTCTGACTGATTAATTGAGTCTGTGGCCAGGCGTCTTTTATAAAAGTGACTGTAAGACAGCTGTTTTTAATGCAGGTAACAAGTTGATTAGGAGCGTCTAACTGGTCTGTAAGAACCAGAACTCTTAATGGTTGGTAGGGGATCAAATATTTATTTCTCACCGCAAAATGCAAATAAATTTATATAATTTATACAATGTGAAATTCTGGATTTTACTTTTGTTATTCTATCTCTCAATGTTAAAATTAACCTACCTTTAAAATTATAGACTGTTCATGTCTTTGTCTGTGAGTAAACTTACAAAATCAGCAAGGGATCAAATACCTATTTCCCCCACTGTATATGTTTTGTGTATTTTCTTATTTACATGAATGTCAGTTTCTAGTATTTTTAAGGGATATTAAATTTAATTTTATGTTTAAATCTAAGAATTCAGTTTTTTATTATTTGTAGTACGTCTAATTTGAAAATAATATCATATACAGTCATGGACAAAAGTGTTGGTACCCTTGAAATTGTTCCAGAAAATTAAAGTAATTCTACCTGAAATTTATTGCAATTACACGTTTTGTTATACACATTTATTTCCTTTATCTGAATTTGAACGCGTCCGCTCTTCGCCAGTCCTTACACTGGCTGCCCATTCATTATAGGATCCAATTCAAAGTACTTGTTCTCACCCACAAAGCTCTCCACACTGCAGCACCCCCCTACATCTCCTCCCTCATTTCTATCTATCGGCCTAACCGACTGCTGCGCTCTGCAAACGACTTTCGACTAACCTCTGCACTAATCCGTACCTCCCACTCCCGACTCCAAGACTTCTCCCGCGCTGCGCCAATCCTCTGGAATGCTCTACCCCAAGAAATTAGGACTATCCACAATTTGCATGGTTTCAGGCGCTCCCTCAAAACACATCTGTTCAGAGCGGCCTATCACATTCACTAATCAAAGTCATTCTATGTGTAAGTGTGTGTGTGTGTGTGTAGCCCATTCACTATCTCCATCAATCCCTCACTCCCTTAAGATGGCTGGACCATCATTGTAAATGCACCATTGTATATACACACCTGTATTTTGTATCTCCCCCACCTCATTGTAGATTGTAAGCTCTCACGAGCAGGGCCGTCTTATTTTGCTTTAATCACTGTATTGTTAACGTTGTACTTATGACTTGTGTTTTGAAACTGTTAAACTGTAAAGCGCTGCGGAATATGATGGCGCTATATAAATAAAGATTATTATTATTATTATTATTATTATTATTTGAACAATGTAAAGAAACAGAGAAAAAAGGCAAATTAGACATAATTTCACACAAATTCCATAAAAATGGGCCAAACAAAATTGTTGTCACCCTCAACTTAATATTTGGGTGCACAACCTTTGTAATAAATAACGGCAATCAATTGCATCCTGTAACCATCAATAGGCTTCTTACAACTCACAACTGGAATTTTGACCACTTTTTCTTTTGCAAACTGTTCTAGGTCACATATTTGAAAGGTGCCTTCTTCCAAGAGTAATTTTAAGATATCTCCACAGGTGTTCAATGGGATTTAGATCAGGACTCATTGCTGGCCATTTCAGAACCTCAACGCTTTGTTTCTATCCATTTATTTGTGCTTCTTGAAATATGTTTAAGGTCATTTGGGGTCATTGTCTTGCTGAAAGACCCATGACCTAGCAAGTAAACCCAGTTTTCTGATACTGGGCACTATTGCAACCAAAATCCCATGGTAATCTTCAGATTCCATGCTGCCTAGCACACAGTTAAGGCACCCAGTGCCAGAGGCAGTAAAAGCAATAAAACAACATTGAACCTCCACTATATTTGACTGTAGGTACTGTGTTCTTTTCTTTGTAGGCCTCATTCCGTTTTCAGTAAACAGTATAATGATGTGCCTTACCAAAAAGTTTTATCTAGGTCTCATCTGTCCACAAAATGATTTCCCAGAAGGATTTTGGCTTACTCATGTACGTTTTGGAAAGTGCGGTCTAGCTTTTTTATGTCTGTGTGTCAGCAGTGGGGTTCTCCTTGGTGTCCTGCGATAGTATTTCATTTCATTCAAATATTGACAAACAGTTTGTGCTGATACTGATGCACCCTGAACCTGAAGGAGAGATTGAATTGATTTGGAACTTTTTTAGGGCTGCTTATCCACCATCAGGATTATCCTGCATTGCAACCCTTTCATCAATTTTTCTCTGACACGCATGTCAAAGGAGATTAGCTGCAGTGCCATGGGTTGTAAACTTCTCGTGTCAGGACTTTAACCCAGCCGCTTTGGTGCACCAGGCGGCAGCTCTTCCCTTTCAGCTATTACAGCTCACTGAACAGTGCCTTGCTAAATCAGATACTAGTACCTGTGTAATTCCCAATTGGCTCCACCCTGTAAGTTCTTGATTGGCTCAACCTTGTAAATCTCCTGATTGAACACCCTATTTAACCTGGTATTGCACTTCCTTCCTTGCGAGATCATTGAGCTCCCTGCATTTAGTCAAGTTCTCCTTTCATCTGCTGTTCATCCAAGACTATACTGCTGCTCCTGTGTAGCAACCTCTGGCTATTCCTGAGTACGCAATCTGCTGATCATTCAACTATACTTACTATTGCTCCCGTGTACCGACCTCTGGCTATTCCTGAGCTACGCTACCTGACGATGCTGCCCCTAGTGGTTGCAATACCACTACTCAAACTCAGGTCAATCCATAACATTTTGATTATGTTGCGCACCATGGACAAAGGAACATCAAAATCTCTAGAGATGGACTTGTAGACTTGAGATTGCTGATATTTTTCAAGCTTTTGTTTCAAAGTCCTCAGTTATCTTCTCTTTCTGTTCTCCATGTTTAGTGTGGAATACACGGACACACGATGTGAAGATTGAATCAAATTCTCCTCTCTTGTCTGGTTTCAGGTGTGATTTTCATATTGCCCACACCTATTACTTGCCACAAGTGAGTTTGAATGAGCATTAAATGCTTGAAACAAAGTTGTTTACCCACAATTTTGGAAAGGTGCCAAAAATGTTGTCTGGCCCTTTTTTTGTTTTTTTTGGTGGGTTATTCAAATGCACAGAAAGGAAATAAACATGTAAAAAAACGTATGGAATTGTAATAATTTTCTGGGAGAAATACTTCGTTTTCTGGAACAATTTCAAAAGGGGGTGCAAAAACTTTCAACCAAAGTCTGTACTACAATATTTAGATAAATTATAATTGCTAAAATAACCCGATTTGGGGGCCCCATAAAAAAATTTCCCATATTTAGCAATGTCAGAATTTTTTAAATGTAATCATATCTACAAGGCCGTGTATGTTGGGGGGGGAGCGAATATAAAGCACGTTAAAATTACAATGTAGACAGAAAAAAAATTGCAGGCAGTAAGAAGAGAGCATAAGAATATGGTTTACAAGGTTATATTTGTTATTTAATGGATGAATAATGAAACGAAAAAATAAAGGGGTTTAAAATAAAAGTGCACATTTAAAAAAAAATAATTTTATTTATAAGCACCAACATATTTTGCCAGACTTCAAATTAGTGGGGGGCATGTAAAACAATAACGCCCTTAAAAAAATAACACCCAGTTCAACAGTTAAAAGGAAGGGGGTTTGGGGGCCCCCCCGCTTTTCAAACTCACAATTTTGTAAGCAAATAAGGGGGGGCCAAGTAAAAAGTGCTTGACATGTACGGGTCCCGTCCCTATTATAAGGCCGGCGGGCCCCTACGAATTTTTTGCGTGTTAGTCCCCCCGACCCTTTCTCGCATCAACACCCGGGACGGGCCCGCTCTCGGACCAGAGTGCGCGGCGGGATAAAAAATAAATGCAGCCCCCGCACTCTGGTCCCCCAAACGGGCGGGGGGGGGCCCGGGGGTTGATGCGAGTAAGTGTGCGACTAACCGCATCAAACTCGCTAGTGTGACGCCGACCCCAAAGAGCATTTCAAAAAAAAGCTGATGACTGGGTTTTTGCTATTAAAAAAAATCGTTTACAAGTGCTTTTGGTTACATGGAAGATGTAAAGACACTTGAATAG
>JARQOD010000005.1:237674036-237715904 GCA_033576555.1 Oophaga sylvatica
AAATATGGGAAGTACTCATAATTACTGTAGAATACATTTCAATAATATATGACCTGATGGAATCTATCCATTTTTCATATTTGAAAATCATGAAATAAACATTATTACTTTTATATCTGGTAAGGATTCAAATATTAGATTAATTAACTAATTAATTAATTAACTTTATTCCATTCCGATATATTAAGGTAAAGCTTAACTCCATTTAAAGTCTTAGTATTCTACTGGCCCTACAGAGGATATAAAAAGTCTACACACCCCTGTCAAAATGTCAGGTTTTTGTCATGTAAAAAAATCATACAAAGAAGAATAATTTCATAACTTTTCCCACCATTAATGTCTCCCATAATCTGTATAAATCCATTGAGAAACAAACTGAACTAATGTTGAGGAGAGGGGGGGAATACACTTAGCAAACTTAAAATAAAGTTGTTAGTGTGAACACCCTTTCATAATTGGGGATGTGATTTTGTTCAGAATTAGCCAATGCCATATAAATTCATGCCAAATAGTAGTCAGTACACAGATACCATAATTTACTGTATAGTGATTCTGAATAACTCCATATAAAGTTTAGCTGTTCTAGTAGGTTTTCCTGATATTTTCTTAGTAGCAAGTTGCATTTGACAGAAAAGGTCACAGTCCGTAAACAGCTTATAACACAGCAAAGGGATCTCATTGTTGAAAGTTATTAGCCAGGAGAAGGGTACAAAGGAATTTCCAAGGCATTGGATATACCATGGAACACTGTTATAGGGAACCTGTCACGTGAAAAAAAACTCTATTAACCTGCAGATATGGGGTTAATCTGCATGTTAGTATCTCTTTGAACCTGCCCGACGCTGGCACTTAGACCCACACTGCCAGGAGGAATTCATTTTATTCCTCCCGGAAGCATTCCGAGTTCAGTCATAGGGGTGGAGTCGGCACAGGTTCAGTCATCGCTGTGTGTATGGGAGAGAAGCGGCTGTAACCGCGCCCCTGACATTGACTGACAGCTAGTTCTAATGTTGAGCTGCTGTCAGTCACAGTCAGGGGCGCAATTGCAGCCGCTCTCTATACACAGAGCGGTGACTGAACCTGTGCTGGCGCTATCCCTGAGACTGCAGTTACCCGAACTCTGCTGGGGAATAAAATTAATTTCCTTCCGACAGCGGGGATCTAAATGCTGGTGCTGGGCAGGTTCAGAATACTATTAACCTGTCGATTAACCCAACATCTTCAGGTTAATAGCATTTTCTCACGTGACAGGTTCCCTTTCAAACGGTCATGAAGAAATGGCTTAAATTTGGCACAACAGTGACATTACCTAGAACTAAAAGTTCCTCAAACATGTATGAAAAAGCACAAGGAAAATTATCCAGGAAATCTAAAAGCCCTTCAGTAACATTAAAGATGCTGCAGGAATTTATGGCATGTACTGGTTGTGTACGGCATGTGATAACAATCTCCTGTCTTCTTCATATGTCTGGACTGGAAGGTAGGGTAGGTAGCAAGACACTTGAATCCAAATGAAAATCTGTGGGCTGACCTGAAGAGGGCGCTGTACACAGGAGATACCAGTGCAATCTAAGAGATTTGGAGCGCTACTGCAAGTGGGCAAATTTCCAACTCTAAATGTGCCATACCAACTACTATACACCTACAGTACTATAAAAGACAGGATGCTGTCATAAATTGAAAGGGAATATCAACAAAGTATTAGTTTAAGGATGTGGATCTTTATTCAATCACATTATTTTAGTTCTTTATTTTTATTTTTCCACCCAAAAAGATTTTAGTTTATTTTTCAACTGAATTGTAGAGATTATAGGTGACATTAAAAGTGCAAAAAGTTCTGAAATGATTCTTTCTTGTATGTATTTTAACAGTGGTGTGTAGACTTTTATAATCACTATACATGACACTATCCAGGGCTTATGAAGATGAGACATTGTTATGATAGGGGAAGCTTATAAAGTTTGGAAATGATACCCTATCCGAGGGATAGGG
Source organism: Oophaga sylvatica (assembly GCA_033576555.1). Lineage (NCBI taxonomy): Eukaryota > Metazoa > Chordata > Amphibia > Anura > Dendrobatidae > Oophaga > Oophaga sylvatica. The sequence continues at coordinate 237,676,029 of JARQOD010000005.1, forward strand.
ATACATTTCCGATTGCTGGGAGTCAAACCGCAGGAAACCCAAGAATGGGCTATGAAGACCCTGTCTGTATCGAGCGGAGGTTGATTATGTGCACTGCTGCTCTGTTTATCCGTATGGGAGTGTTGAAGACCAGCTGAGCGCTGTTCTCAGCTATCTCATGTAGTCCCATTAAAAATGAATAGAGAGGGAGTGCAAGTGATCCATCTCAGCGCCATTCATATTACAAAGCATCGGGTCCTAGCGGTCGGACCCCAGTACTCAGAATGTTATCCCAATCCCATGACTAGTGAATAACTTCTAAACTTGAGAATATTTCTTTGATATCAAGTAATTTATTTTCACTAGCAAAGTTAGCTATACACACTAAATTATCCTAATTTTCCTGGTATCTGCCAGCTATCTAAAAACTAGTGGAATCTCCCATCATGCAGAATTTTTTGGTTTCTGCAGAGAAGAAGCTGATGCGTCCCTCTCCTTACTGAAGGAACATGCACGCTCAGCCGATATTACAGCACATTTCTATGCTCTAGATTCGGGATCAATAGATGTCACCCAAATGTTCTGCTAACAGCTGCCTGAATATCGTCTCTGTAGGTTCATCGAGTCAGCATTGGATCACGGTGACCTTGCAGGTTCTGCGTATTGAGCTTTATTAAATAGTATGTCCTTCATCAGTACATAATAATAAAGAAAACCTTATAACGACATATACCATAGATTGATGAATGTTCATCTGATCACTGTTTAACATGACAACACATGAAAAGACTTGGAAAACACATGCTCCCCCTGCTGGAAAATAGCACAAGTCTACCGCTAAATGTGAACACATGGGGAATTAATGATAAATAAATCCTTCAGATCAGTGAACACAATCATAAATACAATATTGTATGTGTATAAATATGGGTTGCTGGCTATGGCTTGTGAGCATTTGGATTCATATAGAGATTCATAGACAGGCAGCCATGTCGATTTTAAAATCAGACACAAGGAAGATGTGAAATCTAAACAATAACAAGACAGCTCATACCTAGTTATGAACTTTGCAAACTTGAAAGAATTCCAAAGCACGTTTTCTCAGGTTAAATCCAGACATGTAAACCAGTATACAACTTTGTGGCATGCAATGCAATGGCTTTAAATGCATTTATGCAGCGCTGACATATAAGCTCCTCAACCAGGACAACTAAAGGACGCCTACAAAAGCCAAGGATGCTATGATCCCACACTATGCAGAACTTTAAAACATGGACTTGGCCGGTGGATGGGGGGCCGTACCGACTTGGTAAACTGTACTGTAGAGGACAGTAGAGGGGTCCCGATGGCCATTACATCCCATCCATGCTTCCTTGGCGATTTTGGCAATCAATGTCACTGTCTGGTTAGACCTTATGGATTTTTGAAGTCCAAGCTGTTAACAACCAGTTTTCCATAAAAGATGCGCATACATGCCCTTCAAGGCAACAAACATTAATCAGAAATTGCCAAGGCAGGCATTAGACATTAAGGCAGCGCAAGGTTAGAACGTAATGTGAATCTATATAACATGTGGACTAAAAGGATCCCCCAACCCTCCATCATACACAACACACCGTCGTGTTCTAGCTAGGAACATTCCCTAACTTCACTATTTGCAGTTTCAGGGTGAATTGTCAGACCTGTGGATATTACAACACTTGGACAAAATGATTCTGACATCTGATTCCCTAACTTCAGTGCCAGGAGCCTGCTCTGCCCATTCTGGGGGCGATGTTTGCTAATCGGTAGGCAAGCTGTCATTCATGGCAAATTATGGTAACAGTGAGAACCATTCCCAAACCTTCTGCTGCCCCCTCCCAGAATAACAGAAGGCAGATGCTGGCATACATAGGGTTACTATATGTAGCCAAACACATGTCAGGGAATGGTACAAACAAAAGAGGAATGTGGCAAAGACAGAGTTAACCTGAAACCTGCTGTGTGCAAAGTAAAGACTCCCAATCAGTGCCCACATCATTCAGCACAGTAATGTATGTGCCAGGCAGGTATATGTGTGCCAGGCAGGTATATGTGTACCAGGCAGGTATATGTGTACCAGGCAGGTATATGTGTACCAGGCAGGTATGTGTGTGCCAGGCAGGTATATGTGTGCCAGGCAGGTATATGTGTACCAGGCAGGTATATGTGTACCAGGCAGGTATGTGTGTGCCAGCCAGGCAGGTATATGTGTACCAGGCAGGTATGTGTGTGCCAGCCAGGCAGGTATATGTGTACCAGGCAGGTATATGTGTACCAGGCAGGTATGTGTAGCCAGGCAGGTATATGTGTACCAGGCAGGTATATGTGTGCCAGGCAGGTAATGTGTGCCAGGCAGGTATGTGTGTGACCAGGCAGGTATATGTGTGCCAGGCAGGTATTGTGTGCCAGCCAGGTATATGTGTACCAGGCAGGTATATGTGTGCCAGGCAGGTATGTGTACCAGGCAGGTATGTGTGTGCCAGGCAGGTATATGTGTGCCAGGCAGGTATATGTGTCCAGGCAGGTATATGTGTACCAGGCAGGTATATGTGTGCCAGGCAGGTATATGTGTACCAGGCAGGTATGTGTGCCAGGCAGGTATATGTGTCCAGGCAGGTAAATATGTGTACCAGGCAGGTATATGTGTGCCAGGCAGGTACATGTGTGCCAGACAGGTACATGTGTGCCAGGCAGGTATATGTGTGCCAGGCAGGTACATGTGTGCCAGGCAGGTATATGTGTGACAGGCAGGTATTGTGTGACAGGCAGGTATATGTGTACCAGGCAGGTATATGTGTGCCAGGCAGGTATATGTGTGCCAGGAAGGTATATGTGTGACAGGCAGGTATATGTGTGCAGCAGGTAATGTGTGCCAGGCAAGGTATATGTGTACCAGGCAGGTATATGTGTGCCAGGCAGGTATATGTGTACCAGGCAGGTATATGTATGCCAGGCAGGTATATGTGTACCAGGCAGGTATATGTGTGCCAGCAGGTATATGTGTGATATTCCAGGCAGGTATATGTAGGTACCAGGAGGTATATGATGTGCCAGGCAGGTATATGTGTGCTAGGCAGGTATATGTGTGCCAGGCAGGTATATGTGCCAGGCAGGTATATGTGTACCAGGCAGGTAAATGTGTGCCAGGTAGGTATATTGTGCCAGGAGGTAAGTGTGCCAGGCAGGTATATGTGTGCCAGGCAGGTAAATGTGTGCCAGGCAGGTATATGTGTACCAGGCAGGTATATGTAGGTTGTGCCAGCAGATGGCAGGTATATGTGTGCCAGGCAGGTGTAATAATGTGTACCAGGCAGGTATATGTGTCAGGCAGGTATATGTGTGCCAGGCAGGTATATGTGTGCCAGGCAGGTAAATGTCAGAGTATGTGCCAGGCAGGTATATGTGTGCCAGGCAGGTATGTGTGCAGCAGTATGTGTACCAGGCAGGTATATGTGTGGCAGGTATATGTGTACCAGGCAGGTATATGTGTGTACCAGGCAGGTATATGTGTGCCAGGCAGGTATATGTGTACCAGGCAGGTATATGTGTGGCAGGTATATGTGTGCCAGGCAGGTATATGTGTGCCAGGCAGGTAAATGTGTGCCAGGCAGGTATATGTGTACCAGGCAGGTATATGTGTACCAGGCAGGTATATGTGTACCAGGCAGGTATATGTGTGGCAGGTATATGTGTGCCAGGCAGGTATATGTGTGCCAGGCAGGTATATGTGTACCAGGCAGGTATATGTGTACCAGGCAGGTATATGTGTACCAGGCAGGTATATGTGTGGCAGGCAGGTATATGTGTACCAGGCAGGTATATGTGTACAGGCAGGTATATGTGTGGCAGGTATATGTGTACCAGGCAGGTATATGTGTACCAGGCAGGTGTATGCATTGTCCAGGCAGGTATATGTGTACCAGGCAGGTATATGTGTACCAGGCAGGTATATGTGTACCAGGCAGGTATATGGTGCAGGTATATGTGTACCAGGCAGGTATATGTGTACCAGGCAGGTATATGTGTCCAGGCAGGTATATGTGTACCAGGCAGGTATATGTGTACCAGGCAGGTATATGTGTCCAGGCAGTATATGTGTCCAGGCAGGTATATGTGTGGCAGGTATATGTGTACCAGGCAGGTGTGGGGGGATATGTGTACCACGTATGTCCAGGTATATGTGTGGCAGGTATATGTGTACCAGGCAGGTATATGTGTGGCAGGTATATGTGTACCAGGCAGGTATATGTGTACCAGGCAGGTGTATGCATGTGTGAGGGCTGCGGTAGCGGAGCAGGACACGGCACCACAGGTACTCAGGGCTCCTTACCTTCAGCCAGGAGGCGCATTGCATGCACAAAGGATGGGTCCAGGCTGTCCTTCTCTGCCATCAGCTCTGGCAGATATTGCTCCTCTTCCATCACACAGCTTCCACCTAACGCCGTCACTCCGAGGCCCCTGATCCGAGAAGTCCTAGGAAGGAGGGAGAGGTGCAGCCGGCGCTCCGGAGCAGGGAGCACAGCAGCCCTGGACGCAGCGCCTTCTCCTCTGCCTTCACTGTGTGTCTCCTCGGGAGTGAGTGAGAAGCACAAGGGGAACCATTGTGGCAGCCAGAACCTATGCGCTCCCCCTGCTGGCGGCCCTGCTAACTGTAATTACAGGCTCTGCAAGTCACCTTTTGTGCTCTGCATCTCTGCCAGGCACAGGGAGTAACGAGAGATTCCAAGATATAGGGAAACAGCATGTGAAAGTGCAGTATGTCATGGAGTTACAGCCGAGATCTGAAAATCTAGGAAGCTAACTATGCATCTAGCTCATAATTATATAGCTCAGATGTATTCATCACTTCTTAGCTATCTGCAAAATCTATCTTTCTATCTAAAATAGTTAAAGAAAATTTGGCAGCACTACCAAAAGAAGCCGGGTGCAATAAAACCTGTTAAGGTGATGTCCAAGCTCCAAAATAGAAAATCAGAAAAAAAACAGGCAGCACTCCCAAAATTAAAGTGAAAAACCGTCGCCTTACTGATCCATTAACAGCAATGTTTTGGCAGATTTCTCTGCCTTTCTCAAGCTTGTATCTTTCTCTCTATCCTCTATCTATCTATCTATCTATCCCATATCTATCTATCTATCTATCTATCTATCTATCTATCTATCTATCTTCTATCCATCTATCTATCTATCTATCTATCTATCTATCTATCTATCTATCTATCTATCCCATATCTATTATCTATCTACCTATCCATATCTATCTATCTATCTATCTATCTATATCATCTATCTATCTATCCCATATCTACTATCTATCTATTCTATCTATCTATCTAATCTATCTATCTATTCTATCTATCTATCTATCTATCTATCTATCTATCTATCTATCTATCTATCTATCTATCTATCTATCATATCTATCTATCCCATATCTATTATCTATCTATCTATCCCATATCTATCTATCATCTATCTATCTATCTATCTATCTATCTATCTATCTATCTATCCCATATCTATCTATCTATCATATCTATCTATCTATCTATCTATCTATCTATCTATCTATCTATCTATCTATCCATATCTATCCTATCTATCTATCTAATCTATCTATCTATTCTATCTATCTATCTATCTATCTATCTATCCCATATCTATTATCTATCCCTATCTATCTATCTACCTATCCTATCTATCTATCTATCTATCTACATCTATATCTATCTCATCTATCATTATCTATCTTCTAAACTGTAAAGCGCTGCAGAATATGTTGGCGCTATATAAATAAAGATTATTATTATTATTATCACCATATCTATCCCATATCTATCTATCTACAGTGGAGGCCAAAAGTATTGGCACCCCTGCAATTCTGTCAGATAATACTCAGTTTCTTCCTGAAAATGATTGCAATCACAAATTCTTTGGTATTATCTTCATTTAATTTGTCTTCAATGAAAAAACACAAAAAGAATTTATCTAAAGCCAAACTGGATATAATTCCACACCAAACCTAAAAAAGGGGGTGGACAAAAAGTATTGGCACTGTTTGAAAAATCATGTGATGCTTCTAATTCATGTAATCACCAGCACCTGTAACTTACCTGTGGCACCTAACAGGTGTTGGCAATAACTAAATGACACTTGCAGCCAGTTAACATGGATTAAAGTGGACTCAACCTCTGTCCTGTATCCTTGTGTGTACCACATTGAGCATGGAGAAAAGAAAGAAGACCAAAGAACTGTCTGAGGACTTGAGAAACCAAATTGTGAGGAAGCATGAGCAATCTCAAGGCTACAAGTCTATTCCAAAGACCTGAATGTTCCTGTGTCTTCCGTGCGCAGTGTCATCAAGAAGTTTAAAGCCCATGGCACTGTGGCTAACCTCCCTAGATGTGGAAGGAAAAGAAAATTGACGAGAGATTTCAATGCACGATTGTGCGGATGGTGGATAAAGAACCTCGACTAACATCCAAACAAGTTCAAGCTACCCTGCAGTCGAGGGTACAACAGTGTCAACCCGTACTATCCGTCGGCGTCTGAATGAAAAGGGACTGTATGGTAGGATACCCAGGAAGACCCCATTCTTACCCGAGACATAAAAAACCCAGGCGGAGTTTGCCAAAACTTACCTGAGAAAGCCTAAAACGTTTTGGAAGAATGTTCTCTGGTCAGATGAGACAAAAGTCGAGCTTTTTGGGAAAAACCATCAACATAGATTGTACAGGAAAAAAAAAAGAGGCATTCAAAGAAAAGAACACGGTCCCTACAATCAAACATGGCGGGGGTTCCCTGATGTTTTGGGGTTGCTTTGCTGCCTCTGGCACTGGACTGCTTGACCGTGTGGATGGCATTATGAAGTCTGAAGACTACCAACAAATTTTGCAGCATAATGTAGGGCCCAGTGTGAGAAAGCTGGGTCTCCCTCAGAGGTCATGGGTCTTCCAGCAGGAAAATGACCCAAAACACACTTCCAAAAGCACTATAAAATGGTTTGCGAGAAAGCACTGGAGACTTCTAAGGTGGCCAGCAATGAGTCCAGACCTGAATCCCATAGAACACCTGTGGAGAGATCTCAAAATGGCAGTTTGTAGAAGGCACCCTTCAAATATCAGGGACCTGGAGCAGTTTGCCAAAGAAGAATGGTCTACAATTCCAGCAGAGCATTGTAAGAAACTCATTGATGGTTACCAGAAGCGGTTGTTCACAGTTATTTTGGCTAAAGGTTGTGCAACCAAGTATTAGGCTGAGGGTGCCAATACTTTTTTCTGGCCCATTTTTGGAGTTTTGTGTGAAATGATCAAGGATTTGATTTTTGCTTCATTCTCTTTTGTGTTTTTTCCTTGCAAGCAAATTAAATGAAGATAAAAATAGAAAATAATTTGTGATTGCAATCATTTTCAGGAAGAAACTGAGTATTATCTGACAGAATTGCAGGGGTGCCAATACTTTTGGCCACCACTGTATCTATTCTATCTATCCCATATCTATCTTTCTTTCTATCTATCTTTCTATCTATCTATCTATCTATCTATCTATCTATCTATCTATCTATCTATCTATCTATCCATATCTACCTATCTATCTATCTATCTATCTATCTATCTATCTATCTATCTATCTATCTATCTATCCCATATCTATCTATCTATCCTATCTATCCCATATCTATCTATCCATATCTATCTATCCTATCTATCTATCTATCTATCTATCTATCTATCTATCTATCTATCTATCTATCTATCTATCTATTCTATCTATCATATCTATCTATATCTATCTATCCCATATCTATTATCATCTATTATCTATCTATCTCTACTATCTATCTATCTATCTATCTACTATCCCATATCTATCTATCTAGCTATCTATCTAGCTATCTATTTATCTATCATCTATCTTTCTATCCCATATTTATCTATCTATTATCTCTCATATTTATTTATCTATTCATCTATTTATCTATCTCTCTTTAATCTACCTAGAAATCAACTTCAAATATACAATTACCATATATACTCATGTATAAGCTGACCCGTGTATAAGCCGACCCCCCTAATTTTGCCACAAAAAACTGGGAAAACTTATTGACTCATGTATAAGCCTAGGGTGAAAAATGATTATGCCCCCATATGATGCTCCACAGATTATGCCCAATATGCTCCACAGATTATGCCCTATATGCTCCAGATTATGCCCCCATATGCTCCAGATTATGCCCAATATGCTTCAGAGATTATGCCCCCATATGCTCCAGATTATGCCCCCATATATTCCACAGATTATGCCCCGTATGATCCACAGATTATGAACCCATATGCTCCAGATTATGCCCCCATATGTTCCACAGCTTATGTCCCATATGCTCCATATTATGCCCCCATATGCTCCAGATTATGCCCCCATATTATGCCCCATATGCTCCATATTATGCCCCCATATGCTCCAGATTATGCCCCCATATGTTCCACAGCTTGTGCCCCCATATGCTCCATATTATGCCCCCATATGTTCCAGATTATGCCCCCATATGCTGCTGCTAGAAATAAAAAAATGACATACTCACCTCTCATCGCTGGGGGACAGGTGCCGGTGTCACCGATCGCCCAGGACCCCGGCACCTGTATTATTTACCTTTCCTCTCTGCACCGCAGCGCTGCTCCCTCTTCCTGGTCCTCGGCAGTGAATGATCTGGCAGGGGGCGCGGCGCTCACTAACGACGTCATCGCGCCCTCTGCCTGAACATTCACAGCCAGAGGAGTCAGGGAGCAGCGCTGCAGTGGACCGAGGGACAGGTAAATATCGCTGTACTCACCCCTCCGCCGCGCGTCCCTGCAGCCTCTCCTCTTCTCCCGGCGCTCTCCACAGCGCTTCCTTCCTACAGCGGTCACATGGCACCGCTCATTAAAGTCATGAATATGTGCATATTCATGACTTTAATGAGCGGTGCCATGTGACCGCTGCAGGAAGGAGCCGGAGATCGTGGGAGAAGCAGGGGGGCTGCAGATACCGCGCCGGCGGAGAGGTGAGTATAATCCGACACCCCCGCTCCCTCCCGCCGACCTACTTATATGACCCGCGTATAAGCCGAGAGGGGGACTTTCAGCCCTAAAAAATGGGCTGAAAATCTCGGCTTATACACGAGTATATACGGTAAGTTAAAGTGGATAATGTGTTTATCTGCAACAAACAACAAATAAACATTTGTATTGTGCTTTTCTCACAACTGACTCAAAGCGTGATTTCTATACATATAGCAGTGTTGCGACAGGTACAGACAACTGTATGTTTTCTCTTGTTCACGAGAATCAAGTCAATTATGCTAATCACACTCTGCTCAATCTCTGATTAAAGTTTGATCAGAATGTCAGCATAGTGCAATTCATTTTTCTCAGAAGAGGAGGAGATAGAGAAGAAAATCTTTCCATCTTCATTCCATCTGTGGAAATCGGACTACACTCAGATGTCATACAAGTGCAGTCTGATGATTTCCATGGACTCATTAACTTGCATGGCCAAGTGTGACCCGAATATCGACTGCAAATTGTGCATATATTGATATTTTTCCTAGGACAGACGAGGTCCAAGGAAAAAATCTGACATGTGAAAGGTCCCATAGCATAACAATGGTTCAAGTGCAATCTGCAATCGCACTCAGACAGAAATACGGTTGTCTGCTTTATTCAATGCCAAAGGTACACAATCTTTCAGTTCAAGGTTTGAGCCTTTCTCAAATGAGAAATGCTCACATCTTCAGTTTGGAGTGTGACCATAGCTTATTCTGTATACAGATGTGTTCAAAAGTTTACATACCCCGGCAGAATTTTGCTTTCTTGGCCTTTTTCAGAGAATATGAATATAAACCAAAACTTTTTCGCCACTCATGGTTAGTGGTTGAGTGAAGCCATTTATTGTCAAACTACTGTGTTTTCTCTTTTTAAATCATAATGACAACCCAAAACATCCAAATTACCCTGATCAAAAGTTTACATACCGCATTTCTTAATACCGTGTATTGCCCCCTCTAACATCAATGACAGCTTAAAGGGTTTTGTGGTAGTTGTGGATGAGGTTCTTTATTTTCTCAGATGGTAAAGCTGCCCACTCTTCTTGGCAAAAAGCCTCCAGTTCCTGTAAATCCCTGAGCTGTCTAGCATGAACTGTGTGCTTGAGATCTCCAGAGAGGCTCAATGATATTGAGGTCAGGAAACTGGTATGGCCACCCCAGAACCTTCACTTTGTTCTACTGTAGCCAATGACAGGTCAACTTGGCCTTGTATTTTGGATCGTTGTCATGTTGGAACGTCAAAGTACGTCCCACGCACAGCTTCCAGGCTGATGATAGCAAATTTGCCTCCAGTATTTGCTGATAACGTGCTGCATTCATCTTTCCTTCAACTTTTGCAAAGTTTCCTGTGCCTTTGTAGCTCACATATACCCAAAACATCAGAGATCCACCTCCATACTTTACTGTAGGAATGGTGTTTCTTTCATCATAGGCCTTGTTGACCTCTCTCCACTTGTAACATTTATGGTTGTGGCCAAAAGTTCAATTTTGGTCTCATCACTCCAAATTACCTTGTTCCAAAGTTTTGAGGCTTGTCTCTGTGCTGTTTGCGTATTGTAGGCTAGATACTTTGTGGTATTTACGCAGTAATGGCTTTCTTCTGGCGACTCGACCATGCAGCCCATTTTTCTTCAACTGCCTCCTTATTGTGCATCTTGAAACAGCCACACCACTAGTTTTCAGAGAGTTCAGTATTTCAGCTGATATTATTTGTGGGTTTTTCTTTGCATCCCAAACAATTTTCCTGGCAGTTGTGGATGAAATTTTTGTTGGTCTACCTGACCGTGGTTTTGTTTTTAAAGAGCCCCTGATTTTCCCTTTGTTAATCACAGTTTGAATCCTACTGACTGGCATTATCAATTCCTTGGAAATCTTTTTGTATCACTTTCCTGTTTTTTACTATTCAACTACCTTTTGACATTTCTTTTCCTTTCCCCATGACTCACAATTCTGAAATGTCAGTGGCTGGATAAAAGATGCAATAGTCTGTCTGGATCCCAGAAACTCACTCAGCTTTTATGCACAGACACTGATTATAAGTAAACAGGTCACAGGTGAGGATGTTACCTTTAGTAGCCATTCAAACCCATTTGTGTCAACTTCTGTGCATGTTATCAGGCCAAAATCACCAGGGTATGTGAACTTTTGATCAGGGTCATTTGTATGGTCATTATGATTTAAAAATAGAAAACACAGTAGTTTGATAATATATGGCTTCACCCAACCACTAATCATGAGTGGAGAAAAAGTTTTGGTGTTATCATTCATATTCTCTGAAAAAAGGCTAAGAAAGCAAAAATTCTGCTGGGGTATGTAAACTTTTCATCACAACTTTATACATATAAATACAGCAGATAAAATAAGTATTTAACATGTCACCAATTTTCTAAGTAAATATATTTGTAAAGGTGCTATTGACATGAAATTCTCGCCAGATGTCGGTAGCACGCATACATTCCATACAAAAACATCAAACATAGATGTCCATAAATAAAGTTTTGTGTAATAATGAGAAATGACACACAGAAAAAATATTGAACACCTGAAGAAAGATAGGTGCAAAAAACCATGGAAAGTCATGACACCAGCTGAAATCTATCAGCAATTAGAAAGCAATCCTGCCACTTAGTGATAAATAATATCAGCAGGTTTAACTGATGGTCCATAAAAAGGTGTCTCACTACCAATATACCTTGCAAGGAACATCTTATGATAGGTAAAATCATTGAACTATCTCAAGACCTTCACAACATTATAGTTGCAAATCATACTCATGGTATTGGTTACAGAATTTTTTTTAATCCACTGAAGGCTCCAGTGACCACTGTTGGGCCATAATCCAGAAGTTAAAAAAACATAATTTCACCATAAACTGGTGATGACCCGTTGCTCCCCACAAGATTTGAGACAGAGGAGTGAAAAAAATTATCAAAAGTGTTATCCAAGAGCCAATGACCATCTGTGGAGAGTTACAGAAAGACCTAGAATCAGTAGATTCGATTGTTTCATAGAAAATAAGTAATGCACTCAACCTCCATGACCAGAATGCATGCTCACAACGTAAGACTCCATTGCTGAACAAAAAGCATGTTCAAGCACGTTTAAAGTTTGCTCAACAACATTTAGACAGGCTTTTGTCATGATTTCTCCACTCAGTGAGTGATTCTTATGCTGTCCTTTGGAAACTGGGTCATGCTGAGTTGTCATTGTTTTGATTGACAGCTCAGCTGTCCAATCTGTGACTGGGTGGTGCAGAACTTTTTCTAGATGTTCTGTGTTCTGGAGATTGCTGTTTAACTGAGCTACCTGCCTGACACAGTTTGTACTTCCTGGTGAGTTTTTGCCTGATTCTATTGTTCTAAGTTCTGATCTTCTATTGCACGACCCTTTGAACCATTTTCTGACTTATTCTTTTGTTTTGATCTGCTATTTCATGGTAGTTTGACCCTTAGACCGTGACCTAACTTATACCTTTGTCTTTTCCCTTGGTTATCTACGAGCTCTCTTGTTACTGACCCAGGAATTTCTGACTTTTCTGACTTACAGTCTGTCTGTGAGTAGTGACTAGCATCACACTTGTAAAATACTTGGAGAATATAGTCTGGTCAGATGATATCAAAATTGAACTCTTTGGATGCATGTTTGTAGGCCAGAAGGCTCTGGATATCACCCCAAAAACACCATACCGACAGTGAAGTTTGGAGGTGGGAATTTCTCAACAAATAGGCTGTTCCCAGAGTGCTGTATCAAGGCACCTCAATGGGAAGTCTTTTGGAAGGAAACAATGTGGCAGAAAACGCTGTACAACGAGAAGAGGTGACCGGACCCTGAGGAAGATTGTGGAGAAGGACCGATTCCAGACCTTGGGGGACCTGAGGAAGCAGTGGACTGAGTCTGGTGTAGAAACATCCAGAGCCACCGTGCACAGGCGTGTGCAGGAAATGGGCTACAGGTGCCGCATTCCCCAGGTAAAGCCACTTTTGAACCATAAACAGCGGCAGAAGCGCCTGACCTGGGCTACAGAGAAGCAGCACTGGACTGTTGCTAAGTGGTCCCAAGTACTTTTTTCTGATGAAAGCAAATTTTGCATGTCATTCGGAAATCAAGGTGCCAGAGTCTGGAGGAAGACTGGGGAGAAGGAAATGCCAAAATGCCTGAAGTCCAGTGTCAAGTACCCACAGTCAGTGATGGTGTGGGATGCCATGTCAGCTGCTGGTGTTGGTCCACTGTGTTTCATCAAGGGCAGGGTCAATGCAGCTAGCTATCAGGAGATTTTGGAGCACTTCATGCTTCCATCGGCTGAAATGCTTTATGGAGATGAAGATTTCATTTTTCAGCACGACCTGGCACCTGCTCACAGTGCCAAAACCACTGGTAAATGGTTTACTGACCATGGTATTACTGTGCTCAATTGGCCTGCCAACTCTCCTGACCTGAACCCCATAGAGAATCTGTGGGATATTGTGAAGAGAAAGTTGAGAGACGCAAGACCCAACACTCTGGATGAGCTTAAGGCCGCTATCGAAGCATCCTGGGCCTCCATAACACCTCAGCAGTGTCACAGGCTGATTGCCTCCATGCCACGCCGCATTGAAGCAGTCATTTCTGCAAAAGGATTCCCGACCAAGTATTGAGTGCATTACTGAACTTTATTATTTGATGTTTTTTTTGTTTGTTTTTAAAAAACACTTTTATTTTATTGGACGGTTGAAATATGTTAATTTTTTGAGACAGGTTTTTTGGGTTATCAGGAGTTGTATGCCAAAATCATCAGTATTAAAACAATAAAAGACCTGACAAATTTCAGTTGGTGTGTAATGATTCTAAAATATATGAAAGTTTAATTGTAATCATTACATTATGGAAAATAATGAAATTTTGCACTATATGCTAATTTTTTGAGAAGGACCTGTAGAGTCCAATTGCACAATGAAAGAAAAAAGGAAGGCACTCACCGTTTACCAAAAGTGGAAGTCTTTATTTCATGGATAAAAATGCATGGGCTCGGGAGCAATGCAGAGAGTGCGGACAACGGCCGTTTCGCGCTCCTGTGCTTCAACGGGTCCTAATCAATCCGCACTCTCTGCATTGCTCCCGAGCACATGCATTTTTATCCATGATATAAAGGATTCCACTTTTGGTAACGGTGAGTGCCTTCCTTTTTTTTTTCATTGTGTATATATACTGTGCAAACGTTTTAGACTGGTGGGGAAAAATGTTGCAAAAAAGTTTTACTGATTTTATCAATGAGCAAAATGCAAAGTGAATGAGTAAAAGAGATATCTAAATCCAATCAATATTTGATGTGATCACTCTTTGCTTTTAATACACCATCATTTCTTCCAGGTACACTTGCACAAAGTCAGGGATTTTATGGGATTATTGTCAGGTGCATGAGTGACCAATTATACCGAAGAGGTGATAATGGTCATTGTTTTCTATGTAGGTTGAAACACAAATTATACAAAAACAGATGTGTAGGGGGCTTAAAACTGGGTGAGGAACAGCGGAACTCTGCTACAAAGGTGAAGACAGTTTTCTGTCACAGGTCATCCATCTTGGCAAGACTGGGCATTTCAACAAGCCACTAAGGAGATATAATGCAAGGTCTCTCCCAGGCAAAGATTTTAAAGCAGACTGGGGTTTCAAGATCTGCTGTTCAAGCTCTTTTGAAGAACCACCAAGAAATGGGCAAAATTGAGGTCTGTAGACATAGTGATTGGTCAAATAAGTTTTGTGCGGCAGATGAAGTACAGTTATAAGCATTTCACAAGTTTTTAACAAATACATCAAGTTTATGCAAAGATCCAACATTTGCAGTGTTGACCTTTATTTTTCAAGACAGTCTGAAGGGTTCTTCATCATCAAATTACTTTGCAAGAGGTGCAGTGATTGGACAGCAGAGGGTTGGGGTAAAATTATTTTTTCTGATGAAGAACTCAGACTGTTTTGGACATCTGGAAGAATAAAAATTGAGTGCTACCATGAGTCCTGTGTCATGAAAAAAATAGCATCCTGAGACCATTCACTTGTGCGGTTGTTTTTTATTCAAGTGAGAGGCTCAGTCATAATTTTGCCTAAGAACACTTCCATGAATAAAGAATGGAATCTAGACATCCTTCAAGAGCAAATTCTAATGATCCAGGAGCAATTTGGAAATGAACAATGCTTTTTCCGCCATTATGGAACACCATGTCACAAGGTAAAAATGATAACTAAGTGGCTCAATGAACAAAACATTGATACAGTCTTTGCATGATGAAAAGACCTGAGTAGTCTCGAAAGCTTGCAATTTCAATTAGCCATTAAAAGGTAACAACCACTGAGGACTCTCAATTCTAAATATTGAACAAAACATTGAAATTTAGGGTCCATAATCAGTAAACTTCCCAGATCTCAATTCTATTGAGAACCTGTGGTCAATCTTCAGAAACAAAAACACAGAAATTGTGATAAACTCCAAGCACTGATTAGGTAAAACTGTGCTGTGATCAGTAAGGATTTGACCCGGAAGCTGATATCCAGCATGATAGGGGAATTCTTGAAAAATAACGGTCAACATTGTAAATATTGAATCTTTGCATAAACTTGATGTATTTGTCCATAAAAGTATAAAAACTTATGAAATACTTATATTTGTATGTCAGTAACCATAGAAACATCTAACTAAAAGGTCTAAACACGCTGCAGATTTGTGTCAGTCTCAATCGTTTTGGCCACAACTGTGGAGCCATATTTTGCTTCCATAGTTCCAAACATTGCAGAGTTTCATGTTTGTTACCACCACCCACAGTGCCCACATTGTGATTTATGCTTACACAAAGCCAGTTCAAGGCATGCATTTTTAGATATGTTTCTAGATAAATATTGCGTTATAGAGCTAATAGTCCCTCTATCAATAACTACAACGAGTGATTTTTTTCCTTTTTTTCGCATTCAGGATAGTTTGACATGAGTATGTAAAAAATCGTTTCATCGAGAAAAGTTGGGTGATTTTTTCTTTCTCACTATGTCATCCGTATACAATCCATTTTTTTATTTACAGGAGCAGATATTAATCACTTATAAGACCATTTACAGTTTTATATGTGACAGAATTGCAATGTATCTGTAAAAAATCGGATCTAATTTTTTCAATGCACCCACAGACTTGAAAGGGCGAGTCTCATCTGATTTATGAAGGACACCAGTGCATGCTTTGATTATTTTTTGTCACATGTAGATCTGGACAGTGAAAAAATTGCAAATCTGCTCTGCGCCATTGAACAACATTCGTCCAAGCTCTGTCCCTTTTTTTTGCAGGCAGCACTCAGACCGAAAATACGGCCGTACACTGCAACCAATTATGCTGCCTTCTAATGTCAGAAGGTAAAGCTAGTAATGTCTCGGTTGCATTACTGGTTGTACTACACTTAGGGTTTCTGAGCTCTTCCCTGCCGGCAGGACCAGTTGAGATTCATCGGAATTAGGAGAGGGTTATCTGGGATGAGTGAGACATTAAAGCCAGAAGAGCTCCGCTGGGGCCTGAAAACTGAGATGCATCGTTTTATATAGATATTATTTCTGGAAAAATGTGAAGTTTAAAAATCTATATAGTCACTGCAGAAAACATAATGGCATTTATTGCCTTCAAGTTCAAACAGTGTTAAAGACACTCAGTGTGAACCTAGTAGTGTGAACAAGGTGCACACGTGACTTCACTGTAGGAACTGAGCTCAGGTGCCAAAATCAAAACCTTTATTAATGCACAGATCTGAAAATAGGCAATCTTATAAAGACTTCACTGCAAATTATGTTACTTTCAATAATGCAAGTACATTGGTTGTGCTGTCTCATCACGTCCACAGAGCGACAGAAATGGATGAGCCAGGAGCTGTCCGAGGTGCTGAGAGGAACGCTAAGTGGCTGAGTCGCAGATAGCTGTCTGACAATAAGGACCCACACATCAGCTACTACTGAAGGTTAGGATAATGCCAATTGCTAAACACCACGAGTCAAATGCTTTCAGGCTATCCACATTATTAAACTCTACGCCCTCCATTCTATAATGGGCTCTTTCTATCCATATTAATCCTGGTTATTAAAGGGACATTACCATTTACATAACTGGGAGTCTTGTAAGCTCGGGTTATTTCAGGGACTGTTGCTCTTCACCTACATTTTTATTCCATTTTCCCTCTGTTTAATTTAATAAGAAAAAATACTAACCTGTAAGACTTTATATAAAAAAATGCATATACAATAAAAATAAGCATAAATTACTGATTAAATCTAATTTACATGATCAAAATAAAGCAAAATTTTATAAAAAAGCCAGAAAAATATCAATGCTAGACAGATCCCAAGGACAGCGGTGGAATAAAATGCAGACTGTATTAATACAACCGATTGTAGACCTCAATGTGTTCAGCATAAATGATTACCAGAAAAAACAACACTTCTAACATGTTGAAGTCAGCCATATTATTCTAGAGCAAGTCACACCAAAAATATCTTTGTAGCTGTCCTGTACTTCATCCAACTCTGAGCTAAGGGCATCTTCATACATTTCTCCCATTCTATGGGTGTTCATCAAGTCCTGCACCCAAGGAGTAGGCACATCCTTCATTGTGAAAGATAACATTGAAGATACCCTGCTTAGTTTTGAAAACTTGTATCTTCATAAAAGCCAGCTAACTTTTTAACAGAACACCCTGGAATGGGTAGGTTAAGAAATTTTAATACACTCTTGGAGCCTACTCTGGATAGCTCAAGGACACAACCAAACATACTCCCATCATTTATGCCATTTTTAAAGTGGTTGTCATGGCTTGGGACAAAAGTTTGCACTCTATGTGACTGTATTATGCAGAATCGTGATAACCTATAGTGAGCACACTGTCACGATTGAGGTGAGTGGGTTACAATTCCCTGGTATTCCTGATGCAAGTGGGTGGTCATGCAATCGTGTATATTATTATTATTATTATTATTATAGCACCATTTATTCCATGGCACTTTACATGTGAAAAGGGGTATAAATGATAAAAAACAAGTACAATAATCTTAAACAATACATGTCACCGACTGGTACAGGAGCAGAGAGGACCCTGCCCACAAGGCTCACAATCTACAAGGGATGGGTGAGGATACAGTAGGTGGAGGTAGAGCTGGTCATGCAGGTTGTAAGCTTGTCAGAGGAGATGGGTATTGAGGTTCTATTTGAAGGTTTCCACAGTAGGTGAGAGTCTGATTTGTTGGGGTAGAGACTTCCAGCATAGGGGAATGCACGGGAGAAATTTTGTATGCGATTGTGAGAAGAGGAGATAAGAGGGGAGTAGGGAAGGAGATCTTGTGAGGATCGGAGGTTTCGTGCAGCTAATTACTGTGAGACTAGGTCACAGGTATATGGATTAGACAGGTTGTGGATGGCTTTGTATGTCAGGGTTAGGGTCTTCAAGTGGAGTCTCTGAGCAATGGGGAACCAGTGAAGGGATTGACAGAGAGGAGAGGCTGGGGAATAGTAGAAGGACAGGTGGATAAGTCAGGAAGCAGAGTTTAGGATAGATTGGAGGGATGAGAGAGTGTTAGAGGGGAGGCCACACTGCAGGAGGTTGCAGTTGTCTTGGCAGGAGATGATGAGGGCATGCACAAGTGTTCTTGCAGATTCTTATTTAAGGAATGTGCTGATCCACAAAATATTTTTGAGTTAGAGTCTGCAGGAAGTGGAAAGGGCTTGGATATGTGGTTTGAATGAGAGATCAGAGTCAAGGATTATCCTGAGGCAGCGAGCTTGCGTGACTGGGAGAGTGAGCAGCCGTTTACTTTAATGGATAGGTCTGTTGGGGGGTTGAGTGAGATGGGGGAAAGATGATGAACTCTGCTTTATCCATGTTAAGTTTTGGAAATCTAGCAGCGAAGAAGATGAAATAGCGGACAGACATTGTGGGATTCTGGTAATTAAAAGGTGATATTGGGTCCAGAGAGGTCCTGTCATCAGCATAGAGGTGATACTGAAAGCCATTGGACTCTATGAGTTGTCCCACATTAAAGGTGTAGCTGGAGAAGATCAGGGGTCCTAGAACTGAGCCTTGAGGGACACCGACAGATAGGGGGTGACATGAGAAGGTGGTATGTTAGTGGGGAACACTGAATATCCGGTCTATTAGGTATGAAGAGATCCAAATTATGGCCAAGTCTGTGATGCCAAGACATGAGAGAAGCTGTAGTAAGAGGGAATGGTCCACTGTCAAAGGCAGAGGACAGGTTCAAGAGGAGGAGAACATATTAGTGTTGCTTGGATTTGGCAGTTAGTAGGTCATTGGTGACTTTAGTCAGGGCAGTTTTGGTGAAATGGTTATGTCGGAAGCCAGATTGTAAGCAGTCGAAGAGGAGTGGGAGAATAATTCAAAATGGACGTGTTGTTCCAGTAGTTATGAGGCATTGGTGAAAAGTGATATGGGGCAATAGAAAGACAGGATGTATCAAGGCAGAGCTTTTTCAGGATGGGTGTGATCAAGGCATGCTTGAAAAATGAAGGGTTAGACACCAGTTGCTAGTGACGGGTCAAAAAGACGGGTTAGGGTTGGGATGAAGACTGTGGAGAAGTTTGGGATGAGATGGGATGAGATCGGGTCAAGTGCACAGGTGGTGAGATGTGATCTGGAGAGTAAAAAGGAAAGTTGATCTTGTATAATGGCGGAAGCTGAATTTGAAGGAGGAGGGCTGAGTAGATATGAGGAGGGGCTGTGGGGATGTTAGGCAAAATCTTTGTCTAACGATATCAATCTTCAAGCTTGAAGATGAGGCAAGTCATCTGCTGAGATGAGATGAGAGGGAGGTGGTGCTGGGGAACGGAGGAGATAATTGAAAGTGTTGAATAGCTGTTTAGGGTTCTTAGAAAGGGAGGAAATGATAGATGAAAAGGAGGTTTGTTTTGCTGCAGTGAGTGTGCAATTGAAAGTAGTAAGGGACTGTTTGAATGCAATGAAGTGCTCGTTGGAATGGGATCTTTTCCATTTCTGCTCAGCAACCCTGGAAGCCCGCCTCAGTTCTTTAGTGTAACGCCAGTATTGTCTGTACCTTGTTTTCCGGCGTTACTTTGTATGTCTTTGCTTTAACCCTTTGCTCCTTTTCCCCTAACCAGCTGGGATACTGTTGTCTGTTACCTGTATGGATGCTGCTCAGTTCCCAGCTCCGCTGCATAGCCGTACATTCGTGAGTGTCTTCGCTGCGCTGCATGACCACCCACATGTGCGGTCCCTGTCTACTGCTGTAGAAGCTACCCGTAGGTTGCAAGGTCCTCTGCAGTGGTGCATGACTTACTACGTGTGTTTAGGCTGCAGCCATTGCCTGGTGTCCTTGCTGTGCTGATTTGTGTCTGGCTCTGCATAGGGGGCGCGGCCCACACCTTCCTTGATTTTATGAGGAATGTGTGTGCACTAGAGTTGAGCGATACTTTCCGATATCCTAAAGTATCGGAATCGGAATGGTATCGCCGATATCACTAAAATATCGGCGATACCCGATACCGATACCGGAAGTCCCATGTAAGTCTATGGGAACAAAATATCGAAATTAAAAAAAACCCATTCTTGCCTTGTTGGTTAATTGTACATGAAGGAAAACAAGAAAGTAATGTAGAATGTATTGGGGGAGGTTGAGGAGACATTAAAGGCATAGATGTTTGACCCAATCCAATGGAATAGCATTAATTTTTTTTTTTTAGGAAATACGTTCGGATTGACGAACAAATTGACAATGTTGTTAACCTTTTTTCTATTTTGTCAAATATGTCTGTTTCACAACTTCCATGGTCTTCACCTTTTTAACTTTTCACACACTTTCTCCTTCATAATTTTCAGCAGCATCATCTTTCTCAAATTATTCTTCATCTTCACCTTCTTAATCTTCTAAAACTTCTTGCTATTCATCTTTTTGTTAACATTACTTATATTGTTCTTATTAAACAGTTATTATTCTTCATATTCTACTTCTTAATCTTCTTCCTATTCATCCTTTTCATCATATTCTTATTTGTGACAGACATTCCTGTACTTGTAATCTGTAAAACTCTGAATTTTCATCCTTCCGTTCTTGCTGTCACGAAAGATTTTAATTACAACAGTATTTGTCCGCGTTCAGTTTAGCCTGCAGCAGCATCAGGCATTTTCCAGGGGCACCACGAGGAGGAACGGACTCACCCCATACACTGCTTAGTCTTCTTCTGCTTAGAATTTATAGCATATATTTTGCTCTTCATTTTGGTCTTATACTTAATGTTCTTCTGCTTTTTGATCTTCTGCTTATTGTTCTTCTGTCTCTTGTTCTGTATCTTGTAGTTTGTCTTAACCTTCTTTGTCCTGTTGGTGATGGTACAAAAGCCAATGGAAGTAACGAGGACCAGCTGACTGTGCTGGAACCCGGAGGGTCAGCAGAAGGAAAAGAGCCAATGGCACAACCGAGGACCAGCTGACGTTACTGGGACAGGGTTACTAAGCAGGAGGTACCTGTGCTCCAAAGCACTACCAAGGACCAGCAGACGTTGCTGGAACTCGGATACCGACATGGAGGCACCTAGGCCAAAGGCACTGCGGAGAACCAGCTGACGGTACTGGAACCCGGATGGGTAGCAGAAGGTACAAGAGCCAATGAAAGTAACGAGGACCAGCTGACTGTGCTGGAACCCGGAGGGTCAGCAGAAGGAAAAGAGCCAATGGCACAACCGAGGACCAGCTGACGTTACTGGGACAGGGTTACTAAGCAGGAGGTACCTGTGCTCCAAAGCACTACCAAGGACCAGCAGACGTTGCTGGAACTCGGATACCGACATGGAGGCACCTAGGCCAAAGGTACTGCGGAGAACCAGCTGACGGTACTGGAACCCGGATGGGTAGCAGAAGGTACCCATGGAAATTAAAGTTGAGGCAGCAGGACTGTTTGCCGTTCACACAGCAGGGGAACAGCTGACATTACTGAACCCCAGTAACACAGGAGCAAGTGTAGACTGTGCTAACAGCACTTCCGAGAAACAACTGGCGGTGTTGTAACCCAGGGATGAGAAGAGAACAGGGATGAGAAGAGAACATGGTGGAGGCAGCAGGACTGTTTGCCGTTCACACAGCAGGGGAACAGCTGACATTACTGAACCCCAGTAACACAGGAGCAAGTGTAGACTGTGCTAACAGCACTTCCGAGAAACAACTGGCGGTGTTGTAACCCAGGGATGAGAAGAGAACATGGTGGAGGCAGCAGGACTTTTTGCCGTTCACACAGCAGGGGAACAGCTGACATTACTGAACCTCAGTAACACGGGAGCAAGTGTAGACTGTGCTAACAGCACTTCCGAGAAACAACTGGCGGTGTTGTAACCCAGGGATGAGAAGAGAACAGGGATGAGAAGAGAACATGGTGGAGGCAGCAGGATTGTTTGCCGTTCACACAGCAGGGGAACAGCTGACATTACTGAACCCCAGTAACACAGGAGCAAGTGTAGACTGTGCTAACAGCACTTCCGAGAAACAACTGGCGGTGTTGTAACCCAGGGATGAGAAGAGAACATGGTGGAGGCAGCAGGACTTTTTGCCGTTCACACAGCAGGGGAACAGCTGACATTACTGAACCCCAGTAACACGGGAGCAAGTGTAGACTGTGCTAACAGCACTTCCGAGAAACAACTGGCGGTGTTGTAACCCAGGGATGAGAAGAGAACAGGGATGAGAAGAGAACATGGTGGAGGCAGCAGGATTGTTTGCCGTTCACACAGCAGGGGAACAGCTGACATTACTGAACCCCAGTAACACAGGAGCAAGTGTAGACTGTGCTAACAGCACTTCCGAGAAACAACTGGCGGTGTTGTAACCCAGGGATGAGAAGAGAACATGGTGGAGGCAGCAGGACTTTTTGCCGTTCACACAGCAGGGGAACAGCTGACATTACTGAACCCCAGTAACACGGGAGCAAGTGTAGACTGTGCTAACAGCACTTCCGAGAAACAACTGGCGGTGTTGTAACCCAGGGATGAGAAGAGAACAGGGATGAGAAGAGAACATGGTGGAGGCAGCAGGATTGTTTGCCGTTCACACAGCAGGGGAACAGCTGACATTACTGAACCCCAGTAACACAGGAGCAAGTGTAGACTGTGCTAACAGCACTTCCGAGAAACAACTGGCGGTGTTGTAACCCAGGGATGAGAAGAGAACATGGTGGAGGCAGCAGGACTTTTTGCCGTTCACACAGCAGGGGAACAGCTGACATTACTGAACCCCAGTAACACGGGAGCAAGTGTAGACTGTGCTAACAGCACTTCCGAGAAACAACTGGCGGTGTTGTAACCCAGGGATGAGAAGAGAACAGGGATGAGAAGAGAACATGGTGGAGGCAGCAGGATTGTTTGCCGTTCACACAGCAGGGGAACAGCTGACATTACTGAACCCCAGTAACACAGGAGCAAGTGTAGACTGTGCTAACAGCACTTCCGAGAAACAACTGGCGGTGTTGTAACCCAGGGATGAGAAGAGAACATGGTGGAGGCAGCAGGACTTTTTGCCGTTCACACAGCAGGGGAACAGCTGACATTACTGAACCCCAGTAACACGGGAGCAAGTGTAGACTGTGCTAACAGCACTTCCGAGAAACAACTGGCGGTGTTGTAACCCAGGGATGAGAAGAGAACAGGGTGGAGGCAGCAGGACTTTTTGCCGTTCACACAGCAGGGGAACAGCTGACATTACTGAACCCCAGTAACACAGGAGCAAGTGTAGACTGTGCTAACAGCACTTCCGAGAAACAACTGGCGGTGTTGTAACCCAGGGATGAGAAGAGAACAGGGATGAGAAGAGAACATGGTGGAGGCAGCAGGATTGTTTGCCGTTCACACAGCAGGGGAACAGCTGACATTACTGAACCCCAGTAACACAGGAGCAAGTGTAGACTGTGCTAACAGCACTTCCGAGAAACAACTGGCGGTGTTGTAACCCAGGGATGAGAAGAGAACATGGTGGAGGCAGCAGGACTTTTTGCCGTTCACACAGCAGGGGAACAGCTGACATTACTGAACCCCAGTAACACGGGAGCAAGTGTAGACTGTGCTAACAGCACTTCCGAGAAACAACTGGCGGTGTTGTAACCCAGGGATGAGAAGAGAACAGGGTGGAGGCAGCAGGACTTTTTGCCGTTCACACAGCAGGGGAACAGCTGACATTACTGAACCCAGTAACACAGGAGCAAGTGTAGACTGTGCTAACAGCACTTCCGAGAAACAACTGGCGGTGTTGTAACCCAGGGATGAGAAGAGAACAGGGATGAGAAGAGAACATGGTGGAGGCAGCAGGATTGTTTGCCGTTCACACAGCAGGGGAACAGCTGACATTACTGAACCCCAGTAACACAGGAGCAAGTGTAGACTGTGCTAACAGCACTTCCGAGAAACAACTGGCGGTGTTGTAACCCAGGGATGAGAAGAGAACAGGGTGGAGGCAGCAGGACTTTTTGCCGTTCACACAGCAGGGGAACAGCTGACATTACTGAACCCCAGTAACACAGGAGCAAGTGTAGACTGTGCTAACAGCACTTCCGAGAAACAACTGGCGGTGTTGTAACCCAGGGATGAGAAGAGAACAGGGATGAGAAGAGAACATGGTGGAGGCAGCAGGACTTTTTGCCGTTCACACAGCAGGGGAACAGCTGACATTACTGAACCCCAGTAACACGGGAGCAAGTGTAGACTGTGCTAACAGCACTTCCGAGAAACAACTGGCGGTGTTGTAACCCAGGGATGAGAAGAGAACAGGGATGAGAAGAGAACATGGTGGAGGCAGCAGGATTGTTTGCCGTTCACACAGCAGGGGAACAGCTGACATTACTGAACCCCAGTAACACAGGAGCAAGTGTAGACTGTGCTAACAGCACTTCCGAGAAACAACTGGCGGTGTTGTAACCCAGGGATGAGAAGAGAACAGGGATGAGAAGAGAACATGGTGGAGGCAGCAGGATTGTTTGCCGTTCACACAGCAGGGGAACAGCTGACATTACTGAACCCCAGTAACACAGGAGCAAGTGTAGACTGTGCTAACAGCACTTCCGAGAAACAACTGGCGGTGTTGTAACCCAGGGATGAGAAGAGAACAGGGTGGAGGCAGCAGGACTTTTTGCCGTTCACACAGCAGGGGAACAGCTGACATTACTGAACCCCAGTAACACAGGAGCAAGTGTAGACTGTGCTAACAGCACTTCCAAGCAACAACTGGCGGTGTTGGAGCCCAGGGTCAAGGAGGATGTTTAAATACTAGATCAAGTATTTTCCTTGTTACGTGTCAATTAAAAATGTCTATACTCCAAACAAGAGAAATATAACCTTTAGTACCATAAGATGATGATTTTACTTTAAAAAATATATGTAAATTAATAATTGACAAACATAAACGCATACATTAACATGTTGAAAAGCAATGCAAACCACAATAAAAATCGGTTAAATAATCTGCTATACGGTTTTAAATAAAAGCATACAAGTACATATCAGAATCCATTAATGATGGATAAGTAACAGTATGTACACCATTTTCATTTGCTGAATAATATCACTAAAAAGTTTTTAAAAATATCTAAAATTTCCATCATGTAATACTGATAATATGTGCCAATCATTTATATTAACCAAAAAAACCTTTAAAAAGTGCATAGTGAAAACAGCTATTTATGCCTGACTGTGGACTTGCAAGCATGACAACGGATAGATAAGGTATATATAGATGACACTGCATAGCCACAGATGGTGAATGGCGATGTAATACTGTACCTCAATAAAGTGTGCGTTACTACTACATCCTTTTTTTTATATAGCTTTATAAAAGGGTACGTGCATGTATGCTTGCGCCTTTGTTTGGACGCACAGACTGGCTTCCTGCTGTGACGCGTTGGGTATTGGAGCGTCTGTGCGTCTTATGACGCAGACTAACATTCACGGTGCGCATCGTTCATCATCGCAAGCGTACCGACAACACAAAGGCGTTGTCATGACTGCTTTACTCAGTAAACATGCACCTATGATGAAACATACACGCATGTGCCCTATTACATAACAAGCTACAAGAAAAATGCGTGTGAGGTGTGACACAGCTGTTTTGTTAAGGTACAGTATTATATCGACATTGTACAGGTGTCGCTATTCAGTCTGATAAATAGATATCATTCACCTATTCTATCAGTTGTCGTTCTTTCAGCACCACTTACAGGTATATATTTTGCTATTGTGACTATGCACTATTGACTTTACCAAGGTAATGCATGATTTTTGTTAGCGATTATCATGTTTACATGAAGGACCTTTATGATATGGGCTGTTAACTTTCTAATCAAATATGTATTTTTTAAAATGACACAAATATAAGTAATGTTGAAGAGGACTATTCCTACATGCATTGTTTGCACAATATTACAGGTGTACATCACGTCCCTTAATCAACATTGGATATTATATTTACTTGTATGCTTTTATTTCAAAGGCAAGAACACTGAAGTATAACCTTCGCACTGCAGCAGTTGTCAAAGTTCAACCCACATTATGCACTTCCAACATTGCAGTATTTGAGTCATCATGATGTGAGTTGGATTTGTCTAAGCTATGGAGTGACAAGGTTGACCATCAGTATCCTATAGCATAAGTAGGCTTTTGTGTTTGCATTTGTTTTCGACATGTGCATATCTGTAATAATATGTCACAATTATTTTGTTACAGATTTGTGACAAAGACAAATCATTTTATGGTTTGAAAGTTGACGTTTCAAATGTTTACAGCTTAGAAATCATGGTGTAGCCTCATATCTATGTGTAGCACTACACACTTTGAGATGTCATGTTTTTTTCACCATGATTAGGTAGCTAGCAGTAATTTTTGCCGGACACACAGCAGGGGAACAGCAGGCGTTACTGAACCCCACAAACACATCAGCGATTGTTTTCATCTGTGCATCTAACACTTCTGAGCAGCAACTAGCGCTGTTGAAGCCCAGGGTCAAGGAGGGTGTAGGCAGAGGCCTAGTATGAGACGTTTGAAGTTGAAGTTGTAGTTAGCAGCAGTAATTTTTGCCAGACACACAGCAGGGGAACAGCAGGCGTTACTGAACCCCACAAACACATCAGCGATTGTTTTCATCTGTGCATCTAACACTTCTGAGCAGCAACTGGCGCTGTTGAAGCCCAGGGTCAAGGAGGGTGTAGGCACAAAATATTGAGTTATTGCCTTGTTACGTGGCCATTGCAAATGTATGTACTTCAAACAAGAATAAATGAACTTTTACTACAACAATAAAATGATAAATTTCAATTACAAGAATAGAAAAATATTTATACTTGACAGTCCTCTGTGGTTGATAACGTTTAATGGCTAACTGAAAATATGGTAACAAATTCAAAGCTTTCGAGACTACTCAGGTGTCTTCATCAGGCTAAGAGTAAAGCCAAAAATGAAGAATCACATATTTCTACACACAACAGGACACAGGAATAGCTAAGACAAGTGAGGGAGGGACAAGTGAGGGGAGACCGGCAACAAAAAGGAGAACAAGGATGAATTATCAGCGCCACACAATCACAGATAAATTAATGAATTTACCTGTGGCAAAAGACTTTTGTTTGCCCGGTCATAGCATCATGGATATGGAATTACTGGTATTAAAATATAACTTCAAATATGAGAAACGTACAAAGGTTTCAGAATATAAGCTCATCATGACCTTTGACACTGTTAGTGATGGAATGAATAGATCACATGGATTTATGTCATTCTATATCAATTAAGGAATCTGCGTCTATGCCCTTCCAGGGTCATGAAAACCCAAAAAAATACGCCAATGAGAGGGCAATCAAACTTTCTATCCTTATCTAGGAACTGTTCCAATATTTATGTTCATCCCTGTGAGATAATGACAGTTCTGATACACGTCACTTACTTGTCTTACCTATTGCACTATTCCTGTGTCCTGTTGTGTATAGAAATATGTGATGCTTAATTTTTTTAGTTAGTCTTTCCCTGATGAAGAGACGTGAGTAGCCTTGAAAGCTTGCAATTTGTTTCCATCTTTTCAGTTATCCATTAAAAGGTATCAACCACTGCTGACTCTGAAGTCTAAATATTTTTCTATCTACTGGCTAACACGGTACAAAGATACACATGTTTTCTAATTTCAAGAAGGAAAAATAAAGAAAATACAAATATAAACGCATATATGCACATGCCAAAAATAAATGGAACAACACAACACCCAAAAAATTGGTAACAAAATATAGTGTTGTAAATTTAAGAATAAAAGTACATTTTTTTTTTTATGAATAATGCTTAAGGAACGCTATGTTAAACCATAACATAGTGAAGACAATGGATTTTGTAATAGTCACTCATCATCATCATCGCAAATTTTATGTGACAGTCACAGACATTTCAATTATTTAAGTTCATAAAATCGTAACTTTCTATAGCATGTATGACATGTCCAGCATGGACTCATCAATGTGATTGATGACACAATAATGTACAATAAAAAATAACCATTTAAAAAAACATTAGGCATTGTTTGTCACAATTTAAGTGTGTGCCTGCAAGTGTAGGTGAAACAAAGGCTACGGATAGCAAAGGTATATTCTATGTCTGTATCAGACAGTGGACAGCCTCTGATGGGTAATGCCGATGTTATACTGTACGTCAATAAAGTCTGCGGCTGAAATCATGCATTTTTTGCTTGTAGAGTGTTGAAGAGGGTAAAAGAATGTCTGGTTGCGCAAAGCTTTATCCGTCAACACTACCTTCCTACTGTCACGCGTAGGGTAGGGTAGCGTGTGGCAATTAGCTGACTATCAAATGTGAGGTTAGGCTGCGTTATTGCGCACTAGGGACGCAAAAAAAAATACAGCAGTAATAATTTAATGTGTAATACTCCACCTATGACAAACAAAAAAATTACGTTCCCTCTTTAACAATGTACAAGACTAACAAGCCTAATGGTTGACGCTGACTTAATTGAGATACAGTATTACATCAACATTGTCCATGAGTAACTATGCACTGTGATACCTATATACCAGTATTAATTTATATCTCTTGTGGTTGTTTCAACAGCACTTGCAGGTATAACTACCTATTGTCAGTATGCATGATGCACTTTCTAGATGTAATAATTTATTATTGGACATTATTACCATGTTTACATGCTGGCCATTTCATATATGGTGTTTGAAGTTACAGTTGGCATCAGTATGTGTATTTTATAATGTCTGTCATAAATAAAACTCGTGATGATGATGATGAGGATTTAATGATTCGTACATCCATTGACTGCATTATCTTACAGGTACAGATAAAGTTCCTTAAAAAGCATTAATTCATAAGTCTGAAATGTACTTTTATGCATTAATTTCAAAATGTGAAGAGTAGACTATGTTTTATTTTTTGTTACCATTTCTAATAGACATGTGCAGATATGCGCTGTGATGACAAATTATTATTTGTCCATATTTGTCATAAAAATTTATCATTCTAGGCCTGCAAAACTTCACAATTTCATGTTTTCAGCATAACAAGCAGGGTGACGGCTCTTCCCTATTTGGAGCATGTTGGTCATGTGTTTTTCTGTCCATGTGTCGGGAACAGGAGACTTCTTGCCGTTGACACAGCAGGGGAACAGCTGGCGTTACTGAACCCCACTAACAGTAGAGCTTGTGTTTTGTTCTGTGGACACGACACTTCTGAGCAGCAACTGGCAGTGTTGGAGCCCAGGGAGTAGAGTTCAGGTGGTAGAAAGATGAACATAACAGGAGACATGGATAACGTTGCGAACCAGTTATTTAATCTGAAAACGGACAGACAAATTCTGGCGAGATCCATGCCTTGTTCATTTTCAGAAAAGTAAGCCGGTCTACATTATCGGAGGATAGTCGCATGCGACGGTCTGTTAGTACACCACCTGCAGCACTAAAGACGCGCTCCGATAATACACTGGCAGCAGGGCAAGCCAGCACCTCCAATGCATACTGGCTAAGCTCTGGCCATGTATCCAGCTTAGAGACCCAAAACTTGAATGGGGAAGAGCCATCTGGGAGTACACTGAGAGGCAAAGCCAAGTAGTCTGTCACCATCTGACGGATACGTTGCCTCCCGCTGACTGGAGCCCTCTCGGATGGTGTAGACATTTGTGGCGCTGCCACAAAACTTTGCCACATTTTTAACATACTGGTCTTTCCCTGTGCAGAGGCACTGCGTGTGCTCCCTCTTGTTGCAGAGCTCTCTACACTGCCTCGACGCACAGAGCTGCTTTGTAAAGCAGTAGCAGCAGCAGTGCTCTCGGCAGTAAGGTAGAACATTAGGGATTGCACCAGTGTGTCTTGGTACTCCCGCATTTTACGCTCCCGGTTCAACGGTGTGATGAGGCTTTTGACGTTGTCCCGGTAGCGAGGGTCTAGGAGGGTGTACACCCAATAATCAGACGTCGTGAGAATGTGGGCGATGCGGCGGTCGTTTCTTAGGCACTGCAGCATGAAATCAACCATGTGCTGCAGACTCCCAACTGGCAAAGAAACGCTGTCCTCTGCAAGAGGCGTTATCTCTGCCTGCTCTGCATCACCCCACCCTCGCTCTACATACTGACTAGAGCGTTGTGTACCTCCCTCTGGAGCGATGTCTTCCTCCTCCATTGACTCCTCCTCCTCATCCTCCTCACAAAGTGAGCCCTGCCCAGCCCTTTGTGAGGAACCACGTTGCGCTGACTTTCCAGAAGGTGATGGAATTTGTGACTCCTCATCCTCCACCTCTTCCAAAACCTCATCCCTTATTGCTTGCAGTGTTTTTTGAAGCAGGCAGATAAGGGGGACAGTCAGGCTGACTAGTGCATCATCTGCACTCGCCATCCGCGTTGACTCATCAAACGCACGCAAAACGTGGCACATGTCCTTCATAGTGGCCCACTCATTAATGGTGAAGTGTGGACGGCGCAAATTGCGTGTTGATTGCGCCTGATGCAGCTGATACTCCATAACTGCTGGCTGCTGCTCACACAACCGCTCCAACATATGTAACGTTGAATTCCACCTGGTGGATACGTCACATATGATGCGATGTTCAGGAAGGCGCAATCTGCGTTGCAGAGCTGCAATGCGCGATCTGGCCATGCTGGAACGTCGCAAGTGAGCGCACTCTAGGCGGACCTTGTGCAGCAGTGCATCAAGATCTGGATAGTCCCTCAAAAAACTCTGCACGACCAAGTTGAGCACATGTGCCAGACATGGTATGTGAGTGAGGTTGCCAAGGCCCAGAGCTGCCACCAGATTTCGGCCATTGTCACACACTACCAAGCCTGGCTGGAGATTCGCTGGCAAAAACCACACGTCGCTCTCCTGCTTGATGGCATTCCAGACCTCCTGCGCTGTGTGGCTTCGATTCCCCATGGGAATTAATTTCAGAACGGCCTGTTGCCGTTTGGCCACGGCTGTGCTCATATCGGTCGCATCAGGTAAGCGTCCACGGATCCATGTGGAGGTAGACCGTGACGGCTCCTGCAGCGATGATTCTGAGGAACTGGAGTAGGAGGAGGAGTCAATGTGGACAGACTTGATTCCGGCAATCCTTGGAGTTGGCAGAACACGTACAGCGCCACTCGCAAGATCTGTACCCGGCTCCACAACATTCACCCAATGGGCAGTGAGTGAAAGGTATCGTCCCTGGCCATGGGTACTGGTCCACGCATCGGTGGTCAGGTGGACCTTGCTACTGACGGCGTTTAGTAGCGCATGTTTAATTTTTGCCTCAACATGCTTTTGCAGACCAGGGACGGCTTGCCTGCTGAAATAAAATCGGCTGGGCACATAGTATTGTGGGACTGCCAATGCCATTAATTCACGGAAACTGTCAGTCTCCACCAGCCTGAATGACAGCATTTCAAGGGACAGGAGTTTTGCAATGCCAGCATTCAGAGCCTGTGCTCGTGGATGGTTTGCCGAGTATGGCCGTCTTTTATCCCATGCCTGTGCTACCGATGGCTGTTTTGTGGCCTGGGTGTGTGAGGTTGACAGGGAACTTGCAGCTGTGGGTGGAATAACACTGTGTCTCTGGACAACAGTGACAGAGGTTCTTCCATGGCGATCCTTTGAGGAAGCCTTACCAGCTGTGTGTGAACTGGAGGAAGAGGCTCCAACAGGAGCTGAAGATGTAGGTGCTGCTGTAGGTTGGCCTACATCTCCAGTGTGTCTTTGTAACTCAACAAAGTGCTTTGACCGCACATGTTTCCAGATATTTGTTGTATTAAGGTTACTGACACTTTTACCTCTTTTAATTTTTTGATTACACAGCTTGCATTTTACATAGCAAATATCATCTGCAACTGTATCAAAAAAGGACCACGCAGAGCAAGTCCTGGGAGCGCCCGGTTTGGCTGTTGTAAGAGAACTGCTCCGAACGGGTGCCAAACTGGAGGCTACAGGCAAGCGAGTCTGCAGCCTACCTCTCCCTACTGTTTGGACCGTTGGTGCAATCTCTTCCTCAGAGCTGCTCCCACCACCTTCCTGTTCCTCACGCCATGTTGGGTCTTGGACCTCATCATCTCCACCACTACCCTCTTCCAACACCTGCTGTTGTTGGGTGGTCTGGCCAGCACCATGCTCAACAGAAACTGGCAACTGAGTCTCATCATCATCAGATGCGTTCTGCGGTGTGCTGACCATCGGCACTGGCTCACCCGCCTCTTCAGATTCAGAGAGACACAGCTGTTGCGCATCACTGCATACTGCCTCTTCTTCACATTCCAGAATGCTGCTTGGCTGGGCCCCTGTTTCCAAGCCAACAGATTCTGAGAACAGAAGCAGAGACTCAGCTGGCTCCTGTACAGAGCTCTCTGACTGCCTGGGCAATTTGGCAGGCGGTGAAGAGACTGATGGTTGTTCAACAGTGCTGTGGTCCTGAGAGGAGGTGGAAGGTATTGAAGTCGATGCATTGGCTGCCATCCAACCAACAACGGCTTCAATTTGTTCTTCACGCAGCAGGGGGGTACGCTGAGCTCCTACAAAAGTGCGCATAAAGGAACGCTCACGGGGAAAACTGGTGGATGCTGTGTCACTGGGTGCGGCAGCAGCCACAGAATCCCCACGTCCTCTCCCTGCTGCAAATCCACGGCCTCGACCACGACCACGTGCCTTACTCACTGACTTCTTCATCTTGGTAGATTGATAAAGAAAGTCAGAAAAGTTAAGGCCTAAGTGTGGTTATTCCTCACAGACTACAGTGAACCCTGCAGACAACTGTTCAGTTTCTGTGAAAGGCCCCTTTGTGTACTTCTATAGTGTTTGCAACCAATGTATTGTATACGGATGGAAGCGCGTCACACTAATAGATTAGATTTTTTTCAACTAAAATGGAGCAGCACCAATTAGAGAAAAATGTGAAGGATGAGGCAGTGACACACGCTCAGCAGACTACAACCGGCAGTGGTTGAAGTACAAACTGGAGCGTAATCTGCACTCACAAAATGAAAAGCTCACAGACTACAGTGAACACTGAAACACAACTATTCACTATCTGTGAAAAGCTCCTTTGTGTACTTCTATAGTGTTTGCAACCAATGTATTGTATACGGATGGAAGAGCGTCACACTAATAGATTAGATTTTTTTCCACTAAAATGGAGCAGCACCAATTAGAGAAAAATGTGAAGGATGAGGCAGTGACACACGCTCAGCAGACTACAACCGGCAGTGGTTGAAGTACAAACTGGAGCGTAATCTGCACTCACAAAATGAAAAGCTCACAGACTACAGTGAACACTGAAACACAACTATTCACTATCTGTGAAAAGCTCCTTTGTGTACTTCTATAGTGTTTGCAACCAATGTATTGTATACGGATGGAAGCGCGTCACACTAATAGATTAGATTTTTTTCCACTAAAATGGAGCAGCACCAATTAGAGAAAAATGTGAAGGATGAGGCAGTGACACACGCTCAGCAGACTACAACCGGCAGTGGTTGAAGTACAAACTGGAGCGTAATCTGCACTCACAAAATGAAAAGCTCACAGACTACAGTGAACACTGAAACACAACTATTCACTATCTGTGAAAAGCTCCTTTGTGTACTTCTATAGTGTTTGCAACCAATGTATTGTATACGGATGGAAGCGCGTCACACTAATAGATTAGATTTTTTTCCACTAAAATGGAGCAGCACCAATTAGAGAAAAATGTGAAGGATGAGGCAGTGACACACGCTCAGCAGACTACAACCGGCAGTGGTTGAAGTACAAACTGGAGCGTAATCTGCACTCACAAAATGAAAAGCTCACAGACTACAGTGAACACTGAAACACAACTATTCACTATCTGTGAAAAGCTCCTTTGTGTACTTCTATAGTGTTTGCAACCAATGTATTGTATACGGATGGAAGCGCGTCACACTAATAGATTAGATTTTTTTCCACTAAAATGGAGCAGCACCAATTAGAGAAAAATGTGAAGGATGAGGCAGTGACACACGCTCAGCAGACTACAACCGGCAGTGGTTGAAGTACAAACTGGAGCGTAATCTGCACTCACAAAATGAAAAGCTCACAGACTACAGTGAACACTGAAACACAACTATTCACTATCTGTGAAAAGCTCCTTTGTGTACTTCTATAGTGTTTGCAACCAATGTATTGTATACGGATGGAAGCGCGTCACACTAATAGATTAGATTTTTTTCCACTAAAATGGAGCAGCACCAATTAGAGAAAAATGTGAAGGATGAGGCAGTGACACACGCTCAGCAGACTACAACCAGCAGTGGTTGAAGAACTAACTGGAGCGTGATCTGCACTCAAAAAATCAAAACCTCACAGACTGCAGTGAACACTGAAACACAACTATTCACTATCTGTGAAAAGCTCCTTTGTGTACTTCTATAGTGTTTGCAACCAATGTATTGTATACGGATGGAAGCACGTCACACTAATAGATTTGATTTTTTTCTAATATAATGGAGCTGCACCAATTCCACTAAATAAAATAAAAAAAAAAAAGAGTCAGTGACACGTGCAGATGCCTACAAACAGCGGTGGATGCAGAGCAAACTGCAGCGTCACCTGCACTGTCACACACACACCTTGCACAGAGCTGTTAAAACAACACTGGCAAAATGAAGCTTTACACAGCGGTTGGTAAACTAGCCTGCCTCAAGCACAGTAGTACACAAAATCGCAATATCTAACTGTCCCTCAGAGTGAGCAGAGTAGCGTTCTGTCCCTTACTGAGTTCACAGCACAGTGACGCTAAAATGGCGGCGGCGCCTTTTATAGTGCATTCTGACATCATTTCAGCAGCCAATCACAGCCATGCCATTAGTTAAGATGACCGCAGCATTACAGGATGTGCCCACACTTCGTAGGATTCCTCATTGGCTGACTAAAATCACATTGCCTCTCAAAGAATTATGGGAACTTCCGATTCCGGTATACGATATTGAAAAAGTATCGGAATTAAGTATCGGAATTCCGATAAGCGAATATCGGCCGATACCCGATACTTGCGGTATCGGAATGCTCAACACTAGTGTGCACTAGAATTGCTGCTCCAGCCTATCGCTGTGAGGCAGCTCCTATATAAATTTCCTCTGCCCTGTGGGGCGTTGCCAGAGCTTTGCATTGAGTTCCTGAACCTAGCCATGTGTGTTTGTGTGTTCAGCTCCTGCTCTGAGTGCGATCAGCTGGAGAGCTGATACCCTTTGTCCTGTCTTGTGTTTCCGCCAGCTCTGGGGGCAGAATACCCAGATTGCCTTCCTGGAGGCTGCATATCCAGGCCTGTTCCTGTTGTGTCTTTTTCCCTGAATCCTGGATCGGTTGTATGTCTGAACTGTGTGCTCTGTGTTATGTTTCTGAAGTCCTTCTGTGTCCTGAACCCTGTGCCAGTGACTGTGATTCTTTGCTATATTACCTGGGTTCATCTTGGAAGGAGGAGTCCAGTGTGTGTGCTGAGTTTCTGTTACTCTGTGCTCAGCTTGTTATTCGGTGCAATCCCCGGCCGGCTCCAGTTCAATCCGGCAGGGCTTGCACCAGACCGCTTGGGTTCCTTTTTAGGTCACTGCCAGATGTCCAGAGTCTGAGGACCGTGACCTCTTGCCCAGAGCCTGATGACCACGGCCTGATGTCCGATGCCTGATGTCCACGGCCTGATGTCCGACATCCGATGACCACTTCCAGATGTCTGGATCCTATCCTTCTCTGCCTGATGTCCGGAGCCTGACGATCATTGCCAGATGTCCGGAGTCCGATGCCAGTGTTCTGATGCTCCTGAGATCCAGTCCGTGTTCCTGTGTCCGTGTTCCTGATGTCCAGTCCGTGTTCCTGATGTCCGGTCCGTTTTCCTGATGTCTTGTCCGTGTTCCTGAGTCCGTGTTCCTGAGTTCCAGTCCATGTTCCTGAGATCCAGTTCATGTTCCTGAGTCCATGTACCTGAGTCCATGTTCCTGATTCAGTCCATGTTCCTGATTCAGTCCGTGTTCCTGAGTCTGTGTTCCTGAGTCTGTGTTCCTGAGTCTGTGTTCCTGAGTCTGTGTTCCTGAGTCCGTGTTCCTGAGTTCCAGTCCATGTTCTTGATGTCCTGCCTGTGTTCCTGAGATTCAGTTCGTGTTCCTGAGTTCGTGTTCCTGAGTCTGTGTTCCTGAGTCCATGTTCCTGAGTCCGTGTTCCTGAGATCCAGTCCGTTTCCTGATGTTCCGATGTCCTGCCGGTTCCCCCGTGGTCTACCCTGTGATGACGTCTGTCCTGGGTCAGTGTCTGATGTTCTCCTACTGAGCCTGTGCTACACCTGAGGCCTGAAAGAGAGGCCGTTCTAGTATGCCCGTGCCAGATGACCCTGGACTGCATCAACCGTGATGACCGTGCCATCATCTGACGCTCGTCCTGGGCTGGTGTCTGATGTTCCCCTACTGAGCCTGTGCTACGCCTGAGGCCTGAGAGAGAGGCCGTTCTAGTATGCCTGTGCCAGATGACCCTGAACTGCATCAACCCGTGATGACCCCGCCATCGTCTGAAGTCTGTCTGAGGTCTTTAAGTAAACTTTATGTTTCTTCATACCTGAAGTTGTGCGGTGTTGTCTAGTCCTGCAGGTCGCCATCTTGCCCACATGCTCAGCTGCCACGGATCCCGGTCACTGCCCTCCCCTAGTCCGGGCAGGCCCAGGTCCCCCTCTGTGGTCCAGTGGGTCCACATTCTCTTACCATCTGGGACGCATGCCTCACGTCGTCGTGGTCTGGCGGCGTGGGAGTATTGGCTAGTTAGGCAAGCTATGCCATGTCCCGACGCCCCGCACCGTGGGAAGCGTTACATTTAGTCAGGCTTGTGTGGTCTATATGTGATTTGCATAGCACCCTGTCATGATTCAGAAGTTTGCATACTGCAGACTTTTTCCCAATTCTGAGGAATCCCTTTAAAGCTTACATGCATATCAACTGATTTGAACAGAATTCTTTATTCTTTTTACAGCCCCACAATATGTACTGTTCCACTTACTTACTCATTCTCTTTACTCTCAACTTCCGACCCTCTTGTCCGCATTGATTGATTTCATCTCATTCTGTGACCATGAAATGATCAGACTTTCCTTGTTTTTTCTTTCCTACATCCTCAAACACGGCCGTGGCATCTAAATGAGACATTGATACAAAGTCCTCAAGTCATAAAAGAACTCACGGTTTCCTTAACCTGTATTTGTTCACATATGAATAAAACAATGTTTCTCTATTACCATAAACTTGATTTATACAATGCAAACCCTAGAGCAATGCTACAAATGCTTTCCCTAAGCTCAAGTTCCACAGGCACAAAAACAATTAGTTTATGCAACTGCTAGCACAGTTCAATGAAAAAGACTCACTAGCCAAATGTTGCTACTCTTCTAATTTGGTTGAAAAATGTAGAAATAGGGACCATCCTGTTTGGGTACACCTTGTCATGGTGAGGTGGCTTTTACACTCTGGCTTTTGATCAAAATTATATCAACTATGTTGTTTACATGTAGCACTACTACATATTCACTTATGGTACCGTCACACTCAGCGACGCAACAGCGATCCCGACAACGATGCGACCTGGCAGGGATCGTTGCTGCATCACTTTGTGGTCGCTGGTGAGATACCAAACAGTCAGATCTTCCCAATGACGCGGCAACGATTGGCGACCCGTAGCGAGCTGTGTAACGATGTGTCTCCTATGTGTCTCAGTGCTGAGTCGCTAGCGAGATCGTTGGTAAAAAGTGTCAAACACACCGATGCATGCTACCCACGGGATCTCAACGACCAAAGAAAGGTCCAGGCATTTCCGACATGACCAACGATCTCACAGCAGGGGCCTGATCGCTGGTACGTGGCAAACTTGGCGAGATCGCTAGCGAGGTCTCTGTTGCATCACAAAACTTGTGACACAGTAGCGATCTCGCTAGTGATCTCGCTTAGTGTGACGGGGCTTTACTGCAGTGTATCTATTCATTGTTTTGCCTTCCCCAGTACTAATTAAACTCATCAGAGCTAGTTAAAGAAGCAAACAAAGACCAACACTGATATCACCTCATAAGGTGACAAATAGTGGTAGATATCAGTCTTGCAGAACATATAAGAGATTTTGTATACAAGGTCCTTTATCATAAATGCCCATAGCTTATAGGCTGCACTTACTTTTCATAGCAATTTTTTTTACATATTTTTTGCAAAGATCTTCTTACAGAAAATAATTTGAAGTGACACAAAAGTTATTTATAAAAAATTGAAATTTTATTAATCATACATTAAAAAGACAAAAAAATCTCTCTTTACAGGAAAAAGTACCAAAAAAGGGACGTTTATATAGGTTCTCAAATGGGCTTTGGAAAAACACAATACCTCAATTTAAATAATCATATAGAGGAAATAGCTGTCAAAGTGCAACTTGTGCCTATATCTTATTTTTAATAGAGAGATTTTCCCAACCTACAATAAAGTGTCTAGTGCTACAATTATCAAATCAGAGAAAAGATTCCCCAAAAATAGATCTGGTTAGTATGGGATTGAGAGGGGGAGACTTAGGGAAGTTGTTAGCAAAAAAGAATGTTGGTGGATATTCCAACTCGGATCTTTGGCCCCACAAGGCCTCAATGAAAGCTTTGGCTTTGAAGCCTTTTTGTAAAGCAATCTGGATGAGACTTATGATTTTCGATTCTTTGGTAAATTAATCTCATACATGGAATAGGTTTCTTGATAACAAGTAGGACGCAATTTTTAATTCTGTTTTTAGATTCTATTTTATTTTTTTAGTTATTTAATATTTTTTATAGTATCTGTATATTTACCTTAAAGTTGTACATCGAGAGACTGAAATTCTTGCCCATTCTTCCTTGGCAAACAGCTCTAGCTCAGTGAGGTTGGATGGAGATCGTTTGTGAACAGCAGTTTTCAGCTCTTTCCACAGATTCTCGCTTGGATTCATGTCTGGACTTTGACTTGGCCATTCTAACACCTGGATACGTTTATTTGTGAACAATTCCATTGTAGATTTTGCTTTATGTTTGGGATCATTGGGCGTCTTGGACAATGTACGTGTACAATCGCAGCATTTGAGAACCTATATAAACTTCCATTTTTTGGTACTTTTTCCTGTAAAGAGAGAATGTTTTGTCTTTTTAATGTAAGATTAATAAAATTTGAATTTTTTATAAATAACTTTTGTGTCACTTCAAATTATTTTTGTAAGAAGATCTTTGCAAAAAATACATATAAGAGATTACAGTACAGTTATTAATGGTGACTTACAGCTGAGGTTCTTTCTGATGGAGTCATTCA
>JARQOD010000005.1:237716004-237749912 GCA_033576555.1 Oophaga sylvatica
CTATGGATTTCATTTCCCGACCTCCCCTGTTTCTCAGAGAACCGTCATCTGGGTGATTTGCGATAGGTTTTCCCAAGATGATACATCTTGTGCCATTACCTAAGTTCCTTCCTCCTCTGAATTGGTGCCTTTGTTCCTTCAGCACGGGGGTTCGTTTACACGGCATTCCTGAGAAC
Source organism: Oophaga sylvatica (assembly GCA_033576555.1). NCBI lineage: Eukaryota > Metazoa > Chordata > Amphibia > Anura > Dendrobatidae > Oophaga > Oophaga sylvatica. Next base: position 237,716,181 of record JARQOD010000005.1, read on the forward strand.
ATTGTGTCTGACCAGAGGAGTCCCGTTTGTTTTCCAGATTTTGGAGACCTTTTGTTCTAAAATTGGTGTTCAATTGTCTTTCTCCTCGGCGTTTCATCCTCAGACCAATGTCAAACTGAGAGACAAACCAGACATTGGAGACTTATCTAAGATGCTTTTGTCTGCTGATCAGATGACTGGGTCTCTTTTTTGCCTTTGGCTGAGTTTGCTCTTAATAATAGGGCTAGCTCTGCCACTTTGATGTCTCCATTTTTCGGGTAATTCTGGGTTTCACCCTCGATTTTCTTCTGGACAGACGGAGGCTTCTGTCTGCCCAGGTGTTGACTCTGTTGTGGAGCGTATGCAACAGATTTGGGACCAGGTAGTGGAGAGGTTGTCCCTCTTCAGGAGAGGGCCCAGCGGTTTGCAAACCCAGCATAGGACTGATGGTCCTCGGTTTAAAGTGGGGGACTTGGTCTGGTTGTCCTCAAAAATTTATTCCTATGAGAGTGGCATCTCCTAAATTTAAGCCTAGGTTCATTGGACCTTATAAGATCATGGAGATTCTTAATCCTGTTTTTTTTCGTTTGCTTCTTCCAGGGACATTTAAGATCATAACGTGTTCCACAAGTCCTTGTTGAAGAGGTTTGTTGACCATGGTTCCTACTACTGTCCTCCTGACCCTGTTTTGGTTGAGGGCAATCTGGAGTATGTGTTGAGAAATATTGAATTTCTCGTTTTTCTAGACGGAAACTCCAGTATTTGGTTAAATGGAGAGGTTATGGTCAAGAAGACAATTCTTGGGTGTTTGCTTCGGACATCCATGCTAGGAGACTCATCCGTGCTACATAAACTCATCCTGGACCGACCTGGTTGCTCAAATGAGGGTTCGGTGACCCCTCCTCAAGGGGGGGTACTGTTGTGAATAGGCGGGAAAAATGAGTTCTGAGCAGAAGCTCCCTCGGTGGTTACAAACGGTACTGGACTGTCCAGTGAAGATTGTGAGGATTGGGAATCAGGTGTTACGGGACTGGTCTTATATAAGGAGTCACCTTCCCATCAGGGTTGCCGGTGATCAATTGTTCTGGTCTCAATCCTTGATTCCTGTTTCCTTGGTACCTGCTGTGTCGGTCTGAATCTCCTGCTAACAGATAAGACATTTTCTTCTTTTTGTTTTTGTGCTTGATTTTTGCATTTTGTCCGCACTTCTGTGGGCCTTCTGGGTCCCCTCTGGGGGCTTTTGCCTCTCAGTTCAGTTCAGCCACTGATGTTTGTACATTTGCTTTTCCAGTTTTTTCAGTGGCTGCTGTTTTGTTTTTGGTTACACCTGAGAACTAATTTAGGTGGTAGAGGTCGTGTGATCTCAGGTGTTTTGAAATTAGTAGAGTTGGTGCTTTCATTTTTTTGGGATTGCAGTAAGTGCCCTTCCTATCCTTTTCTATATAGTAAGTTTGGGCCCAACGTTTGCTCATACTATTTTCTGTCTGTGTCAGTATTTCTTCTTGTCTAACCGCCATTACATGTTTGGGGGCTTTCTATGTTCTTTGGGGATCTGCTCGGGGCAGATAGCTTTCCTCTTTCTATCTTTAGGTGTAGTTAGTTTCTCAGGCTGTGACGAGGCGTCTAGGACCAACGTAGGAACTAGGGTTGAGCATCCGATACTTCCGATACCTGAAATCCAATGTAAGTCTAGGGGAACAAAATATCGGAAGTAAGTATCGGAAGTACTTCCGATATTTTGTTCCCATAGACTTACATTGGATTTCAGGTATCGGAAGTATCGGAATGCTCACCCTAGTAGGAACGCTCCACGCTGCTCTAGTTGTGGTGGTTAGTCAGGGTACTGCAATCTCATAGTTTTCCAACTGCTCTGGTGTATTTCCTTTTTTGCCTGCTCTCCTCAGCTACCAAATCATAACAGTATCACCGGCCTACCTTGTCTCGTGATGTCAGGGAGTTTGTGCAGTCCTGCGGGACTTGCTCTCGCTCCAAGCCTTGCTCTCGTTCTAGTGGTTAGTTGATGCCATTACCTGTGCCCAAGAGACCATGGACCCATATCTCTATGGATTTCATTTCCGACCTCCCTGTTTCTCAGAGAATGACCATCATCTGGGTGATTTGCGATAGGTTTTCCAAGATGATACATCTTGTGCCATTACCTAAGTTGCCTTCCTCCTCTGAATTGGTGCCTTTGTTCCTTCAGCACGTGGTTCGTTTACACGGCATTCCTGAGAACATTGTGTCTGACAGAGGAGTCCAGTTTGTTTCCAGATTTTGGAGGACCTTTTGTTCTAAAATTGGTGTTCAATTGTCTTTCTCCTCGGCGTTTCATCCTCAGACCAATGGTCAAACTGAGAGAACAAACCAGACATTGGAGACTTATCTAAGATGCTTTGTGTCTGCTGATCAGGATGACTGGGTCTCTTTTTTGCCTTTGGCTGAGTTTGCTCTTAATAATAGGGCTAGCTCTGCCACTTTGATGTCTCCATTTTTCTGTAATTCTGGGTTTCACCCTCGATTTTCTTCTGGACAGACGGAGGCTTCTGTCTGCCCAGGTGTTGACTCTGTTGTGGAGCGTATGCAACAGATTTGGGACCAGGTAGTGGAGAGGTTGTCCCTCTCTCAGGAGAGGGCCCAGCGGTTTGCTAACCAGCATAGGACTGATGGTCCTCGGTTTAAAGTGGGGGACTTGGTCTGGTTGTCCTCAAGAAATATTCCTATGAGAGTGGCATCTCCTAAATTTTAAGCCTAGGTTCATTGGACCTTATAAGATCATGGAGATTCTTAATCCTGTTTCTTTTCGTTTGCTTCTTCCAGGGACATTTAAGATCCATAACGTGTTCACAAGTCCTTGTTGAAGAGGTTTGTTGAGCCAGTGGTTCCTACTACTGTGCCTCCTGACCCTGTTTTGGTTGAGGGCAATCTGGAGTATGTGGTTGAGAAAATATTGAATTCTCGTTTTTCTAGACGGAAACTCCAGTATTTGGTTAAATGGAGAGGTTATGGTCAGGAAGACAATTCTTGGGTGTTTGCTTCGGACATCCATGCTAGGAGACTCATCCGTGCGTATCATAGAACTCATCCTGACCGACCTGGTTGCTCAAATGAGGGTTCGGTGACCCCTCCTCAAGGGGGGGGTCCTGTTGTGAATAGGCTGGAAATGAGTTCTGAGCAGAAGCTCCCTCTGGTGGTTACAAACGGTACTGGACTGTCCAGTGAAGATTGTGAGGATTGGGAATCAGGTGTTACTGACTGGTCTTATATAAGGAATCACCTTCCCATCAGGGTTGCCGGTGATCAATTGTTCTGGTCTCAATCCTTGATTCCTGTTTCCTTGGTAGCCTGCTGTGTCGTGTCTGAATCTCCTGCTAACAGATAAGACATTTTCTTCTTTTTGTTTTTGTGCTTGATTTTTGCATTTTGTCCTGCACTTCTGTGGGGGCCTTCTGGGTCCCCTCTGGGGCTTTGCCTCTCAGTTCAGTTCAGCCACTGATGTTTGTACATTTGCTTTTTCCAGTTTTTTTCAGTGGCTGCTGTTTTGTTTTTGGTTACACCAGAGAACTAATTTAGGTGGTAGAGGTCGTGTGATCTCAGGTGTTTTTGAAATTAGTAGAGTTGGTGCTTTTCAGGGTTTTTTGGATTGCAGTAAGTGCCCTTCCTATCCTTTTCTATTTAGTAAGTTTGGGCCCCAACGTTTGCTCATACTATTTTCTGTCTGTGTCAGTATTCCTTCTTGTCTAACCGCCATTACATGTTTGGGGCTTTCTATGTTCTTTGGGGATCTGCTCCGGGGCAGATAGCTTTCCTCTTTCTATCTTTAGGTGTAGTTAGTTTCTCAGGCTGTGACGAGGCGTCTAGGACCAACGTAGGAATGCTCCACGGCTGCCTCTAGTTGTGGTGGTTAGTCAGGTACTGCAATCTCATAGTTTCCAACTGCTCTGGTGTATTTCCTTTTTTGCCTGCTCTCCTCAGCTACCAAATCATAAACAGCACCGTCTCCAGCTATCCTCAATCTGCACAAACTCATTATCCTGCTCATACCCCAATGCTGAGCCGCTGCTGCCATATGTTTCTCTTTTACTGCCCTGCTGTGTGGTAGTGTGTGCCCTCGAATTTTCCTGCTAATGGAGCCCTAGATTCCCCTTTCATTGCACTTGTAAAGTATTATGTCAACAAAAGTGCCCCACAAACACTAAGACACCCCTACTGTGATTTCCTCCACAGTACTCTCCACACACACAGTATGATGACCCTACTGTATCTCACCCCTCAACTGCCCTGGAAAAATATGGGGAACCCCAACACAGTATGATCCCCCAACTGTGACTCCCACACAGGTCTCCCTGACGTATAATGGGCCTGCATACAATTTAATGGCTCCACACCTCTCCATACTGTATAATGGCCCCCACACAGCCCTCCACACAGTATGATGAACTCCACACAAACCTTCACACTGTATTGCTTGCATATGGTTTAAAGGCTCCCACATAGCCCTCCAAATATCATAATAGCTCCCACACAGTCCTTCACTATGCAGCATAATGCACTCGATAGCCCATAGAGCATAATGCACCCCATAGTCCATACAGCATAATTCACACCATAGTCCACACCGCATAATGCACCCCTTAGTATGTACAGCATAATGCACCCCATAGCCCTTACGGTATAATGCACTCCATAGCCCATACAGTATAATGCACTCCATAGTTCATATAGTATAGCGCACCCGATAGTCCATACAGTATGATGCATCCCATAGTTCACACAGCATAATGCATCCTATAGTCCTCAATATAGTTTAATGACCACCACAATGTTCTCAAAAAAATAATAAAATATAATACTCACCGCTCCTCCTCGTTCCTCCGATGCTCCTGTCTCTGTGCTCATCTTCCTAAGTGTCACACAGAATTCCATGCAGCGATGTCATTGCAGTGAGACATGAGACGCCGAGGAAGAATCATGGGGGAGGAAGCGTCAGCTGACACTCATTTCAAACATTGCTTTGAACTGTATCTGCAGATGCCGATACAGTTGAACTTGAGGGTGTGGGGGTGGTCCCCCCGGCTCTTGAGCTCCATAGTGGCCATAGAGTTGTGCAGAGAGGTTGTGTCTCCCAGCTCTGCCGCAGAGTTTAACTCCTTCATCACCTTGCGTTTCCATTTTTGAGTTTCCATTTATTGCTCCCTTTCTTCCCAGTGGCATAACTTTTTTATTTTTTCTGTCAATATGGCCATGTGAGGGCATGTTTGTTGTGGGACAAGTTGTACTCTTGAACGACATCATTGGTTATGCCATATAATGTACTGGAAAATGGTAAAACAATTGCAAAAGTGGTGGAATTTCAAAAAAAAGTATAACTCCACAATTGTTTTTTTGTTTTGCTTTTTTTACCATGTTCACTAAATGCTAAAACTAACCTGCAATTATGATTCTCCAGGTCATTATGAGTTTGTAGATAACATGTATAGGTTATTTTTTATATAAGTGGTGAGAGAAAAATCCAAAGTTTCAAAATAAAACAAAAAAATACTTGCCATTTTCCAAGACTCTTAGCGTCTCTCATTTTTTGTGCTTAATTGCATGCCAAGCTGACATTTTTATTGATACCATTTTGGTGCAGATACAATCTTTTGATCGCCCGTTATTGCATTTTAATGCAATGTTGCGGCGACCAAAAAAACTTAATTCTTGCGTTTTGATTTTTTTCTAGCTACCCGTTCACCAATCGGATTAAGTCTTTTTATATATTGATAGTTCGGGTGCCTCTGAATGCTGTGATACCAAATATGTTTTTTTTCTTTTATAGTTTAATTTTGAATGAGTGGAATGGGGGTTGATGTGAACATTAGTATATATTTTTCAAAACTTTTTTTTTTATTTTTTTTTACTTCATTCAATAGTCTCCATGGGAGACAAGAAGCTGTGATAATCCGATCACCTGGCTACACAGAGCAGTGCTTCAGTCCTGCTGTGTGTAGCAGAAATGCTCACTTGTTATGTGCACAGACCACTGGGCGATGCTCATAGCAATTTGGCAGTGACAACCACAGGCAGGGTTGGACTGGCCCACCAGAAAACAGGAGAATCCTCCGGTGGGCCCTAGCTTCTTCTTTAGGAGAGTTCATTGTGCAAACCTTGTAGCTGCTACGTGGCTCTTGAGTGGGGGAGAACGGTGGGCCCCCAGAATCAAATCCTCTGGTGGGCCCAATGTTCTTCAGTCTGACACTGACCACAGGGGTCTGCTGCGGACCCCAGGTTGTCATGCCAACTCATCGGTGACCCACAGTCATGTGACACGGGCACCGATGGGCAGGATTAGTGATGCGATTCCGGCGCGATCATGTTAAATGCCGCTGTCAAGATTGACAGCAGCATTTAACATGTTAACACCTGTGGGTGGATTGCGATTCCACCCGTGGCTGCTAGGGGTAATCAGCTATCAAGTAGAGAAAAACAGCCGCACTCAATATTGATCTTGAAGTGAAATTGTTCCATTTTATTATAGCAAAAAAAATATATACATGAGCCACGACTAGTGTGGTGTGAACGGACAAGAGAAGATGGGGTTAACGTTTCGACCGTATGTGGTCTTTCTCAAAACCTCACTGTGAAACACAAAACATAGATATGAATATCAAATAGAACACATACATGACTATATATCTACATTTTTTAGATAATTCTGTATATATCTGTATATACTTGTATATATTTTGTTTTTTGGTATTTGTTCTGTGAGTCATGTATGTGTTCTATTTGGTGTTCTATTTGATATTCATATCTATGTTTTTGTGTTTCACAGTGAGGTTTTGAGAAAGACCACATACGGTCGAAACGTTAACCCCATCTTCTCTTGTCCGTTCACACCACACTAGTCGTGGCTCATGTATATATTTTTTTTGCTATAATAAAATGGAACCAATTTCACTTCAAGATCAATATTGAGTGCGGCTGTTTTTCTCTACTTGATTGGTCATTTGGTTCAGCCAGCACCAACCACTGACTTCACAGTGTGCACATCATTTATCTACTAGGGGTAATCAGCTGACATGTGCCGGAAAAGTTGCAGGCTCATCGCCGGAGCCTTCAGTAAACATGGGGTGGCCACCTTAGACGTAACTATACGTTTAAGGTTGGAAAGAGGCTAAAGGGAACCTGTCACCAGTTTTGTCACATAGCAGCTAAAAATATCATCTTAAAAAAAGGTTTTGGGAGCTGTACAGGGGAGTCAGGAGTTTATATAAGGATTTAGGGAATGCAGTGCAGACACTGAGTATGATGAAATTTTTAGCTGCTATGTGACAAAACTGTGACAGGTTCGCTTTAACTGTATCAGCATACTGCGCTTGCTGATACAGTTAAAAGTAACGTAGCTCGGAGTGGGACCTTTTCAGCGTGGGGCCTCCGCACACTCTTTCCCCCAGTAGCTACTCTACTGGCTCACATAATTAAAAACTGACTACTTGAATCCTTCTAAGCTCTATGTAGAAACAGGAGGTCAATTTTCCCTGTATGACTCATGAGTCACTGAAAAAGTTCCTGGCAGGGAGGAGTGGAGCAGCTGGGTCAGGAGTTGAGAAGGGGAATGATTTCTGCAGAAAAATGAGACTTCCTGTTTCTATGTAAACAGAGAAAAGAGAAGAATTAACTGGGTAGAAAGGCAAAATGAGCAATTGTAAGTATACAGTGCTATATAATATTATGGCTTAAGTTACAGCCAGAAATCACAAAATTGCAACCTATGATGCTAAGCTACTGTTCTGTATTTCCCATCCAAATATCCTAGTCCCAAACTTGCCATTCAAATCAAGCAGATGAATAATAGGGGGATATAATGTTAGTGCTTCCAGCATTTTGGTGTTTTTTATTACTTTAGTTCTTTATAAAAAGCTCAATGCAGCTGCAGAGATTTTGCATTATACATTAAATCTAGTAGAACAGGGACTTCCTAGTACTTTGTCAGCAGGCTGTGTAACAAAAAGTGATACTTTGCCAGTATGCTTTTAAAAAAAAAATCTGTAAAGGCTGTTTATTTTAAAATTCTCTTTACTGAAAGTATTCTCTGTGACAAGTATATAAATGATGAAATACATTGCAGTACAGCAAGAAATTTGAATGCAACTATCAAATGTTTGCAATCATACAATATAAGCATGATATTGAAGTACAATTAAATGGCAAAAATTAAAGAACGGAACAACAACAGCAAAAGCTGATTGTATTGTGCTGAGGTGAACTCATTCAATTACATCAAGGGAATTACTTATAGATCAACCCTTCCCCAAAACCACATATATGGGCATGCCGATCTTTGAAATGTAAATCAATCAACAACACCTTTACATCAATAAACTATTCTGCTTTCCCCCAAATTATTATTTTTATTCATATGCAAATAAGGTGTTAAGTGCTCTGGGCGTGACAGAGTAATTAACAGGCCTCTGCCTCCCTAGGTTGTTTCTATGCCCAGCACTGGCCAGTGAGCTACCAATCACACTAAAGGGGCTGGCGCTGGGTGGGGCAATAGGAGTTGGCAGAGGCTCAGGAAGTGCTTGGTCACACCCACAGTATTTAACAACACGTGTGCATATGAATTAAAATGCTAATTTCTCAAGAATGCAGCAACAGATAGATATAAAGTTATTGTGTAATGTATGGTGTACAGTTCATATAGCGTCTTGTGCTTGGGTGCGAGGAAAACACATGAGACCCCAGGTTTGATATAGAAGGACTTGTATTACTTCATACAAGTGGCAAAAATAGTCACACAGTTTGCAGGTACAGAAGCAGGAGACACAGCAGGCCAGAGTAACTTAAGCTCAGCAATAACTCTCCACAACAGGTTCAGGATCTCTTCTCTGTTACCGTAATTCCATGCAAACGTGGATTTATCAAATAGCAGGTTTCCAGAGTCCACAAGTGTTCCAAAGTTCCTCAGTAGGAAATAGCTGGAGTACAAAGTCCAAGGTTTTCAGGAGTCAGGTCACAGGCTCACTGCAGGCTTGATTTTGAAGCACTGATTGCTCAGCTGAGGCTGCTTAAGAAGCAAGAGGAGAGAATCAGGCGGGAACATGAAAGCTGGAAACTCCATTCTGACTGAGGGCAAGATAGCTGCAGCAAGACAGAAAGCAAAATGGCTGACGGAAAAACTGAGTTTCAAGAAACATGTACAAAGAACCTTACATTACTCCCCCCCTTAGGGACAACCCCGGATGACCTCAGACCGGCTTGTCTGGGTACCTCTGATGAAACTGGCGGAGCAAGCGAGGAGCATTAACTTATTGACTGGTTCCCATGAGTTGTCCTCCACGGGTAGCCCTGCCATTTAATCAAATATTGTAACTGATTTCTGTACAACCTGGAATCTAGAATCCTTTCCACCACAAATTCTTCCTGACCATCGACTAGCACTGGGTCAGGGCAAGGAGAAGAACGTCCAGGAAACGTATTGGGTGTTGCAGCCTTTAGTAGGGATACATGAAAGACAGGGTGGATTCTCATAGTTCTGGGCAGTTGAAGACGACAAGCAACGGCACTTATAATTTTACTGATTTTATAGGGTCCAATGTACTTATGTCCCAACTTAGACGATGGAATCCTTAACTTAAGATTTTGGTTGACAGCCAGACCAAGTCTCCTACCTTGAAAGCTGGTGCAGGTTTACGAAATTTATCTGCTGCTTTCTTGTACCTTTCCTGAGCCAATTCAGATTTTCCTTTAGAAGATCCATATTCTTTTGTAAAGACGTGATTCTTTCAGCCACTGCTGGCAAGGGCGTTTCTATGGGAAATCGAGGAAGAATGTTAGGATGATAACCTAAATTGGAGTAAAAAGGAGACTGCTTAGTGGAGGCGCTCTGAGAGTTGTTATAAGAGAACTCAGCCAGTGGAAGTAGATCCACCCAATCATCCTGTAGGTGGCAGATAAAGCAGCGGAGATACTGCTCCAGGTCTGATTGGTTCGTTCTGTCTGTCCTTAGTCTGGGGATGAAAAGCAGAAGAAAGGTTTACTTTAATGTCCAATGCGGCACAGAAATTTTGCCAAACCTTGAAGTGAATTGCACCCCTCGATCCGAAAATAACCTCATTCGGTACTCCATGTAAGCGAAACACATTTTAATCATCAAATCTGATGTCTGTTTTGCAGTGGGTAAGCCGACACAAGGATAAAATGAGCTGCCTTTGTTAAACGATCAACCACCACTAGAATGGTGTTCTTCCCTTGAGAGGTTGGTAACTCCACAATGAAGTCCATAGAAATGGATCCCCACGGGCGGGACGGGGTGGGAAGAGGTTGCAACAGACCAGTTGGTGAGGAGCGAGGTGTTTTGCATCTTGCACAGACTTCACATGAAGTGACATAGTTTAAAACATCTTTCCTGTAAGTGGGCCACCAAAAGAAACGAGAAAGAAATTCCTGTGTCTTAGAATTCCTCTATGCCCAGCTATCTTGGAATCGTGGATGAGTTGCAATACTCTCAATCTGACTGTTTCAGGTATTACAGACGTTGTCCCTGAATCCACACACCAATTCTTAAAGACAAGACTTACGTCCCTTGGGGGTTGTGCCAACAAGGAATCCGCATGGTATGCTTCCTTGATGTCCTTAAGTAGGTCTTGATTATGAATCACTCCCAGGAATCTAGAGTCAGGAAGAATAGTCTTAGAGGAGTAAGTGGACGAGTCTCTGCTGAATGAATCCTAGAGAGTGCATCAGCCTTTCCATTGCGCGATCCTGTCTATAAGAAATGACAAAATTAAATTGGTTTAAGAAAAGATTCCAGCGAGCCTGGCGAGGAGTCAGGCACTTAGCCGACCTGATAAATTCAAGGTTACGATGGTCTGTCAGGACGACTATTTGCTGTGCAGTTCCCTGAAGAAGGTGTCTCCATTCTTTGAAGGCGGCAATAATGGCCAACAACTCTCTATTGCCCACATCGTAGTTCCTCTCAGCCGAAGACAAACTGCTGGGAAAAGAAGGCACAGGGATGCAAGACATTCTTCTCACCTGTTCTCTGAGAGAGTATAGCTCCAACGGCACAGTCTGAAGCATCCACCTCTATTATGAAGGCAAGTTCGGGTTGGATGTACTAAGATAGGTGCGGTGGTAAATTTATCCTTTAGACGGAAAATGCTTCCTGAGCTTGGGGGTCCAGGAGAACCTAGACTCTTTCCGGGTAAGTTGGGTGATAGGTGACACTACCTCAAGAAATTCCTAATGAAACGTCTATAGAAGTTGGCAAACCCGATGAAGCGCTGCACCTCCTTCACATTTCTAGGAATTGGCCAATCCTTGATGGCTTGGGTCTTGCTTCCATCCATACTAATTTCCTTGTGTAGACAGTACATACCCCAGAAATTGAATTTCGGTCCTATGGAATTCACACTTTTCAAGTTTGATGTAAAGATGGTTTTGTCTTAGACGTTCTAAAGACCATTCTCACATGTCCATGATGTTCCTCCGTGAGTTAGAAAAAATTAGAATATCATCCAAATAAATCACCACGAATGTATCTTAGGAGATCCCTGAAGATGTCATTCACCAGTGTTGGAAAGTGGCTGGGCGGTACTCAGACCAAAAGGCATAACTAGATATTCAAAGTGTCCATAGCGTGACCTGAATGCAGTCTTCCATTCATCCCCAGGTCTAATACGGACCAAGTTATAGGCCCCACGAAGATCCAGTTTAGAGAAAATTTGGCATGCCGCACTCTCTCCAATAACTCAGGGATTAAAGGCAATGGATAACGGTTTCTAATAGTAACCTTATTGAGTTCCCTATAGTCTACGCAGGGTCTCAGAGATCCATCTTTCTTCTTCACAAAGAAGATGGGTGCACCTGCAGGAGATGAAGAGGGGCGTATGAAGCCCTTGGCTAGATTTTCGTCTATGTAATCCTTTAAAGCCTTTAGCTCGGGCCCCGCCAGGGGTAGATCTTACCAAAAGGTATCTCTGCTCCAGGCAATAATTCAATTGGCAATCATATGGACGGTGAGGGGGAAGCTGGTCAGCGTTCTTCTTGTCACATAAATCCACATAGTCCTGGTATACAGCTGGTAGTTCAGGGACTGACATGGTTCCTTTAGGAACAGAGCAAGCTGAAACTTCTGGACTCATCTGTTTCTCTGGAAAGTGTAATCTTTGGTCTCCCAGTTAATGGTAGGGTTCTGAGCCTGCAGCCATGGTAGCCCTAGAATAATGGGAAAGTGGGGAGAAGAGATAAGCATAAAGGACAGTTTCTCTTGATGATCTTTACCCATAAGGACCCTCAAAGGCTCCGTTTCCTGATCCACTGGTCCAGAGGTCAGCAGGGAGCCATCCACAGTCTCCATCTGTACTGGAGTAGCCTTCTTCACTGAACGTATCCCCTGTTTCAGAGCAAAGGAGATATCCATAAAATTTCCACTTGCCCCTGAGTCGATCATAGCAGAGCTAGACACCCAGACTGAGTCAACCAGAGTTTGATGGAAAGGAAGCAATGAGAATTGTTTTTCTTACAACTCAGCTGGGACACCGCTGAGGAAACTTGAAAAATTGCAGCGTTTACACAGTCATCGTCCTCAGAAGTGACGGAGTTTAAGTCCGAGAAATCAATATCTGTTGCTGCAGATCTCTCTGGAGCCTGAGGCTCGGACCTGACAGATCTCCTCTCGCAACACTCACAGTGAATGACTGCTGCAGTAGTCTTACGAGAACGGCTGGGGCAATTTATAATGAAGTGCCCTGACTTACCACAGTAGAAACATAGATTTTCCTTTAAACGATGTTCTTTGCGTGCATCACTAACCCGTCTTTGTAAAGAGTCCACCTGCATGGGTTCAGGTTCAGGTTCCCGTGTGATCCTACTCAAAGGTTCCTTAGCTGGGGAGGAAGGTAGGAAAAGGTTAGTGCGATTGCTTTCAAACCATCTCTCTTGCCTGCGTTCAGTCAGACGAGCATCAATACGGATGCAGTAGTTAATAAAGTCACCTAACGCAGTGGGAGGGTCGGCACGAGCAAGTTCATCCTTAATCAGTGGAGACAACCCTTTTCGAAAAATAGATATTTTTGGCGGAACTGTCCCAAGTGGTATTGAGGGCCCATCTCCTGAAATCCAAGGCATATTCGGCTACTGAGCGCTTACCTTGGCGCAAAGTTAACATGGCTGCTTCAGCTGTTGCATCTCGATTGGGGTCATCAAACACCTGCCCCATGGCTGAAATGAAAGCATCAAGATGATCCAAACATTCATCCTCAGTCTCAATCAGAGGGTTTGCCCACATCAAAGCCTTGTTGGTAAGCAACATGATTATAGTAAGCACTTTAGATCGTTCAGTGGGAAATTGTGAAGCATGTGCAGAAAAAAAAAGATTGCATTGGTTAATAAATCCCCTGAATTTCTCACGTTCACCGCCAAAATGAAAAGGGGGTAACTTGGGAATCCCAGAACTCGGGGTTATGGCAGGAGCCTGAACTCGTTCCTCTAGAACCTCAATCCTGGCTCGTAAATCCTGGGTAGTTTGTCCAAACACTTGCAAATTGTGATTAGTGAGGTCCTGTAGGTTTGCAAAACGGGTCTTTATAGTCTGTATATCTGCAAGGATTGTATCAGTCACTCCGCAAAGCTCCTTTATGCGAGCCTCCATCTTCCAGATCTTTTAAGACAGGAGTACTGGAAGGAGAAGAGAAAAAAAACAAAAAACAATAGTGTTTACCTGTGGTAACACTGCAGAGTAAAATTAAGGGAATTGCTCACCTGGAATGGTTGTGAGAAGTCACAACCACTGTCATCACAGAAAGTATAACCGGACATCTGATATCCACAGTCACAGCAGACACAGCCTTCCCAGACCCAGCAGACACTAACGTTTGGCTTCAGAATCTTGTAATGTATGGTGTACAGTTCATATAGCGTCTTGTGCTTGGGTGCGAGGAAAACACATGAGACACAGGTTTGATATAGAAGGACTTGTATTACTTCATACAAGTGGCAAAAATAGTCACACAGTTTGCAGGTACAGAAGCAGGAGACACAGCAGGCCAGAGTAACTTAAGCTCAGCAATAACTCTCCACAACAGGTTCAGGATCTCTTCTCTGTTACCGTAATTCCATGCAAACGTGGATTTATCAAATAGCAGGTTTCCAGAGTCCACAAGTGTTCCAAAGTTCCTCAGTAGGAAATAGCTGGAGTACAAAGTCCAAGGTTTTCCAGGAGTCAGGTCACAGGCTCACTGCAGGCTTGATTCTGAAGCACTGATTGCTCAGCTGAGGCTGCTTAAGAAGCAAGAGGGAGAGAAATCAGGGCGGGAACATGAAAGCTGGAAACTCCATATTGACTGTGGGCAAGATAGCTGCAGCAAGACAGAAAGCAAAATGGCTGACGGAAAAACTGAGTTTCAAGAAACATGTACAAAGAACCTTACATATTGATAGATTTACATTTCAAAGACCTGCATGCCCACATATGTGGTCTAGGGGTGTTGATTCCCTTTGAGAAGTTATGGAAGTTTAGTGAAGTTTAGTTATTGTGGTTTTATCCTGGGGAACATTGTCAACTGGAGCTTACAAAATTCATGAATATTGTATCTTTACTTTAGTTAAGGGTAATTGTGTTGACAATCCTGCATACCCTTCACAGCCTCAATGATGTATTTACTGGGGGGCCGCATGCAGAATATGGAGAAGAGAATATTGATTTAATCCATTCCCGACATCACCATATATGTTCAGTGAAAGTAGGAGGTGACTTTCCAGAAACCTTACTCATAATATGAGCTGGCACCATCACCAACGGGTGTCAGCTGTATATTATAGATGACACACTGCTTAAAAGGACGCAATCAGTATAAATATTAGTGACGTGATATTTGATGGTTTTTTGATGGTGGGGGCTCCCTCGTTAAGCCTATCAAGATCATGCAGTTGCAGGGTGTCATTAGTTGCTAAGTTGACCTGTAACGCCGTGCAATGAACACCCCAGACAAGGTGTTTAAGCTAGAGTCACACTACTATACAATACGGCTGAGTGCTATGTGATAAAACATCACATAGCACTCGGCCCAGTGTTACTCTATGGGGCAGCTCACAACTGCAGTTATTTTCTCATGCCAAATCAGCATGCGAAAACAATCGCAGCATGCTGTGATTGGCACCAATACTCAGCTGAGTCTCGGCTCACTTGCATCCATATAAGTCTATGAGTGCGAGTGACTCAACGCACATCTCTCAGATATCATCCGAGTGTGGTGCGATAAACGCCGATGCCGGCAGCAGAGGAGATGGAGGAATTACTTTCTCTGCCTCCTCCGCTGCTGTGCTCTGATCTTTTCCGTGCAAGAGAATCAGAGCACATACATTTGGCTCCCACTCACAGCAGAGCTGGAGAAAAGGGTCATTGGAGCGCCCGCCAGGGCAGTGGGGATACTCGGTACTGGTCAGCTTCTTAAAGGGGCAGTGTCACGGCAGCAGTGACCAGGTCCGTGTCCCTGGGCGTCCAATAAAAGGGGATTTGATGAAAAAGGGGAAAATAAAGAGTTTGTAATAAAGTGTTTGTGACGCCACCTGTGGTATTTGGCTTGCTAGCTGAGTCTGGTGGTTTCTCAACTAGTCTCGGGGGCCGGTACCCCACTGCGACCCGGTCCCTCCACTCTTGAATCGGGCCCCACAGATGGAATGCTCACTATCCGTGCCCCTAGGACACCTTCTCTCTTCTGGGAGCTTCCTTCTGTCTCTCCCTTTCAGCTTTCTCTCTGCAGCTCCTCTTGACAAGGAGCTGCCTCACAGCATGTCTGCTTACTTACACTTTCTCCTCACATCTGACTCACTCTCTCTCCACTGTTCCTTCCTGCTCTGTTAGCTCCTCCCTTTTTCCTACTTTCTCCACCCACTCCTCCAACACCCTTTACTACCCAGCCTGGGATGAGAACATCCTCCCTTAGGGTAAGTCCAAGGTGACCTGTTGCTATAGTCTATGTTGGGTGCAGGTGTTAGAGTCCTGGTGGTGCTCCATCCTTACCTGAGGTGGGGTTCCACACCTCTGGATGAGGTTAAGTAACTCTGTGGCGACTGGACCCTCAGGGGTGCCACATCATTAGCATATCACATCCGATGCTCTCACATCAGATGCCATATGCTAGTGGGACTCCAGTTTAAGCGAGAAAACATCACATAACTCGGACCAGAGTTAATCTATGGGTCAGCTCACATCACCGTTTTTTTTCTCAGGCGTATTCTACGTGCATGTAAAATCGCAACATGCTGCGATTGTACACGTATATCATCTGAGACTCACCAATGCAAGTCTATGTGTGCGAGAAAAAAATCACACAACACTGGGACCATGTGAGTGCTGTCCGATTTTTACGCACCAGTGTCCTTTGAAAAGCCGGCAAATCATGTGCCGCATACAATAAAATCACACTGACAGGTTAGAATAGAATAGATAGCATAGATAAATAAATATAGAATACATAGATATAGAGATGTCAGTGACACACACATATATATATGTACGGTATTTATATTGCATACTGTAGATAGATAGAAGAAAAGCCAGGACTCATTCATGTGCCGTGTTCTGTAAAATCACTACAGGAGCTGAGAGGATGGAAAGAAAGGATTACATACAGTAAATACAAATAGAATAGGTAGATATATAATAGTCAGTGACAAATACAATTAGTACAGTGTGTGTGCAAATTACTGGACATGTATTTTTAATTAATAAAAGATTAATTTTCGTAAAAAAATGGCGTGGGCTCCGCGCAATTTTCATAACCAGCAGAGGGAAAGCCTATGACTGGGGGGCAGAAAATTTTCCATGGCGCTCGCACCGTTGTCACAGAGGTGAAGTGAGTTCATTGGCCGTGAAGTCGCAGGACCTGTCTGTCGGCACCGCGCGAGCAGAACTTGTTCACGCTTGCGATGCCATCAGACAGGGAATAGCAGTTCACAGGCAGACACTGACCACACGGCTATCTCTCTATGCAATATAAATACATATATATGTGTGTGTCACTGATATATATATATATATATATATATATATATATATATATACATCTGTTCTATGTGTATATATTCTATGTATTCTATAGTATTCTAACTTGTCACTCTGTGATTATACTGTACGCAGCAGATGATTTGCCGTTTTTTTAATCTATCATATATATATTGTGAGACAGTGAGTGAATATGTGATGAATGGGGTGTACATTTCACCTAGGTATAAGGGAAATGTGTGGCTTTGTAAACCTAGTGGTAGAGAAAGGTCACTACACCTCACATTCAGCACACACTTGCAGCACAAGCCTGAAACTACTCAGGTCTTAATTAGGAGACCAGAAGTAGGTGTCTGCAAACACAATCTGAGAGCTAGTTTAGCCTGGACACAGGAAGGTGTCTCGGCACAAGAAACAGTCTCCAAGAGTGTTAGAGCTGTCTTTAGCCTGGACACAGAGAGGTGTCCTGGCACAAGGAAGCAGTCTCCAAGAGTGTTTGAGCTATCTCAGTTTGGGTGCAGGAAGGACCCCGGACATAGGAGTAGTCTCAGTGCGAATCCGTGTGAAGAGCGGCTGAATAGGAGTGGATCTCTCTCAAGTCTGGACATGGAAGGTGCCTTCAGACACAAGGAGGAGTATCTGTGAAGCTCCAAACTGGTAACATATGTGATATGTGTTGTTTTGGGCACAGACTGGTAAGAGTCTGGGTCCCGGATAGAGAGGGCCATCTATCTAAGTGTAATTAGAGGCTAGACAAGCCCAGGTTTTCTGTTTATGCTTTGTTTTAATCTGTTTGCTGTGGACTTTAATAAAGCTGGTTGCGGCCAGTTTTGCACCAGAACTGCTGTCTGAATGAACTGTTTTCATGCCATTCTGTCTACCCAGACAGCGATCCTAGAGCTAAACCCCCTGGAAATGTTACAATTGGCGGAGAATGCTGGGGCAGCGCAGTGCCTGATACAGTTAGTGCTGGAGTGTGTATGCAGCACAGTGGCGAGAGACAGCATTAAAGGTGAAGTCTATTGAAATAGCAGCAGAAAAAAAAAAAAAGTGTGTCAGCAGAAACGTCTGTTTGGAGCAGTCTTGGAGAGACAGTGGCCCTGATAGGGTCTGCAGAGAGAAAATGTATGCACAGCAAAGCTGAACTTGTTGTGAAAATGACTGTGGAATGTGTAGCAGCAAAAGAAAAGTCTGTGGAGCACTCTTAAAGAGACAGGAGCCCTAATAGACTTTGCAAAAGAAAAAAAAAAAAAAGTGTCTGCACAGCAGAGCTGAATTTTTCTATGGAAAAGACTGTAGAGTGTGTATGTCTTGAGTGAAGACTGCCGTTGTTAAGACAGAGAAGTCTGACAGCATGGAGGCGCTGTTTGAACAAATGGCACAAGTTAAGGTGCAACATAAGACTGCTGTGATTGAGACAGATGAGTCCGGCAGTATGGAGGAGCTCATTGAGTACCTGGTCCAGGCCCAGCGGAGCCTGCAGCAGAGCATGGAGCAGCTGCGCCTGCAGCACCAGCAGCGCATGCAGCAGGCCCAGCAGCAATTCCTGCAGCAGCAGGAGAATGACCGGTTGTTTTTTGAGCAGATTGCAGCTCTCAACACCTCGTCCCAGAGTAATGTTGTGAAGGTACCTGCGTTGTCCGCTGTAAAGAAGGCGGTAAGACGGTCCCTGAAAAAGATGACACCTCGTGATGATGTGGAGGTATATCTCACTAGGTTTGAGAGATTGGCAGAGAAGGAGAATCTGCCCCTATCTGAATGGGCCATGATGGTCGCACCCTATCTGATTGGAGAGCCCCAAAGGGCATATGCTGACCTGAGCGAGCAGGACAGCCAAGACTATGGCAAGTTGAAAGCGGAGATTCTTACCCGGCTGGGTGTTACGGTGACAGCCCGTGCCAGGGGAGTACATGACTGGAGATACCGTTGGAAGTCTGCAGTCAGCAGGCTTGATTATGGAGTTGAAAAGGTGATAGTGGACCGCTACACCCAAGCACGTCCTCCTGAGGTACAGCCGTCTGAGAGGTCGTCACTTCGGAGTTCCCGGACGCTGAACTCTCGCGGTAAGAGCGTTCCAGCTGTTGGGGACATGGGGTATGCTGATAAGCGGGTTCAGGCCCGAGGGGACATGTGGGTGGGAGAGTGTGATGGACAGTGTTGGAGCTGGCGTGAAATTGCAGCCGACTGTCCAATAGAGGGGGAGCCTATGTGTTGTGATGTTGGCAGATCCCTCTCTCCCTGCGCAGAGCCTGTGTGTGTGTCCACCTCAGCCGAAGAGACTGGACCACAGGGGTCCCCGGTGGTTGTAAGTGACTGCCCAGCACAGGCCCTCTTGGACTCAGAGAGTCCAGTGACTTCCGTATGTGACAGCCTGATTGATAGGGACTTTATCCCTGATAAGCGCCTGAGTATGGTGTGCATCCGTGGAGACACCAAAGTCTACCCAGAGACTGCCGTGGACTTGGTCCCCAAACTCGGGAGGTTTCATATGAAGTGGGGTTAGTGAAGAACCTGGTGCAACCCGTCATATTGGGTAATGACTTTCCCCGGTCTAAGGATCTCTGGGGGAAGGGTGATTCTGATGAACAGTGTGATGAAGCTCCTATTGAGGGTGCGCAGTCCCGAGGGGCGGAACACAATGCTAGTGGGCCATTAAAATTATGTGATAATGATGATGATCATGATAATGATGATGACCATGATAATGATGCTGATATTGATAATGATAATGATGATCATGATAATGATGATGACCATGATGATGATGCTGATATTGATAATGATGATGATGCTAATAATAATAGTGATGATACTGATGATGATCATGATAAAGATGAAATTCCTTTGCAGGTGATGTTGGGAGACGAGGATGGTGGTTCTCGGGAACCGAGTGTCCCTGACCTGCCTGTGTCCTGTGACAATTTTGGGAGTGAGCCGGTGCAAGACCCCACTCTTAAAACGGCACAGAAAAATATGATTGTTCTAAATGAGGTTTCCCAGGAGCCTGGCTCTGAGGAGAGGTTTCCTCATGCTGCCATGGACAATAGCCTATTGTATAGGGACACTGAAGTCCAGGGAGAGGTCGTGAGTCAGCTCCTAGTACCTGAGCTATATAGAAGTATAGTGCTGGGGTTGTCACATAGTCACATACTTGAGGGACCAGATGATGAAGTTAATGTTGTGGATGACATGTTAACTAAGGTTCCAGATCAAGATGTGAATGAAAATGAATTGTATAACCCTGACAGTGAGCAGGATGTGAATGAAAATGAATTGTATAACCCTGACAGTGAGCAGGATATGAATGAAAATGAAGTGTATAGCCCTGACAGTGAGCCAGATGTGGCTGAGAAAAAGGGGTCAGATAGTGATAGTGAATCATCTGATGACCATAAAGCAACCAGTGCAAATGAGGAAGGCGTGGTAGCGGAGGAGGTTGAGAGTCCTGAGAAGAAAGCTGATGCTGACCTTACAGCCAGACAGAAGATGGCATCTGAAGATGTTTTACAGTTGGCCGGTTCCCTGGCGAAGACTAAGGTGAAAGGAGGAGAGCTGAGCTTTAAAGGCAGGACTCTGAAACTGAACACAGCACAAGTGGATGCTGTTGAAGATGAGAAGTTGTCGGTGTGTGGTGTAGATCTGCATCATGCCAAGGACTCTGAAGGTGATGCTGCAGAGGTGGAAAAAGCCATGGAAGTGGTGGTCACCAAGCCAGATGCCTCATCAGAAGCTGAGGTTTCAAGTGAAGCTGTGAGGAACAAGACTGAAGATATGGGGACTGACTCTGTCCAGGAATCTGTTTCTGCCGAAGACAGCGGCGTGGACGGGTTACGGTCCGGATCAGTAGCTGGCATTGGTGAGCTCAAGCGCACTTTCAGGGAGGCTACATCGGAGCCACGTCCCAACAAATGGGAAAAGCGATGTGTCACTCCGTTGCCGCTACAGACACACGGGAGCCCAGATGGGATGCAGAACGTGGTGGAAAGAGAAGAATCGGCGGGTTCTGAGTATACAGATGCCGCTATCAAGGAGAACTGGAAAGCTGGAATAAATGGGGAATTGGAGAAAAGTGAAAAACCCCCTATACCTTCTGTGATAGTTGGTGACAAATGGTCAGTGCACCAAAGACAGGAGGTACGTGAGTTTCTGAGGAAGAGTCAGCAGAAGTGTTCTGATGTGCCGGGTCGTACTTCTCTGGCCAGGCACTATATCGAAACTGAGCCCGGCCCTAAGGTCAAGATGAAACCGTGCAGGATACCCGAGGCCCGCAGAGAGCATAGGCCTGGGAGGGTACAGGGTAGTGCGGATGCTTCAGATGAAGAGAAAGTTGATGTTGGCTATGACTCAGGTGACGATACAAATGACAGTGGTGAAGATGAAGCTGATGAGGGCCATGACTGGTCCAGAGTTCACTGTCTCTGTTGGATTGTTGACCAGCCCTCCGGTCTGGATGACCAGCCCTCCGGTCTGGAGAAGAGGGAGGGGATATGTGAGACAGTGAGTGAATATGTGATGAATGGGGTGTACATTTCACCTAGGTATAAGGGAAATGTGTGGCTTTGTAAACCTAGTGGTAGAGAAAGGTCACTACACCTCACATTCAGCACACACTTGCAGCACAAGCCTGAAACTACTCAGGTCTTAATTAGGAGACCAGAAGTAGGTGTCTGCAAACACAATCTGAGAGCTAGTTTAGCCTGGACACAGGAAGGTGTCTCGGCACAAGAAACAGTCTCCAAGAGTGTTAGAGCTGTCTTTAGCCTGGACACAGAGAGGTGTCCTGGCACAAGGAAGCAGTCTCCAAGAGTGTTTGAGCTATCGCAGTTTGGGTGCAGGAAGGACCCCGGACATAGGAGTAGTCTCAGTGCGAATCCGTGTGAAGAGCGGCTGAATAGGAGTGGATCTCTCTCAAGTCTGGACATGGAAGGTGCCTTCAGACACAAGGAGGAGTATCTGTGAAGCTCCAAACTGGTAACATATGTGATATGTGTTTGTTTTGGGCACAGACTGGTAGAGTCTGGGTCCCGGATAGAGAGGGCCATCTATCTAAGTGTAATTAGAGGCTAGACAAGCCCAGGTTTTCTGTTTATGCTTTGTTTTAATCTGTTTGCTGTGGACTTTAATAAAGCTGGTTGCGGCCAGTTTTGCACCAGAACTGCTGTCTGAATGAACTGTTTTCATGCCATTCTGTCTACCCAGACAGCGATCCTAGAGCTAAACCCCCTGGAAATGTTACTATATATATATATATATATATATATATATATATATATATATATATATATATATATATGTGTGTGTTTTGAAGAATATTTCGTTTGAAAACGATGTGTAAATGACAGAGAATTGCTCTATGTAAAAGTTCATGTTAAAATCGCATTGCAATCGCATAGCAATCGCACTGCATTTGGATGTAAATCGGATGCTAGGTGTGAGAAATCAGATTGTACTCGCATGACACTCGCACTACACTCCTGTGACTCTTGGCAGGGAGACTTGGACTGATTTTTCATATGTTAATTAAGTGTGACCCCCATCCTAAGTATGAGACTTACAGATCAATATCCTGCAGTACAGTAAAGGGCGAAATACAAATTTCAAGATTAAAATAAAATTCTAAATAAAACATGAAAAATTAACAGAAAATATTTGGCACTAAAAGCCCTGTATTATGTGAAAACTAAAGTAAACAAAAGTACAAGTTTGATATCCGAAACAATCCAGGCTATAAAACTGATCCATAACCCGTACAACGAACACCGTAAAAAATAAATAAAAATCACGCAAAAAATAATCTTTTTCATTACACTGACACACAAGCAATCGAATAAATAGTCATCAAAAATCTGTATATAGAAAAAATTGGCATCACTTGAAACATCACCACATCCTGCAAGAAATGCAATCCATCAACTTAATTTTTTTTCTATCTGCATAGTCAGCATTTTTCACAAGAGATGCAGGTGCTTCTCACAAAATTAGAATATCATCAAAAAGATAATTTATTTGAGTTCTTCAAAACAAAAAGTGAAACTCATAGTATATAGTCATTACAAACAGTGGTCTATTTCAAGTGTTTATTTCTGTTAATGTTGATGATTATGACTTACAGCCAATGAAGACCCAAAAGTCATTATCTCACTAAATTAGAATAATTAACAAAAAATACCTGCAAAGGCTTCCTCAGCGTTTAAAAAGGTCCCTTAGTCTGTTTTCAGTAGGCTCCACAATCATGGGGAAGACTGCTGACTTGACAGATGTCCAGAAGGCAGTCATTGACACACTCCACAAGGAGGGTAAGCCACAAAAGGTCATTGCTAAAGAAGCTGGCTGTTCACAGAGTGCTGTATCCAAGAATATTAATTGAACGTTGTGTGGAAGGAAAAAGTGTGGCGAAAAAGGTGCACAAACAACTGGGATAACCGCAGCCTTGAAAGGATTGTTAAGAAAAGGCCATTCAAAAATTTTGGGAGATTCACAAGGAGTGGACTGCTGCTGGAGTCATTACTTCAAGAGCCACCACACACAGACGTATCCAGGACATGGGCTACAAGTGTCACATTCCTTGTGTCAAGCCACTCAGGACCAATAGACAATACCAGAAGCATCTTACCTGGGCCAAGGAGAAAAAGAACTGGACTGTTGCTCAGTGTTCCAAGCTGTTGTTTTCAGGTGAAAGTAAATTTTGCATTTCATTTGAAAATCAAGGTTCCAGAGTCTGGAGGAAGAGTGGGGAAGCCACAATCCAAGCTGCTTGAGGACTAGTGTGAAGTATCCACAATCAGTGATGGTTTGGGGAGCCATGTCATCTGCTGGTGTAGGTCCACTGTGTTTTATTAAGACCAAAGTCAGTACAGCCATCTACCAGGAAATTTTAGAGCACTTCATGCTTCTCTCTGCTGACAAGCTTTTTGGAGATGGAAATTTCATTCTCCAGCAGGACTTGACACCTGTCGACACTGCCAAAAGTGCCTGGTTTAAAAACAACAGTATTAATGCGCTTGATTGGCAACCTCGTCTGACCTTACCCCCTTAGAGAATCTCTGGGGTATTGTCAAGAAGAAGATGAGAGACACCAGACCAAACAATGTAGACGAGCTGAAGACTGCTATCAAAGTAACCTGGGCTTCCATAACACCTCAGCAGTCACACAGCCTGATTGCCCCAATGTCACACCACATTGATCCAGTAATTGATGCAAAAGGAGCCCCGACCAAGCTTTGAGTGCATTTACTGATCATACATTTCAGTAGGCCAACATTTCGAATCTTAAAATCATTTTTCAAGCTGGTGTTATAAAGTATTATAATTTACTGAGATAATGACTTTTGGGTTTTCATTGGCTGTAAGCCATAATCATCAACATTAACAGGAATAAACACTTGAAATAGATCACTCTGTAATGACTCATATAAATATATGCGTTTCACTTTTTGTATTGAAGAACTGAAATAAATTAACTTTTTGATGATATTCTAATTTTGTGAGAAGCACCTGTAGATTTGATGACAGTAGGTATTAACTATAATTTTCTTTAAAAAAAATGGTTCGTAGATAATTATTGCTTAATTACCTTTGTAGAAGTTATATATTTATAAGTGATATAGACATTAGAATTGGTAATACAGTGGCATATAAAAGTTTGAGCACTCCTGGTCAAAATTACTGTTATTGTTAACAATTGAGCAAGTTGAAGATTAAATTATCTTTAAAAAAAACTCACGTTAAAGATGACACATTTCATTTGTATTTGAGGCAAATATATATTGTATTTTTTTACATTTTAAAAAATTACAAAAAGGAAAATGGAACGATGCAAAAGTTTAAAACTGTCCCTGAGTGCCGATAGCTGTCACTGACAGCTGAGCAGAATGGGAAGTGGTGCAGGGACCCGTGGCAGCGGTCAATATGACTGATCAATCACAGCAAAATCGTACAGGCGTTGCTGAAGTATCAACACCTCCTGCATGATCGCTGCAAGAGCTTGGCTCAGTAATGCTGGTTTCACATTTGCGTATCGGTGCGCAGCGTTTGATCCGCATAGATCCACATGCATCATGCATACATATCTTTAACTCAGTGTATGCAGGGACATGCGCTTTGCGTACGCATGCATCGTTTTGCGGTGTACTCCAGGTTCCAGCGAACGCAGCATGTTGCATTTTTTGAAGCGGCAAAAATCCGTCAAAAATGCATAGTCATGTGCATGTGGATGAGTGCGTAAAAAAAACGCATTACTGTCTATTGGAATGCATTGGTACGTAAGGACATACGCATGGATGCGTTCGATGCGCATGAGGACGTCAGACTGCGCATGCAAACGCATGCAAAAATACATACACAAGCAGCTTTTTTTGTGTCATGTGTAAGATGATGCAGATAAAAAAATGCTGCGTAAACATGAGTTTGCATGCGTTTTTGCATGCGTTTGCGCATGCAGATAATACGCTGCGCACAGAAATGCTAATGTGTACTGTACCTAAGAGCCAGTAACAGTGCCAGCACCGCCACTGGCTCATTAACCCTCCAGATGCTGTGATTGAGAGTGATTGCAACAGTTGGAAGGTTGTGAGAGGGAGGAGGCCCCCTTTCTCACCCCTATCGGAAACCCCTGATTAAATCATGGGGAGCCGATGGTTGTCATGGCACCCAGAGGTTAAACAATGACATCCTGGTGTGCCAGGTACAGTGGCAATGCATGATGTAAAAGCAAAAATAATCACTTCAGTGAACACCGTAAAAAAACAAGTGGCAAAAGATTATGTTTTTTCATCATACCACTGGAAAAAAGTGGAATAAAACATGCTAAAAAAGACAAATGTAAATAAAAATGATATAGCTGAAAACATCATCTTGTCCCACAAAAAGCAAGTCACCATATAGCTCCATCAGTGGAAAAATAAAAAAACTATTTCTTATTATTTATTAGTTTTTATGTCGTGTAATTATCTGATTTAAGGGCATAACAATGAAAAGTTTTAAAATGGCTAAATTTTCTAATTTTATGTCAAATTTTCGATATTTTAATAAATAAGCACAAATTATATCGACCAAAATTTACAACTAACATAAAGTACAACATGTCACGAGAAAACATTCTAAGAATCACTGGGAAACGTTAAAGCATTCCAGAGTTATTACCATATAAATGACACTGGTCAAAATTGGAAAATGAAGCTCGGTCATTAACGTACAAAGTGGCTCAGTCCTTAAGGGGTTAACATTACTATTATACTGTTATATTATCATATACTCTATGTGTTATATTGCCCATTTAACTTGTCTTATAGAAAACTATAAATATAAGAATTTCCTTACTCTTAGCTTTTTACAGCACAAATTTGTACAATATACAGTTATATGAAAAAGTTTGGGCACCCCTATTAATCTTAAGCTTAATGTTTTATAAAATTGGTGTTTTTGCAACAGCTATTTCAGTTTGATATATCTAATAACTATTGGACACAGTAATGTTTCTGCCTTGAAATGAGGTTTATTGTGCTAACAGAAAATGTGCAATCTGCATCCAAACAAAATTTGACAGGTGCATAAGTATGGGCACCTCACCAGAAAAGTGACATTAATATTTAGTAATTCCTCCTTTTGCAAAAATAACAACCTCTAGTCGCTTCCTGTAGCTTTTAATGAGTTCCTGGATCCTGGATGAAAATATTTTTGACGATTCCTCTTTACAAAACAATTCCAGTTCAGTTAAGTTTGATGGTCGCCGAGCATGGACAGCCCTCTTCAATGTTTTCAACTCCTCAAATATTTTGGAGTTGGGTCATCATCCAGTTTGGTATAGTCCTGTATATCCATCAGTTGTCTGTGTGCCTCTTTGATGTAGTCGGTTTTTACTATACCAAACTGGATGATGACCCAACTCCAAAATATTTGAGGGAGTTGAAAAAAGTCATCAAATGTCTTTGTACAGACTCCATAAACCTTCTGGACTTAATACCTGAGAATCCAAGGATGGGAACTTTCTATATGCTTCCCAAGATCATAAGCCAGGCAACCCAGGGAGGCCAATCATCTCAGGGGTGGGAACACTCACTGAAGAAATCTCAGGGTGGGTAGAAAACATCCTTAAGCCGCTGGTAAGGAAGACAGCCAGCTATATACAGGACACTACAGACCTGCTAAATAAGCTATCCACGATAGGTTCCCTCCCCGACAGCACCATCTTAGCCACGATGGATGTCGAATCCTTATATTTTAACATCCCACACGAAGATGGACTAACTGCCTGCCGAATGTTTCTTGAGGCCAATGGGATCCCGTCCGAGTCTGTAATAACACTCACCAGATTCATCCTCACACACAACTTTTTCTCTTTCGGTGAGGAGCTACATCTACAACGCACCGGCACCGCTATGGGAAGTAAAATGGCACCCCAGTATGCCAACCTCTTCATGGCTAAACTGGAAAATGACTTCTTAACATCCTGCTCCATCAAACCATTTGCCTATTTCCGTTACATTGATGACATCTTAATAGTCTGGACTGAGTCCGAACAAGAACTTCTAGATTTCCATGACAAATTCAACAAATTTCATCCTACCATAAACTTGACATTGGACCACTCAAAAACAAAAATCAACTTCCTAGACACCATCATAAAAATCCAAAATGGTTCGTTCCAAACATCAGTGTATCGGAAACCAATTGACCGTCCCACATACCTCAGATGGGACAGCTTCCATCCTAAACACATTAAAAAGTCCATTGTCTACAGCCAGGCCCTCAGATACAACCGTATCTGTTCCAGTCCTAAGGACAGGGATAAACACCTAACTCAACTTAAAATGTCATTTTTAATTCAAGGTTACCATCCCACCTCCGTTGATGACCAGATCACTAGGGCCACAAGGATCCCTAGAAGTCAATTACTTCAATACAGGAAAAGAGAGGAAAATCACTGTGTACCTCTGGTAGTCACCTACAACCCACAGCTTGAAATACTGAGAAAAACGGCTAAAAAACTTCACCATATACTACACAAGGATGACCAGTTAAAAATATTATTCAAAGACCCCCCCTTGCTGTGTTACAGGCAACCTCCAAATTTAAGAAACATCATGATCCGAAGTTCAATGCCCTCAGATTCACCAAGAGTGACCTATCCTTGCAATGGGAGAAGATGCAAAACTTGCAGTCATATAGAGACCAACGACAAGATCCAAATCCCCAACACACAGCAAAACTATAAGATCCCCGGGACATTCACATGTTCCTCCTCTAATGTGGTATATTTAATTCTATGCAATATATGTCCTGTGGGTGGCCTCTATGTTGGAGAAACAGGACAGAGACTGAGAGCAAGGATGAGGTCTCATCGTCATACGATTACAGACAAAAAAAAAACATCTACCAGTGGCTAAACATTTCTGTGGTCCAGGACACAACATAGACAATATGAAAATTGTCATTTTGAAAGGCAATTTCCAATTGCAAAAACATCGCAGAGTTTGGGAAAGCAAATTCATTAACATCTTTGGTTCTGTTCACACAGGACTCAATCTGTCAGGAGGATTCATGGCCCATTACCAAATCTGAGCAACTTCCTCCAAAAACAATGGAGACACCACCAGTCCTTTGATCTCACATGCATTGGGGTCCATAAAACTTTCACATCACTTATCTAATCTTACCTAATTAAGGATTCTCTCTTTAAGCTCAGTGTTTGTTTATTTCAGTGTTTGTTTATTTAAATGTCCACGTATCACACCATCCCTGTGCTTTTCACTGTATATAATTGTGTTTCTTCAAATATTTTGTTACACTAGCCTGATGAAGAGACGTAAGCAGTCTCGAAAGCTTGCCCTCTAATATCTTAAACTATATTTTGTTAGCCATTAAAAGGTATCATACCCACAAGATTCCTATTTTGCTTCTCCTGCTGAAAGCACTCTATATGTTTCTTACTATGTTCCTCACAGTGGAAACTGACAGGTTAAATCTCTGAGACAGCTTTTTGTATTCTTCCCCTGAACAACTATGTTGAATAATCTTTGTTTTCAGATCATTTGACAGTTGTTTTGAGGAGCCCATGATGCCGCTCTTCAGAGGAGATTCAAACAGGAGAACAACTTGCAAGTGGCCACTTTAAGTAGCTTTTCTCATGATTGCATACACCTGGCTATGAAGTTCAAAGATCAATGAGGTTACAAAACCAAAAAAAGTGCTTTAGTAAGTCAGTAAAAAGTAGGTAGGAGTATTTAAAACAAGAAAATGATAAGGGTGCCCATACTTATGCACCTGTCAAATTTTGTTTGAATGCAGATTGCACATGTTCTGCTAGTACAATAAACCTCATTTCAAGGCAGAAACATTACTGTGTCCAATAGTTATTAGATATATCAAACTGAAATAGCTGTTGCAAAAACACCAATTTTTTATAAAACATTAAGCTTAAGATTAATAGGGGTGCCCAAACTTTTTCATATAACTGTAGAATCAGTTTAGTGGCCTTTGAATATACAGTAAAAACAGCATCTATTTGCTGATGCAGATAGCATATGTCCCACGAGTAAACAGTTATGTTCATTTAATGGGTTTGATCTGCAAAACACAGTGATGACACAGCATGATTGGATTTAATGGAGAATGCTTCTTATTAGAAAATTTGTTTATTTGATTATAATGTGGAGCTATCATTAAAATAGGAGCACTTGGTAGTAAAATTAACATTAAAACCTACCGTTGATATTTTTCTGCTAAAACTGGAAAGGCTACTAATTATTCTGCATTATTATTAAGAATAGCATGTAAGATAAGAAAAAGGAGCTAGCTAGAACCATTGAATAAATTGTAGGAAAGGTGCAAGGAAAGGGTGACACAAAATATATAAAATATATTTCAGCCATAAAAACATATAAAGCCTCAGGGAATGTGACTACACAGTAAAGTAAAAGGGTCAGTGAAAAATAAATGTATAATAGTAAATAAAAATATAGGTCCTGGGTGGCCTATTGGCAAGTCATTGATGTTATATAATTATACAATTTATTATTTTATGGTTTAGTTTAGTAAAAGGATAATGGTAGCTGTGTTTCAAGTTAAAAAAGTGTGACTAATATTTCAGTATAAAACATTGTAACATTTCCAGGGGATATAGCTCTAGGATCGCTGTCTGGGTAGACAGAGTGGCCCGAAAACAGTTCATTCAGACAGCAGTTCTGGTGTAAAACTGGCCGCAACCAGCTTTATTAAAGTCCACAGCAAACAGATAAAAATAAAGCATAAACAGAAAACCTAGGCTTGTCTAGCCACTAATTACACATAGATCGATTTCCCTGTCTCTCCGGGTCCAGACTCTACCAGTCTGTGCCCAAAACAACACACATGATATATGTTACCAGTATGGAGCTTCACATATACTCCTCCTTGTGTCTGAAGGCCCCTTCAGCGTCCAGACTTGAGAGAGATCCACTCCTATTCAGCCGCTATTCGCACGGATTCTCACTGAGACTACTCCTGTGTCCGGGGTACTTCCTGCACCCAGACTGAGATAGCTCCAACTCCTGGAGACTGCTTCTTGTGCCGGGACACCTCCTGTGTCCAGACTAAGCCAGCTCCAACTCCTGGAGACTGCTTCTTGTGCCGGGACACCTTCCTGTGTCCAGACTAAGCCAGCTCCTACTCCTGGAGACTGCTTCTTGTGCCGGGACACCTTCCTGTGTCCAGGCTAAGCCAGCTCCCTGATTGTGTTTGCAGACACCTACTTCTGGTCTCCTAATTAACAGCTGAACGGCTTCAGGCCTGAGCTGCCAGTGTGGGCTGAATGTGAGGTGTAGTGACCTTTCTCTACCACTAGGTTTACAAAGCCACACATTTCCCTTATACCTAGGTGAAATGTACACCCCATTCAACACACATTCCTTCACTGTCTCACAACATCTAAACTGATCCAGAGTTTTGTTCAATCCAAGCACCTTCGATTGTTCATAATATGTGGGAAACTGCATGGAGCACCAGACACGTACATAATTACAACATGTCAAAAGAAGCAGCACAGTCTCTACTGCAATGAATGAGGATTGGGCACCAAACCAAAGCTCATCAACTATGTTATTGATGCAGTACACTAAGGCCTCTTTCACACATCTGTTTAGCGCCTGACGGCGCCCCCGGCATTTTGCCGCAGCGCCGCATCCGGCAACTAGTATGAAAAACCGGATGAGACGCATCCGGTTTTTTGCCGGATCCGGTTCTGTGCTCCGTAAAAAAACTGGATCCGTCTCATCCGGTGTATCCAGTTTTGCATCCATTTTCGACGGAATGCGCCGGATCCGGTTTTTAAGAACGCCCCTTTTTGGGGTTCCAAACATGATTGGCTACTGTAATCCTATATATACACTGTTCCTACAGCCCATCTTTGACAGGTTGTATAGGAGCAAGGTGCAGGTTGCAGAGAAGAGCAAGTAGCAAGTGATTGGCGAACATGGATGTCATTATCGGCAATATCTTCAAGAACCTTGTTGATTTTACTGCGGAGGCGAATCGCTTGAGGTTTATAGTTCTGGAGAAGGAGCGAAAGATTGAGCAGCGTATTATGCGTCAGCACCAGTGAAGACGACGACGTATGTGGATCCACCCCATCACGGCACAGAGATTAACTCGTGGTGTCTATTCTACACTGAACACGGAGCTGCGAGAAAATCCAGAGAAGTTTTTTGCCTATCTGCGGATGAAGAAAGAAAACATTGACGATTTGCTGGAGCGTGTTGGAGACAAAATAAAAAAATCGGACACCTATTGTCGGTTCTCGATTTCTCCGGCGGAGCGTCTCATGGTGACTATAAGGTAAGCTATATGTATTGGATCTGTTTGCTTGAGCACACTTGTAATTTTATAATTTATTTAACATCACAGGACAACTAGGAAACCATATCAGTAGACAAATTTATTTTTAAAAAACAGTGTTTTTCATTGATGTTATTATTTTTGGTATCTCCAATAGTTATAGCTGAGTTCTGGTATGTAATGCTGTGTTTCTGAAATAATTTGTATTTTCTATTTTGTTTTCAGATTTCTGGCAACTGGCGAAACTCTGTCATCGCTCCATTTTCAATACCGCCTGGGAATATCCACACTATCCGGCATAATAAAGTATACTTGTCGTGCTCTGTGGGATAGTTTGGTTGGAGAATTTCTTCCAGAGCCAACAACAGAGCGGTGGCTTGAAATAGCGGACCAGTTTCTATGTATCTGCCAGTTCCCCAATTGCCTGGGCGCTGTTGATGGCAAACACATCCGCATTCAAAAGCCTTCAGGAACCGGATCAGAATTCTTCAACTATAAAAAATATTTTTCGGTTGTCCTGATGGCTATTGCAGATGTGGAGTACAAGTTTATTGCGGTGGACATTGGGTCTTATGGACGGTCAAATGACTCCCAAGTGTTTAAACTTTCAGCTATGGGACGTAAACTGTACGGAAACACTTTTCAGTTTCCACCCCCTAGGCCACTCCCTCAAACCTCAGGCCCACCGATGCCATTCGTTTGTGTAGGTGATGAGGCATTCCAGCTGTCCGAACACCTCTTGAAGCCGTACGCCAGCAGAGGATTAACCCATACAAAGCGAATATTTAACTACCGCCTCACAAGAGCCAGACGGATGGTGGAGTGTGCCTTTGGGATTATGACAGCTAAATGGTGTGTGCTTTTGACTGCAATTAACTTGAAGACCGAGACTGTGGATGATGTTGTTAAAGCGTGCGTGGTCCTAAATAATTTTGTCCTAACCAAGGAATCGATTACTATGGAGGACCACAATCAAGAAATAACTTTGCACGACTACAGCAACATTACCACTCGCAGTACAGTCGTGGTTTCAAGAATGAGGGACCATTTTGCCCAATACTTTGTGTCACCAGAAGGTAGTGTTGACTGGCAGGATGACAGAGTGTGATAAATGTATTTGTTGTTTTAAAAATTTCTTTACCCACAATAAACCTTTAAAAGTTTACTTGTCTACCTTCTTGTGTGTTTTCTACTGTCTGTAACCTTTTTGCCATAGTTGTGTCCCTGGCTGTTTGTTTTAACAAAAGTATTTCACCTTTTGTCCAAAAAAGTGTACATTGTAGGGCAGGGTTCCCCAACTCCAGTCCTCAAGGCCCACCAACAGGTCATGTTTTCAGGATTTCCTTTGTATTGCTCAGGTGATAATTGCCTCACCTGGGCAATACAAAGGAAATCCTGAAAACCTGATCTGTTGGTGGGCCTTGAGGACTGGAGTTGGGGAACCCTGTTGTAGGGGATAACCTAACAAAGTACACAATTTTTGGAAAAAGGTAATATACTTTGCATACTACACAACCCGGGACACAACTTTGGCAAAAAGGTTAAATTTATGAACCTTTTAGCCAAAGTTAGTTGTTTTTTACTAATGTTATTTGTGTACCCACATGTTTACCTGGTTTAATACATTTGTTACTTAACATCCTATAAATAAATTACAGACAACATTTGTAAACCACTTTAACTTTTATTAAAAAAAAAAAAAATTTAATATAATTTTTAGAAAATTAGGCCTTTTTGCCAAATGTTTCACATTTAAATAAACTTAACCTTTTTTTTTTTTATTAAACTTTATTTTTTTATTAAAGTTTATTCTTTTTTAAATAAAGCAAATAACAACTATATACAATCACAGGTCAGTGTAGTGTGGGGTGGAAATACTGCTGGAGGGGCTGCGGGATACTTCGACCGTGGGAGTGTGGAGGGACGACCGGGATGGTGGTGTGGAAGGAACAGGAAGA
>JARQOD010000005.1:237750012-237798698 GCA_033576555.1 Oophaga sylvatica
AGTGCATTTACTGAACATACATTTCAGTAGGCCAACATTTCGAATCTTAAAAATCATTTTTTCAAGCTGGTGTTATAAAGTATTATAATTTACTGAGATAATGACTTTTGGGTTTTCATTGGCTGTAAGCCATAATATCAACATTAACAGAATAAACACTTGAAATAGATCACTCTGTAATGACTCTATATAACATATGCGTTTCACTTTTTGTATTGAAGAACTGAAATAAATTAACTTTTTGATGATATTCTAATTTTGTGAGAAGCACCTGTAGATTTGATGACAGTAGGTATTAACTATAATTTTCTTTAAAAAAATGGTTCGTAGATAATTATTGCTTAATTACCTTTGTAGAAGTTAATAATTATAAGTGATATAGACATTAGAATTGGTAATACAGTGGCATATAAAAGTTTGAGCACCCCTGGTCAAAATTACTGTTATTGTTAACATTGAGCAAGTTGAAGATTTAAATTATCTTTAAAAAAAACTCACGTTAAAGATGACACATTTCATTTGTATTTGAGGCAAATATATATTGTATTTCTTTACATTTTAAAAAATTACAAAAAGGAAAATGGAACGATGCAAAAGTTTAAAACTGTCTCTGAGTGCCGATAGCTGTCACTGACAGCTGAGCAGAATGGGAAGTGGTGCAGGGACCTGTGGCAGCGGTCAATATGACTGATCAATCACAGCAAATCGTACAGGCGTTGCTGAAGTATCAACACCTCCTGCATGATCGCTGCAAGAGCTTGGCTCAGTAATGCTGGTTTCACATTTGCGTATCGGTGCGCAGCGTTTGATCCGCATAGATCCACATGCATCATGCATACATATCTTTAACTCAGTGTATGCAGGGACATGCACTTTGCGTACGCATGCATCGTTTTGCGGTGTACTCCGGGTTCCAGCGAACGCAGCATGTTGCATTTTTGAAGCGGCAAAATCCGTCAAAAATGCATAGTCATGTGCATGTGGATGAGTGCGTAAAAAAAACGCATTACTGTCTATTGGAATGCATTGGTACGCAAGGACATACGCATGGATGCGTTCGATGTGCATGAGGACGTCAGACTGGCATGCAAACGCATGCAAAAATACATACACAAGCAGCTTTTTTTGTGTCATGTGTAAGATGATGCAGATAAAAAATGCTGCGTAAACATGAGTTTGCATGCGTTTTTGCATGCGTTTTGCGCATGCAGATAATACACTGCGCACAGAAATGCTAATGTGACTGTACCTAAGAGCCAGGGACAGTGCCAGCACCGCCACTGGCTCATTAACCCTCCAGATGCTGTGATTGAGAGTGATTGCAACAGTTGGAAGGTTGTGAGAGGGAGGAGGCCCCCTTTCTCACCCTATCGGAAACCCCTGATTAAATCATGGGGAGCGATGGTTGTCATGGCACCCAGAGGTTAAACAATGACATTCCTGGTGTGCCAGGTACAGTGGCAATGCATGAGTAAAAGCAAAAATAATCACTTCAGTGAACACCGTAAAAAAAACAAGTGGCAAAAGATTATGTTTTTTCATCATACCACTGGAAAAAAGTGGAATAAAACATGCTAAAAAAGACAAATGTAAATAAAAATGATATAGCTGAAAACATCATCTTTTTCCCAAAAAAGCAAGTCACCATATAGCTCCATCAGTGGAAAAATAAAAAAACTATTTCTTATTATTTATTAGCTATTTTATGTTGTGTAATTATCTGATTAAGGGCATAAAAATGAAAAGTTTTAAAATGGCTAAATTTTCTAATTTTATGTCAAATTTTCGATATTTTAATAAATAAGCACAAATTATATCGACCAAAATTTACAACTAACATAAAGTACAACATGTCACGAGAAAACATTCTAAGAATCACTGGGAAACGTTAAAGCATTCCAGAGTTATTACCAATAAAGTGACACTGGTCAAAATTGGAAAATGAAGCTCGGTCATTAACGTACAAAGTGGCTCAGTCCTTAAGGGGTTAACATTACTATTATACTGTTATATTATCATATACTCTATGTGTTTTTATTGCCCATTTAACTTGTCTTATAGAAAACTATAAATATAAGAATTTCCTTACTCTTAGCTTTTTACAGCACAAATTTGTACAATATACAGTTATATGAAAAAGTTTGGGCACCCCTATTATCTTAAGCTTAATGTTTTATAAAAATTGGTGTTTTTGCAACAGCTATTTCAGTTTGATATATCTAATAACTATTGGATACAGTAATGTTTCTGCCTTGAAATGAGGTTTATTGTGCTAACAGAAAATGTGCAATCTGCATCCAAACAAAATTTGACAGGTGCATAAGTATGGGCACCTCACCAGAAAAGTGACATTAATATTTAGTAGATCCTCCTTTTGCAAAAATAACAACCTCTAGTTGCTTCCTGTAGCTTTTAATGAGTTCCTGGTCCTGGATGAAAATATTTTTGACGATTCCTCTTTACAAAACAATTCCAGTTCAGTTAAGTTTGATGGTCGCCGAGGGATGGACAGCCCTCTTCAAATGTTTTTCAACTCCCTCAAATATTTTGGAGTTGGGTCATCATCCAGTTTGGTATAGTACTGTATATCCATCAGTTGTCTGTGTGCCTCTTTGATGTAGTCGGTTTTTTACTATACCAAACTGGATGATGACCCAACTCCAAAATATTTGAGGGAGTTGAAAAAAGTCATCAAATGTCTTTGTACAGACTCCATAAACCTTCTGGACTTAATACCTGAGAATCCAAGGATGGGAACTTTCTATATGCTTCCCAAGACTCATAAGCCAGGCAACCCAGGAGGCCAATCATCTCAGGGGTGGGAACACTCACTGAAGAAATCTCAGGGTGGGTTTGAAAACATCCTTAAGCGCTGGTAAGGAAGACAGCCAGCTATATACAGGACACTACAGACCTGCTAAATAAGCTATCCACGATAGGTTCCCTCCCCGACAGCACCATCTTAGCCACGATGGATGTCGAATCCTTATATTCTAACATCCCACACGAAGATGGACTAACTGCCTGCCGAATGTTTCTTGAGGCCAATGGGATCCCGTCCGAGTCTGTAATAACACTCACCAGATTCATCCTCACACACAACTTTTTCTCTTTCGGTGAGGAGCTATATCTACAACGCACCGGCACCGCTATGGGAAGTAAAATGGCACCCCAGTATGCCAACCTCTTCATGGCTAAACTGGAAAATGACTTCTTAACATCCTGCTCCATCAAACCATTTGCCTATTTCCGTTACATTGATGACATCTTAATAGTCTGGACTGAGTCCGAACAAGAACTTCTAGATTTCCATGACAAATTCAACAAATTTCATCCTACCATAAACTTGACATTGGACCACTCAAAAACAAAAATCAACTTCCTAGACACCACCATAAAAATCCAAAATGGTTCGTTCCAAACATCAGTGTATCGGAAACCAATTGACCGTCCCACATACCTCAGATGGGACAGCTTCCATCCTAAACACATTAAAAAGTCCATTGTCTACAGCCAGGCCCTCAGATACAACCGTATCTGTTCCAGTCCTAAGGACAGGGATAAACACCTAACTCAACTTAAAATGTCATTTTTAATTCAAGGTTACCATCCCACCTCCCATTGATGACCAGATCACTAGGGCCACAAGGATCCCTAGAAGTCAATTACTTCAATACAGGAAAAGAGAGGAAAATCACTGTGTACCTCTGGTAGTCACCTACAACCCACAGCTTGAAATACTGAGAAAAACGGCTAAAAAACTTCACCATATACTACACAAGGATGACTAGTTAAAAATATTATTCAAAGACCCCCCCTTGCTGTGTTACAGGCAACCTCCAAATTTAAGAAACATCATGATCCGAAGTTCAATGCCCTCAGATTCACCAAGAGGGACCTATCCTTGCAATGGGAGAAGATGCAAAACTTGCAGTCATATAGAGACCAACGACAAGATCCAAATCCCCAACACACAGCAAAACTATAAGATCCCCGGGACATTCACATGTTCCTCCTCTAATGTGGTATATTTAATTCTATGCAATATATGTCCTGTGGGTGGCCTCTATGTTGGAGAAACAGGACAGAGACTGAGAGCAAGGATGAGGTCTCATCGTCATACGATTACAGACAAAAAAAAACATCTACCAGTGGCTAAACCTTTCTGTGGTCCAGGACACAACATAGACAATATGAAAATTGTCATTTTGAAAGGCAATTTCCAATTGCAAAAACATCGCAGAGTTTGGGAAAGCAAATTCATTAACATCTTTGGTTCTGTTCACACAGGACTCAATCTGTCAGGAGGATTCATGGCCCATTACCAAATCTGAGCAACTTCCTCCAAAAACAATGGAGACACCACCAGTCCTTTGATCTCACATGCATATGGAGTCCATAAAACTTTCACACCACTTATCTAATCTTACCTAATTAAGGATTCTCTCTTTAAGCTCAGTGTTTGTTTATTTCAGTGTTTGTTTATTTAAATGTCCATGTATCACACCATCCCTGTACCATCCCTGTGCTTTTCACTGTATATAATTGTTTCTTCAAATATTTTGTTACACCAGCCTGATGAAGAGACGTAAGCAGTCTCGAAAGCTTGCCCTCTAATATCTTAAACTATATTTTGTTAGCCATTAAAAGGTATCATACCCACAAGATTCCTATTTTGCTTCTCCCTCTGAAAGCACTCTATATGTTTCTTACTATGTTCCTCACAGTGGAAACTGACAGGTTAAATCTCTGAGACAGCTTTTTGTATCCTTCCCCTGAACAACTATGTTGAATAATCTTTGTTTTCAGATCATTTGACAGTTGTTTTGAGGAGCCCAGAGCCCATAATGCCACTCTTCAGAGGAGATTCAAACAGGAGAACAACTTGCAAGTGGCCACTTTAAGTAGCTTTTCTCATGATTGCATACACCTGGCTATGAAGTTCAAAGCTCAATGAGGTTACAAAACAAAAAAAGTGCTTTAGTAAGTCAGCAAAAAGTAGGTAGGAGTATTTAAAAAAAGAAAATGATAAGGGTGCCCATACTTATGCACCTGTCAAATTTTGTTTGAATGCAGATTGCACATGTTCTGCTAGTACAATAAACCTCATTTCAAGGCAGAAACATTACTGTGTCCTAGTTATTAGATATAGCAAACTGAAATAGCTGTTGTAAAAACACCAATTTTTATAAAACATTAAGCTTAAGATTAATAGGGGTGCCCAAACTTTTTCATATAACTGTAGAATCAGTTTAGTGGCCTTTGAATATACAGTAAAAACAGCATCTATTTGCTGATGCAGATAGCATATGTCCCACGAGTAAACAGTTATGTTCATTTAATGGGTTTGATCTGCAAAACACAGTGATGACACAGCATGATTGGATTTAACGGAGAATGCTTCTTATTAGAAAATTTGTTTATTTGATTATAATGTGGAGCTATCATTAAAATAGGAGCACTTGGTAGTAAAATTAACATTAAAACCTACCGTTGATATTTTTCTGCTAAAACTGGAAAGGCTACTAATTATTCTGCATTATTATTAAGAATAGCATGTAAGATAAGAAAAAGGAGCTAGCTAGAACCATTGAATAAATTGTAGGAAAGGTGCAAGGAAAGGGTGACACAAAATATATAAAAATATATTTCAGTCATAAAAACATATAAAGCCTCAGGGAATGTGACTACACAGTAAAGTAAAAGGGTCAGTGAAAAATAAATGTATAATAGTAAATAAAAATATAGGTCCTGGGTGGCCTATTGGCAAGTCATTGATGTTATATAATTATACAATTTATTATTTTATGGTTTAGTTTAGTACAAGGATAATGGTAGCTGTGTTTCAAGTTAAAAAAGTGTGACTAATATTTCAGTATAAAACATCTAAACTGATCCAGAGTTTTGTTCAATCCAAGCACCTTTGATTGTTCATAATATGTGGGAAACTGCATGGAGCACCAGACACGTACATATTACAACATGTCAAAAGAAGCAGCACAGTCTCTACTGCAATGAATGAGGATTGGGCACCAAACCAAAGCTCATCAACTATGTTATTGATGCAGTACACTAAGGCCTCTTTCACACATCCGTTTAGCGCCTGACGGCGCCCCCGGCATTTTGCCTCAGCGCCGCATCCGGCAACTAGTATGAAAAACCGGATGAGACGCATCCGGTTTTTCGCCGGATCCGGTTCTGTGCTCCGTAAAAAAACTGGATCCGTCTCATCCGGTGTATCCGGTTTTGCATCCATTTTCGACGTAATGCGCCCGATCCGGTTTTTAAGAACGCCCCTTTTTGGGGTTCCAAACATGATTGGCTACTGTAATCCTATATATACACTGTTCCTACAGCCCATCTTTGACAGGTTGTATAGGAGCAAGGTGCAGGTTGCAGAGAAGAGCAAGTAGCAAGTGATTGGCGAACATGGATGTCATTATCGGCAATATCTTCAAGAACCTTGTTGATTTTACTGCGGAGGCGAATCGCTTGAGGTTTATAGTTCTGGAGAAGGAGCGAAAGATTGAGCAGCGTATTATGCGTCAGCACCAGTGAAGACGACGCCGTATGTGGATCCACCCCATCACGGCACAGAGATTAACTCGTGGTGTCTATTCTACACTGAACACGGAGCTGCGAGAAAATCCAGAGAAGTTTTTTGCCTATCTGTGGATGAAGAAAGAAAACATTGACGATTTGCTGGAGCGTGTTGGAGACCAAATAAAAAAATCGGACACCTATTGTCGGTTCTCGATTTCTCCGGCGGAGCGTCTC
Organism: Oophaga sylvatica; assembly: GCA_033576555.1. Taxonomy (NCBI): domain Eukaryota; kingdom Metazoa; phylum Chordata; class Amphibia; order Anura; family Dendrobatidae; genus Oophaga; species Oophaga sylvatica. The sequence continues at coordinate 237,756,790 of JARQOD010000005.1, forward strand.
ATGGTGACTATAAGGTAAGCTATATGTATTGGATCTGTTTGCTTGAGCACACTTGTAATTTTATAATTTATTTAACATCACAGGACAACTAGGAAACCATATCAGTAGACAAATTTATTTTTAAAAAACAGTGTTTTTCATTGATGTTATTATTTTTGGTATCTCCAATAGTTATAGCTGAGTTCTGGTATGTAATGCTGTGTTTCTGAAATAATTTGTATTTTCTATTTTGTTTTCAGATTTCTGGCAACTGGCGAAACTCTGTCATCGCTCCATTTTCAATACCGCCTGGGAATATCCACACTATCCGGCATAATAAAGTATACTTGTCGTGCTCTGTGGGATAGTTTGGTTGGAGAATTTCTTCCAGAGCCAACAACAGAGCGGTGGCTTGAAATAGCAGACCAGTTTCTATGTATCTGCCAGTTCCCCAATTGCCTGGGCGCTGTTGATGGCAAACACATCCGCATTCAAAAGCCTTCAGGAACCGGATCAGAATTCTTCAACTATAAAAAATATTTTTCGGTTGTCCTGATGGCTATTGCAGATGTGGAGTACAAGTTTATTGCGGTGGACATTGGGTCTTATGGACGGTCAAATGACTCCCAAGTGTTTAAACTTTCAGCTATGGGACGTAAACTGTACGGAAACACTTTTCAGTTTCCACCCCCTAGGCCACTGCCTCAAACCTCAGGCCCACCGATGCCATTCGTTTGTGTAGGTGATGAGGCATTCCAGCTGTCCGAACACCTCTTGAAGCCGTACGCCAGCAGAGGATTAACCCATACAAAGCGAATATTTAACTACCGCCTCACAAGAGCCAGACGGATGGTGGAGTGTGCCTTTGGGATTATGACAGCTAAATGGTGTGTCCTTTTGACTGCAATTAACTTGAAGACCGAGACTGTGGATGATGTTGTTAAAGCGTGCGTGGTCCTACATAATTTTGTCCTAACCAAGGAATCGATTTCTATGGAGGACCACAATCAAGAAATAACTTTGCACGACTACAGCAACATTACCACTCGCAGTACAGTCGTGGTTTCAAGAATGAGGGACCATTTTGCCCAATACTTTGTGTCACCAGAAGGTAGTGTTGACTGGCAGGATGACAGAGTGTGATAAATGTATTTGTTGTTTTAAAAATTTCTTTACCCACAATAAACCTTTAAAAGTTTACTTGTCTACCTTCTTGTGTGTTTTCTACTGTCTGTAACCTTTTTGCCATAGTTGTGTCCCTGGCTGTTTGTTTTAACAAAAGTATTTCACCTTTTGTCCAAAAAAGTGTACATTGTAGGGCAGGGTTCCCCAACTCCAGTCCTCAAGGCCCACCAACAGGTCATGTTTTCAGGATTTCCTTTGTATTGCTCAGGTGATAATTGCCTCACCTGGGCAATACAAAGGAAATCCTGAAAACCTGATCTGTTGGTGGGCCTTGAGGACTGGAGTTGGGGAACCCTGTTGTAGGGGATAACCTAACAAAGTACACAATTTTTGGAAAAAGGTAATATACTTTGCATACTACACAACCTGGGACACAACTTTGGCAAAAAGGTTAAATTTATGAACCTTTTAGCCAAAGTTAGTTGTTTTTTACTAATGTTATTTGTGTACCCACATGTTTACCTGGTTTAATACATTTGTTACTTAACATCCTATAAATAAATTACAGACATTTGTAAACCACTTTAACTTTTATTTAAAAAAAAAAAAAATTAATATAATTTTTAGAAAATTAGGCCTTTTTGCCAAATGTTTCACATTTAAATAAACAACCTTTTTTTTTTATTAAACTTTATTTTTTTATTAAAGTTTATTCTTTTTTAAATAAAGCAAATAACAACTATATACAATCACAGGTCAGTGTAGTGTGGGGTGGAAATACTGCTGGAGGGGCTGCGGGATACTTCGACCGTGGGAGTGTGGAGGGACGACCGGGATGGTGGTGTGGAAGGAACAGGAAGAGGTGAAGGGGTGGAAAGACTAAAAGAATGGGAAGACAAGGCAGAACAGGTGGGTGGTGGTGGAGTGGAGGGTTGGGCAGGAGGAGCAGGTGACATGGTAGGGAATTGGAAGGGGGAAGGAGATCGGTATGAGGTAGGAGTGTGGTATGGGGAGGTGGCTGGTAGTGGGTAGGTTGCTGGTACTGGGGAGATGACTGCAGTTGGGGAGTTGGGTGGTACTGGGGAGGTGTTTGTAATTGGGGAGGTTGATGGAGCTGGGGAGGTGGCTGGTATTGAATAGGAGGGGGAGGAGGGACGGCGGGTGGAGGGGGGGAAGATGTATGGTAGCTGTAGGGGGGGGAGGTGGAGCAACGACTGGGGTGGATTGAGGATGGGAGAGACCCTGCACTAGAGCAGCGTGGCACGTGTGCATCACATGATCTGCTGGTCAGCAGATAGCGGATCTATGCGCTCCGCAACCGACCTAAAAAAACTGTGGTTCGGTGATGCTCTTGCTTCTGACTGCACAGTTTGCAGAAGTGTCTTTACCTCACCAACTAGGGAGGTTATCTGATGAATGCCTGCGGCAAGTTGTTCAGATAATACCTTGAGACAGTTCTGGAAAGATGCATTCATATGCAAGAACTCGGGCGCATAGTTCCTTTCCTGACCCCTCTGACGCTGCCGCCCAGTACCCGCAGCTGTACTAGAGGTGGCAGGGTCAGAAGGGTGGGGTAAAGGTAATGCTATATCCTGACCAGCAGATTCATGTAATGCAGACGGCCACGATGCTCCAGCGCTGGTGGAGGGGACTGCGGGATCAAATGTGTGGGAAGGTGCAGATGTAGAGGGGCGGTCGAAGTGTCCCTCGGTGTCGGTCTCCTGAGTGATCGCTCTAGAAGGCGCCAACTCTGCAGGCGCCCGAGTGCTGGTCACCGTGCTGTGGAAGAAAGAAAAAACATAAAATTAATATACAGATGTGGAATGGCCCTGGCTGCAAAAAAACATTGGATAGATGTTAACATTTGATGGTAATATTTACCTTCTGGTGACCATTGTTTCACGCAGGAACGCCAGAGCTCGTGCATATTTGTATTTGCTCTGGCGTCCTGAAGAACCACTCGGGGCCCGCATCTCCTTGTTGAATTCCTTCTTAAAGCGATCCCTCACAGACCGCCACCGCTTCACAATTCTCTCCCCTGAAACGAGAAAGCACACATTGGTTAGTATACAACATCACTGTTTCCCAAACTTCATTCCTTGTGTCCCCCAGAGGTCATGTTTTCAGTATTTCCATAGTGTTTCACAAAAGGAAATCATGAAAACATGAAGCGTGGGTGACACGAGGACTGAAGTTTTGGAAACACAGCTTTACAGTCAGCAACATGAACTATACTTACGATGTTTAGTCTGGGACCTAACATCGAGGTCCTCCCAGCGGTCTACCATTGCCGCTGCCACTTCCTCCCAGAGCCGTCGGGTCACAACTTGATCCGAATGCCGGCGGTCCCCCATGTTCCACAGCGGCTCCCTTTCTCGGACCAGATCAATCATTAGTTCAACGTCCAGGCCCTCCTCCGTGTCCGAGTCGGGAGCACGCTGTGAAGCCTGTGAAATTAAAATAGAAAAAAAAACATTACTATACACATTATCTGAAAATGAAAAAATTATACATGTTAAACTGGAAAAAATTAAGAAAAAAATTTAGAGATAACACATGTTTTGTAAAAAATAAAAATTATATGAAATGGTACCAAAAATGGGAAATAGTTAAAAAAATTTAAAAAAAAAAATGACATTTTAAAAAAGCACCCGAAACAATTAAAAAATTGACGTTTAAAAAAAAAAAAATGAATTCCAAAAAAAACAAAAAACGTACACGTTGAGAACCGCCGACAGTCTCCGACGACGACTCTGGGAGGAGCTGGGAGGAACCCTTTGTTGGCTCCCAGATCCGAGAGACTAAAATGAAAATTAAAATTAGGATATTGGCATGTGTTGGCCGCTGTGTCAAGTATGTACTAAATGGTTTTCTATGTGTTGTGTGTAGTGTAATGTTGTGTTTCTGCGATTGATGCAGGATACTTACGAATTGTGAGCCCACTCCGGGTATCTCTCCACCCGTCCTTCTTCCTCTGGGAGCTCCTCGTCATCTTGCGATTCCTGTTATTAAAAAAAGACAATCAATACATATATCCCACAGATGGATTGTGGAGAGAAAAAAAAATTAGATATTTTTATCGCCAATTGCTGACGATGGGTAGGAGGGCTCCCAGAAGAAGATGTGTCCTGCTCGCGCTCAAGTGGCTGGGAGGGAGGAGATGGAGGAGATGCTGCTGCTGCTGCTGACGCCGCCGCTTCTTCAGCCACAGCCGCCATTGCGGCAGCTGCAGCAGCTGTTTGACAGTCTCTGCTGTGGAAGAAAGACACAAAAAGGGCCAGTGAATATATTTCTATATTCCTTGTCCCTGGCTGAAAGAGAAAAACAAACATGTTATTTTTTAGGTAAATGAGGGATGTAATATTTACTTTCTGCTAGCTGTCCTCTGTGCCCGTCTCTCCTCTCGGCTTGCTGCTGCTGCCGCCTCCGCCGCCGCCTGTCTTTGCTGTCTTCTGCTGTTGAGTAAAAAGGGACTGTGAATATACTATTCCTTGTCCATGGCTGAAAGAAAAAAAACATGTAATTTAGAGCAAAATGGGGGATGTCATAGTTACTTTCTGCTGCCTGTCCTGTCTGCCCGTCTATCCTCCTCTCCCCTTTCTGCTGCTGCTGCCCGCCCCGCCTCTCGTTGATGTCTTCTGCTGTTGAGTAAGGACACAAAAAGGGACAGTGAATATATGTTTATTCCTTGTCCCTGGCTGAAAGAGAAAAACAAACATGTAATTTTTAGGGAAATGGGGGATGTCATATTTACTTTCTGCTGGCTGCCCTCCTAGCATCCAGGATGTCCTGTGCGTGTTCTGCTGTAGCTTCAATTCTTCTGCTGTGGAATAAACAGACAAAAAGGAACTGTGTTTATATGTATTGATTGTCCCTGTTTTAAAATATAAGATTCAAACATGGACAGGATTGAGCTTTATGTTTTACGGAACACAACATCCCGTCATTAATTGGAGCCATAAACAGTACCAGGGGGAACCACCCTATCACTGCAAAAAATGCACACTTGATACAGTACCAGGGGGAACCACCCCATCCCCAAAAAAAGGTAAATAAAAAATTAAAATAAACATTATGATAGAAAAACATGCAGATTTCAGATAGTAGCATGAGAAGCAACACCATCACAGGCCAAAAAAATTTAAAAACATAAAAAAAATAGATCAACATTATGATAGAAAAACATGCACATTTCAGATAGTAGCATGAGGAGCAACACCATCACAGGCAAAAAAAAAAATTAAAAATAAAACACTAGATCAACATTATGATACAAAACATGCACATTTCATATTGTCGCAGGAGGATCAACCCCATCACAGGCAAATAAAACAGTACCAGTAGATCCACATTATCAATGAAACACATTCACTACAGTAGCAGGGGATACACAATATCACTTCCAAAACATGCATATTTAAAACACTACCAGGGGGACCCACCCCATCAGCGGAAATTTAACATTTCATACAGTACGAGGGGAACCAACCCCATCACAGAAAAAACATGAATTTGAAAATGTACCAGGGTGCAAAAAAAATGCAGTAGCTCAGACAGCATTGGTGACATATGCGTTGTAAAATTTGGGGTGGGGGGGTGTCATATTTACCGTCTGTTGTCCTGGCGCTCCATGGTGCTGGCTGCGGATCCTGGTGCTGCTGGCTGCGGAACTGGTGCTGCTGGCTGCGGAACTGGTGCTGCTGGCTGCGGAAATGGTGCTGCTGGCTGCGGAAATGGTGCTGTGGCTCTGGTTGTTGTCCTCTTCTCTTGAGCTCTTGTGCATGGTATGTCTGATGTCCCACTGCATGCTTTTTTATATGTTTGCTGTGGGCTGGTATCTCAATTAAAAAACTGGATCCGGCCACCGGATCCGACTCTTGACAGATCTGCCGCATTGCGGCGTTCATAGACTTTCATAGTAACAAAAGCCGGAAGCGCCGGATCCGGCGCTTCCGGCTTTTTCGCCGCAGGCAAAAAACGTGACATGCAACGTTTTTGCCAGACGCCGGATGGCGACCAGACACCGGATCCGGCAAAACCCGGACGCGCCGCAGGGACATGCGGCGCCATCCGGCACTAATGTTAGTCTATGGAAAAAAAACGCATCCGGCGGAACATTTCGCCAGATGCGGTTGGAGAAAAAAATGCCGGAGGGCGCTGGAGGGCGCCGTCAGGCGCAAAACGGATGTGTGAAAGAGGCCTAACCGGCAATCACTAAGCAATGTTCGGGGCTGCCGTGTTACATACCTAAGTTCTGGCCACAGTCACATCAGTTTTTAACCAATCAGTGGGTGTGTAAAGTATCAGATCTCCATGAATCTGATATTGGTGACATATCTAATGTTAGGCCCTAGACAAAAACTTTAACTGCTTTATATACTACTAATACCTACAAAAACCACAGTACAGGCCATTGCAAGGCAATAAAACATCTACTTTATTATAGACCAATGAAAATATTGTTAAATATAATAAAAAAAGACAGTGATAGAAAATGGTGAGTATAAAAGAACAAATGAGAAGTAAGAATGAGTAACTGTATAATGTTTACTATGTAACAATCACATGCAAAACTGAACTCGTTTGATAAATCAAGTGTGTGATTGGTGGGGAGCAGACAATTGGTTTGGTGCCTGTATATTAATCTTTTACTCTGGAACTTTTCCCGTTCTATGTTTTTTATGTTCCTTAAGCTTTCCTATTGTGCATTTGACTCTGTTATTCAGTGTCCTTGTTGATCCTGATTTTTCAAATATTTGGAATATATTATGTGATTTATCGTTTTACTTGAGTTTGCTACATAGTAAACTCTGTGGCCCTGATTCATCAAGACCAAAACTTTTCTTGCCAGACTTGATGAGAAGGAATGTTGGAGTCAGACCCATGTGCCGTTTAATGAATCAAGAGCGTTTTATTTTTTGCAAATTTCTATTTGGCCGCACAGTGTTTTTAGGTATTGATATTTTGTTAGCTCCTAAGTTTTTTTTTACTTATAGGCAAACATGCTGCATATGGGTTTGATACTAAAGTCATGACTGAAAGTGTTGGCACTAGTGTTGAGCGATACTGCTCGATATCTAAAAATATCGGATCGGAATGGTATCGCCGATATCACTAAATATCGGCGATATCCGATTCCGATACCGGAAGTCCCATGTAAGTCTATGGGAACAAAATATCGCAACTAAAACAAACCTTTATTTCCTTGTAAACACTAAATATACACACATAGAATACATATATATATATATATATATATATATATACATGTCATTGTGACATATATATATACATATATGTATAGTTTATACACTTCTACATAGTAAAATATCCTCTGATTCAATTGCCGGGTAAAGCCGGCTTCTGTGAAAAGACAGAAGCACCCGACATGAAATGACACTTGGTGTACATAGGGTTAACCATGTCTTTTCATGTCATTTGCAATCTGATTTGCACAAACAATTACATCAGTCTATGTGTGCAAAATTTCACACCTGTAGGGGTTAATTAAAGGTGTAAATTCGTTGTAAAAAAAACAGACTTTTTTGCTAAGAATTTACACCTTTAACCCCTTACTGCCATCGGACGTACTATCCCGTCCATGGTACCTGGGCCCGTATGACCGGGGACGGGATAGTACGTCCAGCCCTTTAATGCGACATTGCGACTTAAGTCGCAATGATCGCATTAAAATTCCGACGCCATCTTACCTCAGGAGAGATGGCGCCGGCATCCCGGGGTCTGTCACCGCCCACCCTCACTCCCGATCGCTGTGATTGGCTGTTCAATTCTGAACAGCCAATCGCAGCCTTTCTCACTGTTTCAGCCAATCCGATGGGCTGAAACAGTGAGATCCCAGGCTAGAATCGAGTACCGATGTACTCGATCCTAGGCCTGGGCATAGAAAGGAGCAGACCCCCACTGGATTGGCGCGATCGCCGATCACATCGATCGCGCCAATCGCAGGGCACAGCCGCGGTGTATCCACGCTGTGCCCTGCCTGTACCTGCCTGGATCGGTGCAGTAATAGCACCGATCCTAGGCCGGAGCCTAGGACAGGCCCAGTAGGGCCTGCAGCTGCTGATTGGCGCGATCGATGTCATCGACGATCGCGCCAATCACAGGACACAGCAGCGGTGTGACCGCTCTGTGCCCTGCTTCCTGACCTGCCGGTGACCTGCCTAGGAATCGGAGCAGTGAGCTCCGATTACTAGGCCGGTGCCTAGCAACCGGCAAAACAAGGGTCTCCTCTGATTGGTGGGATCGATGTGATCATCGATCCCACCAATGACAGGTCACAGCAGCGATGTGACCGCTCTGTGACCTGTCTGCAAACTGGATCTGACCTGTCTGACCGCACTGCAGGGGTCCTCACACTTGCTGAGGATTCCTGCAGTGCGGTCACACGCCAGATCTCCTCCTGTGCTGGGCCTTGTGGTGCCACAGTAGCCTGTGACACCACAACTCCTGCTGAAGAAAGAAGAGAGAAGAAAGAAAGAGAAGAGAAGAAAGAGAAGAGAAGAAAGAAGAGAGAAGAAAGAAGAGAGAAGAAAGAAGAGAGACTACAAACGTGAGTTTTTGAGCCCGATCCCTGCCCGATCCACCCCAATCCCCCCATTCACCCCTCCCCCCTTCCCTTTCCCCCTCTTTTTACCCCCCCTTTGCACACATTTAGCAGCCGCCGAGCGTTGATTGGTGACGCAGTTCACCGATCAACACTCGTGCTCGTTTTTCTTTTGCACCCCCCTCCGTGCGCACTTCCAGCAGCCGCGGAACTTTGATAAGTGACACCAGTCACTTATCAGAGCTCGTTCCTGCAGTTTTTTTTTTTCACTCCCCTTTCCGCCACTCCTGTGCGCACTTCCAGCAGCCGCGGAACTTTGATAAGTGACACCAGTCACTTATCAGAGCTCGTTCCTGCAGTTTTTTTTTTTCACCCCACTTTCCGCCACTCCTGTGCGCACTTCCAGCAGCCGCGGAACTTTGATAAGTGACACCAGTCACTTATCAGAGCTCGTTCCTGCAGGTTTTTTTTTTTTTTCACCCCACTTTCCGCCACTCCCGTGCGCACATCTAGCAGCCGCGGAACTTTGATAAGTGACACCAGTCACTTATCAGAGCTCGTTCCTGCAGTTTTTTTTTTTTCACACCACTTTCCGCCACTCCCGTGCGCACATCTAGCAGCCGCGGAACTTTGATAAGTGACACCGGTCACTTATCAGAGCTCGTTCCTGCCGTTTTTGTTTTTTTTTTTCACTCCCCTTTCCGCCACTCCTGTGCGCACTTCCAGCAGCCGCGGAACTTTGATAAGTGACACCAGTCACTTATCAGAGCTCGTTCCTGCAGTTTTTTTTTTTTTTTTCACTCCCCTTTCTGCCACTCCTGTGCGCACATCCAGCAGCCGCGGAACTTTGATAAGTGACACCAGTCACTTATCAGAGCTCGTTCCTGCAGTTTTTTTTTTTTCACCCCACTTTCTGCCACTCCCGTGCGCACATCTAGCAGCCGCGGAACTTTGATAAGTGACACCGGTCACTTATCAGAGCTCGTTCCTGCCGTTTTTTTTTTTTTTTTTCACTCCCCTTTCCGCCACTCCTGTGCGCACATCTAGCAGCCGCGGAACTTTGATAAGTGACACCGGTCACTTATCAGAGCTCGCTCCTGCCGTCTTTTTTTTTTTCACTCCCTTTCCGCCACTCCTGTGCGCACATCCAGCAGCCGCGGAACTTTGATAAGTGACACCAGTCACTTATCAGAGCTCGTTCCTGCATTTTTTTTTCACTCCCCTTTCCGCCACTCCTGTGCGCACATCCAGCAGCCGCGGAACTTTGATAAGTGACACCAGTCACTTATCAGAGTTCGTTCCTGCAGTTTTTTTTTTTTCACTCCACTTTCCGCCACTCCCGTGCGCACATCTAGCAGCCGCGGAACTTTGATAAGTGACACCGGTCACTTATCAGAGCTCGTTCCTGCCGTTTTTTTTTTTTTTCACTTCCCTTTCCGCCACTCCTGTGCGCACATCCGGCAGCCGCGGAACTTTGATAAGTGACACCGGTCACTTATCAGAGCTCGTTCCTGCCGTTTTTTTTTTTCTTTTTCACTTCCCTTTCCGCCACTCCTGTGCGCACATCCGGCAGCCACGGAACTTTGATAAGTGACACCGGTCACTTATCAGAGCTCGTTCCTGCCGTTTTTTTTTTTTTTCAGTTCCCTTTCCGCCACTCCTGTGCGCACATCCGGCAGCCGCGTAACTTTGATAAGTGACACCGGTCACTTATCAGAGCTCGTGCCTGCTGGTTTAGACTTTTTTTCACAGGCATTTTTTTCCCTATTCTCTTTCTTTTCTTTTAGCTTTTTCCTTTCAGCATAGTTTGCACCAACCACTATCCCCCCCACACACACACACAGTTATAAATAAAGTTCACACAAAGCACCACATTCACAAAAAAAATGTCCCGCTCGTCACGTTCTTCCCAACAGCGCTATTCAGTGGAAGAGGCACACGCTTTCCTTGCCTCCGACACTGATAGCGAGGGAGAGGATCCCACATTTCTTTACTTTTCAGATTCTTCATCCTCTTCTTCTTCTTCCTCCTCTTCCTCATCTTCCTCCTCGGGTCCTGCGGAACCGCCACGCAGACGCCCCAGGACAGAAGATGAGGCAGCGCCCACCCCTGAAAATGAACCAGCGCACCCCTCTTCGGACCCCATATGGACCCCGCCCCCGAAAATTACGAGCCACTGATTCCTGATTTTGTGGCAGAATCAGGAATCAAGTTTGACACCACGGGCCTCAGAGAAATAGACTTTTTCAAAGTCTTTTTCTCTGAGGATTTTATTAACCTCGTGGTGGAGCAAACTAATTTGTACGCTCGGCAATTTTTGGCGCAAAACCCAGTGTCATCATTTTCCAACTGGTCTCCTGTAGACGCAGGTGAAATGATGCAGTTTTGGGGCCTGGTCCTCCATATGGGGATCCTGAAGAAGCCAGAACTTCGGCAATATTGGAGTGTTGATATTTTATACAACACTCCACTGTTCCGAATGGTCATGGCTCGGACGCGTTTTGAGGCCATCCACAAATTCCTGCATTATAATGATAATGCACAGTGTCCCCCACAAAATGACCCCAACTTTGACCGTCTGTTCAAAGTTCAGCCGGTCATCGAACACTTCAGCAAAAAGTTTGCTGAAGTGTACGTGCCCCAAAGGGACATCTGCGTGGATGAGTCCTTGGTTCATTTTAAGGGACGGCTCAGATTCCGCCAGTACCTGCCCAGCAAGAGGGCAAGGTACGGAATTAAACTCTACAAGCTGTGCGAGAGTACCTCAGGGTACACGCACAGCTTTAGAGTTTACGAAGGAAAGGACACCAGGATTGAACCCCCTGAGTGTCCCCCCGTCCTGGGAGTGAGTGGGAAAATTGTGTGGGATTTGGTGCACCCACTGCTGGATAAAGGTTATCACCTTTACACCGATAACTTTTATTCCAGCGTCCCACTCTACAAATCCCTCTCTGCGCGAGGTACCGCAGCTTGCGGTACCGTCCGCAAAAATCAGAGAGGCCTCCCAAAGACGCTACTTGGGCAGATGCTCAGAAAGGGTGAGAGCAGAGCCCAATGTAGCGACCACCTGTTGGTGGTCAAGTACAAGGACAAGAGGGATGTCCTTCTCTTGACCACCATACATGGTGATGGCAGCGCCCTCAGCACTGTACGGGGTACCTCTACACAGGTCCGCAAACCGGACTGTGTACTGGGGTACAATAAATACATGGGGGGTGTTGATCTCTCTGATCAACTCCTCCAACCGTACAGTGCTTTGAGAAAGGCCAAGGTGTGGTACAAGAAGCTGTCCGTGCACATCGTCCAAATGGCAATGCTCAACGCTTTCCTGCTGTCACGATGTGCACGCAACAGTGATACGACGTACCTTCAGTTCCAGGAGGTAGTGGTTAAGGCCCTGATGTTTGGCGCTCAGGAAACAGCGGGCCCCAGTACTTCTGGAACTGAAGGTGCTCGTATCATACCAGGTCAGCATTTCCCGGGGGTGGTCCCGCCAACTGGAAGCAAAGGTAAGCCGCAAAAAAGGTGCCGAGTGTGTTACAAAAGGGGAATACGCAAGGACACCACTTACCAATGCGACACCTGCCCCGAAAAACCTGGCCTGTGTATGAAGGATTGTTTCAAATTGTACCACACCTCAATGCACTACTAATTTACTTTACAGGAAAGATTAGTTCCAGAAGGGGGGCACATTTAGAAAAGTTCCTTGGGAGTCTACTTTCCAAAATTATGTCACTTGTGTTTTTTTTTTACTGTTTAGGCACATCAGGAGCTCTGCAAATGGAACATGACGCCCGCAGACCATTCCATCAGTCTGCATTCCAAAACGTCACGACTTCCCTTCTGAGCCCCGACTTGTGCCCAAACAGTTTTTTCCCACATATGGGGCACCAGTGTACTCAGGACAAATTGGACAACAATTTTTGGTGTCCAATTTCTCCTCTTACCCTTGGGAAAATAAAAAATTGGGGACTAAAACATCATTTTTGTGAGGATAAAAGTAGGATTTTTTATTTTTACACCTGGGCATTATAAACTTTAGTGAAACACTGGGGGTTCAAAATGCTCACCACACACCTAGGTAAGTTCCTTAGGGGGTCGTTTTCAAAATGGGGTCACTTGTGGGGGTTTCCACTGTTTAGGCACATGAGGGGCTCTGCTAACGGAACATGACGCCCGCAGACCATTCCATCAAAGTCTGCATTCCAAAACGTCACTGCTTCCCTTCTGCGCCCTGCCATGCGCCCAAACAGTGGTTCCCCCCAACATATGGGGTATCAGCGTACTCAGGACAAATTGGACAACAACTTTTGTGGTCCAAGTCTCCTGTTACCCTTGGGAAAATAAAAAATTGGGGACTAAAACATCATATTTGTGGAAATTTTTTTTTTTTTTTTATTCACGCCAGGGCATTATAAACTTTAGTGAAACACTTGGGGGTTCAAAGTGCTCACCACACACCTAGATAAGTTCCTTAGGGGGTCTAGTTTCCAAAATGGGGTCACATGTGGGGAGTTTCCACTGTTTAGGCACATCAGGGGCTCTGCTAACGGAACATGACGCCCGCAGACCATTCCATCAAAGTCTGCATTCCAAAACGTCACTGCTTCCCTTCCGAGCCCTGCCGTGTGCCCAAACAGTGTATCCCCCCAACATATGGGGTATCAGCGTACTCAGGACAAATTGGACAACCACTTTTGGGGTCCAATTTCTCCTCTTACCCTTGGGAAAATAAAAAATTGGGGACTAAAACATCACTTTTGTGGAAAAAAAAAATATATTTTTTTTTTTCACGCCAGGGCATTATAAACGTTAGTGAAACACTTGGGGGTTCAAAGTGCTCACCACACACCTAGATAAGTTCCTTAGGGGGTCTAGTTTCCAAAATGGGGTCACATGTGGGGGGTTTCCACTGTTTAGGCACATCAGGGGCCCTCCAAACGCGACATGGCGTCCGTTAGCAATTCCAGCCAATTTTGGTTTGGAAAAGTCAAACGGCGCTCCTTCCCTTTCAAGCCCTGCCGTGCGCCCAAACAGTGGTTCCCCCCCACATATGGGGTATCAGCGTACTCAGGACATGTTGGACAACAACTTTTGGTGTCCAATTTCTCCTCTTACCCTTGGGAAAATAAAAAATTGGGGACTAAAACATCATGCTTGTGGAAAAAATATGATTTTTTTCTTCACGGCTCTACATTACAAACTTGCGTGAAGCACTTGAGGGTTCAAAGTGCTCACCACACATCTAGATAAGTTCCTTAGGGGGTCTAGTTTCCAAAATGGGGTCACATGTGGGGGGTTTACACTGTTTAGGCACATCAGGGGCCCTCCAAACGCGACATGGCGTCCGTTCGCAATTCCAGCCAATTTTGGTTTGGAAAAGTCAAACGGCGCTCCTTCCCTTTCAAGCCCTGCGTGCGCCCAAACAGTGGTTCCCCCCCACATATGGGGTATCAGCGTACTCAGGACATGTTGGACAACAACTTTTGTGGTCCAATTTCTCCTCTTACCCTTGGGAAAATAAAAAATTGGGGACTAAAACATCATGCTTGTGGAAAAAAATATGATTTTTTTTCTTCACGGCTCTACATTACAAACTTGCGTGAAGCACTTGAGGGTTCAAAGTGCTCACCACACATCTAGATAAGTTCCTTAGGGGGTCTAGTTTCCAAAATGGGGTCACATGTGGGGGGTTTACACTGTTTAGGCACATCAGGGGCCCTCCAAACGCGACATGGCGTCCGTTCGCAATTCCAGCCAATTTTGGTTTGGAAAAGTCAAACGGCGCTCCTTCCCTTTCAAGCCCTGCCGTGCGCCCAAACAGTGGTTCCCCCCCACATATGGGTATCAGCGTACTCAGGACATGTTGGACAACAACTTTTGTGGTCCAATTTCTCCTCTTACCCTTGAGAAAATAAAAATTTGGGGACTAAAACATCATGTTTGTGGAAAAAAATATGATTTTTTTTCTTCACGGCTCTACATTACAAACTTGCGTGAAGCACTTGAGGGTTCAAAGTGCTCACCACACATCTAGATAAGTTCCTTAGGGGGTCTAGTTTCCAAAATGGGGTCACATGTGGGGGGTTTCCACTGTTTAGGCACATCAGGGGCCCTCCAAACGCAACATGGCGTCCGTTCGCAATTCCAGCCAATTTTGGTTTGGAAAAGTCAAACGGCGCTCCTTCCCTTTCAAGCCCTGCCGTGCGCCCAAACAGTGGTTCCCCCCCACATATGGGGTATCAGCGTACTCAGGACATGTTGGACAACAACTTTTGTGGTCCAATTTCTCCTCTTACCCTTGGCAAAATAAAATTTGGGGACTAAAACATCATGTTTGTGGAAAAAATATGATTTTTTTTCTTCACGGCTCTACATTACAAACTTGCGTGAAGCACTTGAGGGTTCAAAGTGCTCACCACACTTCTAGATAAGTTCCTTAGGGGGTCTAGTTTCCAAAATGGGGTCACATGTGGGGGGTTTACACTGTTTAGGCACATCAGGGCCCTCCAAACGCGACATGGCGTCCGTTCGCAATTCCAGCAATTTTGGTTTGGAAAAGTCAAACGGCGCTCCTTCCCTTTCAAGCCCTGCCGTGCGCCCAAACAGTGGTTCCCCCCACATATGGGGTATCAGCGTACTCAGGACATGTTGGACAACAACTTTTGTGGTCCAATTTCTCCTCTTACCCTTGAGAAAATAAAAATTTGGGGACTAAAACATCATGTTTGTGGAAAAAATATGATTTTTTTTCTTCACGGCTCTACATTACAAACTTGCGTGAAGCACTTGAGGGTTCAAAGTGCTCACCACACATCTAGATAAGTTCCTTAGGGGGTCTAGTTTCCAAAATGGGGTCACATGTGGGGGGTTTCCACTGTTTAGGCACATCAGGGGCCTCCAAACGCAACATGGCGTCCGTTCGCAATTCCAGCCAATTTTGGTTTGGAAAAGTCAAACGGCGCTCCTTCCCTTTCAAGCCCTGCCGTGCGCCCAAACAGTGGTTCCCCCCCACATATGGGGTATCAGCGTACTCAGGACATGTTGGACAACAACTTTTGTGGTCCAATTTTCCTCTTACCCTTGGGAAAATAAAAATTTGGGGACTAAAACATCATGCTTGTGGAAAAAAATATGATTTTTTTTCTTCACGGCTCTACATTACAAACTTGCGGTAAAAGCATTGAGGGTTCAAACTACTCACCACACATCTAGTAAGTTCCTTAGGGGGTCTAGTTTCCAAAATGGGGTCACATGTGGGGGGTTTCCACTGTTTAGGCAACACCGGGGCCTCTCCAAACGCGACATTGGCGTCCGTTCTCAATTCAGCCAATTTTGGTTTGGAAAAGTCAAACTGCGCTCCTTCCATTCCGAGCTCTGCCGTGTGCCCAAACAGTGGTTTTTCCCTCACATATGGGGTATCGGGTACTCAGGAGAAATTGCACAACAACTTTATCAGTCCTTTTTTCCTTTTTCCCTTGTGAAAATAAAAAAAATGTTTGTAAAAATCATTTTTGTGACTAAAAAGTAAAATGTTAATTTTTTCCTTCCATGTTGCTTCAGCTCCTGTGAAGCACCTGAAGGGTTTAATAAACTTCTTGAATGTGGTTTTGAGTACCTTGAGGGGTGCAGTTTTAGAATGGTGTCCTTTTGGGTATTTTCTGCTATATAGACCCTCAAAGGACTTCAAATATGAGGTGGTCCGAAAAAAAATGGCTTTGTAAATTTTGTTGTAAAAATGAGAAATCGCTGGTCAACTTTTAACCCTTATAATTTCCTAACAAAAAAAAATTTGTTTCCAAAATTGTGCTGAAGTAAAGTAGAATGTGGGAAATGTTATTTCTTACTTTTTGTGTGACATATTTCTCTGTTTTAAGGGAATAAAATTCAAAGTTTGAAAATTGCAAAATTTTCAAAATTTTTGCCATATTTGCGTTTTTTTCATAAATAAATGCAAGTTTATATGGAAGAAATTTTACCACTATCATGAAGTACAATATGTCACGAGAAAACATCTCAGAATCGCGAAGATCCATTGAAGCGTTCCAGAGTTATAACCTCATAAAGAGACAGTGGTCAGAATTGTAAAATTGGCCCGGTCATTAACGTGCAAACCACCCTTGGGGGTGAAGGGGTTAATTAACCCCTACAGGTGTGAAATTTTGCACAAAATAGACTGATGTAATTGTTTGTGCAAATAGATAGCAAAGGACATGAAAAGACATGGTTAACCCTATGTACACAAGTGTCATTTCATGTCGGGTTCTGCATTTCACAAAAGCCTCAATTGAATTAGCGGCATTATACTATGTAGAAGTGTATGAACTATAAAAAATAAATATATATATATGTGTCACAAATTCAATGACATGTATAATTATATATATATGAGGTGTAAAATGTTAAAAAAAAAATGCGTGGGCTCCGCCCTATTTCGAAACCCAGACAGACAAAGCCAGCGAATGGGGGCAGATAATAATAGCCCAGAGAGGGACCATTATTTTTGGCCCCCCCTGGCTACTAACATCTGCCCCCAGACACCCCAGAAAAGACAAATCTATAATTAGATTCGCCCTTCTGGCACTTTGCCCGTCTATTCCCATTGCCCTGTAGCGGGTGGCGAATGGGTTAATAAGGGTTAAAAATGACCTTGCAATTGAAAGGTCCTTTAAGCCAGGTTAATAATTGAGAGCTGTCAATTAGTCAACTATCAATTATTAATCCTATTGCATGAAAAAAAAATAAAACACACACACTTTAATTAAAAATCATTTTAATGAAATTAAGACACATGTTTTTGACCATCTTTTATTTGACTGCAAAAACCATTGCCTGTAATAAAAAAAAAAAAAAAAAGCAAAATTATTCTTACCTATCCCATGCACATCAGGTCCCCGGTGTAATCCTTCAGAAAGGGTTAATGTTTACTGCAGGGACCGCAGCTAATCCTGCAGCCTCACAGTAAACCCCAATGAATGAGTTCCTCTCCTGGCTGACAGGAGAGGAAGTGGAAAGCTTAATTGATTGCTTTCCACTTTCACTTCAGGTCAGTCAGGGACACAATCAGTGACGTCAGAGGAACTGATTAACAAAAATAGGGGTCCCTTCGAATAAAAAATGGCGTCGGGTCCCCCCTATTTTTGTTAACCAGCCTGATGAAGCAGACCGCTGAGGCCTGGATTTTCAGGCTGTTAAGGAGCCCAAAATCCATGGACTTGCCACCTGATAATACCAGGCCACAGCAGTGTGCATATCTTGGTGATTAACAAAAATAGGGGATCCCCCCGAAAAAATTGGCGTGGGGTCCCCCCCATTTTTGTTAACCAGCCCAGATGAAGCATACCGCTGAGGCCTGGATTTTCAGGCTGTTAAGGAGCCAAGATCCATGGACCTTGCCAGCCTGATAATACCAGGCCACAGCAGTCTGCATATCTTGGCTGATTAACAAAAATAGGGGATCCCTCAAAAAAAATTGGCGTGGGGTCCCCTATTTTTGTTAACCAGCCAGATGAAGCAGACCGCTGAGGCCTGGATTTTCAGGCTGTTAAGGAGCCAAGATCCATGGACCTTGCCAGCCTGATAATACCAGGCCACAGCAGTCTGCATATCTGGCTGATTAACAAAATAGGGGATCCCCTCAAAAAAAAAATTGGCGTGGGGTCCCCCCTATTTTTGTTAACCAGCCAGATGAAGCGACCGCTGAGGCCTGGTTTTTTAGGCTGTTAAGAGCCAAGATCCATGGACCTTGCCAGCCTGATAATAACCCGGCCACAGCAGTCTGCATATCTTGGCTGATTAACAAAAATAGGGGATCCCCTCAAAAAAAATTGGCGTGGGGTTCCCCCCCATTTTTGTTAAACCAGCCAGATGAAGCAGACCTCTGAGGCCTGGTTTTTCAGGCTGGTAAGGATCCAATATCCATGGACCTTGCAAGCCCGATAATACCAGGCCACAGCAGTCTGCTTAGCTTGGCTGGTTAACAAAAATAGGGGATCCCCTCGAAAAAAAACGGCGTAGGGGTCCCCTATTTTTGTTAACCAGCCAAGTAAAATGCAGACTGCTGCTGCCTGGTATTAAAAGACTGTCAAGGCCCATGGATTTTGGCCCTCAACAGCCTGATAATACCAGGCTACAGCAGCCCCACATTTGGCGCATCAAAAGATGTGCCAATTGTGGCACTTTACCCGGCTCTTCCCCACTGCCCTGTAGCGGTGGCAAGTGGGGTAATAAGGGGTTAATGTCACCGTTGATTGCACGGTGACAATAAGCCCGGTTATAATGGAGAGGTGTCAATAAGACACCGATCCATTATTAATCCCAAAGTTATTAAATGTATAAAAAAAAGACAAAGCAAAAAAAAAGTCTTTTAATGAAATAAAAGAGACAACACAGTTTTCATTAATTTTATTATACACTCATTCCTGCGACGCCATCGATCTCCTGTAAAAAAAGAAAAAAAACAAACCAACAGTATACCACCTGTCCGACGCAGTCCATATAACGACAGTCTCACGACGATCCAGCTCTGCTACATCGCAATGACAGGCAGAGCTGTCATCGCAACGCAGCACAGCTGATTACCTGCTTCCCCGGCGGTGACGTCATCGGACTGACTGCTTTACGGCCGGGATTACCCAGCAGTCACTGCAGTTATCGCGAGAAACTGCATGTGACCGCCGGGGAAAGATGATGGCGGCCATGAAGCAGTCCAGCCCGTGACCGCCGGAGATCTTCTGCCAGGTAAGTGCCGCTGACTCCTGACAGACCCGACCGACGGACACTCACAGTGACAGTGACAAATCCGATTCCGGTATCCGATATGACGAAAATATCGGTACTCTGAATCGAAAGCCCGATACAGCTAATATCGGCCGATACCCGATATTTGCAGTATCGTATCGCTCAACACTAGTTGGCACCCTTGAAATTGTTTCCAGGAAATGAAATATTTCTACCAGAAAATTGTTGCAATTATTCATATTTTGTTATACACTTATTTATTTTCCTTTGTGTATATTGGAACAACACAAAAAAAACAGAGGAAAAAAAGGCAAAATGAACATAATTTCACACAAAACCCACAAAATTTGCTGGACAAAATTGTTGCCACCTTCCCAAAATTGTAGGTAAACAACTTTGTTTGAAGCATGTGATGCTCATACAAACTCACCTGTGGCAAGTAAAAGGTGTGGGAAATATAAAAAAGATGGATGATATGCGCTAAAAACACCCTAAAAGCATGAAAGCATGCACGTGGCTAAATGCCTGCCTTGTAACTAATTCCGATTCTATGATGCATGTGTTTGTGAGTTTCCGTGCTGGATGATGATACATTCAATGAAAGTGTATGGAAATTAATCCTTTGGCTTGCACTGTACCTGATGTGTAGTGTCGGCAGCATTCCGGGCCCAGTCACGCTGGCCTTGATACTTCCTTAGAAATTATAAAAAGCTATCACCACTGTGTCTGCTTGATATCACTCGGCTACGGGCACTCTTCTGCGGCAAGAAAGAGTCCTGGTTTATCCAATGCATTTCAGAGGTATCATCCTCCTTGATGATTTTAATTTACATTACACCTCAATCACAAGCGCCACATCTATTAATTTTTGGGACATCACAGTGTTTATAGACAGAAATGATATTGAAGCCAAAACATACAGTAAGCCAACAAACAGTAACAGCTAAATTCGATTGGACTGTTGTCATTTACCAATTTGGCTGGAAAATATTCTGAGAGGATAGTTTATGTGTATCAAAGGAATTGCACCAAAGAAGAATCACATAAAACGATCACCAAATTTGTCCATAAAGGATATAACCAGACTAAATTAAGAGACATAAATGAAAAGTAAAAGAAATGTCAAGGGAATCCCTATTAACCACTAATATAGGAACAAAGAAGAAACCATAAAGTAGCTTTGAACCACAAAAATGGAATAAAAGAAAATAAAGTTTATTCAATACAAAATACAAAAAACATCAAGTAACATTACAAAACAATAGGTTTTGTAGCAAAGGAGAAACAGCAAGTATGAGGGGAGTGTTCCTCTCCATCAAAAAGTATCTCTGTGGGACCAAAATCAGCGGTTCTGAGTAACAAGTGTAGATTGGTTTCAAGATTGTTTATAGTTTATGAAAATATTCAGTGCAGAGACGCAAAGGAGTAGAAAAAGAGAGTAGATGTGCTCACTTTAAATGTTTCAACATAATGCCAACTGCAAGTTATGCTGATTACATCATGTCATCAAGGAAAATAAAGCCAATAACAATGCACAAGCTCCCATACATGTAGCCCAAGTCACAGGTACCAGCAATTCAACAATAGGACCCGCAACTTTCCCATGTATGGAGATGGAATGCCCCATGCTGCCCCGAAGTGCATTTAGCTTTTGCATATCATCCATTGTTTCCCCAGTCTAGTTAGCACATTAGACACAAAGACAAACAGCTGCCTAAGTATATGCAGCTTTAAACATCGGCACTTGATTGGGAGCACTAGTGCAGTTTTTAGAATTCACAGTATGAAAATCTCACTTGAAACCAGATAAAAAGGTGAGAAGTTGACTCAATTTGTGCATTGTGTGTCTGTGTATGTGCCACACTAAGCATAGAAAACATAAAGAGAAGAAGAGAACTGTCTGAGGACTTGAGAACCAAAATTGTTGAACCAATATCAACAATCTCAAGGTTACAAGTCCATCTCCAGAGATCTTGATGTTCCTTTGTGCACGGTGCACAATATAATCAAGAAGTTTTACAACCCATGGCACAGTAGCTAATCTCCCTGGACGTGGACTGAATGAAATGAAATGCTATGGCAGGAGATTCAGGAGGACCACACTGCTGACACAAAGACATAAAAAAATCTAGACTGCAGTTTGCCAAAATGTACATAAGTTAGCCAAAATCCTTCTGGGAAAGCATCTTGTGGACAGATGAGACCAATATAGAGCTTTTTGGTAAAGCACATCATTCTACTGTTTACTGAAAATGAAATGAGGTCTACAAAAAAACAGTACCTACAGTCAAATATGGTGGAGGTTTAAAAAAAAATTGGGTTGTTTTGATGCCTATGGCACAGAGTGACTTGACTGTGTTCAAGGCATCTTGAAATCTGAAGATTACCAACAGATTTTGGGTCACAATGTAGTCCCCATTGTCAGAAAGCTGGGTTTGCGTCCTAGATCTAGGTCTTTCAGCAGGACAGTGAATCCAAACATACTTCAAAAAGCACCCTGAAAGTGGCCAGAAATGAATCAGGATCTAAATCCCATTGAACACCTATTAAGAGATCTTAAATTTGCTGCTGGGAGAAGGCATTCTTCAAAAATGAGAGACCTGGAGCAGATTGCAAAAGAAGACTGGTCCAAAATTCCAGTTAATATCTGTAAGAAGCTTGTTGATGATTATAGGAAGCGATTGATTGCAGTTATTTATTTCAAACGGTGTGCAACCAAATATTATGTTGAGGGTGCAAACAATTTTGTCCGGCCCATATTTTGGATTTTGTGTAAATTATGTCCAATTTGCCTTTTTTTCTCTGTTTTTATTTTGTGTTGTCCCAATACACACAAAGGAACAAAACATGATAAACATGTGTATAACAAAACAATTGTAATTGCAATAATTTTCTGAGAGAAATACTTCATTTTCTGGAACAATTTCAAGGGTGCCAACACCTATTTCAGCCATGACTGTATATACTATATAGGCATACAGTAAATACAGCATACCACTAATAAATAAAATATTAATTTTTAGAATTGTTTTCTTATATTACTAAAAAATATATAACCATTTCTTACATTCACTAGTGATGCCAGAAAACATATATTTACTTCTTAATCACTACCACAGCTCTTTTTTTGCCAATTTCAAGATTTCATGCATGCTACATTAACTGATAAGAAAGAAAACTTTTACAGATTTTATCTAATAGAAAAGATCAATAGCTTTGCTGTCATGCTTTCAGTTGCTAAGATTGATTAGAACTTGGTGACATACAGCCTAGGCAAAACAAAACTAATGAATCACTCTTCTTTAATTGAAAATAGGTTAAAGGAGACAAACCTAAAAAATCTTTTTATCTGTGCTTTGTGAAGGAAAATAGATACAGAAATAGTAAGTGTAATAACATTTAGTTTTAGATACAGGGATTTAACTAAGGATGAGTGAACATGCTCTGTGATACTTGAATATCACTCGAGTATCTGGGTGCTCGGATCGACTCGGCACTCAACAAGCATTGGCTGGTTCTCGAATTTGAAGTTCGAATCCCTGCCCCGCATTTTTGCGTCAGTTACACAACCAATAAACATGCGGGGATTGCCTGTCAGTAAGTGTAATGTCGTAGCCATCTTGGTAGTGGCATTTCTGTGATTGGCTGGCTGCATTACCTCACTAGAGGTTATAAAAGGGTAGGCGCCGCCACACTCTGCACATTGACACCATTGTATAGCTCAGGACAGTTTTTATTGCAGGGAGAGGGTGGTTGTCCAGGCTGTGTTTGCCCAGTTTAACAAATCAGAGTTTTCTAACGTTGATACTGGTGCTGATGCTGAACCGTTATACTAATAGCAAAAGAGCTAATCTTGTACTTTACTGCTTAATTCAGATACATTCT
This sequence comes from Oophaga sylvatica, assembly GCA_033576555.1. NCBI lineage: Eukaryota > Metazoa > Chordata > Amphibia > Anura > Dendrobatidae > Oophaga > Oophaga sylvatica. The sequence continues at coordinate 237,780,083 of JARQOD010000005.1, forward strand.
GCATTTAGCCTAGGAAGGGACAGTTGCAAGAGCAGGGAGAGTGGCAGAATACAGTCTCTAGGCAGGGCTTATGGCTTTGCAGTCTGTTGTTCAACATATATTTGCTGCACATGACCACATTCTTATTTTGGGGGATGAAAAAATTGACTATTTTGTCATCCACAGAGTAGTATGTGCCTTGTGTTACATTTCAATGGTATAAAACACTCCAAAAAGGCGTTGAAAAAAATTCTGGATTCAATTAGTCATTCATAGACTATTAAGTGCTTTGTGTTAAATTTCTGTGTTATATAACATTCCAAAAAAGTGTTCAAAAATTTTCTGGATTCAATTAGTCATCCATAGAGTATTGTGTGCTTTTTGTTCAATTTCAATTGTATATAACATTCCAAAAAAGCGTTGAAAAATGTTTCTGGATTCAATTAGTCATCCATAGAGTGAAAAGTGCTTTGTGTTACATTTTAGTAGTAAATAACACTCCAAAAAAGCATTGAAAAAATTTTCTGGATTCATTTAGTCATCCATAGAGTATTACAAGCTGTGTGTTACATTTTGATTGTATATAACATTCCAAAGAAGCGTTGAAAATTTTTTCTCGATTCAATTAATCATCCATAGAGTATTGCGTGATTTGTGTTACATTTCGGTGGTATATAATATTCCAAAAAAGGGTTAAAAATTATTTGTGGATTCAATTTAGTTTTCCATAGAGTATTTCATTCTTTGTGTTAAATTTCAGTGGTATACAACATTCCAAAAAAGATGTATTTTTTTCTGGATTCAAATAGTCATCCATAGAGTATTATGTGCTTTCTGTTACATTTCAGTCATATATAGCATTTCAAAAAAGTGTTGAAAAATGTTATGGATTCAACTAGTCATCCATAGAGTATTATGTACTTGGTGTTACATTTCGGTGGTATATAACACTCTAAAACACTGTACAATTTTTTTTCTGGATTCAATAGTCATCTATACAGTTTAACCTGCTTTGTGATTTAAAATGTTTAAAAACTGCTTGGCCTGGTACAGTTCACTAAATATTTTTGCTCCAAAAATTGATTAGTGTCATACATACTGTAAAACCTGCTTTTGGGTGAAATTTCATTGGTTTGAAATGAAAAACAAAATTTGCCTGCTACAGGTGTTAGGGTCTGCGGAACGCACCTAATAGATATAGCAGAGAGGTGCGTTCGCAGCCCGGGGTCCACCATGCAGGTGAAGCCCGCTGCTAGCAAGATGGCGAAAGTAGCAAACTCTGTTATCCCGCAGAGTCGCTAAAATAAACGCCGTAGCGTGCTGTGGCAGTTAGTGCGAACTCTGTTAATACCCAGAGCCGCTAACAGGAATGCCACAGCGCTATATGGCGATAAGTGCAAACTCACTTAGCTTCAGTGAGCTGCAAAGTAAAATGCTAGGGCTCTGAACCAGCGTTATAAAGCGAACCCTGTTGCATCACAGAGCCGCTGAGAAAAAGACTGTGTCCTGTTAGACTCACAGGGAACACAGATGACTGCTAAGCGGATTGCAGTCTGTGGTCATGCAGTTAGAACACAAGCAACAATCTCATCACCGGAGTAGCCGGTATTCTAATGGCGTTTTCAGCTGAGCCGTGAACACGTGCATACAATCTCCTCACCGGAGGTGCCGGTATTCTAGGGGCTTATTTCAGCCAGACCTAACCAAATGCATACATGACTACACTTGCGCAAGCACGTAACAGATTTGAATACTAGCGCATGGCGGCCCAGCCATGCCACCCTTTTATTGTAACAGCTACAGGACTTGCCAGAAAAAGGACCAATGAGAAACTGTTCCAAAACACATGTAGTTTCAGGACCTTCCTGGCGGACCAATAGGAGCTGCTGCAGTACCTGAACATGTGACCCCTGATCTCCAATGAGAGATCTTACCCTGGGCATGCTCAGAAGGGGAAACGCAGGACTTCGTCCCAAAGACGTCTGCTCCAGCACTGGCTATAATAGAAGATCCAGGAGAGGCAGCAGCAAGTCTCTGCACAGTACTGGAATGGGCAAGATGCTGGGACCGACGTCTCTGCTGAGCAGGCTTCACTGCGGCCGGAGATGGATGGGGGACCGCAGCGGGACTGGTTCGAGACTCCCCTTGTGCAGCAGTGGGAACTTGAACCCTAACAACAGGTATACAAGTTTGGCTGTTCAGAAATTCAAAAATTTACTATTGTCATGTATACTGTAGAACTTGGTTTGTGTGAAATTTCATTGATTTGAAATAAAAAACAAAATTGGCCTGCTACAGGTGTGCAAACTTGGTCCCTCGGTACTCAGTTCCCCAGCTGCCACTATTTCTCCCAGTGTGGTGTCCCCGTCTTGTACCAGAATGTGTCCAGTAACATCACCTGTGCCCTTACACACTCGTCGGAAATCTGGTCAGCCTCCGCACATAACAACTTTAGACTGGGCATGGATGTCTGACATATGTGTGGTTCTCCAAGACTTTGAGGACTCCACAAAGATGGTGAGCGGCAATAACGCCATCATCAGTGCTGCGATCCTGCTTCCGTTCCAACTTTAATAATAATCTTTATTTTTATATAGCGCTAACATATTCCACAGCGCTTTTACAGTTTGCACACATTATCGTCGCTGTCCCCGATGGGGCTCACAATCTACTTAAACAATCGCTGCTCACAATTAAACATGCTTTGCATGTGGATCAGGTGGAGATGGAGGAAGACAGGAAACAGGGAGATACTACCCAGCTTCATCTCATCTGCTCAGTACAGATTGGGTGACAATGAGGAGGTGTAGGCTGAGGAAGAGAAGGAGCAGGATATGTCTGATAGCGTAACACAGGCCAGTACCCACACAAGATTCATCCTGTCTCTCCTATGTGGGTTGGCTGATGAGGAAGAGATGGAGAAGGAGATATTGAGTAGTCATCATGATGGAGACAAGGAAGTATTGTAGGTTGGGACCTTGGCGCATATGGAAAAATGTATGTACCACTGTCTTTCCTGTGATACTCACTTTACATTCATCTGGGAAAAAAGGGTACCGGTTATTCACTCTGTTAGACCCATGCAACAAGGAGAATCATGTATCTCTCCTTCCTGAGGCAGAGAGTTCTGCTAAAATCTTACAATGCTAGAAGGCCATTATGGAAAATATGTTGAACAAATTCCCATCAGACAATGCTAGCAGCAGTGTGAAAGCTTCCTTAACCAACCAAGGAGGAGAGGTGAGGGAGAACACACCAGGTTAAGTAGAGACAGGAGTACACTGTCAAAGTCCTGGGCCAATTTCATGACACCCTCCCAGGGACCAGGCCCTGTTGACCAATTATTTTAACAACGAGGGAAAAGTTTTTAAGGATGGTCAAGAAATACCTGTCTGACAAAACCAGCGTACTTCCTAATTCCGCTGTGACCTTCACCTATTGAGTCATAAAACTGGTCACCTGGCATGAGCTGTCCCTCTATGCCTTGGAGGGGTTGTGCTGCCATGCTAGCATTTTGTCTGAGCGGGGTTTTAGTGCTGCGGGGGGCCATAACAGACTGGCGCATTCACCTGTCAACAGAAAGTGCTGATAGGATCATTCTGATAAAAATGGACAAAGCCTGGATTACCCCCACTTTTCCACACATGTCCACACTTTTCCACACAAGATTCACATGTCCCCACATTACATCCACAGTGGTGATAGAGTGTCACATGTCCCCACATCACATCCACAGTGGTGACAGAGCATCACATGTCCGTACATCACATCCACAGTGATGATAGAGCTTCACGTGTCTCCACATCACATCCATAGTGGTGAAAGGGCTTCACATGTCCCCACATCACATTCACAGTGATAATAGAGCTTCATATGTCTCTACACCACATCCACAGTGGTGATAGAGCTTCACATGTCTCCAAATCACATCCCCAGTTATGATAGAACTTTGGAAGTCTCCACATCACATCCACAGTGGTGATAGAGCTTCACAGGTCTCCACATCACATCCACAGTGGTGATACAATATCACATGTCATCACATTACATCCACACTGGTGATAGAGCGTCACATGTCAGTGTCACATGTCCCCATATTACAACCACAGTGGTGATAGAGCGTCACATTTCACCACATCACATCCACAGTGGTGAAAGAGCTTCACATGTCACAATATCACATCCACAGTGGTGATACCGCGTCACATGTCCCACATCACATCCACAGTGGTGAAAAGCTTCATATGTCTCTATACCACATTCACAGTGGTGAAAAAGCTTCACATGTCTCCACATCACATTCCCAGTTATGATAGAACTTCAGATGTCCGCACATCACATCCACAGTGGTAATAGAGCTTGATATGTCTCTATACCACATCCACAGTGGTGAAAAAGCTTCACATGTCTCCACATCACATCCCCAGTTATGATAGAGCTTCAGATGTCCGCACATCACATCCACATTGGTAATAGAGCATCACATGTCCCCACATCCCATCCATAGTGGTGATAGAGCTTCACGTTTCCCAACATCACATCCACAGTTGTTATGTTTCGGTAGCTGAGGAGAGCAGGCAAAAAGGCAATACACCAGAGAAGTTGGAATCTATGAGATTGCAGTACCCTGACTAACCACCACAACTAGAGGCAGCCGTGGAGCGTTCCTACGTTGGTCCTAGACGCCTCGTCACAGCCTGAGAAACTAACTACACCTAAAGACAGAAACAGGAAAGCTATCTGCCCCGGAGCAGAACCTCAAAGATAATAGAAAGCCCCCAAACATGTAATGGCGGTTAGACAAGAGGAAATACTGACACAGAAAGAAAATAGTATGAGCAAACGCTGGGGCCCAAACTATCTAAATAGAAAAGGATAGGAAGGGTACTTACTGCAATCCCAGAAAACCCTGAAAAGCACCAACTCTACTAATTTCAAAATCACCTGAGATCACACGACCTCTACCACCTAAATTAGTTCTCTGGTGTAACAAAATCAAAACAGCAGCCACTGAAAAAACTGGAAAAAGCAAAAGAACAAAACTCAGTGGCTGAACTAAACTGAGAGGGCAGAAGCCCCCGGAGGGGACCCTGAAGGCCCCCAAAGAAGTGCAGTACAAAATGCAAAAATATAGCACAAACACAAAAGAAGCAAAAGTCTTATCTGTAAGCAGGAGATGCAGACACGACACAGCAGGCTACAAGGGAAACTGGAATGAAGGATTCAGACCAGAACAATTGATCACCGGCAACCCTGATGGGAAAATGACTCCCTTATATAAGACCAGTCAGTAACACCTGATTCCCAGTCCTCACAATCTTCACTAGCACCGCTTGTAACCACCAGAGGGAGCCTCTGCTCAGAACTCATCTCAAACACATTCACAACAGTACCCCCCCCTTGAGGAGGGGTCACCGAACCCTCATTTGAGCAACCAGGTCGGTCAGGATGAGTTCTATGATACGCACGGATAAGTCTCCTAGCATGGATGTCCGAAGCAAACACCCAAGAATTGTCTTCCTGACCATAACCTCTCCATTTAACCAAATACTGGAGTTTCCGTCTAGAAAAACGAGAATCCAATATTTTCTCAACCACATACTCCAGATTGCCCTCAACCAAAACAGGGTCAGGAGGCACAGCAGCAGGAACCACTGGCTCAACAAACCTCTTCAACAAGGACTTGTGGAACACGTTATGGATCTTAAATGTCCATGGAAGAAGCAAACGAAAAGAAACAGGATTAATAATCTCCATGATCTTATAAGGTCCAATGAACCTAGGCTTAAATTTAGGAGATGCTACTCTCATAGGAATATTCTTTGAGGACAACCAGACCAAGTCCCCCACTTTAAACCGAGGACCATCAGTCCTATGCCGGTTAGCAAACCGCTGGGCCTTCTCCTGAGAGAGGGACAACCTCTCTACTACCTGGTCCCAAATCTGTTGCATACGCTCCACAACAGAGTCAACACCTGGACAGACAGAAGCCTCCGTCTGTCCTGAAGAAAATCGAGGGTGAAACCCAGAATTACAGAAAAACGGAGACATCAAAGTGGCAGAGCTAGCCCTATTATTAAGAGCAAACTCAGCCAAAGGCAAAAAAGAGACCCAGTCATCCTGATCAGCAGACACAAAGCATCTTAGATAAGTCTCCAATGTCTGGTTTGTTCTCTCAGTTTGACCATTGGTCTGAGGATGAAATGCCGAGGAGAAAGACAATTGAACACCCAGTTTAGAACAAAAAGTCCTCCAAAATCTGGAAACAAACTGGACTCCTCTGTCAGACACAATGTTCTCAGGAATGCCGTGTAAACGAACCACGTGCTGAAGGAACAACGGCACCAATTCAGAGGAGGAAGGCAACTTAGGTAATGGCACAAGATGTATCATTTTGGAAAACCTATCACAAATTACCCAGATGGTGGTCATTCTCTGAGAAACAGGAAGATCGGAAATGAAATCCATAGAGATATGGGTCCATGGTCTCTTGGGCACAGGCAATGGCATCAACAAACCACTAGAGCGAGAGCAAGGCTTGGAGCGAGAGCAAGTCCCGCAGGACTGCACAAATTCCCTGACATCACGAGACAAGGTAGGCCACCAAAAGGACCGACTAACCAAGTCTCTGGTACCAAAAATTCCGGGATGCCCAGCCAATGCGGAACAATGAATCTCAGACATCACACTCTTTTTCCATTGGTCCGGGACAAACAATTTTCCAACAGGGCAGCGCTCGGGCCTATCCTCCTGACACCCCTCCAGAGCAAGTCTCAAATTGGGCGAGATGGCGGAAAGAACTACACCCTCTTTCAAAATAACAGAAGGATCAGATAACTCAGGAGAATCCGCAAAGAAACACCTCGAGAGGGCATCCGCCTTAACATTCTTAGTGCCAGGAAGAAAGGAAACCACAAAATTAAAACGTGTGAAAAACAAGGCCCACCTGGCCTGTCTAGGATTGAGTCGCTTGGCAGATTCCAGATAGACCAGATTCTTATGGTCCGTAAGGACCACCACCTGATGTTTGGCTCCCTCCAGCCAATGTCTCCACTCTTCAAAAGCCCACTTCATGGCCAACAACTCCCGATTACCCACGTCATAATTACGTTCAGTAGGAGAAAATTTTCGAGAGAAAAAGGCACAAGGGTTACTTTTAGAGGTCTCTGTATCTTTTTGGGACAAAACGGCACCTGCCCCAATTTCAGAGGCATCAACCTCCACCTGAAATGGCAGAGAAACATCAGGCTGCCGTAGAACAGGAGCAGAAGTGAATCTCTGCTTAAGTTCCTGAAATGCAGAGACTGCCTCAGGAGGCCAATTCACCACATCAGAACCCTTTCTGGTCAAATCAGTTAATGGTTTAACAATAACCGAGAAATTACCAATAAATTTACGATAAAAATTGGCAAAACCCAAAAATCTCTGAAGAGCCTTTAATGAAGTAGGTTGGACCCAATCACAGATGGCCTGAACCTTGACCGGGTCCATTTCAATAACAGATGGGGACAAAATGAATCCCAGAAATGAGATCCTCTGTACGCCAAAAAGACACTTTGATCCCTTCACATACAGAGCATTCTCTCTCAAAATCTGGAATACAGTTCGAACATGTTTCACATGAGAGTCCCAGTCATTAGAAAAAATCAAGATATCATCCAAATAAACAATCAGAAATTTATCCACAAAATCCCTGAAAATGTCATTCATGAAGGACTGGAAGACGGAAGGAGCATTAGTGAGCCCAAAGGGCATCACTAGGTACTCAAAATGCCCTTCAGGGGTATTGAATGCCGTCTTCCATTCATCCCCGTGCTTAAAGCGAATAAGGTTATACACCCCCCTGAGGTCAAGCTTGGTAAACCAAGTAGCGTTTTTCACCCTGGAAAACAGGTCAGAAATCAAGGGTAACGGTATTGATATTTCACAGTAATATTGTTCAAGAGACGATAATCAATACACGGCCTTAATGAACCATCTTTTTTGGCCACAAAGAAAAAAACCGGCACCTAAGGGTGAAGAGGATGGTCTGATATGACCCTTCTCCAATGATTCCTTGATATAAGACCGCATAGCGTCATGTTCAGGTACAGACAAGTTAAAAAGGCGACCTTTAGGGAATTTACTACCCGGCACTAATTCAATAGCGCAGTCATAGCTCCTATGGGGAGGCAAGGATGCAGATTTACTTTCGCTAAACACATCAGAAAAATCAAACAAAAAGTCAGGAACATCCTGAGCCTGGGGGGAGGCAGAAAAAACAGGAGTGTTGGTATTAACACATTGGCAGCCCCAACTGGTTACAGACACAGATTTCCAATCCAAAACAGGATTATGAGACTGTAACCAAGGGAAACCCAGCACGATAATGTCATGCAGATTATATAGAACCAAAAATTTGCAGCACTCCTGGTGATCAGGTTCAACCCTCATTATCACCTGAGTAGAAAACTGGGGTTTATTCTCAGCCAAAGGGGTAGAATCGATCCCCAGTAGGGGAATAGACTTCTGTAGGGGTATCAAGGGAAACCCACAACGTTTAGCAAAATCATAATCCATCAGGTTAATAGCTGCTCCAGAATCAACGAAAGCCTGAGCAGAAAATGAGGACAGAGAGCATATCAGAGTGACAGTTAATAAAAACTTAGTCTGAACACTACCCAAGACAACTGAGCGTGCAAAACGTCTTCCCCGCTTAGGGCAGACTGAAATAGTATGAGAGGCATCACCACAGTAGAAACATAACCCATTGCGCTTTCGAAACTCATGACGCTGTGCCCCAGACACCACTGTATCACACTGCATGGGTTCAGAAGCTGGTTCACAAGGCAACACCATTCCACGCATACTTCTCCGCTCACGCAAACGTCTGTCAATTTGAATCGCTAATGACATAGAATCATTGAGACCAGAGGGGACAGGGAATCCCACCATAACATCCTTTACATTATCTGACAGACCCTTCCGGAAAAAGGCCGCCAAAGCGTCGTCATTCCATTTGGTCAGGACTGCCCACCTACGAAATCTCTAACAGTATAACTCAGCGTCATCAAGCCCCTGATTTAATGCCAACAAGGTTTTTTCAGCTTGATCAGTGACATTAGGCTCATCGTACAATAACCCCAAAGCCTGAAAAAACGCATCAACATCACTCAAAACAGGATCCCCAGGTATCAGGGAAAAAGCCCAATCCTGAGGATCGCCGCGCAGGAGAGAGATGATAATTTGAACCTGCTGCGCTGCGTTTCCTGAGGACTTAGATTTTAAGGCAAAAAACAATTTACAATTATTTTTGAAATTCTGAAACTTATCTCGATCCCCCAAAAACAAATCTGGCATGAGAATCCTAGGTTCCACAACAGGCAACCTAGCAAGATATGCAGCAATACTCTGAACCTCCGTGGCAAGCTGATCCACACGGCCAGACAACCGTGCAAACTCCATTGGGAGAAAAGATCCTCCCCAGCACCCAGAGATACAGAGGGAAAAAAAAAAAAAAATGCAACAAACAGAAAAATATCTCTGACAACTCTGACAACCTTTTTTCTTTCACAATATTTTTCCCTTCTGTGAGTACCATACAATTTTCAATTTTTTAGGCCGGTGATACTGTTATGTTTCGGTAGCTGAGGAGAGCAGGCAAAAAGGCAATACACCAGAGAAGTTGGAATCTATGAGATTGCAGTACCCTGACTAACCACCACAACTAGAGGCAGCCGTGGAGCGTTCCTACGTTGGTCCTAGACGCCTCGTCACAGCCTGAGAAACTAACTACACCTAAAGACAGAAACAGGAAAGCTATCTGCCCCGGAGCAGAACCCCAAAGATAATAGAAAGCCCCCAAACATGTAATGGCGGTTAGACAAGAGGAAATACTGACACAGAAAGAAAATAGTATGAGCAAACGCTGGGGCCCAAACTATCTAAATAGAAAAGGATAGGAAGGGTACTTACTGCAATCCCAGAAAACCCTGAAAAGCACCAACTCTACTAATTTCAAAATCACCTGAGATCACACGACCTCTACCACCTAAATTAGTTCTCTGGTGTAACAAAATCAAAACAGCAGCCACTGAAAAAACTGGAAAAAGCAAAAGAACAAAACTCAGTGGCTGAACTAAACTGAGAGGGCAGAAGCCCCGGAGGGGACCCTGAAGGCCCCCAAAGAAGTGCAGTACAAAATGCAAAAATATAGCACAAACACAAAAGAAGCAAAAGTCTTATCTGTAAGCAGGAGATGCAGACACGACACAGCAGGCTACAAGGGAAACTGGAATGAAGGATTCAGACCAGAACAATTGATCACCGGCAACCCTGATGGGAAAATGACTCCCTTATATAAGACCAGTCAGTAACACCTGATTCCCAGTCCTCACAATCTTCACTAGCACCGCTTGTAACCACCAGAGGGAGCCTCTGCTCAGAACTCATCTCAAACCCATTCACAACACACAGTGGTGATAGCGCATTACACGTCCCCACATTACATCTACAGTGGTGATAGAGTGTCATGTCACCACAACACATCCACAGTGATGAAAAAGCTTCATCTGTCCCCACACCACGTCCACAGTGGTGACAGAGCATCACATGTCACTACATCACATCCACAGTGGTGAAAGAACTTCACCTGTCCCCACATCACATCCACAGTGGTGAGAGAGCATCACATGTCTCCACATCACATTCACAGTGGTGATACAGCATCACATGTCCACACATTACATCCACAGTGGTGATAGAGCTTCACATGTCACATTACATTCACAGTGGTGATACAGCATCACATGTCCACACATTACATCCACAGTGGTGATAGAGCATCACATGTCACCACATTACATCCGCAGAGGTGAAAGAGCTTCACATGTCCCCACATCACATCCACAGTGGTGATAGAGCTTCACCTGTCTCCACATCACATCCACAGTGGTGATACAGCATCACATATCCCCACATTACTTCCACAGTGGTGATAGTGCTTCACATTTCCCAACATTACCCCTGACATACAAGCACTGTGAGGTGAAGATTATAAAGTGATGTGTGTATATCTACATATATGCCACATAATACACTTCAGTTGCTGCCTATACTCAGTCTATACTGATCTGTGTTGAGAACACTTTTAATCTGACTTCTGAATTTGGGCTCCCTCTGGTGGTTGTTGCTGGTAATGAAGCTGCCTCGGTTAACAGAAGTCTCCCACCTTACGGGGATGATTGGAAATCAGGTGTTACTGACTGGGGAGATTTAAGTGAGCAGCCTTCCCATGATTCTTGCTGGTGATTTGTTTTCTTCCTGATCCATTTGGAAGTCTACTTGCTCCCTGCTGTGTCCTGCATCTTTTAGATAAGTTATTTTGCTGTTTTTTTTGCGTGGCATTTGTTTACCTTTTCGCTTTTCTCAGTTTTCTGCCTTGCTGGAGTTAGTTCAGCCAGGTCCCCTGCGGGGGCCTGTGCAGGACTCTGTTCTCATTTGCCACAGCTTATGCATTTCTAGTTCCCTGTTATTTCAGTATCTGTTGTTTGTGTCCAGTTCACACCAGAGTTCTGATTTAGCGGGGGAGAGGTCGTGTGGCCTCAGTATTTTTGAATATCAGATGTGTTGGAATTTTTCTTAGGGTTTTTGCAGGATTGCAGACAGTATCTTTTATGTCCTGTTCTATCTAGACAGTTTGGGACCCAGCATTTGCTTACACTATTTTCTGTCTCTGTTTGTGCTTCATCTGACTCACCGACAATATATGTTTGGGGGCTATCTATTCCTTTGGGGCTCTACTCCGGGGCAGTTAGCTTTCCCCTTTCTCTCTTTAGGCTTAGTTAACTCTTTGGCTGTGACGAGGCGTCTAGGTCATCGTAGGTACGTCCCACGGCTAATTCTAGTTGTGTTGTCAGTTCAGGGGTCTGCAATCCGCTAAGTTATCAACTTCTCTGGGTGTCTGGTTGCCTAGCCTATTTTTCCTGTTATCCTCCTCGGTTACCGAATCATAACAGATCTGTGTATGGATGTGTGTGTGGATGGATGGATGAGGAAGGGATGGATGGATGAGGGTGGTAGGGATGGATTCATGGATAGATGGCTGAGGGAGGGATGGATGAGGAAGGGATGGAAGGATGAGAGAAGGATGTATGGATTCATGGATAGATGGCTGAGGAGGGATGGGTGCACAAAGCACATTTTTAATCACCTATGTAGAAACCTTTTTCTTCTTCATTTGTCCAATCAGCTGAGTCATTCCCCTGTTACCCTGCACTGTATGCTGCATGGGGAAGCTGGAGAACGAGGCAGAAGGCGAAGAGTCTGACAGAGACTGGGGTGGTTACGATCAGTCTATACAAGACAGGAAAACTCTAGTCGGTGAGTGAGCAGCTTCTCCAGAATCAGAAGACAGCTGCTCACATGACTGTGTGCATATCTATGACACCATACAGAATGCTGACAGGGTGTATATTACAAACTGTTAACATTCTGCAGTCTAGATACACACACAAATTATACAGAAAGCTCAGCCATGACTAAACTGAAAGACTGCACCCTGCTGTGTTCTCAGAATTATTTACTGGGTCACCTGCTCTGCACCACAATCACCATCACCTGTGGAGAGCTGTAACAACTCTGCTGCATCACCAACTGCCCCAGCGGACTCTGAAGCAGCGTCGGCTAACACTTTATTGCTGAATACCATGGGTGGCGTCATGAACTACTCCCCTATCCCCCATAACTTTTATTTTTACATTTTCATCATTTTTACTAGACACCCAGGTCCACAGACTGGGTCACTGCTGCCGTGACATTTCCCCTTTAAGAATCGGCCGATCCGAGTCTGAGTACCCCACGGCCCTTGGGGGCGCTCCACAAGCAGCATGCATCAGTCACTGGCTGCATGATCTCAGCCAGGTATGTCTGACCTGTCTTTCTGGACTCCCATGGAGCTACTAAACTATGTTTTTCTCTAAAATGTCACAGCATTTCAGAATAAAAGATGTCTGGCTGTCTGATACATGCTGCCTGTGGATTAAAGCATCTGATGTAACTTGAGTGATGGCGGCCTCCTACAACCGACAGGCTGGAAGTATCTGTGGCCTGCCGCAGTGTGTGACATAGGAGGGAGCCAATGGCTCTCTGCGCTGCTATAACTGTCACTAATATTGCTAAAAGTTTTGTAGGAGGATGTGGCTCAAGGCCGGACTGCCTCATCTTGCATTTTCCAGATTTGCCCAATGGCCAGTCCAGCCCTGGAAGTTAATCGAAAATCTAAAACAACGACTTGAAGACAATAAGGCATCTATTATTTCAACATTTTCTCAGCATTTCTGCTTAAAAAATTGCTAGCATCATCTTCATTGTTTAATAATATTTAAAAAAAACAGTTTGACAGCGACATATGAAGGGATAAATAGCTGGGATTGACAATGAGACCAATTTTACCAGTAATAGCATGCTGTGAATATCAATTGGGCTCCTGTATCTGATTGCACCAGTACAAAAGCTATTCCATCCGATCAACATGCCATACATATCTGTCATGAAAAGCAAAGTGAAATGCTCATGATAAATATGTACCTCAAGTGCATTAAGGGGTTAAACATTTAGCAACAGATAACAATTATAAAATATATTTCACTATATACTGTGAGCTGACATGCTTAATTATTGAAATGAGAAAAATGTAAAATATATAACACACAACATACAAAATTAACCAGCTACAAATGACCAGCACCTAGTTTGTAAGTCTGTGTTTTTCCATCAATGGACTTAAACTTTCAAGCATAATAATGTTGCTCCACATTAAATAACTGTCAGTCAACTGCTATCTCTTCAGACTCCCCTGTACATACAATATAAATGCTCAGTTCATTTTGAATGCAAAATATCAGATCCTTATCGCCCCGACATCATCTTGTGGGGATAAACCCAGGGACTAACCACCCTGCACATTAGATGGTCGGCTGACCTCCTTGAAATTGGTGGGTTCACACGACTTTTACCTCTTGTGTATTGTGCTATAGAGTTACCACTCCAAAAAGGACACCTTATTGAAACGCTAATGCCAGTGTCCCTGCGTGGATTAAACCACCTGATGTCCCCTGAGTGATGCTGGCCTCCAACAACCCACGGGCTGGAAATATCTGTGGCCTGTCGGAGTGTGTGACAGAGGAGGGAGCCAATGGTTCTCCGCTCTGCTATAACTGTCACCAATGCTGTTAAAAGTTTTGCAGGGTGATGTGGCCCATGGCTGCACCGCTCAATCTTGCATTTGCCAGATTTGTCCAATGGCCAATTCAGCCCTGGAAGTTAATCGGCAGTCTAAAACAACTCCTTGAATACACTAGGGCATCTATTTTCTCAACATTTTTATAGAGTTGACACTTCAAAAAGGACATCTTATTGTAATGCTGATGCCAGTGTTCCTGCATGGTACCACTCCCTCCTCCCGGCAGGGATGCTGACATGCGTCCATGCGGCGGTGTCCCTGTTACCTGCTCTGGCTTCCTGCTTTTCTAGCCTGCGCACACTCTGCAAGTCTCCCAGTGGGGTGCCTTGTAAGTACAAGTTCCCCGATTCTTAAAGGGGCAGAGCACACTTTGGAAATCCCACCAGTCAATAGCTGGGAGGCATCAGGTATACAAGGCACCCTCCCCAGTAGGGAGGTGCCTGAGCAAACCCTGTAGTTCCCTACTTAGTTTGTGAGCAACTAGAATGTTACCAGGTTGTCCTTGAAATTCATGTTGTCTGAACCGGAACCTGTTCCTGAAACTAGAATATTGCGAGGTCCCTGTCCTTGAAACCCGTGTTGTTTGAACCTGAACCTGTCTTCGAGTCCCATTTTGTCAGAACCATAACCTGTTCCTGAAACCCGTGTTGTCTGAACTAGGACCAGTGTCCTTCCTGTTTGGTGATTCAGAATCCGTACCGCCTGTACCGGCTCAGATATCTGTTATACTAGTATCAGAATCCTGTTCTGCCAGTGACTCTGAGTCCTTGTTCATGTCCATGGGTGCAATCCTGACCTTGGGGTCAGTTCCTGCAGTACTGGGACTGTCCAGGAGTGGTACGTGGTGGCTACCTGCAGCACAAGCCTAAGGCCGTCGTCACACTAGGTAGGAATACGGACGAGTTAGAGGCGTGAAAACCACGCATTACACACGGACCAATATTTATCTATAGGGCAGCTCTGATCATGTGTTTTTTTCTCGGCCGTATGTTACGGTGCGAGACACCAACAGCATGCTGCGATTGTACACGTATTACGCCCGTTGTACGCCAATGAAAGTCTATGGGTGCGAGAAAACAACAGATTACACACGGACCAGGCGTGTGACTTGCGAGAAATACGGAAGACTTCTGCAGCTCACACAAAATGGTGCAACACATGCAGGAGGAAGCTGACACATGGAAATTAGCTCAAAAATAGCGCCAGACATCTCGGAAGAACTCCTCCACGAAGTCGGCCATGATGTCCACCCTCATCAATGTGGAGATGCTCATTGTATTGGTGCAGGAGAGGCCAGAAATATGGGACCAAAGAGATGTGCATTACGCTGACTGCGCAAGCAAAGAGGCGGCATGGAGGCGCATCTGTGGGCAAATGTTTCCCCACTTTGGCGACAGCCCACGCGAGGAGCAGCAGCGAATAAGTAAGTGACTTGATATTTGTTCAAACTTGTTAATGCTCACAGGGTATTTCTACCGCAGAATTTTGTTATAAATATTTTTTTTTTTGCATTTGGGGCACAAAAATCAGAGCATAGTCACATCCTACTAGTCACCCATGAGTATATTCTGTGAATGTAAAATAATGTTGGTTTGTGTAGCTACCTAATTGCTTACATTATATATTCAGTGGATGATGTTATGAGAAGATGGAGAAGCATCTGCGACCAATACAGGCGGGAACGCCAGCAGAGGAGCAAGAGCGGGTCAGCAGCACCCAGAAAACGAAAGTATGTTTACTTTGACAGGCTGGGTTTTCTTGCACTGATTCTGGATCTGAGACCGTTAGTACATACATCACATCACATAACACATATGCAGTTTAGGATCACCCCTCCTACATGTTCTAATCCCCTTTCATTTCCCCACAGAACCCAATCCAACCTCACTGAGAGGGAGACTGGCTCAGACTCATTATTGACCCGGTTGGGGAGGCGAAGAGGTGGCTGGCCCATCTTCTGAGCCTCCCTGCAGCATCCCCCAAGCATCACAACCACCAGAACCTGACCAAGCATCTGTACCGCAACCTGTACCTGACCTACCTGCTGCAGCAGCAGAGCCCAGTGTAGAGGAAGCAGTCAATAGCAGCAGCCCCACTGTACCTCTTGTGGGCTCCCCCCAGCCTGCTGCTATATTCCGCCATGGAAGAAGACGGAGAGACATCACTGGGTCAGACACACATAGGCATGTGGACACTGGGGTACTAAATTACCTTTCCAGGGCAGCTGTGGATGAGGGTGAGGAGGCGTATGCCCGTAGCCTTGCCCGCTACCTTCGTCCCCTACCCCGAGAGGTCAGGCTCCATGCGCGAGGATCAATTCAGATCCTAATTGACGCATGCACACCCCCCAATTCCCCATATGAGGTGTTTGAATTCCTTGAGAGGTGGCAGCTCTCACCCCGTAACCTTATGCGCCTTGTCCCACCTGAAAATGTGCATGCTCAATTAGGATCTGATGATCCTCTTGCAAGGGCGCCTACACCTCAACCCATTCCCCCACCCAATCAACATTGGCAACAACAGGGTCAAATTGCAGGCTGTAATCCAACTTTCCAATATGGGCACTTGTACAGATCCAGTGTTGGAGGCTGGTCCCAACCTGGATTTGCTCAACATGGACATATTGGGGGTTATGAATCTCGTGGCTATCATCTTCCACAAGAATATAATCTCCCTTATCTGTATGGCAATGTGCCCACACTCAAACCTGACCGTGGCCAGATGTAAGGTCAGGGCCCTGAAAATCAACCCCAACAGGGTGATGCTCAAGCTTCTCATCATAGCCAACCACACAGAGATGCTGGGAACCCGCCAACCCCACCACCCACATACCACCAGCTCTGATTATTTTTTGAACTGACATATTAGGAATTTAAAAGTATTTAGTACTTGTTTCAAATTTACTTTACAGTCCTGTTGTGTCACAGAAATGTGAACCAATCTAGATGCATCTAGCCTACATATGCTAACTATATGCTATTGTGTAGGGCTTCTCTACTTTAGTTATGTGCATTATATTTTATGCTTGAAAATAAGTCTACTTATTTGTAAACATTTTTTCAAACATAATGATGTGTAAAGCATATTTGCACTCATATGAATGGCTACAAACAACAAATGGTACTTTGCTGGTGGGATGTGGCCTAGGTGTCAATTTATTATTTTGTTAGATCTTATAATTTATACCAATGTTTGTTATTTTTTCCCCATCCTTTTTACAAATTGTTGGCTAATGCACAATTGCATTAGTCTAGTCTGATAATCCAACCATATGGGTCAGATATGGTGCTCACTAGTGCTATAGAAAGTTTTTAATTTTCAGTATTTATTATAATTTAGGGGCATTTTTTGGTAATTTTGTTTACATGCTGTCTATTGCATATTTGCAGTAGTGTAATCTTGTGAACCAAACATATGGGTAACATATGGTCTTCACTATACATAGTGAAGGTATGTGCTTTTGTTATATTTAATTTAACTCACAGTTGTCAAATGCATCTTTGCACTTGTCTAATGTGACCAAACACACATATTGGTCACATAAGATCAGCACTAGCCATATTGACTATAGTTTTTTGTATTTATATACTATTATGTGAAGAAACATTTGTAATTTTGTCATGCCTTATTTTGGTACTTGTGTAAGAATGTACACTTACACTATTGTGCTGTAAATACATATACCATATAAGAAAAAAAGGGGAGTCACTACCTCAATTTTGGGATTTTGCACATATAAATATCTATTTTCAAAAGATTTTTGGACTATTTTTTCATAATTTTTTGTACTCAAAAACAAACACATGTTTAAGAAAAGGTTAGCAAATTTCCATACTGGGAAATATCGGGGATCGGCCGATATTGGCCCGTATCGGAATTCCGATTCCGAGTTCCGATATTTTTCGCCCTTAAACGGAAAACCCGGAAAACGGGATTGCCCCCCCGTCACGGGGCAGTGTCCGTCGGGCGGGGGGCTGTCAGGAGTTTAGCGGCACTTACCTGTCAGAAGATCCCGGCGGCACGCTTTGGGCTGCTTGATGGCCGCAATTTTTTCCCCCCCCGGGGGTCACAGCAAATTTCTTCGCGATAAATGCAGGAAATGCTGGGTAATCCCCCCTAAAGGCCCGTCCCCGATGACGTCACCGCCGGGAAGCCCGGTAAACAGCTGTGCTGCTTTGCGATGACAGGGGTCGCCTGTTTATTTCGAAAGTAAACAGAGTTTGGGTCGTCGTGGACGTCGTTATGGACTGCGTGACAGGTGGGATACGTTGGGGGTTTTTTTTTCTTTTTTTAAAAAGGGGAAACGATGGCGTTCCCCAGGAAAAGAGAGTACAATAAAATTAATGAAAACTGTGTTGTCTCTTTTATTTCATTAAAAAACTTTTTTTTTTGCTTTGGGGGTTTTTTTTATGCATT
>JARQOD010000005.1:237798798-237826954 GCA_033576555.1 Oophaga sylvatica
CGCCATTTGACTTTTTGAAAAAAAATTAGCTCCAATCGTTAGCGGACACCATGTCGTGTTTAGAGAGCCCCTGTTTGCCTAAACTTTGGAGCTCCCCACAAATGACCACATTTTGGAAACTAGACACCCTAAGGAACTTATCTACAGTGAGCACTTTGAACCCCCAGGGGCTTCACAGAAGTTTATAATGCAGAGCTGTGAAAATAAAAAATATTTTTTTCCTCAAAAACTGATTTTTTTAACCCGCAATTTTTTATTTTCACAAGGGTAACAGGAGAAATTGGACCCCAAAAGTTGTTGTACAGTTTGTCCTGAGTACACTGGTACCCCATATGTGGGAGGAACCACTGTTCGGGCACACATTGGGGCTCGGAAGAGAAGTAGTGACATTTTGAAATGCCGACTTTGATGGAATGGTCTGCGGGCATCATGTTATGTTTGCAGAGCCCCTGATGTGCCTAAACAGTAGAAACTCCCCACAATTGACCCTATTTTGGAAACTAGACCCCGATAGGAACTTATCTAGATGTGTGGTGAGCACTTTGAACCCCCAAGGGCTACACAGAAGTTTATAACGCCCGGGCATGAAAATAAAAAAAAATCATATTTTTTCCACAAACATGATCTTTTAGTTGACAATTTTTTAATTTTCCCAAGGGTAGCAGGAGAAATTAGACACCAAAAGTTGTTGTCCAATTTGTCCTGAGTATGCTGATATCCCATATGTGGGAGAAAACTACTGTATGGGCACACGTCGGGGCTCGGAAGGGAAGAAGTGATGTTTTGAAATTCCGACTTGATGGAATGGTCTGCGGGCGTCATGTTACGTTTGCAGAGCCCATGATGTGCCTAAACAGTAGAAACCCCCCCAAGTGACCCAATTTTTTAAACTAGATCCCCCAAGGAACTCCTCTAGATGTGTGGTGAGCACTTTGAATCTCCAAGTTCTTCACAAAGTTTATAACGCAGAGCCGTGAAAATAAAAAATCATTTTTTTTCCACAAAAATAATTTTTTTAGTCCCCAATTTTTTTTTCCCAAGGGTAACAGGAGAAATTAGACCCCAAAAGTTGTTGTGCAATTTTTCCTGAGTACGCTGATACCCCATATGTGGGGTAAACTACTGTTTGGGCACACGTCGGGGCTCGGAATAAAGGGAGCACTGTTTGACTTTTTGAACGCAAAATTTGCAGGAATCAATGGTGGCGCCATGTCGCGTATGGAGACCCCCTGACGTGCCTAAATAGTGGAAACCCCTCAGTTCTAACTCCAACCCTAACCCCAACACACCTCTAACCCCAACCCTAACCCCTACCACACCCCTAACCCTAATCCAAACCCTAACCATAACCCTAACCCCAACACACCCCTAACTCTAATCCCAACTTTAACCATAACCCTAACCACAAGCCTAACCCTAATCCCAACCCTAACCCCAAAACACCCCTAACACTTATTCTAACTCTAACCCTAACCACAAACCTAACCCTAATTCCAACCCTAACCCTAATTCCAACCCTAACCCTAATTCTAACCCTAACCCAAATTACAACCCTAACCTAAATACTAACCGTAACCCTAATTCTAACCCTAACCCTAATTCTAACCCTAATGCTAACCCTAACCCTAATGCTAACCCTAACCTTAACCCTAAGGCTAACCCTAACCCTAGTTCTAAACCTTACCCTAGTTCTAACCCTAACCCTAAGGCTGGGTTCATATTGCATTTTACCAGCCCGTTCAACACATAGCGTTAATGGGCTTTTAATGGTATAGCATAAAGCAATCGCGTTATGGTATACCCGCTAGCACAGATGAATCAGCAGATCATTCATCTGTGCTAGCTGTGTTGGAGCCCAGACGCTGCAGCCCTCACTGAATGACGGCATGTCGCTAACGCATGCCGCTTTATGGCATGCGTCGCGATGCGCCCACAAATGTGGGTGAATGGCAGCGTTAACAGACTGCATTACACCGCATTATACCGCAGCGTAACGCAGTCCATCTAACAGACTGCCATAATGCAATATGAACCCAGCCTAATTCTAACCCTAACCCTAATAGGAAAAAATATATATACATATATTTTCTATATTTTATTATTTGTCCCTACCTATGGGGGTGATAAAGGGGGCGTTTATTTACTTTTTTTTAATTTTGATCACTGTGAGAGAGTATCACAGGGGGGATCGGAAGGTGGGGGGAGCGGAGGTAAGGAGTAGGGGAGCAGATAGTGACGGCGGTGACAGATCGCCACCATCAATCGGTGGCGGCGGCCGATCGCCGCCATCACTCGATGTGGGGGAGGTCGGATCTCGGTCTACAGCCATGGCAGATGCTATTGCAGCATCGGCCATGGCTGGATTGTAATATTTCACCAAATTTCATTGGTGAAATATTACAAATTGCTCTGGCTGTTTCACTTTTAACAGCCAATCAGAGCGATCGCAGCCACGTGGGGGTTAAGCCAACCCCCCTGTGGTGAAGCACAAAGGGTCTTGTGCCTGCGAGTGACCTTTCAGTGACCCCAGTCACCCAACCCGCAGGAACACGATCCTTTCATGACACAACATATGCGTCACAGGTCGGATTGGCACCAACTTTCATGATGCATACGCTGTGTCAAAGGTCGGGAAGGGGTTAAATAACAAAGGAGTGGATTCAGAACAACTCTGTGACCATTCTTGACTGGCCTAGCCAGAGCCCTGACCTAAACACAATTGAGCATCTCTGGAGAGACATGAATATGGCTGTCCACCAACGTTCACCATCCAACCTGACGGAACTGGAGAGGAACTGCAAGGAAGAATGGCAGAGGATCCCCAAATCCTGGTGTGAAAAACTTGTTGCATCATTCCCAAGAAGACTCATGGCTGTACTAGCTCAAAATGGTGTTTCTACTCAATACTGAGCAAAACGTCTGAATACTTATGACCATGTGATATTTCAGCTTTTCTTTTTTAATAAAAAGAGTGTACATTAATGAGAAAAAAATGAACTTTTTTGAATTTACCAAATGGCTGCAATGAAACAAAGAGTGAAAAATTTAAAGGGGTCTGAATGCTTTCCGTACCCACTATAAATGCTCTAAGCCCTAAAATTGAGACCCAGGACATCCTATCTTTTTCTCCTAAGGAGCATGTGGCTCTTTTAACATTGCAATCCCTCCAGGATATGGACAATTGTGAACAATCGATTAAAGACAGTGACATTAAAATTGCTCCCAAGAGCTCCACTTATTATCTGCAACAGTCGAGGGTACCCTGCCATGATCTATTCCAATCAATTGTGGAACATGATCTTAAGAAACTACATCATTGGACCAGCTTATCCAGTATGCACAAGAACACCACCCAGGCTGAATTTGAAGCTATCAGGCACATAAAAGCAAATGTTAATTTAACTGTGCGGCAATCAGATAAGGGGGGCTTTGTCACTGTTATCGATGCTGCTTTATATATCCAATTGGCCTACAATATTCTTGCTGACACTCTCGCCCTTTATTAGATGAGGTAACCTGCACAAGTGTCATTTCTACTCAATTATATAGATGGAAAACCTCTCCACCTGGTTCTTCCTATCTTTCATGGGTTACCCAAAACCCATAAGGACAATTTTGCCCCTCCTTTACGCCCCATAATTTCAGGCATAGGCTCCCTCAATGAGAATTTGAGTCAATGGTTAGATGAGCATCTCCAGCCTTTAATTGCCAGGACACCCAGTTATTTTAAATATACCACTAGTGTACTCCAGGTTTTTGACTCATTTAAATGGCTTACTGATTTTTCCTTTGTAACTAGTGATGTAGTTAATTTGTATTCCACTATCCCTCATTCTCTAGTTCTGATCGCCATTCAATACCATCTCAATAGATATAGTTCATATTCTCATCTTTTAAAATCATTCATTCTTGCTGCCCTCAAATATTTACTTAAACACAATTTTTTTAGTTTCAACTCAGAATTTTTTCTTTGCAGATACTGAGTGCGCCAATGGGCTCAAAATTTCCCCCCTCCTTGGCAATTCTCTGCATGTCATGGTGGGAGGAAAATTAAATTTTCACTGACACCAATCCTTTTCTCCCTTACATGAAATGGTTGGCAGATATGTGGATGACCTTCTACTTGTTTGGGAAGGTCCCATAAATTAATTTAACCCCTTCACCCCCAAGGGTGGTTTGCACGTTAATGACCGGGACAATTTTTACAATTCTGACCACTGTCTCTTTATGAGGTTATAACTCCGGAACGCTTCAACGGATCTTCGCGATTCTGAGATTGTTTTCTCGTGACATATTGTACTTCATGTTAGTGGTAAAATTTCTTCCATATAACTTGCGTTTATTTTTGAAAAAAACGCAAATATGGCGAAAATTTTGAAAATTTAGCAATTTTCAAACTTTGAATTTTTATTCCCTTAAAACAGAGAAATATGTAACACAAAATAGTTAAGAAATAACATTTCCCACATGTCTACTTTACATCAGCACAATTTTAGAATCAAAATTTTTTTTTGTTAGGAAGTTATAAGGGTTAAAAGTTGACCAGCGATTTCTCATTTTTACAACAAAATTTACAAAGCCATTTTTTTTAGGGACCACCTCACATTTGAAGTCACTTTGAGGGGTCTACATGACAGAAAATACCCAAAAGTGACACCATTCTAAAAACTGCACCCCTCAAGGTACTCAAAACCACATTCAAGAAGTTTATTAACCCTTCAGGTGCTTCACAGGAACTAAAGCAACGTGGAAGGAAAAAATGAATATTTAACTTTTTAGCCACAAAAATGATCTTTTACAAACTTTTTTTTTATTTTCACAAGGGTAAAAGGAGAAAATGGACAGATAAGGTTGTTATGCAATTTCTCCTGAGTACGCCAATACCCCATATGTGGGGAAAACCACTGTTTGGGCACACGGCAGAGCTCGTAAGGGAAGGAGCGCCGTTTGACTTTTTCAAACTAAAATTGGCTGGAGTTGAGATTGGACGCCATGTCGCGCTTGGAGAACCTCTGATGCGCCTAAACAGTGGAAACCCCCCACAAGTGACACCATTTTGGAAACTAGACCCCCTAAGGTACTTATCTAGATCTGTTGTGAGCACTTTGAACCCCCAAGTGTTTCACAAAAGTTTATAATGCCTTGGTGTGAAAAAAAAAAAAAAAAATTCCACAAAAATGATTTTTTAGTCCTAAATTTTTGAATTTTCCCAAGGAAATTGGACCCCAAAAGTTGTTGTCCAATTTGTCCTGAGTACGCTGATACCCCATATGTGGGGGTGGAAAACTGTTTGGGCGCACGGCAGGGCTTGGAAAGGAAGTAGTAACGTTTTGGAATGCAGACGTTGATGGGGGTCATGTTCCGTTTGCAGTGCCCCAGATGAGCCTAAACAGTGGAAATCCCCCACAAGTGACCCCATTTTGGAAACTAGACCCCCTAAGGAACTTATCTAGATCTTTGGTGAGCACTTTGAACCCCCAAGTGCTTCACACAAGTTTATAATGCCCGGGCATGAAAATAAAAAATCCTTTTTTTTCCCACAAAAATTATCTTTTAGTCACTAATTTTTTATTTTCCCAAGGGTATCAGGAGAAATTGGACCACATAAGTTGTTGTCCAATTTGTCCTGAGTACGCTGATGCCCCATATGTGGGGGGGAACCACTGTTTGGGCGCACGGCAGAGCTCGGAAGGGAAGGAGCACCATTTGACTTTTTCCAACCAAAATTGGCTGGAATTGAGATTGGATGCCATGTTGCATTTGGAGAGCCCCTGATGTGCCTAAACAGTGGAAACCCCCCACAAATGACCCCATTTGGGAAACTAGACCCCCTAAGGAACTTATCTAGATCTTTGGTGAGCAATTTGAACCCTCAAGTGCTTCACACAAGTTTATAACGTAGAGCCGTAAAATTTAAAAATCATATTTTTTCCACAAAAGTGATCTTTTCACCCAATTTTTATTTTTCCAAGGGTAACAAGACTCCAAAAGTTATTGTGCAATTTGTCCTGAGTACACTGATACCCCATATTTGGGGGTATACCACTGTTTGGGTGCATGGCAGAGTTTGGAAGGGAAGGAGCGCCGTCTGACTTTTTCAACGCAGAATTGGCTGGACGCCATGTCGTGTTTGGAGAGCTCCTGATCTGCCTAAACAGTGGAAACCCCTCACAAATGATACCATTTTGGAAACTAGACCCCTCAAGGAACTTATCTAGATGTGTGGTGAGAACTTTGAACCCCCAGGTGTTTCACTAAAGTTTATAACGTACAGCCTTAAAATAAAAAATCCTTTTTTTTTTTTACAAAAATGATTTTTTCGCCCCCAATATTTTATTTTCACAAGGGTAACAGAAGAAATTGGAACCCAAAAGTTGTTGTCCAATTTGTCCTGAGTACGCTGATACCCAATATGTAGGAGAAAACTACTGTATGGGTGCACGTCAGGGCTCGGAAGGGAAGTAGTGACGTTTTGGATTGCAGACTTTGATGGAATGGTCTGGGGGCGTCATGTCGCATTTGGAGAGCCCCTGATACGCCTAAACAGTGGAAACCCCCACAAGTGACCCCATTTTGGAAAATAGACCCCACAAGGAACTTATCTAGATGTGTGGTGAGCACTTTGAACCCCGAAATGCTTCACAGAAGTTTATAACGCACAGCCGTAAAAATAAAAAATCCTTTTTTTTTTACAAAAATGATTTTTTCGCCCCCAATATTTATTTTCACAAGGGTAACAGGAGAAATTGGACCCCAAAAGTTGTTGTCCAATTTGTCCTGAGTACGCTGATACCCAATATGTGGGAGAAAACTACTGTATGGGCGCATGTCAGGGCTCGGAAAGGGAAGTAGTGACGTTTTGGATTGCAGACTTTGATGGAATGGTCTGGGGGCGTCATGTCGCATTTGGAGAGCCCCTGATGCGCCTAAACAGTGGAAACCCCCCACAAGTGACCCCATTTTGGAAAATAGACCCCACAAGGAACTTACCTAGATGTGTGGTGAGCACTTTGAACCCCGAAGTGCTTCACAGAAGTTTATAACGCACAGCCGTAAAAATAAAAAATCCTGGACAACAACTTTTGGGGTCCAATTTCTCCTGTTACCCTTGTGAAAATAAAATATTGGGGGCGAAAAAATCAAAGTCTGCAATCCAAAACGTCACTACTTCCCTTTCCGAGCCCTGACATGCGCCCATACAGTAGTTTTCTCCCACATATTGGGTATCAGCGTACTCAGGACAAATTGGACAACAACTTTTGGGGTCCAATTTCTCCTGTTACCCTTGTGAAAATAAAATATTGGGGGCGAAAAAATCATTTTTGTAAAAAAAAAAAGGATTTTTTATTTTTACGGCTGTGCGTTATAAACTTCTGTGAAGCATTTCGGGGTTCAAAGTGCTCACCACACATCTAGATAAGTTCCTTGTGGGGTCTATTTTCCAAAATGGGGTCACTTGTGGGGGGTTTCCACTGTTTAGGCGTATCAGGGGCTCTCCAAATGCGACATGACGCCCCCAGACCATTCCATCAAAGTCTGCAATCCAAAACGTCACTACTTCCCTTCCGAGCCC
Organism: Oophaga sylvatica; assembly: GCA_033576555.1. Taxonomy (NCBI): domain Eukaryota; kingdom Metazoa; phylum Chordata; class Amphibia; order Anura; family Dendrobatidae; genus Oophaga; species Oophaga sylvatica. The sequence continues at coordinate 237,806,372 of JARQOD010000005.1, forward strand.
TGACGTGCACCCATACAGTAGTTTTCTCCTACATATTGGGTATCAGCGTACTCAGGACAAATTGGACAACAACTTTTGGGTTCCAATTTCTTCTGTTACCCTTGTGAAAATAAAATATTGGGGGCGAAAAAATCATTTTCGCCCCCAATATTTTATTTTCACAAGGGTAACAGGAGAAATTGGACCCCAAAAGTTGTTGTCCAATTTGTCCTGAGTACGCTGATACCCAATATGTGGGAGAAAACTACTGTATGGGCGCATGTCAGGGCTCGGAAAGGGAAGTAGTGACGTTTTGGATTGCAGACTTTGATGGAATGGTCTGGGGGCGTCATGTCGCATTTGGAGAGCCCCTGATGCGCCTAAACAGTGGAAATCCCCAACAAGTGACCCCATTTTGGAAAATAGACCCCACAAGGAACTTATTTAGATGTGTGGTGAGCGCTATGAAGCCCCAAGTGCTTCACAGAAGTTTATAATGTACAGCCGTTAAAAACAAAAAAATCTTATTTTTTTTACAAAAATAATATTTTCGCCCCCAGTTTTTTATTTTCCCAAGGGTAACAGAAGAAATAGGACAAATTTCACAATAACTCTTGGGGTCCAGAGTACGCTGATACCCCATATGTGGGGATAAACTACTGTTTGGACGCATGGCAGAGCTCAGAAGTGAAGGAACACCGTTTGACTTTTTCAACGCAGAATTGGATGGAATGGAGATCAGACGCCATGTCACATTTGGAGAGCCCCTGATGTGCCTAAACAGCGGAAACCCCCCAATTCTAACTCCAACCCTAACCCCAACACACCCCTAACCCTAGTCCCAACCCTAATCCCAACCCTAACCCTAATCCTAACTCTAACCCTAATCCTAACTTTAGCGCCAACCCTAACCCTAACTTTAGCCGAAACCCTAACCCTAACCCTAATGGGAAAATGGAAATAAATACATTTTTTTTATTTTATTATTTTTCCCTAACTAAGGGGGTGATAAAGGGGGGTTTGATTTACTATTTATAGCGGTTTTTATGATTGGCAGCTGTCACGCTAAAAGACGCTTTTTATTGCAAAAAGTAGTTTTTTGCATCGCCACATTTTGAGAGCTATAATTTTTGCATATTTTGGCCCACAATGTCATGTGAGGTCTTAATTTTTGCGGGACGAGGTGACGCTTTTATTGGTACCATTTTTGAGCACGTGACATTTTTTAATCGCTTTTTATTTCGATTTTTGGGAGGTTAGAATGAACAAAAATCAGCAATTCATGAATTTCTTTTGGGTGAGGCGTTTTTATTGTTCCGCGTGTGGTAAAATCGATAAAGCAGTTTTATTCTTCGGGTCAGTACGATTATGGCGATACCTCATTTATATAATTTTTTTATGTCTTGGCGCTTTTATAGAATAAAAACAATTTTATATAAAAAATAATTATTTTTGCATCGCTTTATTCTGCGAGCTATAACTTTTTTATTTTTTTGCTGATGATGCTGTGTGATGCTCGTTTTTTGCGGGACAAGATGACGTTTTCAGCGGTACCATGTTTATTTATATCTGTCTTTTTGATCGCGTGTTATTCCACTTTTTGTTCAGCGGTATGATGATAAAGCACTGATTTTTTGCTTCGTTTTTATTTTTTATTTTTTAAGGGATTCACAAAAGGGGTTAACTAGTGGGACAGTTTTATAGGGGGGGTCGTTACGGACGCGGCGATACCATATATGTGTACTTTTATTGTTTTATTTTTTTTATTTACAATAAGTAATGAATTTATTGGGGAATATATATATATATATTTTTTTTTATTTTGGATTTTTTTTTACACATGTTTATTTTTACTTTTTTTTACTTTTTTACTTTGTCCCAGGGTGGGACATCACAGTATTTTATCAGATCGCTGGTGTGACAGTGTGCACAGCACTCTGTCACACCAGCGATCGCTCAGGCAGCGCAGGACGCTTCCTCATGCCTGCTCTCGGCAGGCACTGAGGAAGCCGCCTCCCTCCAGGACCCCAGCGCCATCTTGGATCCGGGTCCTGGGAGGGAGGAAGCCCTCAGAGCAGCCGATCACATCGCGCTGCTCTGAGGGTCTCAGGGGGGCGCGCAGGGAGCCCCCACCCTGCGCGATCCTCCCCTGTGCCCCCAGTACACCGCGATCATGTTTGATGCGGTGTGCAAGGGGTTAATGTGCCGGGAGCGGTCCGTGACCGCTCCTGACACACAGTCACAAGGTGTCAGCTGTGATAATCAGCTGACACCCGGCGGCGATTAGCTCCTCGGGGAGCGCAGCTAATCGCCTATGACGTACTATCCCGTCCATGGTCAGAATGGCACGGGTTTTATGGACGGGATAGTACGTCTAATGTCAGAGAGGGGTTAAGGGTTTTTCTTCTTAAAATAATTCTAATTATTTAAATCTACGCTTCACAGTTACTAGACCCTCTGCCCAGATTTCCTTTTTGGATGTTATTTTGAAAGGCAATCCTCTGACCAATAAGGTCAAGACATCCCTTTTTTGAAAAGATGTTTCAGGGAACACCATACTTCTTTCTATCAGTTCACATCCTCACCATGTCGCTCAAGCAATACCATTCAAGCCTGCCAAACGCATCTGCTCCACCGAGGATGTGATCTTCAAGAAAAGATTAATCACTTGGGGTTACAGTAGTTCCAATTTCAAACATGCTCTAACAAAGGTCTCTAGGAAATCTATGTCTGAACTATTGTCTAAGAGAGATCCTGTGGTAGTTGATGATTATTCCATCATTACCTTTTCAACCTCTTTCAGCCCCCAATTCAATGCAATAAAGAGGATTATCCTGCAATATGTACCTGTCATGAACCAGGACACCACCCTGCGCACCATTTTGACCAATGGGTGCAGGTTGGTTGCTAAGAGAGGTCTCACCTTAGGTAATAAAACAGGAACTTTATTGACACAAAAGATAAAAACATTAAAACAATGTAAACCCCGCATGGTGCCCCTACCATCACAATAGCCAATGTACAGATCAAAATAAGGCAATAATCCACGAGAAAATATATGCAATGCCATAAATAAAAAAAACACAATCAATTGAACTAGTGCAAATTGCCCAAGGATGAGCATATATGAGAGGTGGGCTTCCCGGCCGCTGGGCCATGCTTCCACCATGGTCGCACTATATGGACCTTCATCCAGCATCTGCCACTATTTTGCTGCATTTTAAGGACCCTTCATTCAGGACTTGCTGCACGTGAGCCATACTGTGCCTATTCTTGGCTCTTTGCAGTCACTGCATTTGTGCACCCTGGGTTTATAGGACCACCGTTATCCCTGACTTTTTATGCTTATTTACTATAGTGACAGCTTGTCTCTTTCTAACTTTTTTTGATCCACTGGGGTTTTAGGGCATTATCCTTAGGCATCAGGTACAACTGTTCCTTGTAGGTCAGGGCTTACATATAGGTTCTTCAGTTATTTCTTTCAGGTGGGTCATTCCACCCAGGTTCCTTACATCCTCCTTGTGGGGCAATATGGTGTTGTATTTACAGGCTCTCGCTCATATATGCTCATCCTTGGGCAATTTGCACTAGTTTAATTGATTGTGTTTTTTTAAGTATTGCATTGCATATATTTTCTCGTGGATTATTGCCTTATTTTGATCTGTACATTGGCTATTGTGATGGTAGAGGGCACCATGCGGGGTTTACATTGTTTTAATGTTTTTATCTTTTGTGTCAATAAAGTTCCTGTTTCTATTTATCACATTATTGTGGTGTGCATTATCTATAGTGGTCTTCTTTTTCTTTTTTCTTGCCATTTTTATGGACCACTTTTTTTGCACCCCTTTTGCAATGTGATTTGTATCATTGCTGTGCACCATAACTTCTATTTAGTCACCTTAGGTAATATGCTATATCCGAGCATGTTAAAAATGTCTCCCCCTTCCTCCACTTGGTTAACAGTGAAGGAGTTTTATAAATGTGCTGGGTTTAAATGTAATGTTTGTCGATTTGACCGGGACAGAACAAGTTCAATCACCATTTCTCCCAATATTCAATCCACAATTATTTCACTCATTAACTGTAATTCTAAATATGTCGTCTATTGTATAATATGCGATACTTGCAGAAGACCAATAGATAATGCCAGAAGCGTCTTACCTGAGCCAAAGAGAAAAAGTACTGGACTGTTACTCAGTGATCCAACGTGTTGTTTTCAGATGTAAGTTAATTTTGCATTTCAAGTTCCCAGAGTCTGGAGGAAGAGTGGAGAGGCACACAATCCAAGCTGCTTGAGGTCTAGTGTGAAGTTTCCACAATCAGTGATGGTTTGGGGAGCCATATCATCTGCTGGTGTAGCTCCACTGTGTTTTATCAAGACCAAAATCAGCACAGCCGCCTACCAGGAAATTTTAGAGCACTTCATGCTTCCCTCTGCCAACAAGCTGTTTGGAGATGGAAATGTCATTCTCCAGCAGGACTTGGCACCTGTCCACACTGCTAAAAGTACCAATACCTGGTTTAAAAACAACAGTTACTCATGTGCTTGATTGGCCAGCAAATTCGCCAGACCTTAACTCCATAGAGAATCTGTGGGGAATTGTCAAGAGGAAGATCAGATACACCAGAATCAACAATGCAGACAAGCTAAAGGCTGCTATCAAAGCAACCTGGGCTTCCATAACACCTCAGCAGTGCCACAGGCTGATTGCCTCCATGCCATAATTATTCTAGAATAATATATATATTTATATATATATATATATATATATAACAAGGGATTATATATATATATATATATATATATATATATATGGATATAGGGGTTAATGCAGGAGTACAGGCTATGCAGTGCCTACTGAGTAATGGGTTACAGTGGGTAAGTGAATATTCAGCCAATGTGCTCATCATGGTGCCAAAATGGAGAAAGACAGAGAGCACATATCTCTTGGGGTTTTAAGTCTAGCAGCCAAGAGGGGCATGTCCAGTCCCAGATGTGGGGAATGATGTCACCAGTCTATTGTATTTTTCCCCACCCACTGGTTAAGGTTCACCACCCCATCCTGATTAAACCTGTTCCAGCACATGGACTGAACATTCTATTGTCTCCCTCCTCCCTCCCTCAGCAACCACACCGTGGTAAACATCAGAGAGGACAAATTCATGTGAAATACATGGAGGGGATTATTTATACAGTGGGGAAAATCAGTATTTGATACGCTGCCAATTTTGAAAGTTTTCCCACCTACAAGGAATGGAGCGGTCTGTAATTTTTATAGTAGCTACTCTTGAACTGTAAGAGATAGAATCTTAAAAAAATCCAGAAAATCACATGGTATGATTTTTACATAATTATTTTGCATTTTATTGCATGAAATAAGTATTTGACCACCTGCCAACTTGTTAGTTTTTCTTTAAGAAGTCTTTCTATTCTGCACCTATTTGAACTAGTTACTAGAGCTAAGCAAACCTTTCAAGATTCGGTTCAGTTCGGCTCGGCAAACGTCCAGATGTTCACCGAACATGTTCGGTGAACGGTTCAAATAACAAATCTGAACCCAATTGAATTCAGTAGGAGGCAAAACGAAATACATAGACAATACCTTCAGGGGGTGGCAAAAAAGCTAAATTATGGGCAGACAGCAGGAAAAATTACATAAACTGACTCATCAATTATGCTATAAATAAATAATAAAAAAGAATTGCCATAGGTTCCCGTGTCAGCAAGGCAGGTTATAAGAATAGAGGGATCCCCACTCTGTTTTTTAAATATTTAAATAAATAGGTTAAAAAAATGGTGTGGTGTTTCCCCCTCATTTTTTGACAACCAGCCAAGCTAAAGCAGACAGATGGTAGCTGGTATTCTCAGACTGGCAAGGAGCCATGGATATTGGCCCCCAGCCTAAAAATAGCAACCTGCTACCCATTGCATGCATATATATATATATATAAATATATATATATTTGCATACATGGGCTAACATGCTATATATATATATAATACAGGGTGGGCCATGTATATGGATATACCTAAATAAAATGGGAATAGTTGGTGATATCAATTTCCTGTTTGTGGCACATTAGTATATGGGAGGGAGAAAACTTTTAAAGATGGGTGGTGACCATGGCGGCCAGTTTGAAGTCGGCCATTTTGGATCCAACTTTATTTTTCCAACGGGAAGAGGGTCATATGACACATCAAACTTATTGAGAATTTCGCAAGAAAAACATTGGTGTGCTTGGTTTTACTGTGACTTTATTGTTTCATGAGTTATTTACAAGTTTCTCTTTGTTTACAGCCATTGACATGTCGCAGAGGTTAACATGTGAGGAGCAGATAGAAATTGTGTTGATGTATGGTGAACGCAGTACCTGGTCTCTGCAGCAGATTTCAATACAAGATACCCTATGCAAGAAAACTGTCACCATTCCCATTTCATTTAGGTGTGTCCATATAAAAAGCCCACCCAAAAAAGTTTGCCTCATCACTGAACATAATGTTCTGTGTAAACAGAGGATCCTGTTCCAATTTTTGTTTTGCCTATTTTGCAAATTCAGCGTGCCGATCTGGCATCAGTCGAACATCCCTTCGGCAGATATTAGCTACTCACAAATGGCACCCTTACAAAATCCAGCTGCTGCAGCATCTCAACAAGGATGACCCAGATCGGCGCGCTGAATTTACAGAATGGGCAAAACAAAAATTGGAACACTTGGAACAGAATGATCTATTCCAAGTGTTTATTTCTGTTAATGTTGATGATTATGGCTTACAGCCAATGAAAACCCAAAAGCAACCCAAAAGCAACCTAGGCTTCCATAACATCTCAGCAGTGCCACAGGCTGATCGCCTCCATGCCACACCGCATTAATGCAATTGATGTAAAAGGAGCCCCTACCAAGTATTAAGTGCATTTACTGAACATACATTTCAGTAGGCCAACATTTTGGATTTTAATATCATTTTTTTATGCTGGTGTTATAAAGTATTCTAATTTACTTTGATCATGACTATTGGGTTTTCATTGGCTGTAAGCCATAATCATTAACATTAACTGAAATAAACACTTGAAATACATCACTCTGTTTGTAATGACTCTATAAAATATATGAGTTTCACTTTTTGTGTAGAAGAACAGATATAAATGAACTTTTTGATGATATTCTAATTTTGTGAGATGCACCTGTATATATATTTTCTACAGCTGGTATCTTGTTGGCTATACTCCTTAGATAAGGGTGATGAAGAGCAACCTCTGGTGCTGGGATCTCCTCTCTATTGGATATTATCTGGTTGCACTTGATAAGTGAGGCTAAGAGTCTAACCACAATGTTCTCAAGAGAAGCTACTATGAGCCCACTGGCTGTTCTCCTAGAGACCTCAGTAACTCTACTACAGGTACCCAAGGTGGAAGGGTAAGATTTTCTCTTTAAGTTTAACAGATCAAAGAGTTCTGACCTTGTAAGTCATAGAATCATAGAATGATAGAATGTTAGAGTTGGAAGGGACCTCAAGGGTCATCGTGTCCAACTCCTTGCTCAATGCAGCGCAGGATTCCCTTAACCATCTCAGGCAGATGTCTGTCCATACTTTATTTGAAGACTTCCATTGAAGGAGAACTCACCACCTCTCGCGGTAGCCTATTCCACTCATTGATCTGTTGCTCTAATTGTTTAGTATGGCGTATACCTTTATGGTTTTCTCTGGTTAACTCTCAAGATATACTTTCACCAGACATATCTTTGGACGGGAGTGTTCCATAGGTCCTCTCCACAGACGTCTGCATAAAGAAGGTACCATGGTAGGACTTGCAGCTTTGATCCTCCCTGCCATGCTTTGTGGTGAGAGAAGGTGTAAGTGGTGCAGGGTTAGGTTGGGATGATGAAGTGCTTATACATGGCCCTCACCTTCGCATTCTAAACACTTAATGGAAATTTTACGGTCTTTAGCAAAGTGTTCAGTAGAAGCACAACATCTGAAACACACCCCAACATTTCTTTACAAGTTCCATGTGTTCCTGGAGAGATTTCTTTTATAAGCCAATGTACTTCTTTAGGGATGGGACACAGGCGATCAGTATTGTCATCTATTTCACCTTGATTGCTCTTGTCTTGAGCTGATGTAAGTGATGAAAGAATATCAGTATTTTTCACTGACATTGGATCTCTGTGTTTTCTGTTGTTATAACATGGACTCTCATACGTAGGAGATGAACCAGGGCCGTTGGGTTTTCCATAGGAAAAACTTTGGTCAGTCTTATAGCCTGCAGTATTCTTGATAAGCTCACAGAAATAAGAAAAAGAGACTTGATTTTCTCTTTTGTATCTTGACCCAAGTGTGGTCCACATTTCTTGAATATTGTATGGTAGCTTAGAAATATTGGGTTTACACCACGATCTGTGTCTAGATAGCTGAGGCCAGGTAGGTGCATGACTGCTTTGGCCAGCTGGAGCTCTGTCACTGAGCTCTTCGATTTTTGAACTGTCCTTACTTGATAGCTTCAGAAAATGCTGTAGTCGCATGAACAGTGCATTCTCTATAACTTCAGAACTGCCAAAGCTTCGTTCTGGTCTCTCCTGTGCAGCCATGATATCAGCCACTGTACTATTGATGTACAAAAATTTGAGTTTCATGTCTTTCTCTGTGGATTGTGGTCCAAGCCACCTGATCAGCAGTAATGCCTGTTGCACAGCTTCTGAATCCACATCTTTGCAGAGGAAACTTCACAGAGCAAGTTGCATGGGATAACAAGTGTTTACTTCTCTGAACGTGAGGTAAAAGAATAATGCACAGACATTACAGCATTGCATCAGCAAAAACAGGAACAAAACGAAAGTGAAACTAAAAAAAAGAGACTAATTCTTACACAATACATTAAAGAAGGAAACATTACACAACATCGCCATCTACTGTCAGGTCAGCATAAAGTCCTCCTTTTACTTATAATAAGTTCTGCTCTGTTGCATATGACAACAATGCCGAGGTAACTAATTACAGTTGTAAAGGCACATTTCCAACCTCTATAATTTTCAGGTTGTTCAATCACTAGAAGTTTTTCTCCATGTGCACGGAAATCTCTCTGATATTCAATTTGTCAACAGACAATTAAGATGATCACATAGCTTTAGTGTAACCATAACAGAACCTCGTGAGACCGGTCTTAGTAAGTTTGTGGAAAACCATGTACTTTGCAAAATCTAACATGTCAGCATTCTATAATTTTGGAAACACAATTGCTGGCTGAGTAGTGCCACTCATACGATTTGTAGTGTCTCTGACCTAGAGACACGGGAAAATATGGCTCAGCATAGGCATTTAATCCAGTAACTGGTTTAATGTGCATAGTTTCTGCCACGTGTTGAACTGGAACTATGTGGGGTACGTGGCCGCAGTCCTGGCAGGAACCGCTGCACAATGGGTAATTAATTAACCTCATAACTTATTGATTATATTTCTATGTACAATGCATACCTGAATGAAACATATGCTACCTGATCATAAATCGTTTATAGCAACATGTTGGTCTAGATAATTTTCCATGCCACATACTGTATGAACTCAGGAATACATACTGATTAATTATAATCATTATTCTATCATGTTGTTGTTTACTAAATCATGCTTATAATAGATTAAACAGGTAGGATCCTGACCATAGCCTCCAGCTTTCTTATTCACCTTTTTGGATCAAAAACCTTATGTACCCATATATAAAAAAAAAAATTCTAAAATTTGTGTGTATTGTAAATACAAAAAAACTTTTTCATGTATAAATAAAATTGCATATTGTTACACAGTGGCGTAACTAGAAATGGCGGGCCCCACAGCAAAATTTTGAACGGGGCCCCCTCTCCCAAACGGGCGGCGGGGGGGCGGGGTTCTGATAGTGGGCGGAGCCAATAGCAGTGGGCGGAGCAAATCACAGCAATTCTCTAGGCCCAAAAAATACTCTTCAGTCTCATAACGGCCAGCTTTTTGCCCAAATCAGAGCTGTATTTAAAGCAGACATTATGGAAACACAATATAATATAATGGACTGGTAGCAATGCAGCCCCCTTATGCTACCATTACTAGTAACCATGTCCCGCATAACTATTAATGCAGGCACATTATGCCCCCATAACTAGTAATAAGCCCTCTTATTCTCCCATCAGTAGTAATGTGCCCCTCAAGTAGTAATGCAGCCAAGAATGCAGAGTTATCACTCACACAGTATGTGCCCCCGTTAATCTTCGGTGGTATCTTCAGCTCCACAGTGGAGCACACTCACCACCAGTCTTCACCCTTCTGGGCGCCGCCGACGAGTGACGTCAACAGCGTGATCACATGACATGATCACGCTGCAGACGTCGCTCTGACCCGGCGGTCAGAGCTTCAATTGTACTGGCGTCTGTATAGACACCAGTGCAATTGATTCCTGGGAGACGGCACGCAGCAGCTTCTCTGCGCCGGCTGTCAGCATGACAGCCAGCACAGGGAACCGCCGACTCTCAGGCCATGGGCGGCGGAACACAGCCGCAGGGGAGACAGCTGCAGCAGGGACGGGCCCCCTGCTAGCCCGGGCCCTATGGCAGCTGCTTCCCCTGCTTCCACGATAGTTCCGCCCCTGTTGTTATATATAATGACTCAGATCGTCCTTTTGTAGCAAAATCTATGGATGTCTGGAATATGTTGACTTGCATATTGGTTTGCATGTGGACATCTGTGCATAAAGTTTTCTGTGCTGCAAGACCCTAATATGCTCTGGTATGTGAAGATGATTCAAGGTAATGAATTGGCAGTGCGTTGTACCAACATTGAATGTATTATGCAATAGAAGGTTCTGCGTCCTGGTGCTTTGGAGAAATGTTTATACTCTTAGGAACAATTGAACCAATCAATAGTTCACTAGTTTGGCATAGTACGTTGTCTACGAGGGTCTTCTGCATCTATTTCACTTAAACTGTTGCTGTCTTTTTGACTCCCACTGGTACCTTGTTCCAGGACCTCTAACTTAGAAATGGCTCTAGCATGCTCACATTCCTTATCTAGAGAAATTCCTTTTCCCTGTCTCTTCCTTCCTTCTCTCTAGAGCTTCTATTTCTCTTTTTTTGTGAGCTGCATTTGTTTTCAACTCATTTTTCCTTTACTGCCTCAGCTGCTGCACTCAATTCCAGCTCTACAGTTTTCTGTGCTGTGCTCAATTCCAATTCAGTCTTCTTTTGTGCAAAGGCAGCTTGTATCTTACTATCATCTGCTTCTGCATGTGCTCTTACAAACTGCTCTCTGAAAGTTGAATATTTCGAAAAACTTGACTTAGATGATCACTTTGACTGCTTGGTGGACCCAAAATGCCAGATGATGCTGTAATGTTCTGCTGCAGGGGGTGCTGGTGAGGGAGGAGAGGTTGCACACACACAGTGTAGTAACACAGAGCAGAAGCACAGGTGTCACAGGTAGCGAAAGAGTGGTCAGACAAGCCGAAGTCAGAAACTGTCAGAAGCAGTACCACAGGTCACAGCAATGCACGTAGTGAGAAACAAGCCAGAAGTCAGCCTACCGGGAACGTAGTATCCAAGACGTGAGACATAAGATGTAGTCAGGGTACAAACCAGTGAGTCAGAGCCAGTCGGGGAGCATGGTATCAGAGACGGAAAACAAAAGGCAGAGTCCAGAGATCAGGCCATGTCATACACAACTATGGTAAGTCAGAGGGTATATGGGTCTGCGGCTCTAGCCTAGAAGCATGAACTATAGCTGACGCTGGCCCGCAGGATGCAGAGGACTGAAATAGCCCAGCCAGCTCCAAAACGAGGAAGAGGGATTAACCCCCGCATGATCAGTTCAGAGAGAAACAGCAGAAAACAAACTCTGGACTGGATCATGACAGATGCCTCTAGTATTTGTGCAATTTTTGCTGTTGTCTTAGGCCTAAATATCACTTACTGTGAGGTATCTCACAGAATTAAGTTGCTGAAAACTTTGCAGTTCTTTTAGAGAATCCTGTGTATTAAGTTTCTTCAGAGTTATAACATATTCCTGGCTTGTCCTTGCATATAATTCATATGCTGTCACACAGAGGACAGTGTGTGAGCCAGCGCTGTGACCGGTGGTGAAAAGGTTACCGCCAGTAAAGTGTCAGCTAATGACTACTACTCTCATCATCATATGCCTGGTCTCGCTGAAAGCAGCGAGAGCAGAGAAAGCTGATGGGAGTATTCACCAGCCAGCACCTGTGCATAGTAAGAAAGATGTCAGTGAGATACATAATTAGAGCACTGCATGTGTAGCTTACTGTACATGTATGTAGCTAATAAAGAAAAAAAAGAAAATAGGTGTGGTTTATGTCTTATTTTAATAACCAGCTGAGGGAAAGCTGGGGGCTGGTATTATTATTCTGAGAAGGGGACAATAAATATGGAGCTCCTTAGGCTATTAATATGATCTCTCAGCTTTCTGCATAGCCTTTACTGGTTATTAAAAAATGTCATGGGGTCACCTGATTTTTAATACCCATCAAAGATTAACCAGACAGGTGTGAGCTGATATTAATAGGCTGCAAAGGGACCATGGATATTGGCCCCTTTCCGACAAATAACACCAGCACCATCCCAGAAATGGCACATCCCTCAGATGCACCAATTCTGGAGCTTAGCCTCAGCTATTCCCTTTTGCCCTGGTGCATTGACCAGTGGCGTAATGGTTTTGGGTTTGATGTCAGGTGTGTAAAGTCCGCTGACATCAAGCCCAGAGATTAGCAATGGATTGTCATCTATCAGACATGCCTTTACTAACCCTGTAGACAAAAGTAATAAACAACACACAAGTTCTTTAATTGTAAAAAAGCCCTTACCGTCCCTCTTTTACCCATTTATTATCCCTAAAAAATCAAATATTCCAAAGGGGTTTTCCGTAAATCTGTCCCATTATGATCCCCAATTCTGCTACATCTGGATGGTGTGTTAAGCATTGCCATCAGTAATGTGACTGGTCAGCACACCAGCTGGAACACACCAACAGTAGCATGTGAATCCAGCTGCTGCACAGAGCGCTGACTTCAGTAAGGTTATCGCAGTTCATAGCGGATGAACTGGGGTAAACTTACTGACATCACTGCTCGCAGTGTGACAAATTTGTCAAGCTGCAAACGGTGACGTCAATAAGGTTACCGTAATTCATAGGATATGAATTGCGATAACCTCACTGATGTCAGTGTTCATCGCCGAAGCCAGTTTCACATGCTACTGTCAGCGTGTTCTGGCTGTCTTGCTGAGCAGTCTCATTACTGATGTCACCACTCAGCACTGCATCAGGATGTAACATAGTTGGGGATTAGATGATTTGATTTTTTTAATTAATAAATGGGTAAAAGAGTGTTAAGGAGTGCTTTGTACAAATATAGGACATTTGTCTGTGTGTGTTTTTTGCTTTAAAGTTATGGAGTTAGTAATGGGGGTGTCTTATAGACGCCTCTCCATTACTAACCCCTGGGCTTGATGTCAGCTGACATTACAAAGCTGACATCAACCCCAAAATATTACCTTGATTGCCAATGCACCAGGGCAAGCGAGAAGAGTCAGGCAGACGGCCAGAATTGGCACATCTAATAAATACACCTTTTCTGGGGCAGCTGCGGGGCTGCTATTTTTAGGCTGGGAGGGTAAAATATTCATGGATCTTCCCAGCCTGAGAATACCAGCCCACAGCTTCTTTACCTTGGTTGTTTATCAAAAATAGGGTTACCACACGTCATTTTTTCATTTATTTACTTACTTTACTAAATACTAAATGAAAAATACTAATAAATACTAATAAATAGATGAAAAAAACAAAGTGCGGTCCCCCTTATTTTTAACCCCTTCTGACGTACTATTCCGTCCAGGTGACCTGGGCCCGTATGATGGTGGACGAGATAGTACGTCATACGCGATCAGCTGCGCTTACGGGGAGAGCGCAGCTGACCGCGGCCGGGTGTCAGCTGATTATCACAGCTGACACCCAGCAGTATGTGCCAGGAGTGATCAGGGACCGCTCCTGACACTTTAACCCTGGCACACTGCGGTCAAACATGATCACAGTGTTCTGGCGCATAGGGAAGCTTCGGGCAGGGAGGGGGCTAACTGCGTGCTTCCCTGAGACCCACAGAACAAAGCGATGTGATTGCGTTGCTCCGAGAGCCTCCTCCCTGTAGACCCCCAGATCCAAGATGGCTGCGGGTCCTTCCAGGTCCTGCAGGGAGGTAGCTTGTCAGTGCCTGCTGAGAGCAGGCGCTGAGAAGCCTCCTGCACTGCCTTTCAGATCGCTGATCTGACACAGTGCTGTGCAAAATGTCAGATCAGCGATCTGAAACTTTATAGTGATGTCCCACCCTGGGACAAAGTAAAAAAGTATAAAAAAAAATTAACATGTGTAAAAATAATTTAAAAAAAATCCTCAATAAATTCATTTCTTTATGTAAATAAAAAAAACAATAAAAGTACACATATTTAGTATTGTCGCGTCCGTAACAACACGCCCTATAAAACTGTCCCACTAGTTAACCCCTTTAGTGAACCCCTTGAAAAAAATAAAAACCAAGGCAAAAAACAGTGCTTTATCATCAAACCACCGAACAAAAACTGGAATAACACGTGATCAAAAAGATGGATATAAATAAACATGGTACCGCTGAAAACATCATCTTGTCCCACAATAAATGAGCCACCATACAGCGTCATCAACAAAAAAATAAAAAAGTTATAGCTCGCAGAATAAAGCGATGCAAAAATAATTATTTTTTATATAAAATTGTTTTTATTGTATAAAAGCTCCAAAACAAAAAAAATATAAATGAGGTATCACTATCATCATACTAACCCGAAGAATAAAACTGCTTTATCAATTTTACCACACAAGGAACGGTATAAAGGCCCCCCAAAAGAAATTCATGAATTGCTGGTTTTAGTTCATTCTGCCTCCCAAAAATCATAATAAAAAGCGATCAAAAAATGCCATGTGCCCAAAAATGGTACCAATAAAAACGTCAACTCGTCCCGCAAAAAATAAGACCTCACATGACTCTGTGGGCCAAAATATGGAAAAATTATAGCTCTCAAAATGTGGTGATGCAAAAACTATTTTTTGCACTAAAAAGCGTCTTTTAGCATGTGACAGCAGCCAAACATAAAAACCCACTATAAATAGTAAATCCACCCCCCTTTATCACCCCCTTAGTTATGGAAAAATAATAAAATTAAAAAAATGTATTTATTTCCATTTTCCCTTTAGGGTAAGGTTAGCGTTAGGGTTAGTGCTAGGGTTAGGGTTGGGATTAGGGTTAGGGCTAAGGTTAGGGTTGGGATTAGGGTTAGGGGTGTGTTGGGGTTAGGGTTGGAGTTAAAATTGGGGGCTTCCATTGTTTAGGCACATCAGGGGCTCTCCAAATGCGACATGGCGTCTGATCTCAATTTCAGCCAATTCTCCGTTGAAAAAGTCAAACGGTGCTCCTTCTCTTCTGAGCTCTGCCATGCACCAAAACAGTGGTTTACCCCCATATATGGGGTATCAGCATACTGAGGACAAATTGCACAATAACTCTTGGGTCCAATTTCTTCTGTTACACTTTGGAAAATAAAAAATTGGGGGCGAAAATATAATTTTTGTGGAAAAAAAATATGATTTTTTTATTTTTATGGCTCTACGTTATAAACTTCTGTGAAGCACATGGGGATTCAAAGTTCTCACCACACACCTGGGAAAATAAAAAAATTGGACTTGAAATAATTTTTTTGTGAAAAAAAGTTATATGTTAATTTTTTAAACATTCAAAAAATTCCTGTGGAGCACCTGAAGGTTAATAAACTTCTTGAATGTGGTTTTGAGCACCTTGAGAGGTGCAGTTTTTAGTATTACTTTTGGGTATTTCCTATCGTATAGATCCCTCAAAGTGACTTCAAATGTGATGTGGTCCCCCCAAAAAATGGTGTTGTAAAAATGAGAAATAGCTGGTTAACTTTTAACCCGTATAACTTCCTAACAAAAAAAAATTTGTGTCCAAAATTGTGCTGATGTAAAGTAGACATGTGGGAAATGTTACTTATTAAGTATTTTGTGTGCCATATCTCTGTGATTTAAGGGCATGAAAATTCAAAGTTGAAAAATTGCAAAATTTTCAACATTTTCACCAAATTTCCTTTTTTTTCCACAAATAAACGCAAGTTATATCAAAGAAATTTTATCACTAACATGAAGTACAATATGTCATGAGAAAACATTGTCAGAATCATCAGGATCCATGGAAGCGTTCCAGAGTTACTACCTCATAAATGGACAGTGATCAGAATTGTAAAAATTGGCCTGGTCATTAACATGCAAACCACCCTTGGGGGTAAAGGGGTTAATAACCAACAAAGGGAAAGCAGACAGCTGTGAGCTGGTCTTATTATGCTTGGCAGGGCCATGGATATTGGCCCCTTCTCAGCCTAATAAGACCAGCCCGCAGTCGCCCTAGAAATAGGGTATCCATTAGATGCGCCCATTCTGGCACTTAGCCTCAGCCCTTCCTGCTTGCCCTGGTGCATTGGCAATCAAGTTAATATTTTGGGGTTGATATGAGCTGTGTAATGTCCGCTGACATCAAATCCAGAAGTTAGCAATGGGACGGCGTCTATCAGACACAATCATTACTAACCCAATAAATAGAAAGAGAAAAAAACACACAGAAAAAAATCTTTATTTGAAAAACACAGAAAAAAACTTAATTTGAAAAAACTCCTCAACAATTTCCCTCTTTCCCACATTTATTAAATAGAAATAAATAACTAAAATACACACTAGTCGGCTGTAGTCCAAATGGAGGTCCCAGTCTTCTTCATCCAATTTATGGAGCTTTGTTCACTGCCACACCCGGCTGCTGTGAACTGAGGTGATGTCAGTAAGGTGTCTGTTTTACTTCCGCTTGTTCTAAAAAATAGAGGGGATCTTTTTTTTTTTTACATGGTTCGGCAGCCAGTAACAGCCATACAAATGATTGACATGGCTGTGATGGGGCCAGAAATGGCCACACAGGGAAAGCTTGTTGATTGGCTGCCCTGCAACATTTCAACAGACTTTGTTGCATGGGCGTACCCACCGTGGGGCGGGGGGACAGCTGCCCCCCCCAGAACAGCGTTGGCGAACTAGCACGCGTGCCAGAGAGGGCACGCAGAGCCCTTTCTGCCGGCTTGCATCATCGCCTGCCCTAACATGCTCCGTCCTTTCTCACACGGCATTCAGCGGCGCGGCTGGATGACATCATCATTCAGCTTGCTCCACTGTGGGCCAGTGAGAGGAAGCACCGGAGAAGAGGAGGAAGCGTGGGAGGACACTGCCAGCTCCGGACAGCTCAGAGCAGCGGTGAGTTGTGTGTTTGTGATGAGAGTAATGGGGAAGTGCGTGTGTGTGTATGATGGGAGGTGTGTGTGTGTGATGGGAGTGATGGAGAAGGCAATTATGGGAGTGATAGGGAGGGCAACGATGGGAGTGATGGAAAAATCAATGATGGGGATGATGGGAGTGATGGAGAAGGCAGTGATGGGGATGATGGGAGTGATGGAGAAGGGGATGATGGGAGTGATGGAGAATGCAGTGATGGGAATGATGGAGAAGGCAGTGATGGGGATGATGGGAGTGATGGAGAAGGGGATGATGGGAATAATGGAGAATGCAGTGATGGGAGTGATGGAGAAGGCAGTGATGGGGATGATGGGAGTGATGGATAAGGCAGTAATGTGGATGATGAGAGTGATGGAGAATGGGATGATGGGAGTGATGGAGAAGGCAGTGATGAGAGTGATGGAAAAGGCAATGATGGGAGTGATGCAGAAGGCAATAATGGGGATAATGGGAGAGATGGAGAAGGGGATGATCGGAGTGATGGAGAAAGCAATAATAGGAGTGATGGAAAAGGCAATGATGGGAGTGATGGAGAAGGCAATGATGGGAGTGATGGAGAAGGCAATAATGGGGATGATGGGAGGGATGGAGAAGTGTGTGTGTGATGGGAGTGATGGAGAAGGAAATGATGGGAGGGATGGAGAAGGCAATGGTGGGGATGATGGGAGTGATTGAAAAGGCAATGATTGGAGTGATGGAGAAGGCAATGATGGGGTGGTGGGGATAAGGCAATGATAGGGGTGACAGAAAAGGCAATGATGGTGGTGATCGAAAGGGCAATAATGGTGTGGTGAGGAGGAAATGATGGAAATGGTGGAATGGGCAATGATAAGGGTGTTGGGGAAAAGGCAATGATGGTGGTAGTGGAAAGGACAATGATGGTGGAAAGGGCAATGATGGGGATGATAGGGGAGGAAATGATGGAGGTGGTGGAATGGGCAATTTCTACATTTCTACATGAAGGTGATCAGGATGGGGCACATTTCTACATGCAGGAGCTCATTATGGTACAATACTACAAGAAGGGGATCATGATGGGGTACATTATTAAAAGAAGGGGACAATGATGGTGCATATTTCAGGGTGGAATCTGCTTGCATTCCATGCTAAAATCTATCTGTCTAAAAAGATGAAAATTAGAGCAGCACAAAGAAAGAGTCCAGGTGCAGAGCCCCCCAGGCAAATACCAAACCTCAATTATAGAAATCTAGAGAAATTGGAGGCAGCACACCATTTGTAGTAAAAAAAAATAGCTATTTAATAAGCCCAAAAAGTCTTGAAAAAGGTTCCTGTTGTTTGGAGCAAAATATCGCCTTTTAGGCTTATTAAATAGCTTTTTTTTTCACAACAAATGGTGTGCTGCCTCCAATTTCTCTAGATTTCTATCTATCTATCTATCTATTTATCTATCTATCTATGTATCTATGTATCTATCTATGTATCTATTTATCTATCTGATAGTCTTCATTTTTTTTCCCTAAAGATCAATCCAATTGGGCAGTGTTGAGTGGCTCAGTGTCAGTGTGTGATAAGCACGCATGAGCTTGAAGCCCCCCTGCTGAACAGAAGAGAAGTCTGCAAAGATAAGCTTAAAATCAATAAATGTTTACATAATAGAATTGATCATGGCGGTATTTCTCCTTGCATGTGGTATTATTGGTCTTGGTATAGGGGATTGTGTTGTGTATGGCGGTCATTTGTTCATTTTCGTTTCGTTTCATTCACCTTTTTCATTCTAAAATTTTACAACCTGAATGACCATGGCTTGTCCCCCCCTAGTTTTGATCCTGGGTACGCCCATGCTTTGTTGGGCTGTCAAACCCTAAGGGTACATTTCCACGTAGCGCAAACCATCAGTATTAGCTGCGGATTGAACGCCTTTAATCTGAAACGTCCAGATGTTCCAGCATAGTGGAGGGTATTTTATGAAATCCCATTTCCACTATGCGTCCGATTACTCGGGTGACACACCCGCTAAACCGGACATGCGGCGCATCTTTTCAGACCGCAGCATGTCTATTTACCTTGCAGCGACGCTCTGTCGCCGCAAGGTAAATAGCACAGTCCTATGTAGGGGTGCGGCAATTCCGGATATGTTCAATGAACACATCCAGATTCAGAAGGGGGCGGGGCTTTGGGCAGAACGGGTTTCCGCTCTGTCCAAAGCGCAGAGAATCCCGTACGTGGACACGTACCCTAACAGTAACACACACTTCTGAAGATTAGAGCATAGTAAATAAACAATGTATGCAATATTACTATGCTTTAATCTTGGTGCCGTGATAGGTTCAATGTATATTAAAACTACTGTTCCCAGTATTCTTAAAGGTATATACAGTTGGTGAGGAGAGTTATAATAGCATTGGGGCTTTAATCTGGATATAGAATTATTTTTTGTCTCCCTTGCCTGTAACTATATAGAATATGCTATAGTTGTCCCCTTTAAACAGAGTCCCATACATGACATTTCTGTTGGTATATATGTTTTTAATTTCTTTTTTTTTAATTAATAAAAATAAATGTTATCATGGACCCCTTCTTTCATTGAGGATTACAGTTCATTTTGTGTGTTAGAAGTTCATTGAAGTGCCTATCTTTAATTTCATGGAACTTTGGGACTAATTAATCAGAACTTTTCTGTAATTTTGTTCCATACCACAATAGCTTCAAAAAATAAAATGTTAACTGCAAACATATCACTTACCACCGTGTGACATTTTCTGAAATGTATATCTGAAAACAATAAATATCAATTTGATGTAAGATGCTAGCATTTACTTCAAAATTTTTAGTAGTTGCTATGGTGATTTCTGATAGTTGCAAGCAGATGCTGTGAGCAATAGTTATATTCCTATATCACACCTGTCAAGTGGGTGCCAAACCAGCATGCCTTTTGTAGCACTATACTGTTTTTGCTGCTTTGAAGTTTAGGTCTCATTACAGCTCCTGTAGAATAATTACAATATTTATGTTGTACTCTATGCTCCAATAATGACCTCCAGATATTATGCTAAAAGGCCTTATTCATTGTACAATAAGGCACGTTCACATTTATGTGACATCTGTAAATTTTGCATTCAAAAGAATTAATTTTTCTTAAAGGGATATTGTCATTTCAGTAAGTGATGGCATTGTTTAATGATTGCGGGGATGTGACCTCTGGGATCGTCTCTGACTCAGAGAATGAAGCAGAATAAAGCTCCTCACTGCAG
>JARQOD010000005.1:237827054-237899124 GCA_033576555.1 Oophaga sylvatica
GTTTGGGTGCATGGCAGAGTTTGGAAGGGAAGGAGCGCCGTCTGACTTTTTCAACGCAGAATTGGCTTGACGCCATGTCGTGTTTGGAGAGCTCCTGATCTGCCTAAACAGTGGAAACCCCCATAAATGACACCATTTTGGAAACTAGACCCCTCAAGGAACTTATCTAGATGTGTGGTGAGAACTTTGAACCCCCAGGTGTTTCACTAAAGTTTATAACGTACAGCCGTAAAATAAAAAATCTTTTTTTTTTTTACAAAAATGATTTTTTCGCCCCCAATATTTTATTTTCACAAGGGTAACAGAAGAAATTGAAACGCAAAAGTTGTTGTCCAATTTGTCCTGAGTACACTGATACCCAATATGTGGGCGAAAACTACTGTATGGGCACACGTCGGGGCTCGGAAGGGAAGTAGTGACGTTTTGGATTGCAGACTTTGATGGAATGGTCTGGGGGCGTCATGTCACATTTGAAGAGCCCCTGATGCACCTAAACAGTGGAAACCCCCCACAAGTGACCCCATTTTGGCAAATAGACCCCACAAGGAACTTATCTAGATGTGTGGTGAGCACTTTGAACCCCGAAGTGCTTCACAGAAGTTTATAACGCACAGCCGTAAAAATAAAAAATCTTTTTTTTTTTTACAAAAATGATTTTTTCGCCCCCAATATTTTATTTTCACAAGGGTAACAGGAGAAATTGGACCCCAAAAGTTGTTGTCCAATTTGTCCTGAGTACGCTGATACCCAATATGTGGGAGAAAACTACTGTATGGGCGCACGTCAGGGCTCGGAAGGGAAGTAGTGACGTTTTGGATTGCAGACTTTGATGGAATGGTCTGGGTGCGTCATGTCGCATTTGGAGAGCCCCTGATGCGCCTAAACAGTGGAAACCCCCCACAAGTGACCCCATTTTGGAAAATAGACCCCACAAGGAACTTATCTAGATGTGTGGTGAGCACTTTGAACCCGAAGTGCTTCACAGAAGTTTATAACGCACAGCCGTAAAATAAAAATTTTTTTTTTTTTTTTTTGCAAAAATGATTTTTTCGCCCCAATATTTTATTTTTACAAGGGTAACAGGAGAAATTGGACCCCAAAGTTGTTGCCCAATTTGTCCTGAGTACGCTGATACCCAATATGTGGGAGAAAACTACTGTATGGGTACACGTTGGGGCTCGGAAGGGAAGTAGTGACGTTTTGGATTGCAGACTTTGATGGAATGGTCTGGGGCGTCATGTCGCATTTGGAGTGCCCCTGATGCGCCTAAACAGTGGAAATCCCCAACAAGTGACCCCATTTTGGAAAATAGACCCCACAAGGAACTTATCTAGGTGTGTGGTGAGCGCTATGAAGCCCCAAGTGCTTCACAGAAGTTTATAATGTACAGCCGTAAAAACAAAAAAATAATTTTTTTTGTACAAAAATGATATTTTCGCCCCCAGTTTTTTATTTTCCCAGGGGTAACAGAAGAAATAGGACAAATTGCACAATAACTCTTGGGGTCCAGAGTACGCTGATACCCCATATGTGGGGATAAACTACTGTTTGGACGCATGGCAGAGCTCAGAAGTGAAGGAGCACCGTTTGACTTTTTCAACGCAGAATTGGCTGGAATTGAGATCAGACGCCATGTCACATTTGGAGAGCCCCTGATGTGCCTAAACAGCGGAAACCCCCCAATTCTAACTCCAACCCTAACCCCAACACACCCCTAACCCTAGTCCCAACCCTAACCACAAACCTAACCCTAACACACCCCTAATCCCAACCCTAACCCTAATCCTAACTTTAGCGCCAACCCTAACCCTAACTTTAGCCGCAACCCTAACCCTAACCCTAATGGGAAAATGGAAATAAATACATTTTTTTAATTTTATTATTTTTCCCTAACTAAGGGGGTGATAAAGGGGGGTTTGATTTACTATTTATAGCGGGTTTTTATGATTGGCAGCTGTCACGCTAAAAGACGCTTTGTATTGCAAAAATAGTTTTTTGCATCGCCACATTTTGAGAGCTATAATTTTTGCATATTTTGGCCCACAGTCATGTGAGGTCTTATTTTTTGCGGTACGAGTTGACGTTTTTATTTGTACCATTTTTGAGCAGATGACATTTTTTGATCGCTTTTTATTTCGATTTTTGGGAGGTTAGAATGAACAAAAATCAGCAATTCATGAATTTCTTTTGGGGGAGGCGTTTTTATTGTTCCGCGTGTGGTAAAATTGATAAAGCAGTTTTATTCTTCGGGTCAGTACGATTATGGCGATACCTCATTTATATCATTTTTTTATGTTTTGGCGCTTTTATAGAATAAAAACAATTTTATATAAAAAATAATTATTTTTGCATCGCTTTATTCTGCGAGCTATAACTTTTTAATTTTTTCGCTGATGATGCTGTATCGCGGCTCGTTTTTTGCGGGACAAGATGACGTTTTCAGCGGTACCATGTTTATTTATATCGGTCTTTGTGATCGCGTGTTATTCCACTTTTTGTTCGGCGGTATGATGATAAAGCATTGATTTTTTGCTTCGTTTTTATTTTTTTTTAAGGGGTTCACTAAAGGGGTTAACTAGTGGGACAGTTTTATAGGGGGGTCGTTACGGACGCGGCGATACCAAATATGTGTACTTTTATTGTTTTGTTTTTTTATTTACAGGAAGAAATGAATTTATTGGGGAATATTTTTTTTTTTTTTATTTATTTTGGATTTTTTTTTAGAACATGTTTATTTTTATTTTTTTAACTTTTTTACTTTGTCCCAGGGTGGGACATCACTGTATTTTATCAAATCGCTGGTGTGACAGTGTGCACAGCACTCTGTCACACCAGCGATCGCTCAGGCATAGCTGCAGACTTCTCAGTGCCTGCTCTCAGCAGGCACTGAGGAAGTCGCCTCCCTCCAGGACCCCGGCGCCATCTTGGATCCGGGTCCTGGGAGGGAGGAAGCCCTCAGAACAGCGCGATCACATCGCGCTGGTCTGAGGGTCTCAGGGGGCGCGCAGGGAGCCCCCACCCTGCGCGATCCTCCCCTGTGCCCCCAGTACACCGCGATCATGTTTGATCGCGGTGTGCTAGGGGTTAATGTGCCGGGAGCGGTCCGTGACCGCTCCTGACACACAGTCACGGGTGTCAGCTGTGATAATCAGCTGACACCCGGCGGCGATTAGCTGCGCTCCCCTCAGGAGCGCAGCTGATCGCCTATGACGTACTATCCCGTCCATGGGCAGAATGGCACGGGTTTTATGGACGGGATAGTACGTCTAATGTCAGAGAGGGGTTAATGGACCTGTGGTACATCCGACATATTGTATTTTACATTCCTCACATTCCACCAAGTACACGACATATTCTAAATTACAATTTATATAATCATGGATTAAAAACTCTTTCTTATTATGACAAGAAAAAAAATTGTTGGCCTTACTAGCATAGTGACATTTCTTACATTTATTTGCTCCACATTTGAAAAACCCGGTGGCGTCTAGCCAAGTGGCTCTATTAGCTCCCTGTGGAGTGCTCAAATACAAACTGGGAGACAGGATTGATCCCAACATCGGAGCTTTTTTTTGCCACAAAATTTATCTTATTATATGCTAATATTTTATTTAATTTATCATCCTGTTTTAGCATAGGCAAATATTCTCTGA
This sequence comes from Oophaga sylvatica, assembly GCA_033576555.1. Lineage (NCBI taxonomy): Eukaryota > Metazoa > Chordata > Amphibia > Anura > Dendrobatidae > Oophaga > Oophaga sylvatica. The sequence continues at coordinate 237,830,708 of JARQOD010000005.1, forward strand.
CAATATTAGTGATCTCTCCAAATTGGGAGCTGTAAGTGGTATTGAATGTCACATTTTTATTATACATATTTTTTGTCCACTTTTCCTTTTTGTTACCAGCAAATTTTGTCTGTCCATACTAGACACTTTCATTCGTGCCTGATCCAAATTCCACCTCGGATAACCCCGACATTTAAGACATTGACAAACCATATCAGCTTCTTTCAAAAATGTATAATCTGAACAATTTCTTTTAGTTCGTATTAGTTCCCCAAAGGGAATATTTTTAGTGACATGCTTAGGGTGGCATGAATTAGCTCTAAGGATTGAATTACTCGCTGTAGGCTTCCTTAAAGGTAATCTGTCACCCTAAATTGGCGGGATATTTAAATGATGGCAGTCAGGTCAGATGGGCGATGTTTTGGGTACTTGCCTTAACATGTTGTTCGCCGCTGTCTCCATTATTTCAGGGAATTGTAGTCGTTGCCCTCCATATAACGTGCCTGCGCATTGCAATCTGTGGGCAAAGCATACTGCGCGTGCGCAATTCAAGATTGCAATGCGCAGGCGCGTTATATGGAGGGCAACGACTACAATTCCCAGAAATAATGGAGACAGCGGCAAACAACATGTTAAGGCAAGTACCCAAAACACCGCCCATCTGACCTGACTGCCATCATTTAAATATCCCACCAATTTAGGGTGACAGATTCCCTTTAAAGGTGTGATATCTATAGTACCATTATTTATATTACAGCAAAGATTCAAATCCAAGTAATTAATCAAATTTTTCTGAAAAGAAAAAGTAAATTTTAAATTATAATTGTTATTGTTGATATGATCCACAAACTTTAAAGCTTCTTGTTCTGCACCATCCCATATAAACAATAGGTCGTCACTATAGTGACCATACCATATAATACGGTTACATATATTAATATTTTCATTGAAGATAAATTCTTCTTTCCATTTTGCCACTACCAAATTTGCTAAGGATGGAAAATAATGAGCTCCCATACTAACCCCCATGCATTGTTGAAAAAACCTATTATCGAAAGAAAAATAATTATGATTTAGCAAAAAATCTACTGCCAATACCAAAAAATTTTTTATATTCTCATCATATGTGGAATAGTTGTTCAGATGATATTTCAAACTAGACATTGCTATAGAGTGGGGAATAGACGGGTATAAACCCACAACGTCACAAGTTAGGCAAGCATATTCTCCTCTCCAATTAAACTTATCAAAAATTGCTGTAACATATTTGGAATCCTTTATAAAACTGGGTAAATCTTGGACCAATGGTTGCAGGTAGTGGTCCACCCAGGATCCCAAATTTTCACCTAGGGAACCAATACCTGCAACAATTCTTCATAGGAGGAGGGAACAAACTCTTATGCACTTTAGGCAGGGAATGGTAAATAGGTATAATCAGAAAATCTACCTTTAAAAATTCCATTAATTTTTTATCAAAACTTGCATATTAAATCCCTCCAATAACAAATCATTTAGAAGTGCATTATAGTGGTTAGTAGGATCACTATCCAATTCCACATATGTATCAGAACCTTCAAGATCCTTCAAATTCAATTTCTTATACAGACCCGAGTCTAATAACACAATGGTGCCACCTTTGTCTGATTGCCTGACAACTATTTCATCATTACTTTTAAGGTCTCTCAAAGCTTTTTTCTATATACGTCAAATTAGAAAAATGAGTATTTGAATCCACAACCCGCTTATGTAAATTGACCAGGTCTTTTTCCACAAGATCCTGAAACTGGCTTAATATCATTGGCCTAGATTTCAAAGGGTAAAACCCCGGGTTAGTGGTAATAAAAGATTCATTTAATGACTTAGAGTTCAAGGATGACTCTGTCTCCAATACTTTTAAATTCAAAAATGCTTTTTGTTCTCTGAATGAACGAATATTATCTCTCAATGTAATAACATCTTGATTATCATCAACAAAATTCATCTCATCATCAGCTGAAAAATGACATTTTATCGTTAGATTACGTGCAAACCTATTCACATCAAGTAATGTTTTAAATAAATCAAAATCTACTGTTGGAAAAAACCTAGTCCCTTGCTCAGGACTGACACTTGATCTTCAGATACTATGTAGCTTGACAAGTTCCATACAGGAATCTCTAATGCTTGTGGTTCTTCTGTTGAATAGGATACCTTTCTTTTCCTGTGCTTCCAACCCGCACTTCTCCTACGTTTTTTAGAATCGCACCAGCATGTGTGGTAGAGACATTCCCTGTAATGTTCTGTGAATCCAAGCGTGCACTATCTATAGATCCAGTAGATGAAACAGAGAAGTCCTCTGTTGTAGAGATCGAGATATCCGATGAAAGCTCCAGGTCCTTGAAACTGACCCTATTTTTAAAAGTTTGTTTATTAATTCGTTTTTTCAAAATACACTGTGTGCAGAATTATTAGGCAAGTTGTATTTGAGAGGATTCTTTTTTATTATTGAACATCAACTATGCTCTCAATCAACCCAAAAGACTCATAAATATCAAAGCTTAAGATTTTTGGAAGTTGGAGTGTTTTTTTTTAGATTTGGCTATCTTAGGAGGATATCTGTTTGTGCAGGTAACTATTACTGTGCAGAATTATTAAGCAACTTAATAAAAACCAACATCATAAGGAAAGAAGGAAGCAATACTACCATAAAAAATAATTTTTATTGAAACTTTAAAAATTTTTTCAGAAAGATTTAAAAATGGAGGCTACCAAGTGCAACTGAAACGGTTACTGGAAGGGATAATTTCAGACCCATAAAAATATAAACAAATTCTTGCAAAAGTTACAAAATGAAAAATGGTGGAACATAGAGCCCAAAAAATAACTTCTAATTTAATCATAAATACAGAAATATCAAAAATATCATTTGTGAAGATACAATTAAATCACTACAAAAATAATGCCTATAAAGTGCCGACAGTGCAACTATGAGCCACAAACTGCTTCAAAATTAATATAAGTGAGTGAATAATTATATCATCATAAAGATAAGTTCATAATATATTGCTTATAAAGTGCTTAGTGCAACTATGAGCCGTGAACCAGCTTCAAAATAAATATAAATACATGGATAATTGGATCACCACAAAGATAAATTCATTATATGCATACAGATAAGCCTTGTATACAAGTAAAGTGTTAACAGTGCACAAAAAGGGGCTGAAAACCAGCTTCCAAATATATGAAGCTAACACTTATAAATGACATGCAAATGAATTGTAAATAAATACTAACAGTGCAAAAAACTGAACCTCAGCTTTCAAATATATCAGGCTAATAACATCACTTGTAGATAGTATGCATAATTAAGGGTCAGAAAAAACCTGTGTGTATTGACTACAATTCCTCCATATGCATCTAATGTGTATTGCTAAAGAAATGCAAATGTGCTGAGAGGAACAGAGTACAAAATAACAACTGCGTGTTGAATCATATTTACCTCCAGTATTACCGTGGCACCCCTGACGCGTGTTTCGCGTTGAGCTTCTTCTTTAAATAGTTTCAATAAAAAATATTTTTTATGGTAGTATTGCTTACTTCTTTCCTTATGATGTTGTGTATTTGGAAGTAACCTTTGAAATAGACAAGTCTTTATATATGATACTTAATAAAAACCAAATATATACCCATCTCACTTGTTTATTTTCACCAGGTAAACCAATATAACAACACAAAGTTTAGAAATAAACATTTCTAACTTTCAAAAACAAAAACAAAAAAATCAGTGACCAATATAGCCACCTTTCTTTACGATGACACTCAAAAGCCTTCCATCCATAGATTCTGTCAGTTGATTGATCTGTTTAAGATCAACATTGCGTGCAGCAGCCACCACAGCCTCCCAGACACTGTTCAGAGCGGTGTACTGTTTTCCCTCCCTGTTGATCTCACATTTTATGAGGGACCACAGGTTCTCTATGGGGTTCAGATCAGGTGAACAAGGGGACCATGTCATTATTTTTTCTTCTTTCAGACCTTTACTGGCCAGCCACGCTGTGGAGTATTTGGATGCATGTGATGGAGCATTGTTGTCACGTCGCCGTTGGACTCAGTGGCTGGTGTTCCTGCCTCGGCCGCTGGGAGGCGCCGGACTCCTTCGGCTGGTGGTGCCGGTGATAGGAGATTGGTATCCTCATATGGTTCCGCTCCTTTGACGCCAGCCTCTGTCGCTGGGCATTGCCATGTTTCTCCTGTGGGTGATGTTGGTGACAGAGAAGGGGTCCCTGCGCAGGCGTCTGGTGGGCGCAGGCTTCGCTCTTCTGTCAGAGGTGAAGTGGTTGGTGTCAGTCATGCATCACCATCTGGCCTGGTTCTGGGGCGGTCCAGATGAGGTCATCAGGCTGTGAACCTGTGAGAGGTAGCCATGCCCTTCAAATACCTTGGAGCCTGTCTTGCAGGCCGCCAGATATAGTCTTGGTTTCCCCAGTGTGCTAGTGTTTATTGCTATTTTGACTCTGACTTCTGCCAGGATTTTGACCCTTCTACAGCCTGATGATTTTGTACCTCTGCTGCCCTCCCGGTTTTGACTCTGACTTTTGCCTGGATTTTGACCCTTCTTTAGCCTGCCGATTTTGTACCTTTGCTGCCCTCCGGTTTTGACCTTTGGACTTCTGACTACGCATTTGGTCTCGCTTTTTATTCCCTTCCTAGTGTCCTTCCTGCTCCGGTCCACTGCTCCTATAGGCAGCTACCACCTGGGCTTCGCTGTAATTCCAGATCCCAGTATAGGGGTAAAGGGTCTCTGGGTTTCTCGGGGTGCTGTCTTACCTGCAGTTCAGACCTGCAGCGGGCGGACGCTACAATTGTCCTGCATGAAAATCATGTTTTTCTTGAACGATACCGACTTCTTCCTGTATTTTTAATTCACTTATATCACGAACACCGCACTGCACTTGCTCACTGAGCCAGTGCGCGTGTCCTGAATAAGACAGACTGCACTCAAAGATACCTGTGGAGCGGGGCAGTAGCAGTGAAGATGCGTGCTTCAGACTAACAGGACCCTAAGCACGTGACTGCCAAGGGGCGGCGCCGGCCACAGGTCTCTCAGAGAAGGCAGTAACAGATAGAGAATGCTTCAGGCCAGAGGACCTTAAGCACGTGACTGCTGATGGGCGTGGCCTAAGCTCCAGAGAGCTATGAGCAGAAGGAAAACTCCTAGAAGTGTAACTACGGGACAGAGTTACCAAGGGGCATAGACAAAACGGATAGTCAGGATAGCCAGGTCATACACAGAGGGAGCAACGCAGTACATGTGGAGCAGGCAGAGAATAACCAGAACGTAGCCAAGGGATCAGAAAACCAGAACGGGCAAATACACAGTACCAAGACAGTAGACAAACTCACAACGAAGAGACGGACCGGGTCAAAACCAAACAAGCAACAAGATCAGGCACAAGGCACAGGCACACAGGAGGGCAACTAACTCAGCCGAGGGCAGGAGTATAACTGACACCAGACCTAGGTCAATTGGCAACTAAATAGCCGCCCTCTGCCAGAGAGAGGCTGAAACCATTAACCCTAGTCTGACCAGGACGGGGCAAAGACAAAACCCCGTCCTGGGTCATGACAGTACCCCCCTCTCAACGGGGGACCACCGGACCCCCGTGTTTCTCAGGACACCTGGCATGAAAGGCCCGGACCAACTGATCCGCATGAACAGATCGGGCAGGAACCTACGACCGGTCCTCTGGACCGTAGCCTTTCCAATGTATCAGATACTGAAGAGCACGACGGACAAACCTAGAGTCAAGAATTCGTTCCACCTCGTACTCAGACTGCCCATCTACCAAAACCGGTGGTGGGGAAGACAACGATCCTTCCCTACAGGACCCCACAGGTTTCAAAAGGGCCCTATGGAAAACGTTGGGAATCCGTAGAGACGGAGGGAGATGCAACCGAAATGCCACCGGGTTAACTGCTTCCGTAATTTCATAAGGACCAATAAATTTAGGTCCAAGTTTCGCAGAGGGGACCTTGAGCCTTATATTCCTAGTAGATAACCATACCTTATCCCCAACCTGGAACACCGGCCCCACAGACCGTTTTTTGTCAGCAAAAAACTTATATTTAGACTGAGCCTTCGTAATGTTCCTTTGGACCTCCTGCCATAACTCCCCCAACTGCTGTATTGTCCCATCCGCCCCAGGACACCCAGAGTCCAAACGGGAGAACTCCCCAAAATGTGGATGAAACCCATAATTGCAGAAAAAGGGAGATGTGCCCGTAGACTGGTTAGTGCGGTTGTTAAACGCGAACTCAGCCAAAGGTAACGCAGTACACCAATCATCCTGTCGGGCTGAGGTCAGGCAACGCAGGATTTGCTCTAAAGACTGATTGGTCCGCTCAGTCTGCCCATTAGTCTCTGGATGATAAGCGGATGAAAAAGACAGATCAATACCCAACCTCTTACAAAATGCCCTCCAAAATCTGGAAACAAATTGTACCCCCCTATCAGACACCACATTCAAGGGTACCCCATGCAACCGCACCACATGCTCAACAAACAATCTGGACAACGTTTCTGCATTAGGTAAAGCCGACAAGGGTACAAAATGTGCTTGTTTACTAAACCTGTCCACCACTACCCAAATGACGGTATTACCCTTGAAAGGAGGAAGGTTGGTGATAAAATCCATGGATAAATGGGTCCATGGTCTATCAGGAATTGGCAGTGGCACCAATTCCCCGGTCGGCCGGTTATGGGGGGGTTTCGCACGGGCACATACCCCACAAGCAGACACAAATTCCCCAACATCAGAGGCTAAAGAAGACCACCAGAATATCCTAGAGATGGCCCTCCGGGTAGCCGAGATTCCAGGATGTCCACCCAGAACTGAGTCGTGGAATTCCCGAAGGACCCTGAGACGAAATTGAACTGGTACAAAAAGTTTATCCACCGGCTTAGCCGGAGGGCAAGAGACTGAGCTTCCGAATCTCCTGCTCCAACCCAGCAGAAACAACTGCCACCACCACCCCAGGCTGAAGAATGGAGGATGGAGGTTCGGGGGGAGACACCGGATCCAGATTGCGTGACAAGGCATCAGCCTTAACATTTTTGGATCCTGGCTGAAAAGTGATGGAGAACTGGAATCTGGAAAAAAAAAGCGACCATCTTGCCTGTCTAGGAGTCAACCTTTTAGCTAGGTTCTTGTGGTCCGTAACCACGGTAATAGGATGGACAGCACCCTCCAAAAAATGCCTCCATTCTTCAAAGGCCAACTTCACGGCCAGAAGTTCTCGATTCCCAACATCATAGTTTCTCTCCGCAGGAGAGAATTTCTTAGAGAAAAAGGCACAGGGTCTCAAATTAGTCAAAGTGGAGGGTCCCTGGGACAACACTGCCCCCACCCCCACCTCCGAGGCATCCACCTCAACAATAAATGGTTCAGACGGGTCCGGTTGAATAAGAACCGGAGCAGACATGAAACATTTTTTTAAGAACTGAAACGCCGCCACCGCTGGGGCTGACCAATTCTTGACATCAGCCCCCTTTTGAGTCAGATCTGTGAGAGGTTTAACTACCTGCGAGAACCCCCTTATAAACTTGCGATAGTAATTTGCGAATCCTAAGAAACGCTGCAGAGCCTTCAAATCACGAGGTTGTACCCAATCAACAATGGCCTGCACCTTATTAGGATCCATGCGATACCCTCAGCAGACACAATGAACCCCAGAAATGACAGTTCCTGAACGAAGAATGAACATTTCTCTAGCTTAGCAAAGAGACAGTTCTCCCGGAGCCTTTGGAGAACTGCCCGAAGATGATCATTGTGAGTTTGTTTATCAGGCGAGTAGATAAGAATGTCATCCAAATATACAACCATAAAACGCCCAATAAAGTCAGAGAGCACATGATTAATAAAATTTTGGAAGACTGCTGGTGCGTTGGTCAGACCGAAAGGCATGACCAAGTTTTCAAACAACCCTTCAGTAGTGAGAAAAGCAGTCTTCCACTCATCCCCCTCCCGGACCCGGATAAGGTTATATGCCCCCCGCAGATCCAATTTCGAAAACCACTTAGCCCCAGACAACTGGTTGTACAAATCAGGAATAAGTGGGAGGGGGTAAGTATTTCTCAGTTATCTTATTTAACTCTCGAAATCGAGGCATGGGCGCAAACCACCATCTTTATTCTTAACTAAAAAGAACCCCGCCGCCATGGGGGAAACAGAAGGACGAATGTGTCCCTTACGAAGGCTCTCGGAAATGTATTCTTTCATAGCAGCCCGCTCGGGACCCGAGAGGTTATACAAGCGGGCCTTGGGCAATTTAGTACCTGGAACCAGGTCAATGGCACAATCAAATGGGCGGTGTGGTGGTAAAACTTCAGCCTCTTTTTCAGAGAAAATGTCCGCATAGTCCTTCAGGTACTCCGGAATACCTTCCAGACCAACGGACGACACAGACACAGCAGCAAGACATCTTTCAGAACAATTAGATCCCCATTTAACAATATCACGGGAATCCCAGTCAATAATCAGGTTATGCCGTTGCAACCAGGGAAACCCTAACACCAGGCCAGCAGAGAGGTTATCCAAAACAAAACATGACATACGCTCCTGGTGGAGGGCCCCCACCCTGAGGGTGAATTCTTCAGAGACAAAATGGACACCGTCCTTGGTGAGAGGTGTAGAATCAATGGCCATTATTTTTATAGGAGTCTCCAACCTAACTGTCCCTAATCAACAGCTGGCCACCAGCTTAGAGTCAATCAGGTTCAAGGATGACCCACAGTCCACAAAAGCTGAAGTAAGGAAAAAGCAGTTCTTCACACCAAGTTCCACCTTTAACAGTATCTTAGAAAATGAAGGAAAGGGTACCTGAGAGTCTGAGTGACCTCCACGATGATCACCCAGACTCAGTCGCTTGTTAGTCGGTGGGCAGGAGGGACAGTTCTTTTTCCAATGTCCAGGATCACCGCAGTAAAAACACAGCTTTTCTAAACGCCTCCGTCTCCTTTCTTTCTCTTTGAGGTCGATGGCTCCCATCTCCATGGACTCCAATACAGGACTGGCTCCCCTTCCACTGGAGAAAAATGGTGTCTCAACCTGCATCACACCTCTCGCCTGCAGCCTGCGATCCATTCGGACGGCCTGCGTCATGGCGTCCTCCAGAGAATCAGGCGGAGGGTGAAGTGCCAAGGCATCTTTCAGACGTTCAGACAGGCCTCTACGGAACAAGCCCCGGAGGGCGGCATCATCCCAACAGACCTCAGCAGCCCAGCGTCTGAACTCTGAGCAAAACCACTCGGCTGAGTGCTTCCCCTGACATACACTCATCACCATGTCCTCAGCCATCAGCACTCGATCAGGCTCATCATAAATATGCCCCAGGGCCTCAAAAAAATGCATCCACAGTCATTCTCTCAGGGGCAGTGGTAGGAAGGGAAAAAGCCCAAGCCTGGGGGGCTCCCCTTAACAGAGACATAATGACCCCCACCCTCTGACTTTCATCCCCAGAAGAGTGCGGTCTTAAAGAAAAAAAAAGCTTACAGCCCTCTTTGAAAACTTTAAATTCCTTTCTATCTCCGGAAAAGGTATCTGGTAATTTAACCGGGGGCTCTGGGGAAACTAATGTAACATCTTGAACCCCTGTCCCATGAGCACCAGATGATAAAGCCCCCTGCACAGTGTCAGCCATCAGCTGCTGAGACTGAGACAGAGCTCGTTGTTCCTCATTCAGTTTCTGAGACATCTGAGTCAGGTGCTTTACCTGCTCAGAAAAGGCATACATAGGATCCATAACACACACAGGAAGAAGAAAAAAAAAAAAAAAAAGGTAGCGGTCAGTTATAATATCACGAACACCGCACTGCACTTGCTCACTGAGCCAGTGCGCGTGTCCTGAATAAGACAGACTGCACTCAAAGATACCTGTGGAGCGGGGGCAGTAGCAGTGAAGATGCGTGCTTCAGACTAACAGGACCCTAAGCACGTGACTGCCAAGGGGCGGCGCCGGCCACAGGTCTCTCAGAGAAGGCAGTAACAGATAGAGAATGCTTCAGGCCAGAGGACCTTAAGCACGTGACTGCTGATGGGCGTGGCCTAAGCTCCAGAGAGCTATGAGCAGAAGGAAAACTCCTAGAAGGGTAACTACGGGACAGAGTTACCAAGGGGCATAGACAAAACGGATAGTCAGGATAGCCAGGTCATACACAGAGGGAGCAACGCAGTACAAGTGGAGCAGGCAGAGAATAACCAGAACGTAGCCAAGTGATCAGAAAACCAGAATGGGCAAATACACAGTACCAAGACAGTAGACAAACTCACAACGAAGAGACGGACCGGGTCAAAACCAAACAAGCAACAAGATCAGGCACAAGGCACAGGCACACAGGAGGGCAACTAACTCAGCCGAGGGCAGGAGTATAACTGACACCAGACCTAGGTCAATTGGCAACTAAATAGCCGCCCTCTGCCAGAGAGAGGCTGAAACCATTAACCCTAGTCTGACCAGGACGGGGCAAAGACAAAACCCCGTCCTGGGTCATGACAACTTAAGTTTGGAAAATATAAAATCAACCAGAAATGCTAGGCATAGAGATGAGTGAATCCAAACTGTAAAGTTCGGGGTTCTTATCAGACACCTGGTGTCCAATGCTGAACTCTGAACTCAGACTTTTTCCCAAAAGTCTACTTTATTTTTCAGATTCTATGCCGAATAAAGTTTGTTGAAAGGCTGCATCTGTAACTTTAGGCCTTTTAGAGATCATTTAATCTTCAACTTGCTTAACTGTTCACAATAACAGTAATTTTGACCCTGGGTGCTCACACTTTTACATGCCACTGTATATCTACATATAGATATGTGTATTTTTAAATTCTCCCACAAAATTTACGTAACATTTAGAAACATTGCTAGGTAGGCACATGCACATGCATGGAAAGGAAGATGTGGCAAAAGCCATAAAAAATATTGTGTTCTATATTGTTGCAAATAAAACTAGTAAAGCATATATACAAAAGCTAATGTGTTCTTTTCTTTTCAAGACTTAAAAAAAGTAAAAAAAAGTTAAATAAAAGTAACACCCCCTGGGCTTTTACCAGATGTATGCAATGAAAAAGCAAGCACCTGCAACAGGCCACTTTATTTGCTTGGGTTCAGAACTTAATTACAACCAAAAAAAATTTAAGTAGAAAATGCAGATGAACAAAAAAAGTTTAAAAAACACATATGAAAATACATTAACCCCTTTCCGACATCGGGCGTAATAGTACACCAATGTGAGACTCCCTCCCTTTGATGTGGGCTGACAGCGGCATGTAACAAGCACTTACGGCAATTGCGCAGGAAATACATTCACCAGTGACCCGCGTCACGTGATCGTGGGTCACAGGTATATTGGCATGACAACCGGAGGTCTCTTGGAGACCTCTATGATTGTCACTGCCGGCTTGCTGTGAGCATCACCCAGTGGTCGGCGCTCATAGCAAGTAAGTAAATCTGCTAAATAGAGGCGACCTCCTCATCGCCTCTATGTAGCAGAGCTGATCGGGTAGTGACAGCTACTAGTCTCTAGACTATTGAAGCATGCCAAAAGTAAAAAGGAAATATTTTTAAAAATATAAAAAAAAATGTAAAAGTTTAAATCACCCCTTTTTCGCCCCATTCAAAATAAAACAATAAAAATAAAATCAAATATACACAGATTTGGTATCGCTGCTTTGAGAATCGCCTGATCCATCAATGAAAAAAAGGATTTACCCGATCGCTAAACGGCGTAGCGAGAAAAAAAGTCAAAATGCCAGAATTACGTTTTTTTGGTCACCGCGACATTGCATTAAAATGCAATAACGGGCGATGAAAAGATTGTATCTGCATCAAAATGGTATCATTAAAAATGTCAGCTTGGCAAGCAAAAAATAAGCCCTCACCTAACTGATCATGAAAAATGGAGACGCTACAGGTATCAGAAAATGGCGCTTTTTTTTAAACAAGTTTGGAATTTTTTTTTAACTACTTAAATAAAAAAGAACTTAGACATGTTTGGTGTGTATGAACTCATAATGACCTGGAGAATCATAATGGCAGGTCAGTTTTAGCATTTACCGTATATACTCATGTATAAGCCGACCCGTGTATAAGCCGACCCCCTAATTTTGCCACAAAAAACTTGGAAAACTTATTGACTCGCGTATAAGCCGGGTGTATAAGTTGCCATCCTGCTCTGTGCTCCCCCATCCAGCTCTGTGCGCCCCAATTCTCCTCTGTGCTCCCCTCCTCCTGCTCCATTATCCTGTCCTGCTCTGTGCTTTCCATCCTCCCCGTCCTGCTCCGTGCTCCCCATCCAGCTCTGCACTCCCCCATTCTCCTCTGTGCCCACCCCCGTCCTGCTCCGTGCTCTCCATCCTCCCCCCGTTTTGCTCCGTGCTCTCCGTCCTCCCCCGTTTTGCTCCGTGCTCTCCGTCCTCCCCCCGTTCTGCTCCGTGCTCTCCGTCCTCCCCTGTTCTGCTCCGTGCTCTCCGTCCTCCCCCCGTCCTGCTCCGTGCTCCTTGTTCTCCTCCATGCTCCCCCCATCCTCCTCCATCATACTCACCCTCCCCGTGCCATCGCTGAACGTCCCGCCGGCAATCCTGCGTTCTCCCCGGCTTCCTGCAGCTCTCCAGCGCTGAGCGGTGACGTAATACCGCTCATTAAGGCCATGAATATGGAGGCCACGCCCATGGGAGTGGCGTCGCATCCATATTACATGACCTTAATGAGCGGGTATTACGTCACCGCTCAGCGCTGGAGAGCTGCAGGAAGCCGGGGAGAATGCAGGATTGCAGGGACGTTCAGCGATGGCACGGGGAGGGGTGAGTATGATGTCCCAGCCACCGGCTCCTGCCGCCGCATCCCCTCCCCCACTGGTTTCTGCCCTATGACTCGTGTATAAGCCGAGGGGGCATTTTCAGCACAAAAAAAGGTGCTGAAAATCTCAGCTTATACACGAGTATATACGGTAGTAAACCTAGTAATACACTGTGTGTTAGGATCTGTGGAACGTACCAAAACAAATATAAATAAAGAGTGCGTTCGCAGCCCAGGGTCCACCGTGCAGGCAGAGCCTGCTGCTAGTAAGATGGCACTGAGGTAATGACGCAGAGGTAGAGACTGTATCCTGTTAACACCACAGGAGTACACAGTTAACTGCTGTGCGGATAGCAGTCCGTGATCATGCAGTCAGCACGCAAACATACAAATCTCCTCACCGGAGGTGCCGGCATTCTAGGGGCTTATTTCAGCCAGGCCCTGAACACGTGCATACAAATCTCCTCACCGGAGGTGCCGGTATTCTAGGGGCTTATTTCAGCCGAGCCCTAACCACATGCGTGCATGATCATACGGGCGCAAAGCACATAACTCAATTGACACTAGCAACTACAGGACCTACCAGTAAAGGACCAATGAGAAATTGTACAAGAACACATGTAGTTTCAGGACCTTCCTGGCGGACCAATAGGAGCTGCTGCAGTAGCTGAGCATGTGACCCCTGATCTCCTATGAGAGATCTTACCCTGGGCATGCTCAGAAAGGAAAACACAGGACTTAGTCCCAACTGAGTCTGCTTGCCGCTGACCTGCACTGGCTACAATGGCAGGACCTGGAGAGACAGCAGTCATCCTCTGCACAGCACTAGACTGAGCGAGACGCTGGGACCGACGTCTCTGCTGAGCAGGTTCCACTGCGGCCGGAGATGGATGGGAGACCGCAGCGGGGATAGCTTGAGATTCCCCTTGTGCAGAAGCGGGAACTTGACCCCCAACACTGTGTTCCAAATTATTATGCAAAAATTGTTTAGGAGTGATAAGGTAAGAATTTTTTTGTTTGTCAGTTAAACTCATTGATGGTGATGTGTGTCAGGGCTCTTTATATCACTGTAAGCAATTGCAGACACCTGTGCTAATTAGTTTGGCAGGTGTGTCCAATGAATGGCAAGACTACTTAAGAAGGCTGTCCCACATTATTAAGCAGCCTATTTTTTCTGCCAAAATGGGAAAGAAAAAGGATGTGTCGGCTGCTGAGAAGCAACAAATTGTGAAGTAACTACAATCAACAATGCCAAGACATTTCATAGTGATCATCGCACAATCAAGAAGTATGTAGCTGATTCACAGTACACACGTGTGCATGCTGATAAGGGAAAATTGAGTACTCTTTCCTACAGGCAATTACGTCAGGTTAAAAGAGCAGCGGCAAAAAAGCCTTGTCATAGCAGCAGACAAGTTTTTGAAGCTGCTGGTGCCTCCAACGTCCCCCGAACAACAAGATGCAGGGTCCTTCAGAGGTTTGCAGCTGTGCATAAGCCATCCTGTTGACCTCCTCTATCCACAAGCAAAAACAGCTCCAGTGGGCCAAACAATACATGAAGACTGACTTCAAAACTGTTTTGTTCACCGATGAGTGCCGTGCAACGCTCGATGGTCCAGATGGATGGAGTGGAGGATGGCTGGTTGATGGACACCCCATGCAAACACGGCTACGGCGCCAACAAGGAGGAGGTGGAGTAATGTTTTGGGCTGGAGTCATGGGGAGAGAGATTGTCGGCCCCTTTAGGATCCCTGAAGGGATAAAGATGAACTCCATAGTGTATGTTGAGTTTCTCAAACAGCACTTCCTGCCATGGTTCAAGAAGAAGAACCGTGCATTCCGCAGCAAGATCATTTTCATGCATGATAATGCACCGTCTCATGCTGCACATAACACATCTGCATCTCTTATGGTGTGGCACCCATGCTCCCCTGACCTCAACCCCATTGAGAACCTCAGGAGCATCATCAAAAGGAGTGTCTATGATGGCGGGAGGCAGTTCACATCTAAGCAACAGCTCTGGGATGGTATTCTGTCCTCATGCAAAACAATTGAAGCAGAAACCATCCAAAATTCAATGGACGAGAGAGTTCAGAAGCTCCTTTCGAACAAGGGATCCTATGTGCAAATGTAACATCACCTACAATAAAGTTTTGAGTTGAAAACTGTTTGATTTCAGTTTGCAAGAACCTGCTAATGTTTATAATTCCAAAAATGACCATTTTTTTGTTCTTTAATAAAATGAAAAGGTTGAAAACTCTGATGTGCATAATAATTTGGAACATGCATTTTGAGTGCAGTTTGAGTGTTTTATTTTTTAAAAAATATACTGTTATCATAGGCAATTTGTACAAAAACCTTTCAATTGTACTCTAATAGTTATTTGACTGGAAAATTACAATGACTGAAATTCATATAGGTAATTTGGGAAAATCTGAGGAAATATTATTTGCATAATAATTTGGAACACTGTGTAAAGCCAAACCAAAAACAAGTGTAGGATTGCACTTTTTTACAATTTCGCCGCACTTGGAATTTTTTTTCTCATTTTTGAGTACACGATATGGTAAAACCAATAGTGTCATTCAAAAGTACAACTCGTCCCGCAAACAACAAGCCCTCACACGGCCATATTGACAGAAAAATAAAAAAGTTATGGCTCTGGGTAGAAGGGGAATGAAAAATGAAAATGCAAAACCAATAAAAGCTTTGGGTATTATGGGGTATTATGGGGTTAAAGTGTGTGAGAAGGAGGCCTTTTGGTCCATGATTTAAAAAAAATGATAATTCATACTTAAACATTTGTCTATGGGCACCTCACAATATAAATCCTGTAATAAAATTATAATGAGGCTAGGGTACCCTTTGTATATTTACCGTATATACTCGTGTATAAGCCGAGACTTTCAGCACCTTTTTTGTGTGCTGAAAATGCCCCCTCGGCTTATACACGAGTCATAGGGCAGAAACCAGTGGGGGAGGGGATGCGGCGGCAGGAGCCGGTGGCTGGGACATCATACTCACCCTCCCCGTGCCATCGCTGAACGTCCCTGCAATCCTGCGTTCTCCCCGGCTTCCTGCAGCTCTCCAGCGCTGAGCGGTGACGTAATACCCGCTCATTAAGGTCATGTAATATGGATGCGACGCCACTCCCATGGGCGTGGCCTCCATATTCATGGCCTTAATGAGCGGTATTACGTCACCGCTCAGCGCTGGAGAGCTGCAGGAAGCCGGGGAGAACGCAGGATTGCAGGGACGTTCAGCGATGGCACGGGGAGGGTGAGTATGATGGAGGAGGATGGGGGGAGCATGGAGAAGGACAAGGAGCACAGAGCAGGACGGGGGGAGGACGGAGAGCACGGAGCAGGACGGGGGAGGACGGAAAGCACGGAGCAGTGCGGGGGTGGGCACAGAGGAGAATGGGGGAGTGCAGAGCTGGATGGGGGAGCATGGAGCAGGACGGGGGAGGATGGAAAGCACAGAGCAGGACAGGATAATGGAGCAGGAGGAGGGGAGCACAGAGGAGAATGGGGGCGCACAGAGCTGGATGGGGGAGCACAGAGCAGGACAGCAACTTTATACACCCGGCTTATACGCGAGTCAATAAGTTTTCCAAGTTTTTTGTGGCAAAATTAGGGGGGTCGGCTTATACACGGGTCGGCTTATACATGAGTATATACGGTATGTCTATATATGTATATTTGCTCCTTTGTAAAAGGAAGAAAACTGTCTAACTAGTGCCTCGTATAGTTAGCTACTTTGAAAGTGCCCTCTACACCCTGTAAATGTAAATTAAGTCAAATTTCCAGAATGATAGAGTTGCAGTCCAAAACTTTCTCTTAGATTATTCATTGACAGAAATTAATCAGTACTTCATTCTCTTCTCTATGCAGTAGGTGTCACTAGGGCTCTGTTTGTGGTAGTCCAGTAGATCTTAATAGGGCTTCTAAGGGCAGTATTTGCACTAGCCACTCTGTGTACCAGATCCCAGGTGCTACCCTGGCATTCACCCTCTAATATTTGTACAGGGATCTGGACTTTCTTTTTGCAAGCAGCTTCTTTACTGTCAAAAGAGCAGGTTTGCTTGCAGAAAAAAATGTAAGCAAACCACTGTGTGAACATAGCCTTATACTTGCATTCTGGCAACAACAACCTTTATTTCTGTAGAAGTTGAACAATATAACAAATAAGAAGCCACGTCTTTTGGGAGGTAAGAACTGCTTCCTTCACCAGCTGTATAAACATATTTTCATTCATGTATTTTTAGTTAAAGTATAATATTAAACTTATGCAAATGATTAGTAAATCAATAGTCTATGTGCAAGGTAGATATCTTAAATAGTAATATTTAACCCTTAAACCCCGGGGCCATTTTCCACTTTTGAACTTTTGCTTTCTGCTCCGCTTCTTCCTAGAGACATAACGTTTTTATTTTTCTGTCAATATGGTCATGTGAGGGCTTGTTTTTGCAGGACAAGTTGTGCTTTTGAACGACACCATTGGTTTTAACATATTGTGTACTGGAAAATGGGAAAAAAATCCAAGTGCGGTGAAATTGCGAAAAAAAGTGCAATTTCACAGTTGCTGTTTTTTTTACCATGTTCACTAAATGCTAAAACTGACCTACATTATGATTCTTCAGGTCATTACAAGTTCATAGACACCAAACATGTATAGGTTCTTTTTTTTATTTAAGTGATAAAAAAAATCCAAAACTTGTTAAAAAAAAAAAGGCACCATTTTCCGATACCAGTAGAATCTCCATTTTTCGTGATCTTGGGTTGGGTGAGGGCTTATTTTTTTGCATGCCAAACTGAAGTTTTTATTGATACCATTTTGGTGCAGATATGATCTTCTGATCACCCTTTATTGCATTTTATTGCAATGTAGCGGCGACCAAAAGAATGTACTTCCGGCGTTTGTATTTTTTTTCTCATTACGCAGTTTAGCGATCGGGTTACTTCTATCTTTATATTGATAGATTGGGTGATTCTGAACATGGCGATACCAAATATGTGTATATTTGATTTTTTTTTATTGTTTTATTTTGAATGGGGCAAAAGGAGGGTGATTTGAACTTTTATATTTTTTTATATTTTTTTATATTTTTAAAACTTTTTTTACTTTTTGCATGCTTCAATAGTCTCAGAAGCAGCAGTACTTTGATCACCTCTGCGACACATAGGTGATGATCATATCACCTGTGTGTAGCAGCATGGTTGGCGCTCATAGCAATCTGGCAATGACAAACATAGAGGTCTGCTGCAGACCTCTGGTTGTCATGATGACCCATCGGTGACCCATGATCATGTGACGGGGTCACTGATGGGCGGGATTAGTGACGCGCTTCCTGTAAGTGCGAGTTAAATGCCGCTGTCACAGATTGACAGCTGCATTTAGTTAGTTAACAGCTGCGGGTGGATCGCGATTCCACCCATTGCTGTTGTGGGCACATGTCAGCTGTGTAGATCAGCTGTCATGTGCCCAGAAAGGTTTGGGCTTAGTGCGCACCAAACAGGGGGAGTCCAACATGAGCGTACTATAATGCAACATGTTTTAAAAAAGCTAATATTTAATTTGTCTTATGGATGCAATTTTTTTTTCTGCATTATAAATTATTGCTTATTTTGATATGTTTGAAACACTATAAAGTTGCCCTTGTCTGGTTAAGAATATATATTACACACGTCACAATATATCCATAGCTATTTATGCACCAAATTCCTTTCTATTTTCGTGTAGGACTTAGCTAACACAAATTAGACTGGGTCAGATGAAAGTGCATTGAATCATGGTACTGATGTAAATGGCAGGCAACCATTCACTTTGTTGAGGGAATTAGGAGGGCACTCACATGTACCACGCTCGAATATTGGATTTGTTCATTTTGTTTGATTTTCTTCTTAATTTTTCTTGCATCTTTATTTTTTTATATTCCTCTACACCGTTGGGTAAGCCTGTGTAAGAGTGGCAGAATAATATAGAGCTTTTCATCAATAAATAACAGGTTTCAATGCTTTAGATATTTTGTTCTGTCTCCAAGGTACAAGTGTCAGCTGCCCACACAGTGTCAGAGAGAGCTTGCTGTGCTTGCACAATTTGTTTTCTTAATCACTTTAAATAAATATTGAGAAGAGAAGGTGCACATTGGGTAAGTTAAATCTACTCTGAGTATTAGTCAAGTGATAAAGCTTAACAGTCTGTATTGTGTAATCTAGGATAGAAAATGACGTGCACTCAGTTGAATGATAAGGTGCTGGTGTAATGGACCAGTAGTCCTCAATACTAAGTATAATAAGTACACCGCACTCTATGAGGAAGGTATGAAATTTGCATATTTATATTTATTAAAGGTTTACTGATTAAGGCAACAAATTAGGACAAAAAGAAGAGCGAAATAACGTTTCGGCTCGACCAAAAGCCTTTATCAAAACGTCGCTGTGAAAATAAAAGGTACAACATAAGTATCCCAAAACGAAGGTGAAAAAATTTACATTTCGTGAAAAAAAGGATATGTAATCCCCTTCAATATTAAAGACACACTTCATATATACAATATATATACAGTTCGCAACAAAAATATACATGGACTGATGTAAAAAATACGTTAATAAATATCACAGGTTATTGGAACAAAATGAGTTATGCCATATAAATATATAATTACCTCAAAAATAGTCCAGTGCCAGAAAGTATGAACAAAGAAAAGAGAAGGCCAAGGTGATGTCCTTATATGGCTATAATGATAAGATATTGCGTCAATAGAGTGCTAAAATAATTAGGACAGTATATTAAGATGTAACAATTACCCAGAGAATACGGGCGTCACTATATGGAGAGGCAGCTCCCTGTATGGGATCGTCTGCTGGCGCTATGGAGAATGATGACCCCAATAAGTAAAGACACCGCTCAATTTAATAAAGTCAATCGGCAGAGGCAATTACCTGAATCTGGACCAAGGTACTTGGGCAGCGCTCCTGCGCTGTGCCCTGTGTATGCGCGCTGTGTGAGTGCATAGTGGCGCCTCTTTATGTCAGCTAGTGCTTACCAAAGCGGAAGTGCATGGTACTGACCGGAAGTGACGTTGCGCAACTCTCGGTGTGTAATGCGCAGGCGTCATCCACTGCTCGAGCAATCAGGTTAACACATGTGATTCGTAACCGGAGTCATGTGACCGTGGTATCATAGCAACCTAGTAAATAAGTTATGTGGATGCCGTGTATAATGGTAATAATAAACCCATATCTCAATCAGTCAATAGAGAGATAATCTAGGCGCCATATAAAGTGAGGGAGCATAGAATCAGAGAAGAAAGGCACCGGATAGAGGTTAGATGTTATATGAACATATCAGACAAAAATAGAGAGCGGGACCAGCGGATCATATTCAAAACATATAAATATAAGGCAAAATATTCATAGTAGAATATACAGGCTATGCAATAATAATAACAATAGACACCACTCATAGGGGGGTAAGTATGCAACTCACCTACAATCACGGTATTTTAACGGGTCTGTAAATGATATAAATGAAATTAGTAGGGCATTATAAAGACCAATCAATTTCCCTATTAAGGCCTCTAGGGGCCAGTGTGTCTAGCTTATGGATCCAATAGGATTCTCGAGCTTTAAGTAGACCGACATGATTACCTCCCCTTCTTGGTCGGGGAACATGTTCTATAATTTGATATTTTAGCTGTGCCACTGTGTGTCTCATCCTAGAAAAATGGTTCGGTAGTGGTAACCAATTCTTCCCACATCTGATCGTGGACTTATGGCTCGCTATCCTATCCTTAATATGCTGAGTAGTTTCTCCAACATACAATAAACCACAGGGACATTTAACCATGTATATAACAAAATTCGAATTACATGTAAAGAAACCATGGATAGGGTAGCTTTTGCCAGTCCTGGGGTGGGTGATGTTATCTGATTTTATGATATTAGAACAGGATGCACAGTTCAGGCAAGGGAAGGTCCCATTTCTTCTAGGGGCAAGAAGTGTCTGTGTGCTAACAGGGCGTAGGCTCCCCATATCAGCTTTGACCAATTTGTCTTTGATGTTAGCGGGTCTTCTTGTGCACATGAGTGTCGGTTCTTTAAATGAGTCTATATCTGGATATGAGCGAGCTAATAGAGGCCAGTGTCTTTTAATCACCGAATAAATTTTGGGCATCAAAGGGTGAAAAGTATGCACGAATGGAACCCTATTTGTAGATTTGGGCCTGAGGAGTGGAGATCGAGGTGTTAATGACAGTGTCTTCTCCTTGTCCAGTAGCGATAGTGGGTAACCCCTCTCCAAAAAATTATGGGTCATGGTGTTAAGTCTCTCCGATAGGATATTGGGATCTGATACGATCCGTGTGATCCTCTTATATTGTGAGCGGGGTAAACTGTCTCGGGTGTATTTGGGATGACAACTTGTGTAGTGCAGCAAGCTGTTACTGTCAGTAGTTTTACGATAAAGGTCTGTAGATAGATTCCCATTAGCATCCTTAGGGACCATGGTGTCCAGAAAGGGTACCTCTATCGTGCTACAGTGCATGGTAAATTGTAGCTCCGGGAGAATAGAGTTGAGAAAGCAATGGAATGTATGGAGAGTGGTGGAAGTGCCCGTCCAAATTAGAAAAAGGGAGGTAATCATGTCGGTCTACTTAAAGCTCGAGAATCCTATTGGATCCATAAGCTAGACACACTGGCCCCTAGAGGCCTTAATAGGGAAATTGATTGGTCTTTATAATGCCCTACTAATTTCATTTATATCATTTACAGACCCGTTAAAATACCGTGATTGTAGGTGAGTTGCATACTTACCCCCCTATGAGTGGTGTCTATTGTTATTATTATTGCATAGCCTGTATATTCTACTATGAATATTTTGCCTTATATTTATATGTTTTGAATATGATCCGCTGGTCCCGCTCTCTATTTTTGTCTGATATGTTCATATAACATCTAACCTCTATCCGGTGCCTTTCTTCTCTGATTTTATGCTCCCTCACTTTATATGGCGCCTAGGTTATCTCTCTATTGACTGATTGAGATATGGGTTTATTATTACCATTATACACGGCATCCACATAACTTATTTACTAGGTTGCTATGATACCACGGTCACATGACTCCGGTTACGAATCACATGTGTTAACCTGATTGCTCGAGCAGTGGATGACGCCTGCGCATTACACACCGAGAGTTGCGCAACGTCACTTCCGGTCAGTACCATGCACTTCCGCTTTGGTAAGCACTAGCTGACATAAAGAGGCGCCACTATGCACTCACACAGCGCGCATACACAGGGCACAGCGCAGGAGCGCTGCCCAAGTACCTTGGTCCAGATTCAGGTAATTGCCTCTGCCGATTGACTTTATTAAATTGAGCGGTGTCTTTACTTATTGGGGTCATCATTCTCCATAGCGCCAGCAGACGATCCCATACAGGGAGCTGCCTCTCCATATAGTGACGCCCGTATTCTCTGGGTAATTGTTACATCTTAATATACTGTCCTAATTATTTTAGCACTCTATTGACGCAATATCTTATCATTATAGCCATATAAGGACATCACCTTGGCCTTCTCTTTTCTTTGTTCATACTTTCTGGCACTGGACTATTTTTGAGGTAATTATATATTTATATGGCATAACTCATTTTGTTCCTATAACCTGTGATATTTATTAACGTATTTTTTACATCAGTCCATGTATATTTTTGTTGCGAACTGTATATATATAATATATTGTATATATGAAGTGTGTATTTAATATTGAAGGGGATTACATATCCTTTTTTTCACGAAATGTAAATTTTTTCACCTTCATTTTGGGATACTTATGTTGTACCTTTTATTTTCACAGCGACGTTTTGATAAAGGCTCTGGTCGAGCCGAAACGTTATTTCGCTCTTCTTTTTGTCCTAATTTGTTGCCTTAATCAGTAAACCTTTAATAAATATAAATATGCAAATTTCATACCTTCCTCATAGAGTGCGGTGTACTTATTATACTTAGTATTGAGGACTACTGGTCCATTACACCAGCACCTTATCATTCAACTGAGTGCACATCATTTTCTATCCTATGTTACAATTATTTTTGACGTTTGCACCAGCTACCCTATTTTCGTATAACCAATGTCTACTGACACGCTTGCATATGATCAGGCCACAAGCTCCAGTATACTATCGCAAGTTACTGGTTCTAATGAGTTTCTTAAAACCCCAGTACAAGATTTGAGGACTAGGGATTTGAAAAAGAAAAACGAAAATTTATATCGTACGATCTTCATTGTACCACTTTGGCGGAATATCACAGAATAAGATTCCCAGGGGGCTTAGATGCAACCTTCGTCCTACTCTGTTCTCAGATAACCCTGAATACTGCGAGAAGTATAAACAAATACTGAATAAGTGCTCGCTAGACATTATTATCCTAGCAATAGATTATCTCCAAAAGGCTATATTGGATATTAAACATAATATCCAAGCCATAGAGACTCAGCTCTCAACCACCCTTACGTCCTCTGATTGGGCAACTCTTAAGACGAAAACAGAAAAGTCACTGGCGGAGCATCTTAAGACACTACAGGAAATGAAAAGAAGCAAATTTCAGCGGGATTCGGAGGATTACTCTAACAATCGTGTTTATAGATGGGCGGATTCCTTTACGCCCTCCAATACCTGGCGTCGACCACACCCTCCATGCAGGGAAGGTTCCTTCAGCTCAGGGAGCGACTCCTCCACAGCCTCAGGACGGAATCGTTTTTTAGGAAGGGACTACAGGAGGGGGCCCCCAAACATAGACCGATCCGACGAACAAGGAGAAAGAATGACCACCCGGTCACAGGTGAGGCACAAAACCTAGTGGTCAATATCTCGGACCACCTCCTGTCTCCCTTGGAACTTTCGGTTTTACAAAAGGGACTCTCCTTTTGCCCCACTCCTCCCTGGACTCTTCAACTTAAAAAGGACCTGGAACGTTTCTACCGGTCCATCAGACTGAAAACACCTTATGGACTATCACCTAATCCCGTCAGTGATCCTTCGTCTACGGCAGTACCCGATTTATCCATCAGTGACTTTGGTTTGTTTAACAAAAGTAATTTTTGTCCTCCCATACCATGCTGCTGAGACTTTCATTTCACTTGTAGATCGTGATATTGAGGTAATCACACATCAACAACGTCTAGGCCTGTTTCCAGTACATTCTAATATTTCTCTGAATGAGAAACAAGCGCTTTTTTCACTACAGAACATGTGGGGATTATTATCAAACCGGCGGATAAAGGGGGTGCGATAGTGGTGATGAACCGCTATCAATATACTGAGGAGGTGAAACGCCAACTATCTGATGTTAACACCTATGGCGTCCTCTCACATGACCCGGTCTTTGACATTAGGAAGAAAATTCAGTCTATAATTGAACCACACCTATTACGCCATACAATTGATAAAAAGACTGCCACCTTCCTGAACAATCCACACCCCATAACTCCGGTATTTTATGTGTTGCCAAAAATACATAAGTCACTTAATAACCCCCCGGGTAGACCTATAGTGGCCTCGACGGATTCTATCCTGTCCCCACTATCGATGTTTCTGGAAAAGATTCTGACACCCCTTATTAAGTCCACTAGAGCTTTTTTACTGGACACAGGGCACTTTTGAATATCATTCGGCGACTCAATACTATACCATCTGACAGTATTTTGGTAACCATGGATGTAAATAGCCTTTACACCTCTATTCAACACGAATATGGCATTGAGGCTACCAAATACCTTCTAAATCTTTCTGACATGACCACTAACTCTGTCCAGTTGAGCTTAGATCTACTACAGTCATGGCCAAAAGTTTTGAGAATGACACAAATATTATATTTTCACATGATCTGCTGCCCTCTGGTTTTTATGTGTGTTTGACAGATGTTTTTATCACATACATAAATATAATAATTGCAAACATATGAGTAACAAAAGCTTATATTGACAGTTAGAATGAGTTAATGCAGCAAGTCAATATTTGCAGTGTTGACCCTTCTTCTTCAGGACCTCTGCAATTCTCCCTGGCATGCTCTAATCAACTTCTGGACCAAATCCTGACTGATAGCAGTCCATTCTTGCACAATCAATGCTTTCATTTTGTCAGAATTTTTAGGTTTTTGTTTGTCCACCCGTCTCTTGATGATTGACCACAAGTTCTCAATGGGATTAAGATCTTGGGAGTTTCCAGGCCATGGACCCAAAATCTCTATGTTTTGTTCCCTGAGCCATTTAGTTATCACCTTTGTTTTATGGCAAGGTGCTCCATCATGCTGGAAAAGGCATTGTTGATTGCCAAACTGCTCTTGGAGGAATGGGAGAAGTTGATCTTGGAGGACATTCTGGTACCATTCTTTATTCATGGCTGTGTTTTTAGGCAAGACTGTGAGAGAGCCGATTCCCTTGGCTGAGAACAACCCCACACATGAATGGTTTCAGGATGCTTAACAGTTGGCATGAGACAAGACTGGTGGTAGCGCTCACCTTGTCTTCTCCGAATGAGGCGTTTTCCTGATGTCCCAAACAATCGAAAAGGGGATTCATCAGAGAAAATAACTTTACCCCAGTCCTCAGCAGTCCACTGCCTGTACCTTTTGCAGAATATCAGTCTGTCCATGATGTTTTTTCTGGAGAGAAGTCGCTTCTTTGCTGCCCTCTTGAGACCAGGCCTTGCTCCAAGAGTCTCCGCCTCACAGTGCGTGCAGATGCACTCACACCTGCCTGCTGCCATTCCTGAGCAAGCTCTGCACTGCTGGTAGCCCGATCCTGCAGCTGAAACACTTTTAAGAGACGGTCCTGGCGCTTGCTGGTCTTTCTTGGGTGCCCTACAGCCTTTTTGGCAACAATGGAACCTCTCTCCTTGAAGTTCTTGATGATGCGATAGATTGTTGACTGAGGTGCAATCTTTCTAGCTGCAATACTCTTCCCTGTTAGGCCATTTTTGTGCATTGCAATGATGACTGCACGTGTTTCTTTAGAGATAACCATGGTAACAGAAGAGAAACAATGATGCCAAGCACCAGCCTCCTTTTAAAGTGTCCAGTGGTGTCATTCTTACTTAATCATGACAGATTGATCTCCAGCCATGTCATCATCAACACCCACACCTGTGTTAATGAAGCAATCACTGAAAAGAGGTTAGCTGGTCCTTTTAAGGCAGGGCTGCAATGATGTTGAAATGTGTTTTGGGGGATAAAGTTAATTTTCTAGCCAAATATTGACTTTGCAAGTAATTGCTGTTAAGCTGATCACTCTTTATAACATTCTGGAGTATATGCAAATTGCCATTAGAAAAAGTGAAGCAGTAGACTTTGTAAAAATTATTATTTGTGTCATTCTCAAAACTTTTGGCCATGACTGTACGTCTGGTGCTATATGAGAACTACTTCTTATAAGAAGCTGGACCGCTCACCGCTTCAATTTTGAATAAATCCCCAACAGTGTCACCAGCAAAGCACCCCCACATCATCACACCTCCTCCTCCATGCTTCACGGTGGTAACCAGGCATGTAGAGTCCATGCGTTCACCTTTTCTGCGTGCAAAGCAGTAATCAAAGCAAAAGGTGGCTACTCTGAAGAACCTAGAATATAAGACATATTTTCAGTTGTTTCACACTTTTTTGTAAAGTGTAATGTATAATTCCACATGTGTTAATTCATAGTTTTGATGCCTTCAGTGTGATTCTACAATTTTCATAGCCATGAAAATACAGAAAAATCATTGAACGAGAAGGTGTGTCCAAACTTTTGGTCTGTACTGTATATATATATATATATATATATATATATATAATATATATATATATAATATGTTCAAAGGTATATATAGCAGTTCAAAGGTTAGGTTCCATAAGGTAATATCTGATCCTTTAGTTATTTTTTATAGTAAGTGCACTGTTCTACCTTGCAAATAGCTTTTATTGTTGTGGCTGTATATGTATGGCAGTTATTTGAATCTGACATATTCATCCTTATCACGTAAAATATATTGCTGTTCAATTTAGACAGCATAAATCATGCATTTGCTCTTAAAAATAACTATTTTGAATCACCATTTTTCTTAAATGCATACTTTACCTGAAGTAGTTATTGGCCTAGAGAGCTCTAAGTGTTGTACATTATATATACTTGGTTGTATTTCACCTCATTTGTATGCCTTATGCAGAACATTTTTACTCCTCCTTTTGCATGCACACAGTTTTTCCTGAGGCGGATCCAAGAAAAGATAAAAAAGTCCAATGTTCAATTTCGCCTAGGTAGGGCTTCACTCATCCAAAATATAGAGAATATGAATTGCGCACGCGTAGTATGCTTTGCCCGCAGATTGCAATGCGCAGGCGCGTTATATGGAGGGCAATGACTACAATTCCCAGAAATAATGGAGACAGCGGCGAACAATATGTTAAGGCAAGTACCCAAAACACTGCCCATCTGACCTGACTGCCATCATTTAAATATCCCGCCAATTTAGGGTGACAGATTCCCTTTAACAGAGTGGAGTACTGTGCTGACGACCGCCGTAGCGCCAATGCACTAGCAGGGAGGACGGCCTGGTGCCTCACAGTGCCCACGCTGCAAGAATGAATCCCCATGACTCCAGACCACACCGCCCCACCAGCACCAAACCACAGCAACAATGGCCGCCACACAGCACCCACAGAAATTGAAAGGAGTATTGAAACTCATCTTCCTCAAGCTCTCTTGTGAGAGATAAAACAGGCTGGACCCCCTTCTTTGCAGTCTCCTGCTAATTCTAAATTACTTGTGCCAAATGGGAGGAGTGCTGGTCCAAGAAAGGGGAAAGAATATGCTATACACCAAAAAAGAGCATGGACTGCACCTCCAAAAATTCATACATTGATCTAATGCCGCTAGGCAAAATATTTATTACCGAACATGAGGTTCTTAGTTTAACATTCTGATCAGATTGTATGAAGACCACTGTCACATACGACGAACCTCTCAGTGGGTCCCTATATAATAATAATAATCTTTATTTTTATATAGTGCTACCATATCCTGCAGCGCTTTACAACTTGCAGACATTATCATTGCTGTTCCCGATAGGGCTCACAATCTAAATTACCTATCAGTATGTCTTTAGAATGTGGGAGTAGAGATGAGCAAATATTTTAATGTTCAGTTCGGATTACGTTAGCTGAATTTGCAATATTCGCCGATTAATTCATCGAATATTCATCAACATAAATGAACGCCATTCACCTCAATAGGAGGCAAAAGCAAAGGCATGCACAACACCTTAGAATATGCCCCAAATGCTGCCAAAACACATCAAATTAGGGAAGACATCAGGAAAGTGGCCTCAATTCACCCACAGTACTAATTGTAGCATGGCACTGCAGCAATCAGTCAGGCATGAGGTATCGGGGTCTGGGACAGCATTCACACCACAGAATTGGCATCAATTTCACCACAGTAGAAATAGTATAATAGGGACTGACAGTTCTTCCACTACACCCAATCCAGCAGATGGACACAGAATCAAGAGTATTCACATTTCCAAAAATTATTGGCAGACACCACCAAAGTGGCATCAATTTCATCACAGTAGAAATAGTATAATAGGGATCGACAGTTCATTCACTAAACCCAATCCAGCAGATGGACACCCAACAAGGAGTGTTCACATTTAAAAAAAATGAGGGCTTTACACCAAAGAAGTGGCATCAATTTCACCACATTAGAAATAGTATAATAGGGACCCACAGTTCTTCCACTACACCCAATCCAGCAGATGGACACCCAATCAGGAGTGTTCACATTTCCAAAAATTATTGGCAGACACCACCAAAGTGGCATCAATTTCACCACAGTAGAAATAGTAAAATAGGGACCTACAGTTCTTCCACTACACCAAATCCAGCAGATGGCCAGCCTACAAGGAGTGTTCACATTTAAAGAAATGAGGGCCTTATATAACAGTTGTGGTATCAATTTCACCACAATAGAAATAGTAGAATAGGGATCGACAGGTCTTTCACTACACCGAATCCAGCAGATGGACACCCAACCAGGAGTGTTCACATTTTAAAAAATGAGGACCTTACACCACTAAAGCGGAATAACTTTCACGAGAATAGAAATGGTATAATTTGGGACCGACATGTCATCCACTACAGCTAACCCAGCAGATGTAGACCAGCCATGACAGTTCACATTTCCACAAATTTGTGTTAACATCAGCAACAGCAGCAGCCACAGAAGCCACACTAAAGATATCACAGAGTGCAGTTACGTGACATTAATGCATCACACTAAAAAATGCAATATCACCTAGTCTGTATAGTCTGCGATTGGGGTGCAAAAGTCCTTGGAGAGCCATGACTTGTTCATCTTAATGAAAGTTAGGCAATCTACACTTTCAGGAGACAGACGGATGCGCTTATCAGCAGCACTGAAGACATGTTCTGAGAGAACGCTGGCTGCCGGGCACGATAAAACCTCCAAGGCATGTGAGGCGAGCTCAGGCCACTCATCCATTTTGGATGACCAAAATGTGAAAAGGTCCAAACTCTCCCTGATGGTATTGATATTTAGTTCTAGATACTCCTGCACCATCCTCTCCATTTGTTCACCACGTGTAAGACTTGGACTCTGTTGTGCTGGTGCATGAGTGGGTCTAAAAAAGTGTCAAAGCACTCAAAGAAATTGCTTCTTCCACTTCCACCACTGCTGCTGCTGCTGCTAATGTTTTATCGTTGACGAATTGACGGGCCAGAGGTTGGAAGTCTACAGCTGCAATGCTACCTGTGTGCTTCACTGCTGTCTTTGGGAAAAGCTCTCTTAAGGTTGTATAAAAGTGTGTTTTGATACTCCAGCATTCCCTTTCTGGGGCGGAAATCATCTGGCAAAATTTGGTTTTATAACGTGGGTCCAATAAAGTGGCAACCCAGTAGTCAGCATTATTACTAATCATAACTATATGGGGATCATGTTGCAGATAATGCAGCAAGAAGGCACTCATATGTCGGGCTCTACCATGAGGTCCAAGCCCATGCTGTGTTGGTGGCTGGGTAACAATGAGGCTCATTTCCTCCGTCCCCTCCCGCCAACCACAAATGACAGAGAGGGGAAGATTATCCTCTTCATCTCACAGTTGCTTGCCCATCACCTCTTCCTCCGCCATTTGTTCCTCGGATCTTGCACCTTCAATAACAGTTTGGTATCATCTGCCCCCCTCGATCGCAGTAATCCACCCTCCCTTGGCACCTGCCTGTGTGATGACTGTCTTGAACATAGAGACAATGTTATCCCTTCCGCATCCTACTTCTGGGACCACCATCTCCAGCAGGCTTTTCAAAGTCTGCTACAGCATAGGGGTGACCAGAATAGTGATGCTGATGATGGCGTCGTCAGCACTAACCATCTTAGTAGCCATTTCAAAACTGTGCAGAAGTGTGTAGAGGTCCTTAATCTGTGCTCACTCAGTAAGCGTGATAGGCGCCACGTCCGTACTGTGCTGGTCCATGCTATACAACATGACATCCTGTGTCATGGCTCGTTGCTGCTGCCACAGTCACTGCAACATGTGCAGGGTGGAATTCCACCATGTCGGCACATCGCATATCAACCTGTTAACTGGCATGGAAAAATATCTCTGTATCGATGAAAGTCAATGAGCAGAGGGATGCGAACAGCGGAAATGAGCACACAGCTTACGTGCTTTCTGGAGCAGCTCACCCAGGTGGCTGAGAAAATACTGTACCGCCAGACTGATGATGTGAGCCATGCAATGCATGTGTGTGAGCTTGCCTCACCGTAGGGCCACCACCAGGTTCACACCATTATCACACATGGCCTTCCCTGGATGCAGGTTCAGCGGAGACAGCCATTGATCAAATTCAGCTTGGAGAGCTGTCCACAACTCTTCAGCTGTATGACTGCGATCTCCAAGACACATCAATTTTAAGACTGCCTGATTGCGGTGAGCCCTGACTGTGCATTACGGAGGTGGTGGGGGTTGACTCTGCAGCGTTGGAACACGTGTCTCGTGAAGGCAGAGGTTGAGGGCACAAATGGAGGCTCTAGAGGGGATAGAGGAGGCAGAAGCAGTGGAGGAAGTGTTAAATGTAGAGGTTTGTCCTGCAATCCTTGGGGATTCCAAAACTTGTGGAGCAGCGCCTGTCTCCACAGCCCCCAGAGTCATCCAGTGCCCAGTCTGCGAGATGTATTGCCCCTGGCCATGATTAATCGTCCAAGTGTCCGTGCTGAAATGCACCCTGGCAGAGATTTTGTCAAGGAACGGGTGATGTTTTCTGCGACATGCAGGTATAGCACAGTCACAGCTTTCTTAGAAAAGTAATGGCGACTGGGTAATAGGTACTGGGGGACTGCGACAGCCATCAGCTTTCGGAAACCGTCTGTATCTACCAGGCAGAAAGACAGCATTTTCGTGGTCAACAAATTGGAGATGGTGGAGTTCAACCTTTTAGTTTTGTCACGCGTAGGAGGAAACAATCTTTTACGTGACCACAACTATGGAACCGTGGGCTGGCTGCAGTGCTGTGAGAGGGCGAAGTATGGTGAACCGGACAAACTGCTGGACCATGAGAGAGATGCAGATGGAGATGTTACTGTGGATTGAGAAACTTGTGGTGTGATCGTTCTCTGAGATCGGTCAAAAACAGCAGGCATGTCCGCTTCCGATACAGCTGAAGGCGGCCTCTCAGTCAGCGTGACTCGAGCGGGTAAAGAATCTGAGGTTCTGCGGTCAAAGACCTGAGTCACAATGGTTGGCACGGTAACAGAGGAGGATGAAGAAGCAGCAGATGCAATTGATGAGATGGCTGATGGTTATTGAGGTCTGCTGGTCTGCATTTTTGTTCAGTGGGATTCCCACAGTAAAGCATGTTGATTGCGCACGTGAAGGTTCAAACATGTAGTAGTCAAATTATTGCACTTTTTACCTCAACTTAGTTTTTTTTGCAAAGTTGGCAGATTATGTGAGATGGCTCATCCTTTGCAGTGTCAAAAAAGGCCCAGGCTAGGCAACCCTTGCCACCCCTGTGAGCTGTAGACCCACGGATGCTACTGGTCAGAGGCACAGTTGTGGCAGAGGATGCATCACTCGTCGTGGCTGCATCACGTGTCTGCGGCAGATGACTCCATGTAACCTCCTTGTCTTCCTCCTCAAATGACCTACTCAGCTGTGTGCCTCTATGTTCGCGCCAACTGGGATCTAACACCTCATCATCATCCTCTGTGTTATCACATTCCTCACCATTGGAGTTACCCTCCTCCTCTTCTTGCCCTGACAGCACAGTAGAGTCCAAGTGATCCTCAGATATCTGAGTCTTATCAGGATCACCTCCCCCCCAGGGGTTAACGTCTGATGACGAGGGTCAGGATACTGTGAGGACCATACTTCCTCCTGCCCGGATTCAAGCTAAAAAAATTTTGGGCATCGGTGCAGATTTCCTCCTCTTGACTCTGCGAAGCTTTTGAGTACACTTCTGATAAACATGACATAGAATGTGTGAACAGCTCTTCAGACTCACCCATATATGATTCCGTACAGTCAGTTGAATGGTTGGATAGTTGGGATATGGGGGGAAGCCAGGGGAATTTTGATGCCATATCTGTGGACTGTACTGGGTGTGATGTTGAGGTGGAGGAAGAGGTGGAGAGGCCACTTGAAGCTGCACTTGCCATCTACTCAAGTACATGCTCTTTCTGGGCATCATCGATAAGGTATACCACTGAGCGTCTGCTAAAAAAAGGTAGTGGTGTAGCCTGTCCAGTAACATAAGTTGTCAGTTGTCTTTGCATAGGACGTGACGTTGCTTCACTAGTGCTTTCACAAACATTACCATCTACCCCACGTACACCTTGAACACCAAGCCTAATTTCCCTTCCACCACGGCCTCGCTTTTTCCCAGGCATGTTGCTCAGATAGCGTGGTAGGTGCACAGTATTAGCAACAAAAAATAAATTTTAAACTCTGCACCACCTCTGCAAACGGTTGGATTTCAGCGACAGTAAATTCAAAGTTGAAATATGGCATGCTGTATCATGTTATTCACGGAAAAAAGAAATGTTTGAGTGTGGATGAGGCCTGTATGACAAAGAAGTAATGCTACAAACAATTTTAAAGTCAGATCCCTTATTGTATGCCGTTAATAACACAAGAATTTTTCTTAGCCTATGGATCAGGTATCTATAACACACTAGATGCTACAAACTATTTTTAAAGTTAGGTCCCTTACTGTATGACGTTAATAACAGAAGACTATTTTGTGGCCTATGGATCAGGCCTCTATAACACACTAGATGCTACAAACTATTTTTAAAGTCAGGTCCCTTACTGCATGACGTTAATAACAGAAGAATTTTTTGTGGCCTCTGGATCAGGCCTCTACAGCTTAATTTCAACCCAACCAAATTACAAAGTGTGATATCGCGGGTTGTCTAACTTTTTGCAACTGAAAAATTGTATATTTTTTTAATGTGCCTTAGGTCTGCAGACAGGTTCATTTCACCGCCACAAAATGACAATGTGGGATATAGCAGGCTGTTTCTCATTTAGCAACAGAACAAATTATAACTTTTTTTAATGTGCCTTAGGTCTGTAAACAGTTTTATATCACCACAGCACTAAATGACAAGGTGGGATACAGCAGACTGTTTATTATTTTTTCACTAGCTACATGTGAATTAGAATGCTACACTCATGCATGAATCACAATAGAAGCAGTGCACAACACGTGCCCTGCTGGCTTTCTTTGTGGACCTCAGTGTGGCCAAAAAAGAAAAAGTGCTGGAAGGTAAATTTAACAGCTACACTGGACACTAGCTACCTACAGTATCTGACTGATATATAACCACCTATCTAAGTAGCTGAAATGTGGATACAGCAGGCTTTTCACATTTAGCTAGTGAAAAAATATTATTTAGAATGCTATACTTGTGCATGGAGCACAATAGAAACAGTGTACAGCACACTTGTAGGACATGCGCCCTGCCTTTGTCTGTGAACCTTAGTAATTACCTCCCCAAAAAATCTGGAAGGTAAATTTTACAGCCACACTGGACACTAACTAGTTACACTATCTGACTGATATACAACCGCCTAACTAACTAGCTAAAATCTTGCTGTTAACAGTGCCAGCATCAGGAGCAGCCTCTCTGCACTGTTAGAGTCAAAATGGTGCTAAAACAAGATGTCCACTATTTAAATGAAGAGGGACATGTGATTTCAGCTGCCAGTGACACAAGCCATTGTGTCAGGACATTGTGGGTGTTTCCTGCACCCTGATTGGCTAGTATGTGCACACATAAAGTTAGGGAAAAAAAAATTACTGCTGTGCTGTGCTTACAAGAACGCCGCGCCTACAAGAATGCCACGCCTCCGGGCTCTGAAAAACCCCTCCCATCATCAAAAAAGTGCCAAACTCACATGATACACCACCATTATCGTTGCTAAAATGCTGAAAATATTTTTGTGGCAACGCAAATATTTTCCCTCACTTTTACCGATTTTGAAAAATTTTGCTCGGATTTCTGATCATGAATCCGAATGTGCCGAATTTATGTTTGGCGATCATTTTCCGAACAAACTCGCTCATCACTACAGTATGTGGGAGGAAACCGGAGAACCCAGAGGAAGCCTACGCAAACATGGGGAGAACATACAAACTCCTTGCAGATGTTGTCCTTTGGGGGGATTTGAATCCAGAACTCCAGCGCTGCAAGGCTGCAGTGCTAACCACTGAGCCACCATGCTGCCCCATCACCTTAAGGTGACCACTGACCGCTGCCACTGCAACAATGCACTAGCATGGCGGATGACCTGGTGGGGCAGAGCGGTATGGTGTCATGGGGACTCAGTTTTGCAGCATGGGAGCTATGTGGCACCAGCCATCCGCCCTGCTTGTGCATTGTCGCAACGGTGGTGGACAGTGCACGGCTCTGCTTCGTAAGGGCGATAGGGACCCACTACGAAGTTTGCCATGACAGTGGGCTTCATGCAGTCTGATGAGAATGTTAAACTAAGAACCTCATGTTCAGTCATTTATATTTTTCCCTAGTGGCATTAGATCAATGTATGTTTTTGGAGGTGCGGTCCATTCTCTTTTTCAGCATAATTCATGATTTTACTTCAGCTGGTATACTGTAGGGTTGTAAACAGACAAGGAAACCAGCTGATGCTCTCTACCACTGGGAAAAACAAACAGAATGAAAAATCCTGAAGCAATTATTACATTTTCTGTCTTTCAGAAAGTTAAACAATCCTGGTAATGACAAAGATCATATGGAGAAACATGCTTTGTTAGAGTGCTTGCACTTGCTCATGAAACAAGTTGTCTAGAGCTTATATATTAATGACCTATTCTTAGAATACATCATCACTATCATATGGCCGTTTATGGGTGCTGCACCTCAGCTCATATTGAAGATAATGGAAGTTGAGCTTCAGTATCTGATAATAGCCACTATCACTTCGGATGTGTTCTCGTCTGACTTTGCAAACTGCGTAAATCCAGCTTCAACAAGAGCTGCAAACAGCTGATTGGTGTGTATGAAAGAGGTAGGTCATCAATATATAAGTCCCGGATAGCTACTTTAAATAAAATGCCTGTAAATACAGGTTTCTACATGTAAAAAATGTTAATATATATTTCATCGCCTATAAGAGGTGGCACCAACTAATGCCACTTGTTACAGTAGGATTTATCACCCTGCCTTCTATACTTACTATATGTATATCTTTATCTTAAGATTTCTGATATTCTTGCAGTGCTTACATTTGTTATGGGAAAACATCACACATTCACACAATTACATCACTTGTAGAATATGGTGTTCCTCTGTTATTCTCATGTACTGTATATACTTTATTGTACTGTCCTATGATATACTAAACACTATATATGTATTTGTATATGCATGGAATATTAACTGCTGAGAAATACTCATGCTAAGAAATGCTCATGCTAAGAAATGAGTTAGCGCAAGGCTGAAGCCACATCGGAGGCAGAGGTCCCCTGAAGACAGAAAAAGAAAGGTGGAAGAATTTGAGATTACAGTGTGGGGGATAACAATGTTAGAGACAGCAGATTTCACATTCAGAGACAGATATTTGGGCATATGGTTAGATGGGGTATAGAGGACTGACTGTGTATCACTTTGGGAATTTGTTTATTCTTGTTGTGATGATGCTATCTCATGTATATGCTGTGTATGTGGTATTTTTTTGCCTATGCTCTTTTTAAGCAGCTGGTGTGGCAAGCCGTAATGGGTTGGACTACAGTATACAGTGGTGTCACCACATCCTGAAAGAGAAGGTGGCCAGCAGGGATGGTAGTTTTCCTGGCTGCAAGCTTGCAGGAGGAGGTGTAATTGTAGGTAAAGGAGGAGTATGAGGCTGACTTAGGTAATAGAAAGCTAGGGACCCAAAGTTGTAAGTATCCTGTCTACTGTCTGGTGGTGTGAAACCTTTTGTTTCATTAAAGACCACCCTTGAGACACTCCATACCTTCATCCTTGGGAGGAACCGAGTTGGTGAGACACTATGTGAAACTTTGAAACTTGTTGGAAGCTATATTAAGGCCTGTGTGACATAAGTAAGCCCTTTACATCTAAAATTGTGTAAGTGGTCCATACATCATTGCATCATTGTGGACTGGCTTGTAAAGTGGCCTGAGTGTAATCCAATCCTGTATTGTATTGATGGAGTACCAAGGCAAAGAAAGAAATGTAATCATTTTGTGTGAAAAATTAAGTCATCTGTTCAACTTTAATATTCAATGATCTTTTCTATGAAGAGAAACCCACCAACTACTAGCCTGTACACATGAATGGGCAAAGAACTTACAGGACCCCCTTTAAAAAACCACATATCCAAGCCCTTTCCACTTTCTGCTGACTTCAACCCAAAAATATTTCCCGGATCCTTACATTCCTAAACCGAGAATCTAAAAAAACCCTATTCCATGCCTAATCATCTCCTGCCTTGACTACTGCAACCTCCTGCTCTGTGGCCTCCCCTCTAACACTTTCGCACCCCTCCAATCTATTCTAAACTCTGCTGCCTGACTAATCCACCTGTACCCCTGCTATTCCTGGCCTGTCCCCTCTGTCAATCCCTAAACTGGCTCCCCATTGTCCAAAGACTGCAGTTCAAAACCCTAACCATGACACACAAAGCCATCTGCAACCTGTGCCCTCCATACATCTGTGACCTCATCTCC
Organism: Oophaga sylvatica; assembly: GCA_033576555.1. NCBI lineage: Eukaryota > Metazoa > Chordata > Amphibia > Anura > Dendrobatidae > Oophaga > Oophaga sylvatica. The sequence continues at coordinate 237,867,764 of JARQOD010000005.1, forward strand.
CGGTACTTAACTGTGTAAGCAGGTGTTGAGATGCAGTAAGCAGGGGTTGCAGAGCCTTACAGTATAACAATATTATTTATTTTAACAGTAAAGGTAGAGGTAATCTAATGATAATGAGCAGTGAAAAAGTGTTACTAGAAACAAGAAATAAATGGAATAAGCAGAATGAGTGCGACAATCTGAGTTTCAAACAACACTTATCGTAGCTCCTGCTGGTGTTCCTTAGTTCGCAGTCCGATGAGAGTAGTAGTACCGGCTCCGGTTTTACCTGCTGAAACCCCAGTCCATAAGCATGCGCAATCAAAGTGGGAAAAGCTGCAGAAGTCTCCGTACCAAACGTGGGCTGATGCGCGCTAGCCAGCAAAGGGAACCTCACCTCAGTATCCTGTAATCAGCCCAAGCTTCCCTGCATGAGCGCGGTCCTAAGTTTGGTCTGGCGCACGGCGCTTCCCACACTCACTGTCCCGCTGGAGCGCTCAGGAGATGTTGGCCACAGTACGTCGTGGTGCTGCTACTCGGGGTGCAGAACACGCTGCTCACTGTCCTGCACTCTCCCTGTTAGCGGGAAAATACTCCTCAATTTGCACGCTTTCAGCTCTGTCCTCCCCTTAAAACGCCCCTCTTCCCGGGTCATGGGTTTGTCCGGTCCCTTATCCTTCCCCAGGCAATATGCCTCGACAGTTCCGGACCCAGCTCAGTGCAGGTACCCGCAGCCCGGTCTTCCTCCTTAGGCCGGCGTCACACACAACGACAAAAAATCGGTCCGTTTTAGACGGTCGATTGTCGGATCAAAATGCAAACATCACACATCCTTCTGGCATCCGATTTTCCTTCAAAGATGCGATTTAGTCGCATGTGTGTGTACCTTGTAACATCCGATTTTCATCCGACTTGCGAAAATTTCTCGCAGGCTTGCAAAACTGACATATAATGGATCCAAAAGAATAGTATTTCAATCACAAAAAAAGAATAGATATATACACATAGAACAATATATATATATATATATATATTATATACATGTCATTGTGACATGTATATATACATATATTTATAGTTCCTAGACTTCTACATACTGTTATAGCCGCTAATTCAATTGCCGGCTTTTGTGAAATCACAGAAGCCGACATGAAATGATACATTGTTTCCACACAGTTAACCATGTCATTTCCTGTATTTTGATATTTGTTTAGAACTTACAATTACATGAGTGTATTTGTGCAAAATTTCAGACATGTAGGGGTTAATTAAAGGTGTAATTTCGTTGAAAAAAAATGCGTGGGCTCCCGCTGTATTTTCTCCACCAGACAGACAAAGCAAGCGAGTGGGGGCAGATAATAACAGCCCAGGGAGGTACATTTTTTGTGCCCCCCCTGGCTACTAACATCTGCCCCCAGACACCCCAGAAAGGGCAAATCTATAATTAGATTCGCCCTTTCTAGCACTTTGCCCGTCTATTCCCATTGCCCTGTAGCGGTGGCGAATGGGTTAATAATCACACCTTAATGTCACCTTAGTATTGAAAGGTGACCTTAAGGCAGGTTAATAATTGAGAGCTGTCAATTAGACAACTATCAATTATTAATCCTATTGTATGATAGAAAAATCAAACACACACACTTTAATAAAAAAGAAGTTTAATGAAATAATCACACAGTTTTTAAGCATATTTTATTTTCCTGCTAAAACCATTTCCTGTAATAAAAATAAAATAAAAAAGCAAAATGATTCTTACCAATCCGATGTACAGTCAGGTCCCACGGTGTAATCCATCAGAAAGGGTTAACAGGTTACAGGTCGCAGAGAGCTAATAATGCTGTCTCAGACCTGTATTCCCCTGAATGAATCAGTTACTCTCCCAGCGAAAGGAGAGGAATAGATTCATGAATGGAGCTCAATTGATTTATTACAACTTTCACTTGAGTGACCTGACCTAACGTGAAAGTGGATACAATCAATTAAGCTTCATTCATTCAGGAGCTATCAGATGAGCACGCAGGATTACTTGCGCTGCTTATCTGATTGCTAGTTAACCCTTTGTGAAGGATTACATCGTGGGACGGGACAGATTGCCAGATAGGTAAGAATAATGTTGTTTTATTATTTTATATTTATTTTAGAAGAACAAGGGCTTCGAACGGATTAAGACTTAAATAAAAGATGGTCAAAAATATGTGTTTTTATTTCATTAAAATTATTTATTCTTAAAGTGTGTGTGTGTTTTTTATTTACTTCAATAGGATTAATAATTGATAGTTGTCTAATTGACATCTCTCAATTATTAACCTGCCTTAAGGTCACCTTTCAATACTAAGGTGACATTAAGGTGAGATTATTAACCCATTCGCCACCGCTACAGGGCAATGGGAATAGACGGGCAAAGTGCTAGAAAGGGCGAATCTAATTATAGATTTGCCCTTTCTGGGGTGTCTGGGGGCAGATGTTAGTAGCCAGGGGGGGCACAAAAAAAAGTACCCTCCCTAGGCTATTTTTATCTGCCCCCACTCGCTTGCTTTGTCTGTCTGGTGGAGAAAATACAGCGGGAGCCCACGCATTTTTTTGTCAACGAATTTACAGCTTTAATTAACCCCTACATGTCTGAAATTTAGCACAAATACACTCATGTAATTGTAAGTTCTAAACAAATATCAAAATACAGGAAATGACATGGTTAACTGTGTGGAAACAATGTATCATTTCATGTCGACTTCTGTGATTTCACAGAAGCCGGCAATTGAATTTGCGGCTATTACAGTATGTAGAAGTCTAGGAAATATAAATATATATATATATATTAATACATGTCACAATTACATATATATTATATATATATATATATATATATATGTATTCTATGTGTGTATATCTATTCTTTCTATTCTTTATTAAAGCTGTCAGTGTGATTTTACAGTATAGCCGGGGATGAATTGCCGGCTTTTCTAAAGGACACCGATGCGATTTCATCGCAAGTCACACATGCGGTCCGTTTGTAATCAGATTTTTCATCGCTCCCATAGACTTGCATTGGCGATAGTCGACCCACAATCGGTGACAATCGCAGCATGCTGCGATTGCACACGGACGTTTAAAACGGACCACAAAAAATCTGATACTGGGATCTGCTCCATAGATTAACATAGGGCAGACTGCAATACGATTTTTCATCGTATTGCAGTCGTCCGATTCTGTCGCCAGTGTGACGCCGGCCTTACACCTGCACGCAACCTCCGATCCTCACAAGATCTCCTTCTATACTCCCCTCTTATCTTCTCTTCCCACTATCACATGCAAGATTTCTCCCGCACATCCCCCTACTCTGGAACTCTCTACCACAATATATCAGACTCTTGCCTACCATGGAAGCAGGGTCCTCTCTCCTCCTGTACCAGTCGTGACTAGAGTTGAGCGATACTTTCCGATATCCAAAAGTATCGGAATCGGAATGGTATCGCCGATACACAAAAAATATCGGCGATACCTGATACCGATACCGGAAATACAATGTAAGTCTATGGGAACAAAATATCGGAATTAAAAAAAAACCCCTTCTTGCCTTGTTGGTTAATTGTACATGAAGGAAAACAACAAAGAGTAATGTAGAATTTATTGGGGGAGGTTGAGGAGACATTAAAGGCATAGATGTTTAACACAATGCAATGGAATAGCATTAATATTTCTTTTTTTGAAATACGTTTGGATTGACGAAGAAATTGACAATGTTGTTAACCTTTTTTCTATTTTGTCAAATATGTCTGTTTCACAACTTCCATGCTCTTCACCTTTTTAACTTTTCACACACTTTCTCCTTCATAATCTTCAGCAGCATCATCTTTCTCATCAAATTATTCTTCATCTTCACCTTCTTAATCTTCTAAAACTTCTTGCTATTCATCTTTTTGTTAACATTACTTATATTGTTCTTATTAAACAGTTATTATTCTTCATATTCTACTTCTTCATCTTCTTCCTATTCATCCTTTTCATCATATTCTTATTTGTGACAGACATTCCTGTACTTGTAATCTGTAAAACTCTGAATTTTCATCCTTCCGTTCTTGCTGTCACGAAAGATTTTAATTACAACAGTATTTGTCCGCGTTCAGTTTAGCCTGCAGCAGCATCAGGCATTTTCCAGGGGCACCACGAGGAGGAACGGACTCACCCCCATACACTGCTTAGTCTTCTTCTGCTTAGAATTTAGAGCATATATTTTGCTCTTCATTTTGGTCTTATACTTAATGTTCTTCTGCTTTTTGATCTTCTGCTTATTGTTCTTCTGTCTCTTGTTCTGTATCTTGTAGTTTGTCTTAACCTTCTTTGTCCTGTTGGTGATGGTACAAAAGCCAATGGAAGTAACGAGGACCAGCTGACTGTGCTGGAACCCGGAGGGTCAGCAGAAGGAAAAGAGCCAATGGCACAACCGAGGACCAGCTGACGTTACTGGGACACGGTTACTAAGCAGGAGGTACCTGTGCTCCAAAGCACTACCAAGGACCAGCAGACGTTGCTGGAACTCGGATACCGACATGGAGGCACCTAGGCCAAAGGCACTGCGGAGAACCAGCTGACGGTACTGGAACCCGGATGGGTAGCAGAAGGTACAAGAGCCAATGAAAGTAACGAGGACCAGCTGACTGTGCTGGAACCCGGAGGGTCAGCAGAAGGAAAAGAGCCAATGGCACAACCGAGGACCAGCTGACGTTACTGGGACACGGTTACTAAGCAGGAGGTACCTGTGCTCCAAAGCACTACCAAGGACCAGCAGACGTTGCTGGAACTCGGATACCGACATGGAGGCACCTAGGCCAAAGGCACTGCGGAGAACCAGCTGACGGTACTGGAACCCGGATGGGTAGCAGAAGGTACAAGAGCCAATGAAAGTAACGAGGACCAGCTGACTGTGCTGGAACCCGGAGGGTCAGCAGAAGGAAAAGAGCCAATGGCACAACCGAGGACCAGCTGACGTTACTGGGACACGGTTACTAAGCAGGAGGTACCTGTGCTCCAAAGCACTACCAAGGACCAGCAGACGTTGCTGGAACTCGGATACCGACATGGAGGCACCTAGGCCAAAGGCACTGCGGAGAACCAGCTGACGGTACTGGAATCCGGATGGGTAGCAGAAGGTACAAGAGCCAATGAAAGTAACGAGGACCAGCTGACTGTGCTGGAACCCGGAGGGTCAGCAGAAGGAAAAGAGCCAATGGCACAACCGAGGACCAGCTAACGTTACTGGGACACGGTTACTAAGCAGGAGGTACCAGTGCTCCAAAGCACTACCAAGGACCAGCAGACGTTGCTGGAACTCGGATACCGACATGGAGGCACCTAGGCCAAAGGCACTGCGGAGAACCAGCTGACGGTACTGGAACCCGGATGGGTAGCAGAAGGTACCCATGGAAATTAAAGTTGAGGCAGCAGGACTGTTTGCCGTTCACACAGCAGGGGAACAGCTGACATTACTGAACCCCAGTAACACGGGAGCAAGTGTAGACTGTGCTAACAGCACTTCCGAGAAACAACTGGCGGTGTTGTAACCCAGGGATGAGAAGAGAACATGGTGGAGGCAGCAGGACTGTTTGCCGTTCACACAGCAGGGGAACAGCTGACATTACTGAACCCCAGTAACACAGGAGCAAGTGTTAGACTGTGCTAACAGCACTTCCGAGCAACAACTGGCGGTGTTGTAGCCCAGGGATGAGAAGAGAACATGGTGGAGGCAGCAGGACTTTTGCCGTTCACACAGCAGGGGAACAGCTGACATTACTGAACCCCAGTAACACGGGAGCAAGTGTAGACTGTGCTAACAGCACTTCCGAGAAACAACTGGCGGTGTTGTAACCCAGGGATGAGAAGAGAACATGGTGGAGGCAGCAGGACTGTTTGCCGTTCACACAGCAGGGGAACAGCTGACATTACTGAACCCCAGTAACACAGGAGCAAGTGTAGACTGTGCTAACAGCACTTCCGAGCAACAACTGGCGGTGTTGTAGCCCAGGGATGAGAAGAGAACATGGTGGAGGCAGCAGGACTGTTTGCCGTTCACACAGCAGGGGAACAGCTGACATTACTGAACCCCAGTAACACGGGAGCAAATGTTAACTGTGCTAACAGCACTTCCGAGAAACAACTGGCGGTGTTGTAACCCAGGGATGAGAAGAGAACATGGTGGAGGCAGCAGGACTGTTTGCCGTTCACACAGCAGGGGAACAGCTGACATTACTGAACCCCAGTAACACAGGAGCAAGTGTAGACTGTGCTAACAGCACTTCCGAGAAACAACTGGCGGTATTGTAACCCAGGGATGAGAAGAGAACATGGTGGAGGCAGCAGGACTGTTTGCCGTTCACACAGCAGGGGAACAGCTGACATTACTGAACCCCAGTAACACAGGAGCAAGTGTAGACTGTGCTAACAGCACTTCCGAGAAACAACTGGCGGTGTTGTAACCCAGGGATGAGAAGAGAACATGGTGGAGGCAGCAGGACTGTTTGCCGTTCACACAGCAGGGGAACAGCTGACATTACTGAACCCCAGTAACACAGGAGCAAGTGTAGACTGTGCTAACAGCACTTCCGAGAAACAACTGGCGGTGTTGTAACCCAGGAATGAGAAGAGAACATGGTGGAGGCAGCAGGACTGTTTGCCGTTCATACAGCAGGGGAACAGCTGACATTACTGAACCCCAGTAACACAGGAGCAAGTGTAGACTGTGCTAACAGCACTTCCGAGAAACAACTGGCGGTGTTGTAGCCCAGGGATGAGAAGAGAACAGGGTGGAGGCAGCAGGACTTTTTGCCGTTCACACAGCAGGGGAACAGCTGACATTACTGAACCCCAGTAACACAGGAGCAAGTGTAGACTGTGCTAACAGCACTTCCGAGAAACAACTGGCGGTGTTGTAACCCAGGGATGAGAAGAGAACATGGTGGAGGCAGCAGGACTGTTTGCCGTTCACACAGCAGGGGAACAGCTGACATTACTGAACCCCAGTAACACAGGAGCAAGTGTAGACTGTGCTAACAGCACTTCCGAGCAACAACTGGCGGTGTTGTAGCCCAGGGATGAGAAGAGAACAGGGTGGAGGCAGCAGGACTTTTGCCGTTCACACAGCAGGGGAACAGCTGACATTACTGAACCCCAGTAACACAGGAGCAAGTGTAGACTGTGCTAACAGCACTTCCGAGCAACAACTGGCGGTGTTGTAGCCCAGGGATGAGAAGAGAACAGGGTGGAGGCAGCAGGACTTTTTGCCGTTCACACAGCAGGGGAACAGCTGACATTACTGAACCCCAGTAACACAGGAGCAAGTGTAGACAGTGCTAACAGCACTTCCAAGCAACAACTGGCGGTGTTGGAGCCCAGGGTCAAGGAGGATGTTTAAATACTAGATCAAGTATTTTCCTTGTTACGTGTCAATTAAAAATGTCTATACTCCAAACAAGAGAAATATAACCTTTAGTACCATAAGATGATGATTTTACTTTAAAAAATATATGTAAATTAATAATTGACAAACATAAACGCATACATTAACATGTTGAAAAGCAATGCAAACCACAATAAAAATCGGTTAAATAATCTGCTATACGGTTTTAAATAAAAGCATACAAGTACATATCAGAATCCATTAATGATGGATAAGTAACAGTATGTACACCATTTTCATTTGCTGAATAATATCACTAAAAAGTTTTTAAAAATATCTAAAATTTCCATCATGTAATACTGATAATATGTGCCAATCATTTATATTAACAAAAAAAACCTTTAAAAAGTGCATAGTGAAAACAGCTATTTATGCCTGACTGTGGACTTGCAAGCATGACAACGGATAGATAAGGTATATATAGATGAGACTGCATAGCCACAGATGGTGAATGGCGATGTAATACTGTACCTCAATAAAGTGTGCGTTACTACTACATCCTTTTTTTTATATAGCTTTATAAAAGGGTACGTGCATGTATGCTTGCGCCTTTGTTTGGACGCACAGACTGGCTTCCTGCTGTGACGCGTTGGGTATTGGAGCGTCTGTGCGTCTTATGACGCAGACTAACATTCACGGTGCACATCGTTCATCATCGCAAGCGTACCGACAACACAAAGGCGTTGTCATGACTGCTTTACTCAGTAAACATGCACCTATGATGAAACATACACGCATGTGCCCTATTACATAACAAGCTACAAGAAAAATGCGTGTGAGGTGTGACACAGCTATTTTGTTAAGGTACAGTATTATATCGACATTGTACAGGTGTCGCTATTCAGTCTGATAAATAGATATCATTCACCTATTCTATCAGTTGTCGTTCTTTCAGCACCACTTACAGGTATATATTTTGCTATTGTGACTATGCACTATTGACTTTACCAAGGTAATGCATGATTTTTGTTAGCGATTATCATGTTTACATGAAGGACCTTTATGATATGGGCTGTTAACTTTCTAATCAAATATGTATTTTTTAAAATGACACAAATATAAGTAATGTTGAAGAGGACTATTCCTACATGCATTGTTTGCACAATATTACAGGTGTACATCACGTCCCTTAATCAACATTGGATATTATATTTACTTGTATGCTTTTATTTCAAAGGCAAGAACACTGAAGTATAACCTTCGCACTGCAGCAGTTGTCAAAGTTCAACCCACATTATGCACTTCCAACATTGCAGTATTTGAGTCATCATGATGTGAGTTGGATTTGTCTAAGCTATGGAGTGACAAGGTTGACCATCAGTATCCTATAGCATAAGTAGGCTTTTGTGTTTGCATTTGTTTTCGACATATGCATATCTGTAATAATATGTCACAATTATTTTGTTACAGATTTGTGACAAAGACAAATCATTTTATGGTTTGAAAGTTGACGTTTCAAATGTTTACAGCTTAGAAATCAGGGTGTAGTCTCATATCTATGTGTAGCACTAGACACTTTGAGATGTCATGTTTTTTTCACCATGATTAGGTAGCTAGCAGTAATTTTTGCCGGACACACAGCAGGGGAACAGCAGGCGTTACTGAACCCCACAAACACATCAGCGATTGTTTTCATCTGTGTAGCTAACACTTCTGAGCAGCAACTGGGCTGTTGAAGCCCAGGGTCAAGGAGGGTGTAGGCAGAGGCCTAGTATGAGACGTTTGAAGTTGAAGTTGTAGTTAGCAGCAGTAATTTTTGCCAGACACACAGCAGGGGAACAGCAGGCGTTACTGAACCCCACAAACACATCAGCGATTGTTTTCATCTGTGCATCTAACACTTCTGAGCAGCAACTGGCGCTGTTGAAGCCCAGGGTCAAGGAGGGTGTAGGCACAAAATATTGAGTTATTGCTTGTTACGTGGCCATTGCAAATGTATGTACTTCAAACAAGAATAAATGAAGTTTTACTACGACAATAAAATGATGAATTTCAATTACAAGAATAGAAAAATATTTATACTTGACAGTCCTCTGTGGTTGATAACGTTTAATGGCTAACTGAAAATATGGTAACAAATTCAAAGCTTTCGAGACTACTCAGGTGTCTTCATCAGGCTAACAGTAAAGCCAAAAATGAAGAATCACATATTTCTACACACAACAGGACACAGGAATAGCTAAGACAAGTGAGGGAGGGACAAGTGAGGGGAGACCGGCAACAAAAAGGAGAACAAGGATGAATTATCAGCGCCACACAATCACAGATAAATTAATGAATTTACCTGTGGCAAAAGACTTTTGTATGCCCGGTCATAGCATCATGGATATGGAATTACTGGTATTAAAATATAACTTCAAATATGAGAAACATACAAAGGTTTCAGAATATAAGCTCATCATGACCTTTGACACTGTTAGTGATGGAATGAATAGATCACATGGATTTATGTCATTCTATATCAATTAAGGAATCTGCGTCTATGCCCTTCCAGGGTCATGAAAACCCAAAAAAAGACGCCAATGAGAGGGCAATCAAACTTTCTATCCTTATCTAGGAACTGTTCCAATATTTATGTTCATCCCTGTGAGATAATGACAGTTCTGATACACGTCACTTACTTGTCTTACCTATTGCACTATTCCTGTGTCCTGTTGTGTATAGAAATATGTGATGCTTAATTTTTTTATTTAGTCTTTGCCTGATGAAGAGACGTGAGTAGCCTTGAAAGCTTGCAATTTGTTTCCATCTTTCAGTTATCCATTAAAAGGTATCAACCACTGCTGACTCTGAAGTCTAAATATTTTTCTATCTACTGGCTAACACGGTACAAAGATACACATGTTTTCTAATTTCAAGAAGGAAAAATAAAGAAAATACAAATATAAACGCATATATGCACATGCCAAAAATAAATGGAACAACACAACACCCAAAAAATTGGTAACAAAATATAGTGTTGTAAATTTAAGAATAAAAGTCCTTTTTTTTTTTATGAATAATGCTTAAGGAACGCTATGTTAAACCATAACATAGTGAAGACAATGGATTTTGTAATAGTCACTCATCATCATCATCGCAAATTTTATGTGACAGTCACAGACATTTCAATTATTTAAGTTCATAAAATCGTAACTTTCTATAGCATGTATGACATGTCCAGCATGGACTCATCAATGTGATTGATGACACAATAATGTACGATAAAAAATAACCATTTAAAAAAACATTAGGCATTGTTTGTCACAATTTAAGTGTGTGCCTGCAAGTGTAGGTGAAACAAAGGCTACGGATAGCAAAGGTATATTCTATGTCTGTATCAGACAGTGGACAGCCTCTGATGGGTAATGCCGATGTTATACTGTACGTCAATAAAGTCTGCGGCTGAAATCATGCATTTTTTGCTTGTAGAGTGTTGAAGAGGGTAAAAGAATGTCTGGTTGCGCAAAGCTTTATCCGTCAACACTACCTTCCTACTGTCACGCGTAGGGTAGGGTAGCGTGTGGCAATTAGCTGACTATCAAATGTGAGGTTAGGCTGCGTTATTGGCACTAGGGACGCAAAAAAAATACAGCAGTAATAATTTAATGTGTAATACTCCACCTATGACAAACAAAAAATTACGTTCCCTCTTTAACAATGTACAAGACTAACAAGCCTAATGGTTGACGCTGACTTAATTGAGATACAGTATTACATCAACATTGTCCATGAGTAACTATGCACTGTGATACCTATATACCAGTATTAATTTATATCTCTTGTGGTTGTTTCAACAGCACTTGCAGGTATAACTACCTATTGTCAGTATGCATGATGCACTTTCTAGATGTAATAATTTATTATTGGACATTATTACCATGTTTACATGCTGGCCATTTCATATATGGTGTTTGAAGTTACAGTTGGCATCAGTATGTGTATTTTATAATGTCTGTCATAAATAAAACTCGTGATGATGATGATGAGGATTTAATGATTCGTACATCCATTGACTGCATTATCTTACAGGTACAGATAAAGTTCCTTAAAAAGCATTAATTCATAAGTCTGAAATGTACTTTTATGCATTAATTTCAAAATGTGAAGAGTAGACTATGTTTTATTTTTTGTTACCATTTCTAATAGACATGTGCAGATATGCGCTGTGATGACAAATTATTATTTGTCCATATTTGTCATAAAAATTTATCATTCTAGGCCTGCAAAACTTCACAATTTCATGTTTTCAGCATAACAAGCAGGGTGACGGCTCTTCCCTATTTGGAGCATGTTGGTCATGTGTTTTTCTGTCCATGTGTCGGGAACAGGAGACTTCTTGCCGTTCACACAGCAGGGGAACAGCTGGCGTTACTGAACCCCACTAACAGTAGAGCTTGTGTTTTGTTCTGTGGACACGACACTTCTGAGCAGCAACTGGCAGTGTTGGAGCCCAGGGAGTAGAGTTCAGGTGGTAGAAAGATGAACATAACAGGAGACATGGATAACATTGCGAACCAGTTATTTAATCTGAAAACGGACAGACAAATTCTGGCGAGATCCATGCCTTGTTCATTTTCAGAAAAGTAAGCCGGTCTACATTATCGGAGGATAGTCGCATGCGACGGTCTGTTAGTATACCACCTGCAGCACTAAAGACGCGCTCCGATAATACACTGGCAGCAGGGCAAGCCAGCACCTCCAATGCATACTGGCTAAGCTCTGGCCATGTATCCAGCTTAGAGACCCAAAACTTGAATGGGGAAGAGCCATCTGGGAGTACACTGAGAGGCAAAGCCAAGTAGTCTGTCACCATCTGACGGATACGTTGCCTCCCGCTGACTGGAGCCCTCTCGGATGGTGTAGACATTTGTGGCGCTGCCACAAAACTTTGCCACATTTTTAACATACTGGTCTTTCCCTGTGCAGAGGCACTGCGTGTGCTCCCTCTTGTTGCAGAGCTCTCTACACTGCCTCGACGCACAGAGCTGCTTTGTAAAGCAGTAGCAGCAGCAGTGCTCTCGGCAGTAAGGTAGAACATTAGGGATTGCACCAGTGTGTCTTGGTACTCCCGCATTTTACGCTCCCGGTTCAACGGTGTGATGAGGCTTTTGACGTTGTCCCGGTAGCGAGGGTCTAGGAGGGTGTACACCCAATAATCAGACGTCGTGAGAATGTGGGCGATGCGGCGGTCGTTTCTTAGGCACTGCAGCATGAAATCAACCATGTGCTTTAGACTCCCAACTGGCAAAGAAACGCTGTCCTCTGCAAGAGGCGTTATCTCTGCCTGCTCTGCATCACCCCACCCTCGCTCTACATACTGACTAGAGCGTTGTGTACCTCCCTCTGGAGCGATGTCTTCCTCCTCCATTGACTCCTCCTCCTCATCCTCCTCACAAAGTGAGCCCTGCCCAGCCCTTTGTGAGGAACCACGTTGCGCTGACTTTCCAGAAGGTGATGGAATTTGTGACTCCTCATCCTCCACCTCTTCCAAAACCTCATCCCTTATTGCTTGCAGTGTTTTTTGAAGCAGGCAGATAAGGGGGACAGTCAGGCTGACTAGTGCATCATCTGCACTCGCCATCCGCGTTGACTCATCAAACGCACGCAAAACGTGGCACATGTCCTTCATAGTGGCCCACTCATTAATGGTGAAGTGTGGACGGCGCAAATTGCGTGTTGATTGCGCCTGATGCAGCTGATACTCCATAACTGCTGGCTGCTGCTCACACAACCGCTCCAACATATGTAACGTTGAATTCCACCTGGTGGATACGTCACATATGATGCGATGTTCAGGAAGGCGCAATCTGCGTTGCAGAGCTGCAATGCGCGATCTGGCCATGCTGGAACGTCGCAAGTGAGCGCACTCTAGGCGGACCTTGTGCAGCAGTGCATCAAGATCCGGATAGTCCCTCAAAAAACTCTGCACGACCAAGTTGAGCACATGTGCCAGACATGGTATGTGAGTGAGTTTGCCAAGGCCCAGAGCTGCCACCAGATTTCGGCCATTGTCACACACTACCAAGCCTGGCTGGAGATTCGCTGGCAAAAACCACACGTCGCTCTCCTGCTTGATGGCATTCCAGACCTCCTGCGCTGTGTGGCTTCGATTCCCCATGGGAATTAATTTCAGAACGGCCTGTTGCCGTTTGGCCACGGCTGTGCTCATATCGGTCGCATCAGGTAAGCGTCCACGGGTCCATGTGGAGGTAGACCGTGACGGCTCCTGCAGCGATGATTCTGAGGAACTGGAGTAGGAGGAGGAGTCAATGTGGACAGACTTGATTCCGGCAATCCTTGGAGTTGGCAGAACACGTACAGCGCCACTCACAAGATGTGTACCCGGCTCCACAACATTCACCCAATGGGCAGTGAGTGAAAGGTATCGTCCCTGGCCATGGGTACTGGTCCACGCATCGGTGGTCAGGTGGACCTTGCTACTGACGGCGTTTAGTAGCGCATGTTTAATTTTTGCCTCAACATGCTTTTGCAGACCAGGGACGGCTTGCCTGCTGAAATAAAATCGGCTGGGCACATTGTATTGTGGGACTGCCAATGCCATTAATTCACGGAAACTGTCAGTCTCCACCAGCCTGAATGACAGCATTTCAAGGGACAGGAGTTTTGCAATGCCAGCATTCAGAGCCTGTGCTCGTTGATGGTTTGCCGAGTATGGCCGTCTTTTATCCCATGCCTGTGCTACCGATGGCTGTTTTGTGGCCTGGGTGTGTGAGGATGACAGGGAACTTGCAGCTGTGGGTGGAATAACACTGTGTCTCTGGACAACAGTGACAGAGGTTCTTCCATGGCGATCCTGTGAGGAAGCCGAACCAGCTGTGTGTGAACTGGAGGAAAGGCTCCAACACGAGCTGAAGATGTAGGTGCTGCTGTAGGTTGGCCTACATCTCCAGTGTGTCTTTGTAACTCAACAAAGTGCTTTGACCGCACATGTTTCCACATATTTGTTGTATTAAGGTTACTGACACTTTTACCTCTTTTAATTTTTTGATTACACAGCTTGCATTTGACATAGCAAATATCATCTGCAACTGTATCAAAAAAGGACCACGCAGAGCAAGTCCTGGGAGCGCCCGGTTTGGCTGTTGGAAGAGAACTGCTCCGAACGGGTGCCAAACTGGAGGCTACAGGCAAGCGAGTCTGCAGCCTACCTCTCCCTACTGTTTGGACCGTTGGGGCAATCTCTTCCTCAGAGCTGCTCCCACCACCTTCCTGTTCCTCACGCCATGTTGGGTCTTGGACCTCATCATCTCCACCACTACCCTCTTCCAACACCTGCTGTTGTTGGGTGGTCTGGCCAGCACCATGCTCAACAGAAACTGGCAACTGAGTCTCATCATCATCAGATGCGTTCTGCGGTGTGCTGACCATCGGCACTGGCTCACCCGCCTCTTCAGATTCAGAGAGACACAGCTGTTGCGCATCACTGCATACTGCCTCTTCTTCACATTCCAGAATGCTGCTTGGCTGGGCCCCTGTTTGCAAGCCAACAGATTCTGAGAACAGAAGCAGAGACTCAGCTGGCTCCTGTACAGAGCTCTCTGACTGCCTGGGCAATTTGGCAGGCGGTGAAGAGACTGATGGTTGTTCAACAGTGCTGTGGTCCTGAGAGGAGGTGGAAGCTATTGAAGTCGATGCATTGGCTGCCATTCAACCAACAACGGCTTCAATTTGTTCTTCACGCAGCAGGGGGTACGCTGAGCTCCTACAAAAGTGCGCATAAAGGAACGCTCACGGGGAAAACTGGTGGATGCTGTGTCACTGGGTGCGGCAGCAGCCACAGAATCCCCACGTCCTCTCCCTGCTGCAAATCCACGGCCTCGACCACGACCACGTGCCTTACTCACTGACTTCTTCATCTTGGTAGATTGATAAAGAAAGTCAGAAAAGTTATAAGGCCTAAGTGTGGTTATTCCTCACAGACTACAGTGAACCCTGCAGACAACTGTTCAATATCTGTGAAAGGCCCCTTTGTGTACTTCTATAGTGTTTGCAACCAATGTATTGTATACGGATGGAAGCGCGTCACACTAATAGATTAGATTTTTTTCCACTAAAATGGAGCAGCACCAATTAGAGAAAAATGTGAAGGATGAGGCAGTGACACACGCTCAGCAGACTACAACCGGCAGTGGTTGAAGAACAAACTGGAGCGTAATCTGCACTCACAAAATGAAAAGCTCACAGACTACAGTGAACACTGAAACACAACTGTTCAGTAGCTGTTAAAGGCCCCTTTGTCTACTTCTATAGTGTTTGCAACCAATGTATTGTATACGGATGGAAGCGCGTCACACTAATAGATTAGATTTTTTTCCACTAAAATGGAGCAGCACCAATTAGAGAAAAATGTGAAGGATGAGGCAGTGACACACGCTCAGCAGACTACAACCGGCAGTGGTTGAAGAACAAACTGGAGCGTAATCTGCACTCACAAAATGAAAAGCTCACAGACTACAGTGAACACTGAAACACAACTGTTCAGTAGCTGTTAAAGGCCCCTTTGTGTACTTCTATAGTGTTTGCAACCAATGTATTGTATACGGATGGAAGCGCGTCACATAATAGATTAGATTTTTTTCCACTAAAATGGAGCAGCACCAATTAGAGAAAAATGTGAAGGATGAGGCAGTGACACACGCTCAGCAGACTACAACTGGCAGTGGTTGAAGAACAAACTGGAGCGTAATCTGCACTCAAAAAATGAAAAGCTCACAGACTACAGTGAACACTGAAACACAACTGTTCAGTAGCTGTTAAAGGCCCCTTTGTCTACTTCTATAGTGTTTGCAACCAATGTATTGTATACGGATGGAAGCGCGTCACACTAATAGATTAGATTTTTTTCCACTAAAATGGAGCAGCACCAATTAGAGAAAAATGTAAAGGATGAGGCAGTGACACACGCTCAGCAGACTACAACCGGCAGTGGTTGAAGAACAAACTGGAGCGTAATCTGCACTCAAAAAATGAAAAGCTCACAGACTACAGTGAACACTGAAACACAACTGTTCAGTAGCTGTTAAAGGCCCCTTTGTCTACTTCTATAGTGTTTGCAACCAATGTATTGTATACGGATGGAAGCGCGTCACACTAATAGATTAGATTTTTTTCCACTAAAATGGAGCAGCACCAATTACAAAAAAATGTGAAGGATGAGGCAGTGACACACGCTCAGCAGACTACAACCGGCAGTGGTTGAAGAACTAACTGGAGCGTAATCTGCACTCACAAAATTAAAAGCTCACAGACTACAATAAACCCTGCAGACAACTGTTCAGTAGCTGTGAAAGGCTCCTTTCTGTACTTCTATAGTGTTTGCAACCAATGTATTGTATACGGATGGAAGCACGTCACACTAATAGATTTGATTTTTTTCTAATATAATGGAGCTGCACCAATTCCACAAAATAAAATTAAAAAAAAAAGAGTCAGTGACACGTGCAGATGCCTACAAACAGCGGTGGATGCAGAGCAAACTGCAGCGTCACCTGCACTGTCACACACACACCTTGCACAGAGCTGTTAAAACAACACTGGCAAAATGAAGCTTTACACAGCGGTTGGTAAACTAGCCTGCCTCAAGCACAGTAGTACACAAAATCGCAATATCTAACTGTCCCTCAGAGTGAGCAGAGTAGCGTTCTGTCCCTAACTGAGTTCACAGCACAGTGACGCTAAAATGGCTGCGGCGCCTTTTATAGTGCATTCTGACATCATTTCAGCAGCCAATCACAGCCATGCCATTAGTTAAGATGACCGCAGCATTACAGGATGTGCCCACACTTCATAAGATTCATCATTGGCTGACTAACATCACATTGCCTCTCAAAGAATTATGGGAACTTCCGATTCCGGTATACGATATTGAAAAAGTATCGGAATTAAGTATCGGAATTCCGATAACGCGAATATCGGCCGATACCCGATACTTGCGGTATCGGAATGCTCAACACTAGTTCGTGACTTGTATCGTTTAAGATTACTGTACTTGTTTCTATTATGTTTGCCTCTCCTCATATGTAAAGCGCCATGGAATAAATATAATAATAATAAAAAATTGTTGCTGTATAAAAAAATTGTGGAAAAGCAAAAAAAGACAGTTGACACAGTAAATTAAATATTTTTGTAGTGAACCATAAGATATATTCTAATATTGCAGTGCTGATGCTGATATTACAAGCTATTAAGGCTCTTTAAATTCTCATAATCTAAGTGTTTTTTTTGCATCTTATCATTCATTAGAACAAGAGTATTTTTGGAAAATTGTCTCACCAACTGCTGAGTTTGTTCCTGATGGCCTATATAACATTCACACCTTTAATATAATGATAGACTGAGCTGGTTTACAGTATGCAGCACTGATGCCAAAATTATAATTCTGTTTTAATTACCATTGAAACAAATCTTTTCCTGTTCTGTAAATCTACGTAGTTACTGCAAAGTTTAACTCAATTTCTTACAAAAAGTAAAGGTTAGTCAGGTGCATGTGACATTGTCATAGATTGTACATTCATGGGGCATTAAAGTAATTTGGATAAATGTAGAAATAAAGACAACAAAAAAATAAATCACATTTTATATTTTGCATATAAGATATACCGTAACAGTTGGACACTGAGTTTAAGTTAGAAATTTGAGAACTGTAAAACCAAATTTCTTCAATAAATGTCAAAATTTATAGGAATTAGCAGATTTTGTAGGGACTAATCCAAAAAGCATGAAAGCTGCATATGATTGATAAACGAAAGGAGATTTGCATTTAAATGATAACCCATATCCATGATACGGATATTAGTGATGCAATTAATTATAAAAACTGCTACTTTTTCTGGCATATCATGGATGAAATGCAGTAAATTCCTGTAATTTGTTTCTAATATTGCAAATGAAATTTTCACTTTTTTTTTTTGAGGAATGAGCATCATGTATGTCAGTGTTTCCCAAACCTCATTCTAATGGCCCCTAAACACATCATGTTTTCAGGATTTCCTTAGTATAGTCCTGATGAGAGAACATGTGGCAGTTTCTGATGTCTAAGGCTACTTTCACACTTGCGTTTTTTTGCGCAGCGCATCTTGCGCTATCGGACGCATGTGCAATGTTCCCCTATCTTTAACATGGCGGGCGCAGGGTCTAGCGCTTGCACGCGTTCATGTGCGTTTGTCATGCGCTGCGCATTTTCCCGGTGTGCGCCCATATGCGCCAGACGTTACATGTTGCATTTTTTTTTCCGCCCAACCGCTTTAAAAAAACGCGTGCGCACGTGTGCGCATGCTATGCGCAAAAAATAACATTGCAGTCTATGGGGGCGCTGGCGTGCGCATGGCTTTGCGCTCGTCAGCGCTTTTGCATGCACGCGATTTTTCTGTAAATAATGGAGCCAGAGATGATGGAGGCAGAGATGATGGAGTCAGAGATGATAGAGTCCAGAGATGATGGAGGCAGAGATGATAGAGCCAGAGATGATGGAGGCAGAGATGATGGAGACAGAGATGATGGAGCCAGAGATGATGGAGGCAGAGATGATAGAGCCAGAGATGATGGAGCCAGAGATGATGGAGCCAGAGATGACAGAGCCAGAGATGATGGAGTCAGAGATGATAGAGTCAGAGATGATGGGGGCAGAGATGATAGAGCCAGAGATGATGGAGGCAGAGATGATGGAGACAGAGATGATGGAGACAGAGATGATGGAGACAGCTGATGGAGGCAGAGATGATGGAGCCAGAGATGATGGAGCCAGAGATGATGAGCCAGATAAGATGATAGAGCCAGAGATGATGGAGACAAGCTGATGGAGGCAGAGATGAATGGAGCCAGAGATGATGGAGCCAGAGATGATGGAGCCAGAGATGATAGAGCCAAAGATGATGGAGGCAGAGATGATGGAGACAGAGATGATGGAGACAGAGATGATGGAGACAGAGATGATGAGACAGCTGATGGAGGCAGAGATGATGGAGCCAGAGATGATGGAGCAGAGATGATGGAGCAGAGATGATAGAGCCAGAGATGATGGAGACAGAGATGATGGGGACAGCTGATGGAGCAGAGTGATGGAGCCAGAGATGATGGAGCCAGAGATGATGGAGCCAGAGATGATAGAGCCAGAGATGATGGAGACAGAGATGATGGAGACAGAGATGATGGAGACAGCTGATGGAGGCAGAGATGATAGAGACAGCTGATGGAGGCAGAGATGATGGAGACAGATGATGGAGGCAGAGATGATAATGTGACAAATAGAAATGCGCCAAAAAAAACCGCAGACGCATGCAAAAACGCATGAAATCGCAGACAAACGCTGCGTTTTTTTGTCGAAATGCGCATGCTGATGCGACTAAATATTGCAGCGTTTACAAGCGTTTGCATGCGTTTTTTTAATGCGCTTCATGTGCGCTCGAAACGCAGCGCAAAAAAACGCAAGTGTGAAAGTAGCCTTAATAATAATTCCTTCACCTGTGTAATACTAAGGAAATCCTGAAAACATGACGTGATGGGCACCGTGAGCACTGGAGTTTGGGAAACACTGTATGTAAACTAGAGCAGACAAGTACTATAGGAGTTTTCCATTACAACTAGAGATGGGCGAACCCGAACAGTAAAGTTTGGAGTCCGTACCGAACACCTACTGTTTGGGCACAGACGGCAAACGCGGACTTCACCAGAAAGTCTGTGTTGCTGTTTGGGTTCGGCAGCCCGAACACTCGGTGCTTCTCGCACTGTCATCTGCATGACAGCGCAAGAAACACTGGCGGCTCTGATCGGCCATAAGATTAGTACCACAGGTCAGAGCGCTGAGGTTCTCACACTGTCAAATGACAGAGTGAGCCCGCAGCTGTGAACACAGGTAAAAAGATTATCTCTGGGCACTGGTGTCGGCTGATGTGACTACTACTTCCATCAGCTTACGCTTGCTGCCGTTAATAACAGCAAAAGCAGGTGGCAGGCTGATGGGAGTGTTTATCAGCCGGCGCCTGCGCACTAAATAAATAATAATAAAAAAAATATAGGTTCCCCTGTATTTTTGATAAAGAGCCATGCAAAACAACAGCTGCAGGCTGGAACCCTGAGCTGTCAGCTTTAGCAATGTTGGTTATCAAAAATAGAGGGGTCCCCAGGCCATATTTTATAATTATTTAAATAAATAATTTAAAAAGGCATGGGGTACCCCCCTTTTTTACAACCAGCCAAAATAAAGCAGACAGTTGGGGGTTGTTATTCTCAGGCTGGTAAGTGGCCATAGATATTGGCCCCCCCACCTAAAAACAGCAGCCCGCGGCCGCCCAGAAACGGAAAGTTCATTAGATGCACTAATTCTGGCACTTTGGCCGGCTCTTCCCATTTGACCTGTGGCGGTGACAAGTGGGGTTCATATTTGTGAGGTTGATGTCACCTTTGTATTGTCTAGTGACATCAAGCCCACAGGTAATTGAGAGGCGTCTAAACGACATTTATCCATTACTAATCCTATAGTTATATTGTAAATAAACACACACCCAGGATAAAGTCCTTTAAATGAAATCATGACAAAGACTTCTTTAATGAATCTAAATTAAACCATACTAATGTCATCGCTCAGTCCACAGAAGCCATGGTCTCATGAAACAGAATTAAAATATTAAACAACAATATACCTTAACTGTCCACCGAGAAGATAATAATTCATTTGTCCCGTGACAGGTCTAGCTCTGCTACATCTAGATGGCATGCTGCATTGTTGCATGATGCGACTATACATCCTTCCATACAGCAGAGACACTGAGCAGCGTGTTCTAGCGCTGCTCAGTGTCTCAGGGTGAATGCTCATGACCTGACTGATGTCATAAAATGTTCATGCTTGCAGTGTTGTCAGAAAGTCCTGGGAGTTCAGAGCCAATTAACTTGTTTCCACTCATTGATGTCAGCGTAAGCACTGTGGGAAAGTTGTAATGGTGCTCGTGGTGACGTCAGTCAGGTCATAGGAGTTCACCGCGAGACACTGAGCAGCACTAGCACACGCCTCTCAGTGTCTCTGTTGGATGGCAGGCTTTATAGTCGCATCATATAACAATGCAGCTTGCCATCTAGATGCAGCAGAGCTGAGGACAGGTAAGAAATTATATTGTTGTTTATTATTTTAATTCTGTTACAGGAGATCATGGCTTTTGTGGATTGAGCGATGACGTGAGTATGGTTTAATTTAGATTCATTAAAGAAGTCTTTGTCATTCTTTCAATTAAAGGACTTTATTCTAGGTGTGTGTCTTTTTTATACAATATGCCTAGGGGTTTAGCAATCGGGGCATTTTATAGACGCCTCTCCATTACTAACCTCCGGGCTTGATGTCAACTGACAATACAAAGGTGACATCAACCCCCTTACTATTATCCCACTTGCCACCGCACCAGGGCAAGTGGGAAGAGCAAGGCTAAGTGCCAGATTTGGTGCATCATATGGATGTGTCATTTCTGGGGTACGGCTAAGAGTTGATGTTTTTAGTCTGGGAGGGGGCCAATATCCATGGCCACTTCCTAGGCTGTTAATATCAGCCAGCAGCTGTCTGCCTAGCTTTAGTGGTTATTAAACATAGGGAGACCCAACATCTTTTTTTGGGGGGTCTCCCATTTTAATAACCAGGAAAGGCTAAGTATACAGCTGTGAGCTGATAATGTAATGCTAGTCACTTTTCACGGCCAAGCTAGTCAAGAAATCCAAGGTCAGAAGCCAGGAGGGTATGTCATAAACAGAAGGAAGAGACAAAAGCATAGTCAGGTAATATTTCAAGGTCAGAATACCAGGAGGATAGCAGATCAGAGCAGAAGGGGTTAAACAGACGGGTGGTCAGAATGAGGTCCAAGGTCAGGAAATGAAATATGAACATACAGGAAAGAAACCACACAAGCTGAACGTATGCCTGGCAGAGGTCTGGAAGAAACAGCTCAGTTAAGTATCAAGGCAATCACTTGGGATAATGAACACTTGGAGACATCCGATACCTCCCAGTCTCAGATTGAATAGTCGAGCTGTCACTCAGCACACTGACAGCTCAGCATGCCCCTGTACCAGATTGGATGGCTGAGCTGGTAATCAAAGTACTAACAGATTCAGCACACCCCTGTACCAGGTTGGACAGCTGAGCTGCCAGTAACTGCATTCCAGACACAATGAGGGGTGAAACCATGACAGATATTAATAGCCTGGGAACTTTTATGAATATTGTCTCTTTCCCAGAATATTAACATCAGCTCCCAGCCATTGGCTTTGCCTGTGCTAATTATGAAAATTACAGGGGACCCCCATATGTTTTTTTTAATTACTTTTTTAAGGCTATGTGCACATGTTGCAGAAATGCTCCGGAATTGTCAGGAGCATTTGCACAACTCCCCGCCTCGGGTATAACGCCTGCGTAATTCGCATGCATTTTCCCGAAAAACACAAGCATTTTGCAAACGTTTTTAGCTTGCAGAATGCTCGCGCTTTTCCAAGTGATTTGAAGCATCGCTTAGAAAAGTGATTGACAGATTGGTCACACTTGTCAAGCATAGTGCTTCACAAGTGTGACCAACTTTTTACTAATGATGTATGTTAAAAATAATAAAAAAATAAAAAATATGGATATACTCAACTCGTGGAGGACCCCGATCTCCTCAGCGGTGATCCCTGTCCTCAGCAGCGCTGCCAGCAAGTTCCGTTCCCAGCTGTGCTTAGCGAGAATGACCTTTGCGACATTGCGATCAGCTAAGCCTCGCCCAGAAGCTGCCAAAACAGCTCAAATTAGGACAGGCAAAACCAAAAGCATAGACAACACCTTCAGGGAGTGAAGATGTTGTCTATGCATTTGCTTTCCCTTGAATTGAATGGTGTTCAGCTATGTTCGGTGAACTGCTCAGCGAACATCTGGAAGTTCGGAGAACTTGGCTGAACTTAACCCTGAAAACTTCGCTCATCTCTACTCCTTATTACTAACACAAGGTTTTTTTTTGGACAATTCACAGCTGACATCAACCTTAAACTCCATTACCCTGATTGCCACCTCACCATGGCATTTAGGAACAGCAAATCTGAAGCGCCAGAATTGGAGCATCTCATGTGATACTCCAATTTTGGGGTGACTGCAGGCTCATATTTTTAGGTTGGGAAGGGACCAGTAACCATGGACCTTCGCAGCCCGATAATATCAGCTCACTGCTGTCTGCTTTACCTTTGCTGGTTACCAAAAATGGAAGGTAGCCCTCATCATTTTTTTTCATTTATTTATTAATTAGGTTAATAATACATGTACAGTAAACTACACACACAATCTATTAACTATTTAACATCTATCTACTTATCATATATCTATTTATATCTTTGCACATCTTTAACACCTAAAATTTTTTAATTTTTATACTGAATTCTATTCTGGTACGTGTCACATGGACGGCACACAGATGACACACGTAAGTAATTCGTATGCGGTATGTACTGCCATCCGTGCTGCCGAAAAAAAAACAGGCATGCCTACATGTGGGTCACACGGACACGTGATCCATTTGAAACACAGAGACATTTGCGCAGCCCCATAGATTACAATGGGAGTGCATGTGTAAGTGATTCTGGTATGTGTGAAACGGATGCCACACGTACTAGAAAAACAGACGTGTGAAGGAGGTCTTAATGTATTTTTTTCTTTAGGAGATGTGATAGTTCTCAATACAAGGTGGTAAAAACAATTTTGAAAGATATTTTACTTTTTCCATACAGCAAAAAGATTAAAAAAAAACTGAAAACTGTTCTGTGGACTATATGCCAGGGCCTGATAGATTTGATTTACAAGTTTGTAATACACAGTGATATTTTACAGCCTGTCTACTGTAGTTCCACTTTTGTTACTATACTGAATCTGTCTCTACAGCACAACTCCATGCAGGAGAAAGGGGCTTTGATTTAGGACAGACAAGGTCCATGGGCAAGTGTTTTTTCTAATTTCATACAACCTACAGTACAGACCAAAAGTTTGGACACACCTTCTCATTTAAAGATTTTTCTGTATTTTCATGACTATGAAAATTGTACAGTACATTCACACTGAAGGCATCAAAACTATGAATTAACACATGTGGAATTTTATACTTAACAAAAAAGTGTGAAACAACTGAAAATATGTCTTATATTCTAGGTTCTTCAAAGTAGCCAAAGTAGACTACCACTTGAAGCTCATCAAGAGAATGCCAAGAGTGTGCAAAGCAGTCATCAAAGCAAAAGGTGGCTACTTTGACGAACCTAGAATATAAGACATAATTTCAGTTGTTACACACTTATTTGTTAAGTATATAATTCCACATGTGTTAATTCATAGTTTTGATGCCTTCAGTGTGAATGTACAATTTTCATAGTCATGAAAATACAGAAAAATCTTTAAATGAGAAAGTGTGTCCAAACTTTTGGTCTGTACTGTATGTAATGTGGCTCATCTTACACTGCATTAAGAATTTGTTCCTGAAGCTTGCTTATAACTCCCTATGGTTTCCTACATGCAGCACAGAAAAAATGGATATGAAGCCAGTAATTGTAGTCCATGGAGGTGCGTGGGCAATACCCGATGATCTTGCAGACTGCAGCAAAACTGGTGTTAAGAATGCAGCAACTTGTGGGTTTTCCATACTTGCTAAAGGTGGAAGTTCTTTGGAAGCTGTAGACGCTGCTGTGCAGAGCCTAGAAGATAACATAGCATTTGATGCAGGTATGCATATTTGTTTGATTTATTTAATTTTTTTAGAATTAAATTCCATTTGCGTTGCTAATATTGACATCAATACTTCCAATGAAAATTAATTTTTATCGTTGTACTATTTCTCTTAAAATAGCATAGTGAAAATAACAAACTAAAATAGTGCAGTCCTAGTTAGAAGCATAAGTTAATCTTTAGCAAACCTTGTGTGAGCCTCTTCTACATGTTATGAAACTCATTGTAATCTGAAGAACTTATGCATTCAAACTTTCCTCTAAGTGCAACACTAAACTTCCATGGGATTTGGACTTCAAAAATATCACACGTGCTCAATAGATTTTAAAATCTAAGGAATTTGGAGGACAAATCAATATCTTTAATTCTTTTTCATGCACCACAAACCATTCCTGAACCATTTTTGCAGTGTCGAAATGCACATTATCCTTCTGAAAGTGTCCACTGCCATTAAGATATAATATTGTTAGGAAAGGGTGTCCTACAACAATACTTTGGTAGGCGACTCATGTCACAGTCACATCCCCTTGGAGCCATTGTTTCCCAGCAGAAGCATAACAGGCATATTTCACTGCCTCTGCCTGCTATCCTTTTTTCCTGTAGTACATCCTTGTGCCATATCTTTTCCAGGTAAGCAACAAGCCTGCATCTGGCCGTCCATATGAGGTAAAACAAAATTTGTTTTTTCAGAACATTCTACTAACTTCCATTGCTCAATGGTCAATTTCTAATATTCACTGTTGTATCTGTGGGCAGTATGGGCACAAACATTGGTCAGCAACTTCACAGCCCATACAAATTAGCATTTTCAGCAATTTTTAGCGCTTCGTGTGGTCATCAGTGAAACTTGGGCATCCATGACTTTGTCACTACCATAAAGGTTCAAAAGGAATGTAAAGTCCAGCAAAACGGATCCATAAAATCTAGATGTTTATATTATTGAAAAGCCATAAAAATTTAAACCAACACCATGTAAAACAGTAGACATATTTCAGACTGTGTCTGAAATGCATCTGCGGTTTTACATGTTGTTGGGCTTGCTTTTTATGGCTTTTCATAAAAATCTATATTTTATAAGGATCTATTTTGCTGGATTTTACATTCCATTTGCACTATTGGGATAGATATACGAAGAGGTCTCTGTGCAATTGTGGACCTTTTTCCCCAGTTGAGCTGACACCTTCTCTTCTTTGATGACCTTAAAGGTTGCCCTGCCTTTGACCAATTTGGCTAAGTACTAACCAGTGCATATGAGGAATACTCCAGAAGACCTAATGTTTTAGAGATCTTCTGTCCAAGTTTTCTAGGCATGAAACTCCACTTTTCCTGCTTAAAAAACATCAAGTTTTATGAACTGACTGTTCGATTACTCCCTGATATACCCCATCCTTGACAATCACCATTGAGATTACATAGTCAGTGTTATTAGTTCATCTGTCAGTGGTTGTAATGTTTTGGCTTAGTGTAGGAGCTGGTGAAAGAACACAAGCAAATGTCACCAGAATGAATAACTTACTGTCATTTCCAATATATGTGGTGTAGGGATTTGCTCTGGTAGGTAGTGGCAGGGCCGCAGTAATGAGGCAACACACAGGCTTAAAGTCCAACTACAGTGGTTTAATGTCACTTTAAACACCAGGATCACAAAAACATAGCAAAAACACAAATATACTCCGACTTGGAGAACCACTGATCCCAGACTCACCCTTGCTGGGACGGGCTTAACTAAGCGGCTGCCAGGTCAGCAGCGACCGCCAGGTGCCATTCCCTGGGTGGTTGGAGTCTAGATGCTAGTGCTTGTTTCCAGCACGTGTCATCCAAAACAGATCCAGGCTGGCTCCTGCCAAGCTCCTCCTCTTCTGATCATCCCTCTCACACTCACCCTCACCATTACATAGGCCCTAACCACACCCACAGGTGAGGGACACATCACCTGGGCTGATCACGTGACCATGACATCATCACAGGTCCTTGTGTTTAGGGAAAATCCCGACCAAACTTTAACCTGCTGGCAGAAATATATCTCCCATCCTGCAAAACACCCTTTGCTGTACCACATACCTCCCTCTTTGTTCAACCCTAGGGGGTGGACACATGACATACAGTGAACTCTGGACAGGGCATCTGCGTTCCCCTGTAGTCTGGCTGCCCGATGTTCTACTGAAAATTTGAAATTTTGCAGGGACAGAAACCACCTGTTGACTCGGGTATTCCTCTCTTTAGCTTGACTCATCCACGTCAGAGGGGAATGATCAGTCACCAACAGAAATGTTCTCCCCAGCAGATAATAGCGCAATGACTCCAGTGCCCACTTAATGGCCAGGCACTCTCTCTCCACAATACTGTACCTAGTTTCAGCTGGGGTAAGCTTCCGACTTACGAAACTGATTGGATGCTCTTCCCGTTGACCTCCTGAGACAACACAGCACCATGCCCTATCTCAGAAGCATCAGTCTGCACAATCAACTCTCTTTTGAAATCGGGTGTAATCAGAACAGGTGTACCACACAGTGCCGATTTTAATTTTACAAAGGCCTCCTCTTTCTAATCATTCCAGCGAACCATCACCGATTTCCTCCCTTTCAAGCAGTCTGTTAAAGGCGCGGACAGGGCTGCAAAGTTGGGAATAAACCGCCTGTAATATCCCACTAAACCCAAAAAAGCTTTTACCTGTTTTGTTGTTAGGGGACGGGGCCAGTTCTGGATTGCCTCCACTTTGTTTATTTGGGGTTTGAGAACTCCTCTCCCAATTATGTACCCCAGGTACCGAGCTTCCTCCAACCCTATGGAACATTTCTTTGGGTTGGCGGTTAGCCCTGCTTGTCGCAGAGAATCTATAACCACCTGTACTTTGGGTAAGTGACTTTCCCAGTCTGTACTGTACACAACAATATCATCCAGATAGGCTGCGGCATAACGGCGCTGGGGACGACGAACAATATCCATTAACCGCTGGAACGTTCTTGGCGCGCCATGCAACCCAAAGGGTAATACTATATGCTGGAACAGCCCCTCGGGTGTTACAAAAGCCGTTTTTTCCTCGCCATCTTTGTTAGGGGTACCTACCAATATCCTTTTGTGAGGTCAAGGATTGAAAAAAACCGTGCCTGCCCAAACCGCTCTATCAACTCATCAACCCGGGGCATGGGGTAGGCGTCAAACTTTGACATCTCATTAAGTTTTCTAAAGTGATTACAAAACCTTAGCATCCCATCAGGCTTGGGTATTAGGACTATCGGGCTGGCCCACTCACTCTGGGACTCTTCAATGACCCCTAACTGCAGCATAGTTTTTACCTCCTCCGAGATGGCTTGTCGTCGGGCCTCAGGCAACCGATATGGCTTTAGTCGGACTTAGGCCTGTGGCTCCGTGACAATGTCATGTTGGATTAGGGAGGTGCAATCAGGGAGCTCCGAAAAGACGTCTGTATTTTGGCTAACAAACTCCCGGCCCTCCTGAATCTGTCTAGGAGACAAAGTGTCTGCTATTTTGACTACGGAGAGGGCTTCTCCTGTCCCCCCCAGGAAATGGAGCCTTCTCCACCGGAAATGCAGGCAGCGGAGGATCCCCACCCAGGTGGTCTCTATCTTTCCATGGTTTAAGCAAATTAACATGGTAAACCTGTTCTGGCTTTCTTCGTTATGGTTGGTGTACTTTGTAGTTTACTGGCCCCACCTTCTCTATAATCTCGTAGGGTCCCTTCCACCTTGCAAGAAACTTGCTATCCACTGTAGGCACAAGTACCAACACCCGATCCCCAGGGCTAAAGGTTCTTACCCGAGCCTCCCGATTATAGACCCGACTCTGCTCCCTTTGTACTGCCTCCATATGTTCCCGGACTAATGGCAGGACTGTCTCCATTCTTTCTTGCATTTTTGCAACATGTTCTATGACACTTTTATGGGGGTAGGTTGGTTCTCCCAGGCCTCTTTGGCTACATCGAGTAAGCCCCGTGGATGCCTGCCATACAATAGTTCAAAGGGCGAGAACCCCATAGATGCCTGGGGCACCTCCCGCACTGCAAACAATAAATATGGCAGTAAGAGATCCCATTCCTTCCCATCTTTGGACACTGCTTTTTTTAACATACTCTTCAGAGTCTTATTGAACCTTTCTACCAGACCATCTGTTTGGGGCTGATAGACCGACATGCGCAACTGTTTGACATTTAACAAGTGGCAGAGTTCCTTCATAATTTTTGACATAAAGGGAGTTCCCTGGTCTGTTAAAATTTCTTGAGGAACTCCCACTCGTGAGAATATACCCATGAGTTCTTTTGCGATAAGCTTACCGGATGTGTGGCGTAGTGGAACGGCCTCCGGATACCGGGTAGCGTAATCTAAAACTACCAGGATGTGTTGGTGACCCCTTGCTGATTTAGGGACAGGCCCAACCAAATCCATTGTCACTCTTTCAAAAGGTACCTCTATAATGGGTAAAGGCACCAACGGACTCCGAAAGTGAGCCTGGGGACTGGTTACCTGGCACTCTGGACAGGAATTACAGTACTGTTTAACTTCTTCATGTACCCTAGCCAGTAAAACCGCTGCAGAATTCGGTCTAGGGTTTTCTTTTGGCCTAAGTGCTTACCCAATACATGCGCATGCGCTAAAGCCATTACCAGCCAACGATATGCCTGCGGTACCAATAATTGTTCTACCATTTTCCCCCGTATTTTCTCAACTCAATACAACAAATTTTGGTTTAGCTCAAAGCGTGGCAACACTGTAGCTGCCTGTTAGGGTCTGCGGAACGCACCAAATATAAGATGTGGAGAGATGCGTTCGCAGTCCGGGGTCCACCGTGCAGGCAGAGCCTGCTGCTAGTAAAATGGCGAAAGAAGCGAACTCTGTTATCCCGCAGAGTCGCCAAAATAAACGCCGTAACGCGCTGTGGTAATATGTGCGAACTCTGTTAATCCACAGAGCCGCTAGGAGTGCCGCAGCGCTATATGGCGATGTGTGCGAACTCACTAAACACAACTGAGTCGCAAAATAAACACGCTAGGGCGCAGTCTAGCGTTGAAAGCGAACCCTGTTACATCACAGAGCTGCTGAGACAAACTTCTGTGTCCTGTCAGGCACCCAGGTACACAGTTAACTGCTAAGCGAACATAGAACGTGATCATGCGCTAATGTCCTCGCGGGATTCACCCGCAATCTATGGCGTCTGAACGCCAGGCCCTGAATACGGCAATCAAACTCCTCACCGGTTATGCCGGTAATCTAGGGCATCTAGGACACCGACCCTGACCAGCTAGCATAACAAACTCCTCACCGATTAAGTCGGTATTCTAGGGGCTTATTTCAGCCGGGCCCTAACCACACACACGCTTGACCACACTGGCGCTAAGCATATAATGGTTGACACTAGCGCATGGCGGCCCAGCCATGCCACCCTTTTATAGCAACAGCTACAGGACCTGCCAGAAACAAGGACCAATGAAACTGTTCCAGAACACCAGTAGTCACAGGACCTTCCTGGCGGACCAATAGGAGCTGCTGCAGTACCTGAGCATGTGACCCCTGATCTCCAATGAGAGATTTCACCCTGGGCATGCTCAGAAGGGAAAAACAAGGACTTTGTCCTAAAGACGTCTGCTCGCCGCTAACCAGTACTGGCCACAACAGCAGAGCCTGGAGATGCAGCAGCAATCCTCTGCACACTGTTAGACTGGGTGAGACGCTGGGACCGACGTCTAAGCTGAGCAGAGTCCACTGTGGCCGGAGACGAATGGGAGACCGCAGCCGGGATGGTTCGAGATTCCCCTTGTGCAGAAGCGGGAACTCGACCCCTAACACTGCCCCAGGTTGTTGGGGTTCCCCATTAACAAACAGTACATTTTCCCGGGCTCTAGCCAACGTAGGGTCTCGGAGTTGCGCCGTACCAAAATTGTCACCTGACACATTTAAGTCTGACAATCCAGGTCCTGGCAGCAAGTCTTCTACCTCCCCAGCCGATACTTCTATGGGAGAAGCTTTCCTCTCCTCCACCGAAGAGAAGGTTACCCCTACCGCCAGCACTTCTTCCTCTGGGCCACCAGGTTCATGCCCTACTTCTGGAGAATGCAACCTGGTTGCCACCAGTGTCGGCAATTGTTCAGTGGGTGGGATAACAGTGGGCCAAAGTACAGGAAACAAAGGAAAATCTCTTCCAATTATTACTTCATAATGCAAATTAATCACCACCCCCACCTCGTGGCACCACCTCCCCTGGCGTTAC
>JARQOD010000005.1:237899224-237952147 GCA_033576555.1 Oophaga sylvatica
GAGGAGTCCGGGGACCATTAAAAAAAATGAAAAAAAAGCTCAAAAAAAATCCAAAAAGATAGGGCTTGTTAAAATAAAGAAGGAAACAAAAAAGGATAGTGAAACTTTAAGATCGTTGGGGATCCAACCACTGGACGTGTACTAAATTGGCAAATGGGCATTTTTATACCCCAAAGAATGGACTTTTAGACTCACCTAAATTTTTCTGATTTACCCCAAGGAGCTCTGAGCGCAGGCTTTGCTTTCGGGCACCATAGAAAATATTGCCATCATGCCACGCCATTTCATTCTATAGGAAGAAAGTTCCTTTTTTCTGCCTTTTGACGGAAATAGCTTTAAACCCCCAAGGCCAAATATCATCATCCACAAAAATTTATTTTTTAAAAAGAAATATTTTTGTTATTTAAACTTTTAATTTCGATGTTTTATCTTAAATTTTTTTTTTTTAAGTAAAAAATTCTTTTTTTTTGGGGGAAAATCTGCTCTTATTTGAACATTCTCCCAAGACTATTAAAAATGAAACTAACTCAGTTCAAGAGTTTGAAAAATTTATTAATCAAAATAATAACAAAAATTTGTGAAATTTGCAAAAATTTAAAACTTTCCCGAAAAACACTGATTTTACTTTTAATTGGTAAAATGTGCCTACTTAAAAAACCCCTCTCTTGGGCCCCCCCAAAAACCTGTGAAAACCCGTAATAGTTTGTTTTAATTTTTAAAATAGTCACCTACCTCTGCTCCCGGTTCCAGCACTGTTTTTCTCCGCTCTTGGGGCGTTCCCCCTTTGCAACTCCCGGTCATCGCGCAATTTTTGACCCAGAGTGATTTTTAATAAGTTGCCTATAGAAGTCAAATGATCGTAAAAAGACTTTGGGCAGAAAAAGATACCCGGTTTTTTGAAGAGCTTGACCACAAAAAAAGGGAGCGAAGGCCGGTACTGAAGAAGGGGGCAGTAGATGAGTAATAAACAACCACAGTACAGTACAAAACACAACACACAGATAAGGTATAAAAAATTTCGGGGAGGGCTCTTTTAATGAATGCGTTATTTTTTGGGGGAAGAAAAAAAAAGAACTTCCTAAGAAAAAAAATCAAATTACCATGGAAAGAACACCAAAGTGGAAGTACATGAAAAGCCCAAAGCTGGTTAACTCCCCAGCTCACTTAAGAGAGAAAAAAAAAGAACAACTAGTTTAAAAATCGAAAAATTGGTCTTTTAAAATTTGGCCCCCCACAGTTTTTTTTAAAAAGGGGGGGAAAAAACCGGCTCACTGCTCACAAAAAAAAAAAAACTGAACACTAAAAAATGGCTTTATACAAACAGCATAATCAAATAATTCTCAACAGATAAAACAATTTTGGGAAAAATGCAACATGGAGGCTTTTAGAAATCTTCACCAAAATTGAAAAGTTTAAATTCATATGTAGTATAAAATGTAATAGAGCAGAAAGAACTTGAGCTGATTTTAACCTCTTCACAGCCAGGCAATTTTCACTTTTTTTCGGTTTCGTTTTTTTCTCCTTGTAGCTTTTCTATTTTTCCTTCCACATAGACATTTGCGAGACGAGTTGTACTTTCAAATTACATCATTTATTTTATCATGTGATGCACTGGAAAGTGGGAAAAAAATTCCAAGTGCATTGAAATTTCAACAAAAAGTGCAATTACATACATGGTTTTTGTTTTTTTTTATTCACCATATTTACTACATGGTAAAACTAAGCTCGAAATATGATTCTGCACTGACATTGGTCTTGATAAAACACAGTGGACCTACACCAGCAGATGACAAGGCTCCTAAAACCATCATTGATTGTGGAAACTTCACACTAGACCTCAAGCGGCTTGGGTTGTGTACCTCTCCACTCTTCCTCAAGACTCTGGGACCTTGATTTCCAAGGTCTAGTGTGAAGTTTCCACAATCAGTGATGGTTTGGGGAGCCATGTCATCTGCTGGTGTAGGTCCACTGTGTTTTATCAAGAACAAAGTCAGTGCAGCAGTCTACCAGGAAATTTTAGAGCACTTCATGCTTCCCTCTGCAAACAAGCTTTTTGGAGATAGAAATTTCATTCTTTAGCAGGACTTGGCACCTGTCCACACTGCCAAAAGTACCAATGACTGGTTTAAAAAAACACTATTATTGTACTTGACTAGCCAGCAAACTCGCCTGATCTTAACCCCATAGAGAATCTATGGGGTATTGTCAACAGGAAGATGAGAGACACCAGACGCAACAATGCAGACGAGCCGAAGGCTGCTTCCAAAGCAACCTGAGCTTCCATAACACCTCAGCAGTGCCACAGGCTGATCGCCTCCATGCCATGCCACATTGATACAGTAATAGATGCAAAAGGAGCCCCGACCAAGTATTAAGTGACCTATTTCAATAGGTCAACATTTCGGATTTTAAAATCTTTTTTCAAGCTGGTGTTATAAAGTATTCTAATTTACTGAGATAATGACTTTTGGGTTTTCATTGGCTGTAAGCCATAATCATCAGCATTAACAGAAATAAACACTTGAAATAGATCACTCTATTTGCAATTACTTTATATATGAATTTCACTTTTTGTATTGAAGAACCGGAATAATTTAACTTTTTGATGATATTCTAATTTTATGAGAAGCACCTGTAGATATCCATAAATTAAGTTATGTGTAATGAGAAATGACACAGGGAAAAAGTATTGAACGAGCTTACTGAAATTTGAATAATACTTCGTACAAAAGCATTTGTTGGTGATGACAGTGTTAATATGCCTCCTGTATAGAGAAACTAGTCACATGCATTGCTCAGGTGTGATCTTGGTCCATTGTTCCACAGAAACACTCTTCAAATCCTGAAGGTTCCACAGGCTCCTTCTATGAACTTTGAGGTTTAGCTTTATTTTCTTTCTCTGAAACCAATTGAGAGTTTCCTAGGCTGTGTGTTTGGGATCATTGTCTTGCTGAATGTCTACCCTTGTTTCATCTTCATCATCCTGTGGTACTATAATGGTGAAGCACTGCAGGAATTCAGTAGCCAGAAGAGCACAAGCAAGGAACAGCAAGCCGTAGTGGAGGTCCTTGGAAATAGCAAAAAGAGTTGTAGGGAACAATCCGGATATAAGTGGCAACAGTCTGGGTTAGATAGTTCAGGAGCTGGAGGCTGGAACTAGGCTAACAGCTAAAAACAATACTCAATCAAAGAGTGAGAGATCCATGTGGCTTTAAGTAGGCCCAAACAGGAAACAAAATGGATTACACGGGTTCAGAATATGCCATCTTAGTAAAGGGAAACTGCAGAATACAACAGCAGCCTCCAGATGTAAGGAGTGGAAATGCAGCACAATTATCAGGGTGCTAACAAACCCCCCCCCCCCCGAAATACAATATTTTATAGGTATATTTAAAAACAGTAAAGCTCAAAGACAAAAATCAATAAAAAGAAAAAATTCCCATATATTATACAACTTAAAAGAAAATTGATAGCAGCAGTAATCATTCAACATTGAGGACTTATACCCAGTAATATGGTGCTAATAAAGATATCTTATGCGTAATCTGATTTATCCCTAGGTTGTTTACCTGCCTAAGCTGTGGAAATTGGCACCCTAAAAGATAAAGTGCAAAATGGTGCCCCTGCTCAAGTCAAGGACCTGAGTTTGGAAATTACTAATATTAGAACAATTCCTCCTTATGCAGAGGAATTGTCCTTTATGTATACCTTTTTATCAGGGAATGGACTAATGAATTTCATTGAAGATATCATGTGGACTGATAAGTATTAATTTACACGTTTGCTGGTGTAAAAATTATGCATTTTTGATGGTATATAAATTGATTTTATAGTTCTATAGGTTGACCTTTTCAAACTATTTGCACATGTGAAATTTCCCTATATATTATTGTACAGATATTTCTGTAAAATATACTGGCAGGAAATATTATCCCTTCATACTTTCATATTATGCGATTGCTTAAGAGATAGCTCCATTTTTTTTTTATCTGACCTTTGTTTTCCATGGCCCATTTAGCGGTATATTGGTTTAAATATTTCTCACAATCCCCCATTTATTAGGGAACATTGGGGATGGACACCGTTGAGCAGGGGCGCCGTTTTGTGCTTTATCTATTAGGCTGCCAAACTCTGCTGCTTATGCAGGCAAACAGCCTTAGGGATAAATAATGTTATGCATAAGATATAACATATTTTGGGGTACAGTCCTCAATGTAAGATGATTATTGCTACTATCAATTTTCATTTAAGTTGGATAATATATGGGAATTTTTTCTTTTTGTTGCTTTTCGTCTTTGTTGGTTTACTTTTTGCAAAAGGTGTTTTAAATATATCTAACAAATATTGTATTTTTAGGGAGTTTTTGTCAACCCCTTTCCAACGTTGGGCATAATAGTACGCCCACGTCGGACTCCCTCGCTTTGATGTGGGCTCTGGCGGTGAGCCTACATCTTTCCTGGCACACGTCAGCTGTTTTGAACACCTGACATGTGCCCGGAACAGCCGCAGGTGGCTATTAACCCGTTAAATGCAGCTGTCAAACGCTGACAGCAGCATTTAATATGTGATTCCGGTAATTACGCCGGAAATCTGCCCATCAGTGACACCCATCACGTGGATGCAGGTCACTTATGGGTTGGCTTGACAACCAGAGGTCTCCTGGAGACCTCTATGGTTGTCACTGCCATCTTGCTGTGAGCGCCGCTAGGTGGTCAGCGCTCATAGCAAGTGAGTAATTCTGCTACATTCCGGTTGATCTGATCATCGCCTGTATGTAGCAGAGCTGATAGTATTATGGCAGCTTCTAGTCTCCCATGGAGACTATTGAAGCTTGCCAAAAGTAAAAAAGAAAATGTTTTTAAAAATATAAAAAATAACATTTATATATATATATATATATATATATAATATATATAAAAGTTCAAATCACCCCCCCTTTCGCCCCATTCAAAATAAAACAATAAAAAAAAGACTTCAGGGTTCAGACCCTGGCTATACAGGAGTGAGACGAGAGAACTGGGGTATGCCACACTAAGCGAGATCGCTAGCGAGATCGCTAATGAGATTGCTACTGCGTCACCATTTATGATGCAGTAGCGATCTCGTTAGCGACTTAGCTGTGTGTGACATGTGGCAGCGATATGGCCTCTGCTGAGATGTCGCTGATCGCTTATGAACGTTCTGAGCCGTTTTTGGTCGTTGGTGTCCCGCTGGTGAGGAGTACCATTGGGGATTGCCAGCTGGAAAAACACCTGGACCGGATGGGTTCACGGGCAATTTTTTTTAAAGCCATGACCCAACAAATAACCCCTACTTTGACTGTATGGTATAACAAATTGTTACGGGGGGGTCTGTTGGAGGGCACTAATGTGGCTCATATTAGCCTAATATCAAAGGAAGGGAGAAATGTGGAGGACCCAGCATTTTATAGACCTATATTCTTGTTAAACCAGGATATTAAAATAATATCCAAACTCATGACAAATACACTAGCAGAGATACTCCGAACATTAGTAACACCTGCACAGGTGGGATTTGTGAAAGGTAGGAGAGCAGTCACAAATGTAAGACGTACACATTGATGTAATAAATAAAAAAGAAACAGTCGAGGTAAGCCAGCTCTGGTTACACTAGATGCAGAGAGGGCTTTTGATAAAGTGAAGTGGAATTGGGTAGGACAAGTTTTGGCCAAAATTGGGCTGGTGGGGAATTTCAGAAATTTTATAAAAGCCCTGTATACTAACCCAGAAGCAAAAATTCAAACCCTGTGACATCTATTGGCAAATTTCCCACTTGAAAAGAGAACACGCCAAGGATGTCCTTTGTCCCCGCTTATATTTGACCTGGCACTAGAACCCCATTGCACCATACATAGAATAACATAAGTATTTGAACGGATATCAATAGTGGACATGAAGCTTAGGGCCTCGTACTTTGCAGATGATATAATAGTCTACATGGCTGAGGTGTCAAAAGATCTGCCAGGGATCTTAGATCTTATGGAAAATTTTGCTAGGCTTTCGGGATTCATTCTAAATAAAAACAAATGTGAAATTCTCCACTTAACAGATAAAGGCAGAAGTAATATGGTAGAAAAGGAAATATGTGGTATTCCGATATCCAAAACACATATAACATATTTGAGTATTAAGCTGGGTAGAAAACCAGAGTCAATATATAATTTAAACTTTCCTCCAGTTATCTGCAAAATCCAACAGGAATTAGAAAGATGGCAAAATTTACCTTAGAGTCTTTTGGGCAGGATTCACCTTTTAAAAAGGATGAGTGTCTCAAAACTCATGTATCCATTACAGACCTGTTCTCCTAAAACATGTGGACGTGGGAAAAATATATTCTGCTGTTAGGAAATTTATCTAGAAAGGTCAAAGACCCCGTATTAAACTGAGAAAACTGATGGCATCAAAGGAAGAGGGGGGGTAAACTTGCCAGACATAAGAGGATATAATCTAGCGTGTATTTCCCGTCACATAGTAGACTGGTTTAAAGACACTAATGGGTTTTCTGATTCGGGCCTGGAAAAATCGTATGCATACCCATGGAACTTAGACGCCTTATTACACATGCCACAAAGCCTAATGAAAAAAAAACTTAAAAATTCAATAGTGTACCGAGACACAATAGCCACATAGCAGGAACTTAGGAGAAAATTCTAATTAACATGGAGAATCT
This sequence comes from Oophaga sylvatica, assembly GCA_033576555.1. NCBI lineage: Eukaryota > Metazoa > Chordata > Amphibia > Anura > Dendrobatidae > Oophaga > Oophaga sylvatica. The sequence goes on from JARQOD010000005.1 coordinate 237,905,915, forward strand.
CGAGAAATTTACACATATGGGGAAAACCAGCGTTACAACAGATTAGCAGAGGACAAACTATTTCAGGAATAAGAGGGTGAAAGCTATCCACAAAATTGCTAATCTACTGCATTAAGAAGAAAATAGGTGGCTAAGTAGGGAAGAGATAATAACAAAATTCAAGCTAAGTAAACAGCCATTCCTACAATTTGGACAAATAAAAAGAACGATTATGACACATTTGATAAGTGTGAGGGAAGAAACGAGAAGGAATGCAATGGATAATCTCTTATTTGACTGAGCAGGCACAAACAATATATCCACAATATACAGAGGTTTAAAAGATATCCTTAGGAAAATGGACATAGAGCAAACATTTAGATTCTGGGCTAAACAAACAGAGGGTGAGGAAATTGGGGAAAAAATACTAGCAGATTGGCAGGCAGTATGAAAAAATACTTTGAGTGAAGTTTGGAGAGACACACAATTTAGGATTATGCATAGAGCTATATTGGCCTTCAACATACCAGTATCTAGAACAATGAGGGATGGCCTGGTACATTGTCCAAAATGCAAACTCAGAGAGTCCAATTTACTACATGGACTTGGGGTTGCCCTAAAGTACAAAAATTCTGGAAAGACATAAAGCATATGATGGAAAATTTGGGCATTGGGAATATATTATGGCACCCGTTGGCGTTCCTTTTCCATTACTGGAAGGGAGATGGAGCCACACAACAAAATGGGAAGGAAACATTAACTCCAATGTTCCACTTAATTTGTCTGAAAGCCAAAAGAAGCCTATTAAGGGATTGGTTGAGTGATTCCATTCCAAATCGGAAAGCTATATAGCTCAAATGAAGACTTTATTTCACTTAGAATGGCTGGAAGCAGAACGTAACAAGGACAAGAGTATAAAATCACTCATGACAAAGTGGAAAAGCTTTTTACTTAAACATTGTACAAACAAAGAACTTCAGGGAATTGTGAAGCCCTATGAACAGACCAGTTGGTACATATTGGAGGACATGGGTGGAACATTGGGGAAGTTGAAAATAGCTGATCTGAATGTTGATGGGATAGGTGGTATGGACACTGGGTAAGAAGTAATGTAAATTATGGATGCAATCTAAATATTCCATAACGTTTTGGATTAAGAAGATGTACGAAAAGAAAGGAGGGGTGCACACAAGAAATATACAACTATTTCCTGCATGTCTGGGAAGAGGGGGGGTAGTGGGGTGTTTCTATGTTGCTTATTCTGTATTTTCACCTTACAAATTGTAATGTGATAATCAAAAACTGAAATTAAGAATCTGTAAGCTAAGAAAATGCTTTTGAATGCACATTTCCATATACATGTTAAAAATCAATAAAAATTGTTGTTTAAAAAAAAAATCAAACATTCACATATTTGGTATCGCCGCGTTCAGAATCGCCCAATCTATCAATAAAAAAAGGATTAACATGATCGCTAAATGGCGTAGCGAGAAAAAAAAGGAAAACGCAAGAATTACCTTTTATTTGGTCGCCACAACATTGCATTAGCAACATAGAAGAAAAAGATGGAAAGCACTAGCCGGGTAAAATTCCTTTATTCAGACATGCGAGGCGGGAGAACGGGAGCTGGGGAGTAGCAACGTGACGACGATCGTTTCGTGCACACTGCGCTTTCACAGGTCACAAAGCAGCAAGGAGGAGACGGAATAATAATAATAATAATAATCTTTATTTATATAGCGCCAACATATTCCGCAGCGCTTTACAGTTTAACAGTTTCAAAACACAAGTTATAAGTAACAACGTTAACAATACAATAATAAAGCAAAATAAGCCGACCCTGCTCGTGAGAGCTTACAATCTACAATGAGGTGGGGGAGATACAAAGTACAGGTGTGTATATACAATGGTGCATTTACAATGATGGTGCAGCCATCTTGAGGGAGTGATGGATGGATGGAGATAGTGAATGGGCTACACACACATATACACTTACACATAGAATGACTTTGATTAGTGAACGTGATAGGCCGCTCTGAACAAATGTGTTTTGAGGGAGCGCCTGAAACCATGCAAATTGTGGATAGTCCTAATTTCTTGGGGTAGAGAATTCCAGAGGATTGGTGCAGCACGGGAGAAGTCTTGGAGTCGGGAGAGGGAGGTACGGATTAGTGCAGAGGTTAGTCGAAAGTCGTTTGCAGAGCGCAGCAGTCGGTTAGGCCGATAGATAGAAATGAGGGGGAGATGTAGGGGGGTGCTGCACTGTGGAGAGCTTTGTGGGTGAGAACCAGTACTTTGAATTGGATCCTATAATGAATGGGCAGCCAGTGTAAGGACTGGCGAAGAGCGGACGCGTCCGAGTACCGATTAGCCAGATGGATGACTCTGGCTGCTGCCGGAAGGAGAAGTACCTGCACCCAGGTAAACCACTCCCACCGAACCCAAAGCTGCATAGATGCAACAAACAACAAGAATGATAAACACACAAAATTAAAAACATATTACATATATATTTATGTGTGCAAAATTAAAAATACTTCGTATAAAGAGCAAAAAATCACCTTATTACAAAAAAATGGACATATCTAACCGTTCATTCAGACCAAAAGGGCCCAAAGCACCTGTGTGCATAAGCCACCTCGCCTCTCTTCTAAGCAAATTCTTATGTAGATCACCCCCTTGTGGAGGCAAGGTTACCTTCTCAATATAATATATATGTAATATGTTTTTAATTTTGTGTGTTTATCATTCTTATTGTTTGTTGCATCTATGCAGCTTTGGGGTCGGTGGGAGTGGTTTACCTGGGTGCAGGTACTTCTCCTTCCATCTCCTTCTTGCTGCTTTGTGACCTGTGGAAGCGCAGTGTGCGCGAAACGATCGTCGTCACGTTGCTACTCCCCAGCTCCCGTTCTCCCGCCGCGCATGTCTGAATAAAGGATTGAATTTTACCCGGTGAGTGCTTTCCATCTTTTTCTTCTATGTTGCATTTGGATTTCTTGTTTTTGGATAAGCACCCATGGGTTTTGGACTTTGGAGCCGGCTGCAGCTCCTGCAGAGTTTGCCTGATGGCACAGGTGGTGTGAGCAGTGCCGACCGCTTTTCTTTGTGAACAACATTGCATTAAAATGCAATAACTGGAGATCAAAAGATCACATCTGCACCAAAATGGAATAATTAAAAACGTCAGCACGGCAAGCAAAACATAAGCCCTCACCGAACCCGAGATCATGAAAAATGGAGACACTACGGTATCGGAAAGTGGTGCAATTTTTTTTAACAAACTTTGGAATTTTTTTTCAACACTTAGATAACAAAGAACCTAGATATGTTTGGTGTCTATGAACTCATAATGACCTGGAGAATCATAGTGGCATGTTAGTTTTAGTATTTAGTGAACATAGTAAGAAAGCAAAACAAAAAACAACTGTGGGATTGCACTTTCACCACGCTTTGAATTTTTTTCCTGTTTACCAGTACAAGATATGCTAAAACAAAAGGTGCCTTTCAAAAGTACAACTTGTACCGCAAAAAACAAGCCCTCACATGGCAATATTGACGAAAAAATAAAAAGTTCTGGCTCTGGGAAGAAGGGGAGCAAAAAACGAAAACGCAAATAATATCTCCGGTCAGGAAGGGATTAATATTCTAGTAGTGATCCTCTGGTATATATTGAATGCTGTAAAGAATTATCATTTGTCCATTCATCTTTCCTTCGATCATATTAAGTATGCCAGTGCCATATGCTGAAAAAACAGCCCCATGCCATGATGTTCCCACCTTCAAACTTCACTGTTGGTATGTTTTTTGGGGGGTGATATGTAGTGCCTTTTGGCCTCCAAACATTGTGTGTATTACGACATCCAAAGAGTTCAAATTTGTTCTTATCTGTTCAGACTATATTCTCCCAGAATTTCACAGGCTTATCTAAATGTTACTGAGCAAACTTTGAATGCACTTGAACATGCTTTTTGTTCAGCAATGGAGTCTTGCGTTGTGAGCATGCATACAGGTCACAGAGGTTGAGTGCATTGCGTATAGGTTTCGTTGAAAGATAAACAGGAAAGGGGAAATAGAAAGGGAAAGAACATGAATAAAAATTAACTTTTATTAGAGTATTAATAATATATATATATATAATATGATACATAATATACAGTATATATTATACACGATTTAGCAGCCAGCGATATAGAGTGTTGGCTGCTCTCTTGTTGACTGCAGATACCAATTAGCAGTTGATCAGTCAGAGTGTTGTCGGCTCTCACTGCATATACAGATGCGTCTCACAAAATTAGAATATCATCTGTTATGTTTCGGTAGCTGAGGAGTGCAGGTAAAAAAGGCAATACACCAGAGCAGTTGGAATCTATGGGATTGCAGTACCCTGACTAACCACCACAACTAGAGGCAGCCGTGGAGCGTTCCTACGTTGGTCCTAGACGCCTCGTCACAGCCTGAGAAACTAACTACACCTAAAGATAGAAAGAGGAAAGCTATCTGCCCCGGAGCAGATCCCCAAAGAACATAGAAAGCCCCCAAACATGTAATGGCGGTTAGACAAGAAGAAATACTGACACAGACAGAAAATAGTATGAGCAAACGTTGGGGCCCAAACTACCTAAATAGAAAAGGATAGGAAGGGCACTTACTGCAATCCCAAAAAACCCTGAAAAGCACCAACTCTACTAATTTCAAAAACACCTGAGATCACACGACCTCTACCACCTAAATTAGTTCTCTGGTGTAACAAAATCAAAACAGCAGCCACTGAAAAAACTGGAAAAAGCAAATGTACAAACATCAGTGACTGAACTAAACTGAGAGGGCAAAAGCCCCCGGAGGGGACCCTGAAGGCCCCCACAGAAGTGCAGGACAAAATGCAAAAATCAAGCACAAAAACAAAAAGAAGAAAATGTCTTATCTGTTAGCAGTAGATGCAGACACGACACAGCAGGCTACAAAGGAAACGGGAATCAAGGATTGAGACCAGAACAATTGATCACCGGCAACCCTGATGGGAAGGCGACTCCCTTATATAAGACCAGTCAGTAACACCTGATTCCCAATCCTCACAATCTTCACTGGACAGTCCAGTACCGCTTGCAACCACCAGAGGGAGCCTCTGCTCAGAACTCATTTCAAGTCCATTCACAACAGTACCCCCCCCTTGAGGAGGGGTCACCGAACCATCACTTGAGCAACCAGGTCGGTCAGGATGAGCTCTATGATACGCACGGATGAGTCTCCTAGCATGGATGTCCGAAGCAAACACCCAAGAATTGTCTTCCTGACCATAACCTCTCCACTTAACCAAATACTGGAGTTTCCGTCTAGAAAAACGAGAATTCAATATTTTCTCAACCACAAACTCCATATTGCCCTCAACAAGAACAGGGTCAGGAGGCAAAGCAGTAGGAACCACTGGCTCAACAAACCTTTTCAACAAGGACTTGTGGAACACGTTATGGATCTTAAATGTCCCTGGAAGAAGCAAACGAAAAGAAACAGGATTAAGAATCTCCATGATCTTATAAGGTCCAATGAACCTAGGCTTAAATTTAGGAGATGCCACTCTCATAGGAATATTTTTTGAGGACAACCAGACCAAGTCCCCCACTTTAAACCGAGGACCATCAGTCATATGCCGGTTAGCAAATCGCTGGGCCCTCTCCTGAGAGAGGGACAACCTCTCCACTACCTGGTCCCAAATCTGCTGCATACGCTCCACAACAGAGTCAACACCTGGACAGACAGAAGCCTCCGTCTGTCCTGAAGAAAATCGAGGGTGAAACCCAGAATTACAGAAAAATAGAGACATCAAAGTGGCAGAGCTAGCCCTATTATTAAGAGCAAACTCAGCCAAAGGCAAAAAAGAGACCCAGTCATCCTGATCAGCAGACACAAAGCATCTTAGATAAGTCTCCAATGTCTGGTTTGTTCTCTCAGTTTGGCCATTGGTCTGAGGATGAAACGCCGAGGAGAAAGACAATTGAACACCAAGTTTAGAACAAAAGGTCCTCCAAAATCTGGAAACAAACTGGACTCCTCTGTCAGACACAATGTTCTCAGGAATGCCGTGTAAACAAATCACGTGCTGAAGGAACAAAGGCACCAATTCAGAGGAGGAAGGCAACTTAGGTAATGGCACAAGATGTATCATCTTGGAAAACCTATCACAAATCACCCAGATGACGGTCATTCTCTGAGAAACCGGGAGGTCGGAAATTAAATCCATAGAGATATGGGTCCATGGTCTCTTGGGCACAGGCAATGGCATCAACAAACCACTAGAGCGAGAGCAAGGCTTGGAGCGAGAGCAAGTCCCGCAGGACTGCACAAATTCCCTGACATCACGAGACAAGGTAGGCCACCAAAAGGACCGACTAACCAAGTCTCTGGTACCAAAAATTCCGGGATGACCGGCCAACGCGGAACAATGAATCTCAGACATCACACTCTTTTTCCACTGGTCCGGGACAAACAATTTCCCAACAGGGCAGCGCTCGGGCCTATCCTCCTGACACCCTTCCAGAGCCAGTCTCAAATTGGGCGAGATGGCGGAAAGAACTACACCTTCTTTCAAAATAACAGAAGGATCAGATACCTCAGGAGAGTCCGCAAGGAAACTCCTCGAGAGGGCATCCGCCTTAACATTCTTAGTGCCAGGAAGAAAGGAAACCACAAAATTAAAACGTGTGAAAAACAAGGCACACCTGGCCTGTCTAGGATTAAGTCGCTTGGCAGATTCCAGATAAACCAGATTCTTATGGTCCGTAAGGACCACCACATGATGTTTGGCTCCCTCCAGCCAATGTCTCCACTCTTCAAAAGCCCACTTCATGGCTAATAACTCCCGATTACCCACGTCATAATTACGTTCAGTAGGAGAAAATTTTCGAGAGAAGAAGGCACAAGGGTTACTTCTAGAGGTCTCTGGAACTCTTTGGGACAAAACGGCACCTGCCCCAATTTCAGAGGCATCAACCTCCACCCGAAATGGCAGAGAAACATCAGGCTGCCGTAGAACAGGAGCAGAAGTGAATCTCTGCTTAAGTTCCTGAAATGCAGAGACTGCCTCAGGAGGCCAATTCACCACATCAGAACCCTTTTTGGTCAAATCAGTTAATGGTTTAACAATAACCGAGAAATTACCAATAAATTTACGATAAAAATTGGCAAAACCCAAAAATCTTTGAAGAGCCTTTAATGAAGTAGGTTGGACCCAATCACAGATGGCCTGAACCTTGACCGGGTCCATTTCAATAACAGATGGGGACAAAATGAATCCCAAAAATGAGATCCTCTGTACGCCAAAAAGATACTTTGATCCCTTCACATACAGAGCATTCTCTCTCAAAATCTGGAATACAGTTCGAACATGTTTCACATGAGAGTCCCAGTCATTGGAAAAAATCAAGATATCATCCAAATAAACAATCAGAAATTTATCCACAAAATCCCTGAAAATGTCATTCATGAAGGACTGGAAGACAGAAGGAGCATTAGTGAGCCCAAAGGGCATCACAAGGTACTCAAAATGCCCCTCAGGGGTGTTAAATGCCGTCTTCCATTCATCCCGTGCTTAATGCGAATAAGGTTATATGCCCCCTGAGGTCAAGCTTGGTAAACCAAGTAGCGTTTTTCACCCTGGAAAACAGGTCAGAAATCAAGGGTAACGGGTATTGATATTTCACAGTAATATTGTTCAAAAGACGATAATCAATACACGGCCTTAATGAACCATCCTTTTTGGCCACAAAGAAAAAACCGGCACCTAAGGGTGAAGAGGATGGTCTGATATGACCCTTCTCCAATGACTCCTTGATATAAGACCGCATAGCGTCATGTTCAGGTACAGACAAATTAAAAAGGCGACCTTTAGGGAATTTAATACCAGGCACTAATTCAATAGCGCAGTCATAGCTCCTATGGGGAGGCAAGGATGCAGATTTACTTTCGCTAAACACATCAGAAAAATCAATCAAAAAGTCAGGAACATCCTGAGCCTGGGGAGAGGCAGAAAAACAGGAGTGTTGGTATTAACACATTGGCAGCCCCAACTGGTTACAGACACAGATTTCCAATCCAAAACAGGATTATGAGACTGTAACCAAGGGAAACCCAGCACGATAATGTCATGCAGATTATACAGAACCAAAAATTTGCAGCTCTCCTGATGATCAGGTTCAACCCTCATTATCACCTGAGTAGAGAACTGAGGTTTATTCTCAGCCAAAGGGGTAGAATCGATCCCCAGTAGGGGAATAGACTTCTGTAGGGGTATCAAGGGAAACCCACAACGTTTAGCAAAATCAAAATCCATCAGGTTAATAGCTGCTCCCGAATCAACGAAAGCCTGAGCAGAAAATGAGGACAGAGAGCATATCAGAGTAACAGTTAATAAAAACTTAGTCTGAACACTACCCAAGGCAACTGAGCATGCAAAACGTCTTCCCCGCTATGGGCAGCCTGAAATAGCATGAGAGGCATCACCACAGTAGAAACATAACCCATTGCGCTTTCGAAACTCATGACGCTGTGCCCAGAAACCACTCTATCACACTGCATGGATTCTGAAGCAGGTTCACAAGGCAACACCATTCCACGCATACTTCTCCGCTCACGCAAACGTCTGTCAATTTGAATCGCTAATGACATAGAATCATTGAGACCAGAGGGGACAGGGAATCCCACCATAACATCCTTTACATTATCTGACAGACCCTTCCGAAAAAGGGCTGCCAAAGCGTCGTCATTCCATTTGGTCAGGACTGCCCACCTACGGAATCTCTGACAGTATAACTCAGCGTCAACAAGCCCTGATTTAATGCCAACAAGGCTTTTTCAGCTTGATCAGTGACATTAGGCTCATCGTACAATAACCCCAAGGCCTGAAAAAATACATCAACATCACTCAAAACAGGATCCCCAGGTGTCAGGGAAAAAGCCCAATCCTGATGATCGCCGCGCAGGAGAGAGATGACAATTTGAACCTGCTGTGCTGCGTTCCCTGAGGACTTAGATTTTAAGACAAAAAACAATTTACAATTATTTTTGAAATTCAGAAACTTGGCTCGATCCCCCAAAAACAAATCTGGCATGGGAATCCTAGGTTCCACAACAGGCAACCTAGCAAGATAGGTAGCAATACTCCGAACCTCAGTGGCAAGCTGATCCACACGGCCAGACAACTGTGTAAAGTCCATTGAGAGAAAAAAATCCTCCCCAGCACCCAGAGATACAGAGGGAAAAAAAATGCAACAAACAGAAAAATATCTCTGACAACTCTGACAACCTTTTTTCTTTCACAATATTTTTCCCTTCTGTGAGTACCATACAATTTTCAATTTTTTGGGCCGGTGATACTGTTATGTTTCGGTAGCTGAGGAGTGCAGGTAAAAAAGGCAATACACCAGAGCAGTTGGAATCTATGGGATTGCAGTACCCTGACTAACCACCACAACTAGAGGCAGCCGTGGAGCGTTCCTACGTTGGTCCAAGACGCCTCGTCACAGCCTGAGAAACTAACTACACCTAAAGATAGAAAGAGGAAAGCTATCTGTCCCGGAGCAGATCCCCAAAGAACATAGAAAGCCCCCAAACATGTAATGGCGGTTAGACAAGAAGAAATACTGACACAGACAGAAAATAGTATGAGCAAACGTTGGGGCCCAAACTACCTAAATAGAAAAGGATAGGAAGGGCATTTACTGCAATCCCAAAAACCCTGAAAAGCACCAACTCTACTAATTTCAAAAACACCTGAGATCACACGACCTCTACCACCTAAATTAGTTCTCTGGTGTAACAAAATCAAAACAGCAGCCACTGAAAAAACTGGAAAAAGCAAATGTACAAACATCAGTGGCTGAACTAAACTGAGAGGGCAAAAGCCCCAGGAGGGGACCCTGAAGGCCCCCACAGAAGTGCAGGACAAAATGCAAAAATCAAGCACAAAAACAAAAAGAATAAAATGTCTTATCTGTTAGCAGGAGATGCAGACACGACACAGCAGGCTACAAAGGAAACAGGAATCAAGGATTGAGACCAGAACAATTGATCACCGGCAACCCTGATGGAAGGCGACTCCCTTATATAAGACCAGTCAGTAACACCTGATTCCCAATCCTCACAATCTTCACTGGACAGTCCAGTACCGCTTGCAACCACCAGAGGGAGCCTTTGCTCAGAACTCATTTCAAGTCCATTCACAACAATCATCAAAAAGTTAATTTATTTCAGTTCTTCAATAAAAAAGTGAAACTCATATATTATACAGAGTCATTACAGTGATCTATTTCAAGTGTTTGTTTCTGTTAATGTTGATGATTATAACTTACAGCCAATGAAAACCCAAAAGTCATTATCAAAGTAAATTAGAATACTTCATAACACTGGATTGAAAAATGATTTTAAAATCTGAAAAGTTGGCCTACTGAAATGTATGTTCAGTGAATGCACTCACTCAGGGCTCCTTTTGCATCTATTACTGCATCAATGCGGCGTGGTATGGAGGCGATCAGCCTGTGGCACTGCTGAGGTATTTTTGGAAGCCCAGGTTGATTTGATCACAGCCTTCAGCTCGTCTGCATTGTTGAGTCTGGTGTTTCTGATCTTCCTCTTGACAATACCCCATAGATTCTCAATGCGGTTAAGGTCAGGGGACTTTGCAGGCATGTCAAGCACAGTGATACTGTTGTTTTTAAACTATGTATTGGTACTTTTGGCAGTGTGGACAGGTACCAAGTCCTGCTGGAGAATGAAATTTCCATCTCCAAAAAGACGGAAATATGAAGTGCCCTAAAATTTCCTGGTAGACGGCTGCGCTGACTTTGGTCTTGATAAAACACAGTGGACCTACACCAGCAGATGACATGGCTCCCCAAACCATCACTGATTGTGGAAACTTCACATTAGACCTTGGAAATCAAGGTCCCGGAGTCTGGAGGAAGAGTGGAGAGGAACACAATCCAAGCTTCTTGAGATCTAGAGTGAAGTTCCCACAATCAAAGATTGTTTGGTGGAACCATGTCATTTTTTCAATCCGGTGTTATAAATTATTTTAATTTACTGAGGTAATGACTTTTGGGTTTTCATTGGCTGTAAGCCATAATCATCAACATTAACAGAAATAAACACTTGAAATAGATCACTGTAATTTTGTAATAACTCTATCTAATATATGAGTTTTACTTTTTGTATTGAAGAACTGAAATACAGTAAATTAACTTTTTGATGATATTTTGTAATTTTGTGAGATGAACCTGTACATGCCATCAACTTAACTCACTATATGTCAGTCCAGTAATGAATATAAGGATCAATAAAGTAACAATCTAACAGTGCATATAATATGTAATAGGTCTAATTTATATCCTTTACCCAGTGCACTGCATCTAATTGTATTTAATTTTGGCATCGCTTTCCAGACCCTATTGATGGATACTGTATATGAAATCCAACCTTTAATTTGGATGGACAATGGTTTTGATTACATTTAATTTAAGTTAACTTATCTTTGAGTCAAGTATCCATTTGGGATTTAGTGGATCACAGTTGTGATTATGCTGTAATTAAACTATGAAATGTGACTCAAAATACATCTTTAATTAGATGTACAGTACAGACCAAAAGTTTGGACACACCTTCTCATTCAAAGATTTTTCTGTATTTTCATGACTATGGCTACTTTGAAGAACCTAGAATATAAGACATATTTTCAGTTGTTTCACACTTTGTTGTAAAGTGAAATGTATAATTCCACATGTGTTAATTCATAGTTTTGAAGCCTTCAGTGTAATTCTACAATTTTCACAGTCATGAAAATACAGAAAAATCGTTGAATGAGAAGCTGTGTCCAAACTTTTGGTCTGTAATGTATAGTATTTCCTTTACAAAAAATATATATTATTAATACACTTATAAATCTTAATTTTTATTCACATTCTTTCCCCTTCTATTTCCACTTTTCTATTTCTCTAATACTCTTTGGTGGTGTCCACCCATGTGAATAACGTCTGATGAGATTTGACACCATTGTCATAGTTTTCTTTGAAACAAATGTACCTGCTGATTAAATGTTTTTCTGTAGCTCACCACAGGTGGTCCTGGGCTCTTGGACAAATGTGCTAATAATTCTTTTCACTCCTCTGTCTGAAATATTGCGTGGAGCACCTGTTCATGGCCAGTTTATGGTGAAATTATGTTCTTTCCACTTTTGGTGTATGATTATGGCTCCAACAGTGCTCACTGAAACCTTCACTAGTTTAGAAATTCTTCTGTAACCAATGGCATCAGTATGTTTTGAAAAAATAAGGTTGTAAAAGTCTTGAGACAGCTCACAAGTTTTACCTATCATGAGATGTTTCACATGTGGCACCTTGGTAATGAGACACCTTTATATAGGTCATCAGTTGAACCAGCTATTATTTTTCACTAAGTGGCAGGATTGCTTTTTAATTACTGATAGATTTCAGCTGGTGTTATAACTTTCCAGGACTTTTTTTAAATTCTTAATTTATGAGAGAACCAGTAACAAAACTTTTCGGTCAAGACATGCTTGATCTGATTGAAAGCATGCCCAGAAGGAGTCAGGCAGTGTTGAAAGCCAAAAGTGGATTTACAAAATACTAGTAAAATAATAAAAATTTAAATTTAGATTTTTAGGGACAAAATAGCAATTATGCAGTGAGATGACAATAATCTGAATAACTTATCATATGTTGAATATTTGCAAATCAAATTTATGTATCAGATAGTCAAGATGATTGTCTGTAAAATGATAGGAGTCTCACATTTGAAGCAGTAGTGGATGATGAGATATGGAGCCTGAAAGTCAAAAGTTCAAAACATTGCTATCCTTTTGCTTGTCAGTGTATAAGGCTAGTTTCACACTAGCATTGCACTGACCTGCGTTGGTCAGTGCACGGCCGCCGCTAAGCTCCGCCTCCGGCTGCGCCTTCTCCAGATCGCTCAATTAATTGATGGTTATGCTGTCTCTGTCTAATACGCCATAAGTCCACATGGGACATAGATGAAGCCCCCTTAGACACATCAATGGGAGGATCCAGTGCCACAATTAAAGTCGCCCCCTAAGGCCCTTTCACACATCCATTTTTTGCCGTGAGGCGCGATCCGGCGCTTTTTTAAAAAAATGGATCCGGTTGTTTTTTTCTGCGTCGCACAAAGACACGTTGGTTGGAACCAAAGATCTCAATTTTGGACTCATCAGACCAAAGCACAGATTTCCACTGGTCTAATGTCCATTCCTTGTGTTCTTTAGCCCAAACAAGTCTCTTCTGCTTGTTGCTTTTCCTTAGCAGTGGCTTCCTAGCAGCTATTTTACCATGAAGGCCTGCTGCACAAAGTCTCCTCTTAACAGTTGTTGTAGAGATGTGTCTACTGCTAGAACTCTGTGTGGCATTGACCTGGTCTCTAATCTGAGCTGCTGTAAACCTGCGATTTCTGAGGCTGGTGACTCGGATAAACTTATCCTCAGAAGCAGAGGTGACTCTTGGTCTTCCTTTCCTGGGGCGGTCCTCATGTGAGCCAGTTTCTTTGTAGCGCTTGATGGTTTTTGCAACTGCACTTGGGGACACTTTCAAAGTTTTCCCAATTTTCGGACTGACTGAACTTCATTTCTTAAAGTGATGATGGCCACTCGTTTTTCTTTACTTAGCTGCTTTTTTCTTGCCATAATACACATTCTAACAGTCTATTCAGTAGGACTCTCAGCTGTGTATCCACCAGACTTCTGCACAACACAATGATGGTTCCAACCCCATTTATAAGGCAAGAAATCACACTTATTAAACCTGACAGGGCACACCAGTGAAGTGAAAACCATTTCCAGTGACTACCTTTTGAAGCTCATCAAGAGAATGCCAAGTGTGTGCAAAGCAGTAATCAAAGCAAAAGGTGGATACTTTGAAGAACCTAGAATATAAGACATATTTTCAGTTGTTTCACACTTTTTTGTTAAGTATATAATTCCACATGTGTTAATTCATAGTTTTGATGCCTTCAGTGTGACTTTACAATTTTCATAGTCATGAAAATACAGAAAAATCTATTAATGAGAAGGTGTGTCCAAACTTTTGGTCTGTACTGTATGTAAAACAAAATAGTTACTAAATAATATTTCCAACATGTCTACTTTACATCAGCACAATTTTGGAAACAAAATATTTTTTGTTAGGAAGTTATAGGTAGAGTTGAGCGATACTTTCCGATATCCAAAAGTATCGGAATCGGAATGGTATCGCCGATACCATTAAAATATCGGCGATACCCGATACCGATACCGGAAATCCAATGTAAGTCTATGGGAACAAAATATCGTAACTAAAAAAACCTCTTTCTTTCCTTGTAAACACTAAATATACACACATAGAATACATATATATATATATATATATATATATACATGTCATTGTGACATATATATATATACATATATTTATAGTTTATACACTTCTACATAGTAAAATAGCCTCTGATTCAATTGCTGGGCAATGCCGGCTTTTGTGAAAAGACAGAAGCACCCGACATGAAATGACACTTGGTTTACATAGAGTTAACCATGTCTTTTCATGTAGTTTGATATCTGATTTGCACAAACAATTACATGAGTGTAAGTGTGCAAAATTTCACACCTGTAGGGGTTAATTAAAGGTGTAAATTCGTTGTAAAAAAAACGGACTTTTTTGCTACGAATTTACACCTTTAATTAACCCCTACAGGTGTGAAATTTTGCACACTTACACTCATGTAATTGTTTGTGCAAATCAGATATCAAACTACATGAAAAGACATGGTTAACTCTATGTAAACCAAGTGTCATTTCATGTCGGGTTCTGCATTTTCACAAAAGCCGGCAATTGAATTAGCGGCTATTATACTATGTAGAAGTGTATGAACTATAAATATAAATATATATATATATGTGTCACAAATTCAATGACATGTATATATATATATATATATATATATATATATATATATAGAGGTGTAAAATTGCTGAAAAAAAATGCGTGGGCTCCCGCCCTATTTCGCAACCAGACAGACAAAGCCAGTGAGTGGGGGCAGATAATAATAGCCCAGAGAGGGACCATTATTTTTGGCCCCCCCCTGGCTACTAACATCTGCCCCCAGACACCCCAGAAAAGACAAATCTATAATTAGATTCGCCCTTTCTGGCACTTTGCCCGTCTATTCCCATTGCCCTGTAGCGGTGGCGAATGGGTTAATATGGGGTTAAAGCCACCTTGCTATTGAAAGGTGACCTTAAGCCAGGTTAATAATTGAGAGCTGTCAATTAGACAACTATCAATTATTAATCCTATTGCATGAAATAAAAATAAAACACACACACTTTAATTAAAAATCATTTTAATGAAATAAAGACACATGTTTTTGACCATCTTTTATTTTACTGCAAAAACCATTTCCTGTAATAAAAATAAAATAAAAAAGCAAAATTATTCTTACCTATCCCATGCACAGTCAGGTCCCACGGTGTAATCCTTCAGAAAGGGTTAATGTTTACTGCAGGGACCGCAGCTAATGCTGCAGCCTCACAGTAAACCCCCAAATGAATAAGTTCCTCTCCTGGCTCACAGGAGAGGAAGTGGAAAGCTTAATTGATTGCTTTCCACTTTCACTTTAGGTCGGCCAGGGACACAATCAGTGACGTCAGAGGGAACTGATTAACAAAAATAGGGGTTCCCTTCGAAAAAAAAAATGGCGTGGGGTCCCTTCTATTTTTGTTAACCAGCCTGATGAAGCAGACTGCTGAGGCATGGTATTTAAGGCTGTTAGGGAGCCAATATCCATGGACCTTGCCAGCAGCGTCGGACTGGAGTACCTTGGGCCCACCAGAGAAAAATTATTCTTGGGGCCCACCATCATACTTCCCAACCTTTGAAGAAGGGAAAGAGGGACAAAGGCTGTGGCACGCTGTGCCTGCTGCAGCAAATTTTAGGCCATGCCACATTGCACCACAGACTGTCCAGGAGTTGGTGGATGCTTTAGTCCAGGTGTGGGAGGAGATCCCTCAGGAGACCATCCGTCGTGCTCATCAGAGCATGCCCAGAAGTTGTAGGGAGGTCATACAGCATACCTCCCAAATTTTGAAGACAGGAAAGAGGGTTAAAGGCTGCGGAGCGCTACGCGCGCCGCTGCAAATTTTAGGCCACGCCCCGACCACACCCATTTCACAGCTAATCACACCCATATCCTCGCCCCAAGCGTACCCATTTAGCACTGCTGATCACACTGACTGGTAATAGGGCACAGTGGCTGGTACTGAGGAAAAGAAAGAAAGAGCAGCGAGAAGAACAAGCAGAGAAAGAAAGAGAGGAAAGAAAGAAAAGAGAGAGAGAAAGAAAGAACAGAGAGAAAAAAGAACAGAGAGCGAGAAGGAAAGAACAGAGAGCGAGAAAGACTAGAGAGAGAAAGAAAGACTAGAGAGAGAGCCAGAGGCGTAGCTAGGGTTTTGGTTTAGTGGGGGCGAAACTTCTGAGTGGGCCCCTAATCAGAGAACCTCAACAAATGACCGCGCTGTTGCCAAAAATAATCTATATATAAAAAGACCAATATTGATATTACCGCCATATGGTCTGTGGTAAATAATACCAGTCCTACAGAACATATAATAGATTACAGCACAGGTTCAGATAATGACTTACTGCTGATGTTCTTTCTAATGGAATTGTTCACTTTTCATGTCTTTTCCATCTGGCCCAGACCGACATGATGACTTCTCCAGCCAGGACTCGACTGCAGAGATTACAACAAAGACACATTTCACTTCTCATATTTTTAGCACTGTCACGGTCACCAATTGGACTATTCTCAACCTGCACAAACTCCTCATCCTGCTGATACCCCAATACTGAGCCGCTGCTGCCGTATGTGCCCCTATTTCTACACCCTGTTTACCCCAATACTGAGCCGCTGCTGCCGTATGTGCCCCTATTTCTACCCCTGATACCCCAATACGGGAGCCGCTGCTGCCACATGTGTCCCTATTACTGCACCTAAATACCCCAATACTGAGCCGCTGCTGCCATATGTTCCCTATTTCTGCACCCTGATACCCCAATACTGAGCCGCTGCTGCCGTATGTGTCCCTATTACTGCACCTGATACCCCAATACTGAGCTGCTGCTGCCGTATGTGTCCCTATTACTGCACCTGCTGTGTGGTTCTGTGTGACCTCTAAATTTAAAGAAACCCCTCTAAATATAGAATGTCGGTGTGCAAGTGCCCTAGAAAACAGTGCCCACATTTTGTCCCCTAGACTGTAATAATGCCCTGTGTGCCCCTTTGCAGTCACAGTAACCCGAGTTCCCCTATAACAATAAGGTCCACTTACATTTAATAATGTCCCAAGTCTCCCCCTGTACATCTCCCCTATACACAGAATAATGCCCCTCACTGGATATATACTGACCCCTTAATGTCCCCAAACTATTTAATGGGTCCAACACTGTATGATGGCCCCTAGATAGCATCCATACAGCATAATACACCAGATAGTCCTCAATATTAGTTTAATGCACCCCATAGGCAGCCTCTATATTATAATAAACCCCCATAGGCAGAGTCTATAATATAATGCACCACCATAGGCAGCCGCTATATTATAATGCACCCCCATAGGCAGCCTCTGTAGTATAATGCATCCCCATAGGAGTCTCTGTAGTTAATGACCCCAATATGGAGCCTCTGTAGTATAATGCAGCCCCCATTATACAGCCTCTGTAGTATAAAGCACCCCATATACAGCCTCTGTAGTATAATGCACCCCCATTAAAAAAAAAACAAAAAACAATACTCACCTCCCGGCTCCTGTGCTGCTCACTGTTCTCCCTCTCTGCGTCTGACAGCGAGCGCCGGCAGGTGATGTCATCGCGCCCGCTGTCAGACGCTGAGAGGGGGTTTTATGGGAGAGAAGGAGCGCTCGCTCCTTCTCTCTCTATGCGGTCAGCTGTATCGGCTGGATGCCGATACAGCTGACCCTCCGATGACGGGTTGGGGGCCCCTGCTGGCACCAGGCCCCCCACCGCCTGTTCAGGCCCATAGCTTCCGGGCGGCAGAGCAGGGAGAGCGATTCTCCCTGCTCTGCCGCAGAATGTAACTGTATCGTAGCGTAGCTCCGGGTGGGCCCCCTCAGAGCGCGGGGCCCGGGGCACGCCCCCTCTGCCCCGCGACCTATCCTTTCAAATCGGGGCCCCCACCACGCAGGAGCTGGGGCCCACCGGAGGTTTTCTCCGTGTCCCGGTGGCTCAGTCCGACCCTGCTTGCCAGCCTGATAATACCAGGACACAGCAGTCTGCTTATCTTTGCGGGTTTTAACAAAAATAGGGGATCCCCTCGAAAAAAATTGGCGTGGGGTCCCCCCTATTTTGTTAACCAGCCAGATGAAGCAACCGCTGAGGCCTGGATTTTCGGTGTTAAGGACCAAGATCAATGGACCTTGCCAGCCTGATAATACCAGGGCCACAGCAGTCTGCATATCTTGGCTGATTAACAAAAATAGGGGATCCCCTCAAAAAAAAATTGGCGGGGGGTCCCCCCATTTTTGTTAACAGCCAGATGAAGCAGACCGCTGAGGCCTGGTTTTTTCAGGCTGGTAAGGATCCAATACCCATGGAGCTTGCCAGCCTGATAATACCAGGCCACAGCAGTCTGCTTACTTGGCTGATTAACAAAAATAGGGGACCCCCTTCGAAAAAAAAAACTGAGTAGGTCCCCCTATTTTTGTTAACCAGCCAAGTAAAATGCAGACTGCTGCGGCTGGTTTTTAAAAGACTGTCAAGGCCCATGGATTTTGGCCCCAACAGCCTGATAATACCAGGCTAAAGCAGCCCCACATTTGGCGCATCAAAAGATGTGCCAATTGTGGCACTTTACCCCGGCTCTTCCCACTTGCCCTGTAGCGGTGGCAAGAGGGTAAAAAGGGGTTAATGTCACCGTTGATTGCACGGTGACAATAAGCCCGTTAATAATGGAGAGGCGTCAATAAGACACCGATCCATTATTAATCCAAAGTTTTTAAATGTTTAAAAAAAAGACACAGCAAGAAAAAAGTCTTTTAATGAAATAAAAGAGACAACACAGTTTTCATTAATTTTATTACTCTCTCATTCCTGCGACGCCATCGATCTCCTGTAAAAAAAAGAAAAAAAACAAAACCAACAGTATACCACTGTCCGACGCAGTCCATAGTAACGAGTGTCCCACGACGATCCAGCTCTGCTACATCAAATGCAGGCAGAGCCTGACAATCCCGACGCAGCACAGCTGATTACCTGCTTCCTCGCGGTGACGTCATCGGACTGCTTTATGGCCGCGATTACCCAGCAGTCACTGCAGTTATCGCGAGAAAACTGCATGTGACCGCCAGGGAAAGAGGATGGCGGCCATCAAGCAGTCCAGGATGTGACCGCCGGAGATCTTCTGCCGGGTAAGTGCCGCTGACTCCTGACAGACCCGACCGACGGACACTGACAGTGACAGTGACATTCCGATTCCGGTATTTCCCATATGACGAAAATCGGAACTCGGAATCGGGGAATTCCGATACAGCCAATATCGGCCGATACCCGATATTTGCAATATCGGAATGCTCAACCCTAGTTATAGGGTTAAAAGTTGACCAACGATTTCTTATTTTTACAAAAAATTTACAAAACCATTTTTTTTAGGGACCACCTCACATTTGAAGTCACTTTGAGGGGTCTGTGTGGCAGAAAATACCCAAAAGTGACACCATTCTAAAAACTGCACCCCTGAATGTACTCAAAAACCACATTCAAGAAGTTTAATAACCCTTCAGGTGCTTCACAGGAATTTTTGGAGGTGGAAGAAAAAAATGAACATTTAACTTTTTAGTCACAAAAATGATCTTTCACAAACATTTTTTATTTTCACAAAGTAAAAGGAGAAAAATGGACAGATAAAATTTGTGAAATTTTCCCTCCTTAGTACGCCGATACCCCATATGTGGGGGAAAACCACTGTTTGGGCGCACAGCAGGGCTTGGAAGGGAAGGAGCGCAGTGTGACTATTTCAAACCAAAATTGGGTGGAATTGAGATCGGACGCCATGTCATGTTTAGAGAGCCCCTAATGTGCCTAAACAGTGGAAAACCCCTTCATGTGACACCATTTTGGAAACTAGACCCCCTAAGGAACTTATCTAGATGTGTGGTGAGCACTGTGAACCCCAAGTGCTTCACACAAGTTTATAGCGTAGAGCGGTGAAAAAAATCATATTTTTTTCACAAACATGAACTTTTAGTCCCCAATTTTTTATTTACCAAGGGTAAGAGGAGAAACTGGACCCCAAAAGCTGTTGTCCAATTTGTCCTGAGTATGCTGATACCTCATATGTGGGGGAACGACTGTTTCAGCGCACGGAAGAACTGGGAAGGGAAGGAGCGCCACTTGACATTTTCAACGCAGAATTGACTGGAATTGAGATCGGACGCCATGTCGCGTTTGGAGAGCCCTGATGTGCCTAAACAATGGAAATCCCCCAATTCTAGCTCCAACCCCTAACCCCAACACACCCTAATCCTAATCCCAACCCTAACCCCAACACACCCCTAACCCTAATCCCAACCCTAACCGTAATCCAAACCCAAAACCGTAATCCAAACCCTAACCCCAACTCTAGCCCCAATCCTTACCCTAACCCTAACTTTAGCCCCAACCCTAACCCTAACTTTAGCCTAAACCCTAACTTATCCACAACCCTAACCCTAACTTTAGCCCCAACCCTAACCTATCTTTAGCCCCAACCCTAGCTCTAACTTTAGCCCAACCCTAACCCTAACAATTTACTCACAATATATAATTTTTAGGGTGGAAGGAAAGGGCTTACTGAAAAAACCTAGACTAAAAATTAACTTTTAATGTATTTTCTAAAACTTCCATAGAAAAAGTTGCTAAAAACAGAATTATTTGGGACTATTGGGTTAGTAGATTGTTCTTTACCATTAACCCAAAGCTGAGCCTAATCGCTCAATAATAGTCCTACTCTGATATATTCATGATACTAAATATCAGAAAAAAACCTCCATACTACCCCCATACTACTTACTTTCTTCCTATTCCCTATAATCCCCCCACCTAGTAAGTAAGTAGTCATTTCCCCCTCCATCCTCCCCAGCCATCTCACCTTTTCCTCAAAACTGTTCCTCCATGTACAATCCTTTTTCTCCAAACACACACGGCCACACCATGTCTTATCCTGCTCCCACCTTCTAACGCTCTGTCTGTTACTCCTCATTGCTGGTGACATATCCCCAAATCCTGGCACTCCTCAACACATCCCCACATTGACTTCTAACACCCTGCCACGATCCTCTACACATTTTCGCAACCATGATAATCTCATACCCATTCACCCAGCCCCCACTTCCCCGTCCCACTACCTGGAACACTATGGAACGCACCCTCTGTCTGCAATAAACTGTAATTTATCCACGACCTCTTCATCACCAATAAACTCTCCTTCCTTGGCATCACCGAAACCTGGCTCACCCCATCTGACTCAGTCTCACCAGCTGCACTCTCATACAGTGGATTCCACCTATCTCACCCCCCCGCCCCAGTAACAAATGTGGTGGAGGAGTTGGTTTGCTCCTGTCTCATACCTGCTCCTTTACCCCAATTCCACTACCCCCTCCGCTACTATTCCCTTGTTTGAGGTGCACTCGTCTGCATCTACTCCCCCTCCAACCTCCCGCTGGCTGTCATCTACCGCCCCCCAGAACTAGCCATCTCCACCTTTCTCGATCACTTCACCACCTGGCTGCTTCATTTCCTCTCTGCTGACATTCACACTATCATCATGGGTGACTTCAACATCCCCATTGATGCTTCCACCCCAGCTGCCTCTAAACTTTTATCGCTCACTGCCTCCTTTGGCCTTACTCAATGGTCTCTGCGGCCACTCACAAAGATGGTCACACGCTGGACCTTATCTTCACCCGCCTCGTTCCCTTACTAATCTCACTAACTCACCCCTTCCCCTGTCTGACCATAACCTACTGACATTCTCTTCCCTCTCCTCTTCCAGTGCACAACCCCCACTCCACAAACTCACTCGCAGAAAATCTCAAACACCTCAATTTACCAATGCTCTCTGAGTCCCTCCTCCCTCTTACAGACATTTTCTTCACTTCATGACACAGATTCTGCTGCCACCTTTTATAACACTACAATAACAGCAGCACTTGATTCGGCCCGCCCCCCTCACACATAGCAAAACTTGTACAATCAACAGGCAGCCCTGGCTGACCAGCCACACCAAAGAACTGAGACGGGCTTCCAGGGTTGCTGAGCGGAGATGGAAAAAATTCCCGCTCTGCCGAGCACTTAACTGCTTACAAGCAGTCCCTCACCAGCTTCAAGTCCACGCTCACTGCTGCAAAACAAACTTACTTCTCATCTCTAATATCCTCCCTGTCTCACAACCCTAAACAGCTCTTCAACACTTTCAATTCTCTACTCTGTCCCCCAGCACCTCCTCCTTCTCCTCTCATCTCTGCTGAAGACTTTGCCTCTTTCTTTAAGCAGAAGATCGATACGATCAGAGAAAGCTTTGGCCCACAGCCCCCATTGCCCCTCTTAGCTGCTCAGCCCTCTTCCTCCAAAACCAACTTCTCCACTATGACAGAAGATCAGCTTTCCACCCTCCTATCAAGATCACATCTCACCACTTGCATGCTTGACCCACTCCCATCCCACCTCATCCCTAGCCTCGCCACAGTCTTCACCCCTACTCTAACACACCTCTTCAACCTCTCCCTTACAAATGGTGTCTTCCCCTCATCCTTCAAACATGCCTCGATCACACCCATTCTCAAAAAGACCTCCCTTGACCCATCCTCTGTGTCTAGCTATTGCCCGATATCTCTTCTCCCTTATGCCTCAAAACTACTGGAACAGCATGTCCATCTTGAACTGTCCTCCCACCTCTCCTCCTGCTCCCTCTTTGACCGCTTACAATCAGGCTTCTGACTGCATCACTCAACTGAAACTGCCCTAACTAAAGTCACCAACGACCTACTAACCGCCAAGAGCAAGCGACACTACTCTGTCCTCCTTCTCCTGGACCTGTCTTCTGCCTTCGACACTGTGGACCATTGCCTCCTGCTACAGATTCTCTCATCTCTTGGCATCACAGGCTTGGCCCTATCCTGGATCTCATCATATCTAACAAACCGAACATTCAGTGTCTCCCTCTGACACACTACCTCCTCCCCTCGCCCCCTGTCTGTCAGTGTTCCTCAAGGCTCAGTTCTAGGACCCCTACTCTTCTCCATCTACACCCTCGGCCTGGGACAGCTCATAGAATCCATGGTTTGCAGTATCATCTCTATGCTGACGACACTCAGATCTACCTATCTGGACCTGACCTCACCTCCTTACTGAACAAAATCCCACAATGTCTGTCTGCTATTTCTGCTTTCTTCTCTGCTCGCTTTCTAAAACTGAACATGGACAAAACAGAATTCATCATCTTTCCCCATCTCACTTTACCCCCCCACCAGACCTGTCCATCAACGTCAATGGCTGCTCACTTTCCCCAGTCCCACATGCTCGGTGCCTCGGGGTGATCCTCGACTCTGCCCTCTCTGTCAAGCCACATGTCCAAACCCTTGCCTCCTCCTGCCGTCTCAAACTCAAAAATATTTCCCGGATCCGTGCATTCCTTGACCATGAAACTACAAAAACTCTAGTGCATGCCCTCATCATCTCCCGCCTCGACTACTGCAACCTCCTACTCTCTGGCCTCCCCTCTAGCACTCTAGCACCACTCCAATCCATCCTGTACTCTGCTGCCCGACTAATACACCGATCTCCCGTTATTCCCCAGCCTCTCCTCTCTGCCAAGCCCTTCATTGGCTTCCTATCATCCTGATGCTCCAGTTCAAAACCCTAACTATGACGTACAAAGCCATCCACAACCTGTCTCCTCCATACATCTGTGACATGGTCTCCCAGTACACACCCACACGCAACCTTTGATCCTCTCAAGATCTCATCCTCTACTCCCCTCTTATCTCTTCTTCCCACAACTGCATACAAAACTTCTCCCGTGCCTCTCCCATACTCTGGAACTTTCTACTCCAACACATCAGACTCGCGCCTACCATGGAAACCTTCAAAAAGAACCTGAAGACCCACCTCTTCCGACAAGCCTACAAACTGCAGTGATCCTCAGTCTACTGAATCACCGCATGACCAGCTCTACCCTCTCCTAGTGTATCCTCACCCATCCCTGTAAACTGTGAGCCCTTGCGGGCAGGGTTCTCTCTCCTTCTGTACTTGTGTGTGCCTTGTATTGCTCACATTTATTGTACTTGTCTATATTTGCCCCTTTTCACATGTAAAGCACCATGGAATAAATGGCGCTATAAAAATGTATAATAATAATAATAATAATAATAATAGTCCTACTCTGATATATTCATGATACTAAATATCAGAAAAAACCTCATCAAAAAGAAAATTAGTGACTGAATAAGGTGCACACAATACCTACACAAACAGCCTGTATAGTGCAGAAAGGTGAACTGCCCCTATCACAACAATGTGCCTGACTGGACTCCTACCTAGATGCGGAGGTTGGCACCCTAAGATATAACGAGAATGGTGCCCCCGCTCGTGCGATGGCTCTCCCTCTTCTCCTATTTAACACTATAAGGTACGATAGTTTGAAATAGAGAGCCAGATGGCCTGTTATTGTCACATATGAATTATCAGTTCTTTATGAATAGGAGTAGGAAGGTATGCAAAATGTAAGAAAAGAGATAGTCCAGTCACCACATGTCATCACATTAATAACAAACACCAGCTGAGGTCTAGAAGCATCCACAGTAAATAGTCAATCACATAGCAATGGTATTGTGCTATTATCAATGATTAAATACAATAAACACCACCACAATATTAAAACAAGGTAAATTGTTATGATTTGGTAGCTGAAGAGAGCAGGCAAAAACGGCAATACACCAGAGAGGTTGGAATCTACTGGATTACAGTACCCTGACTAACCACCACAACTAAAGGCAGCCGTGGAGCGTTCCTACGTTGGTCCTAGACGCCTCGTCACAGCCTGAGAGGTTAACTACACCTAAAGATAGAAAGAGGAAAGCTATCTGCCCTGGAGCAGATCCCCAAAGAACATAGGAAGCCCCCAAACATGTAATGGCGGTTAGACAAGAGGAAATACAGACACAGACAGAAAATAGTATGAGCAAACGTTGGGGCCCAATCTTCCTAGAAAGAAATGGATAGGAAGGACACTTACTGCAATCCAAAAAACCCTAAAAAATACCAACTCTACTAATTGCAAAAACACCTGAGATCACACGACCTCTACCACCTAAATTAGTTCTCTGGTGTAACAAAAGTAAGCCGCAGCCACTGAAAAAACTGGAAAAGGCAAATGAAACAAATAACAGTGGCTCAGATAAACTGAGAGGAGCACAAGCCCCCAGAGGGGACCTGGCTGACCTCCACAGAAGTGCAGGGAAAAATGCAAAAAGCAAGAACAAAAATAAAAGCAGAAAATATCTTATCTGTTAGCAGAAGATGCAGGCAAGACTCAGCAAGCTTCCAAGTGAACCAGGAACCACAGTTGAGACAAGAACAATTGATCACCGGCAACCATGATGGGAGGGAACCTCCCTTATATAAGACCAGTCTGTAACTCCTGATTGCCAATCTTCACAATCTTCATTGAATGGTTCAGTACTGTTTGTAACCACCAGAGGGAGCTTCTGCTCAGAATTCATTTCTAACACATTCACAACAGTACCCCCCTTGAGGAGGGGTCACCGAACCCTCATTTGGGCAACCAGGTCGGTCAGGATGTGCTCTGTGATACGCACGGATCAGTCTCCTAGCATGGATGTCCGAAGCAAACACCCAAGAATTGTCCTCCTGACCATAACCTCTCCACTTAACAAATACTGGAGTTTCCGTCTAGAAAAACGAGAATCCAATATTTTCTCAACCACATACTCCAGATTGACCTCAACCAAAACAGGGTCAGGAGGCGCAGCCATAGGAACCACTGGCTCGACAAACCTCTTCAATAAGGACTGTGGAACACGTTATGGATCTTAAATGTCCCTGGAAGAAGTAAACGAAAGGAAACAGGATTAAGAATCTCCATGATCTTATAAGGTCCAATGAACCTAGGCTTAAACTTAGGAGATGCAACTCTCATAGGGATATTTCTTGAGGACAACCAGACCAAGTCCCCCACTTCAAACCGAGGACCATCAGTCCTATGCCGGTTGGCAAACCGCTGGGCCCTCTCCTGAGAGAGGGACAACCTCTCCACTACCTGGTCCCAATCTGCTGCATACGCTCCACAACAGAGTCAACACCTGGACAGACAGAAGCCTCCGTCTGTCCGAAGAAAATCGAGGGTGAAACCCAAAATTGCAGAAAAATGGAGACATCAAAGTGGCAGAGCTAGCCCTATTATTAAGAGAAAACTCAGCCAAAGGCAAAAAAGAGACCCAGTCATCTTGATCAGCAGACACAAAGCATCTCAGATAAGTCTCCAATGTCTGGTTTGTTCTCTCAGTTTGTCCATTGGTCTGAGGATGAAAAGCCGAGGAGAAAGACAACTGAACACCAAGTTAGAACAAAAAGTCCTCCAAAATCTGGAAGCAAACTGGACTCCTCTGTCAGACACAATGTTCTCAGGAATGCCGTGTAACCGAACCACGTGCTGAAGGAACAAAGGCACCAATTCGGAGGAGGAAGGCAACTTAGGCAATGGCACAAGATGTATCATTTTGGAAAACCTATCACAAATCACCCAGATAACGGTCATTCTCTGAGAAACAGGGAGGTCGGAAATGAAATCCATAGAGATATGGGTCCATGGTCTCTTGGGCACAGGCAATGGCATCAACAAACCACTAGAGCGAGAGCAAGGCTTGGAGCGAGAGCAAGTCCCGCAGGACTGCACAAATTCCCTGACGTCACGAGACAAAGTAGGCCACCAAAAGGTCCGACTAACCAAGTCTCTGGTACCAAAAATTCCGGGATGACCGGCCAACGTGGAACAATGAATCTCAGACATCATACTCTTTTTCCACCGGTCTGGGACAAACAATTTCCCAATAGGGCAGCGCTCGGGTTTTATCCTCCTGACACCCTTCCAGAGCCAGTCTCAAATTGGGCGAGATGGCGGAAAGAACTACACCCTCTTTCAAAATAACAGCAGGATCAGATAACTCATGAGAGTCCGCAAGGAAACTCCTCGAGAGGGCATCCGCCTTAACTTTCTTAGTGCCAGGAAGAAAGGAAACCACAAAATTAAAACGTGTGAAAAACAAGGCCCACCTGGCCTGTCTAGGATTAAGTCGCTTGGCTGTTTCCAGATAAACCAGATTCTTATGGTCCGTGAGTACCACCACCTGATGTTTGGCTCCCTCCAGCCAATGTCTCCACTCTTCAAAAGCCCACTTCATGGCCAATTAACTCCAGATTACACACGTCATAATTACGTTCAGTTGGAGAAAATTTTCGAGAGAAAAAGGCACAAGGGTTACTTTTAGAGTTCTCTGGATCTCTTTGGGACAAAACGGCACCTGCCCCAATTTCAGAGGCATCAACCTCCACCTGAAATGGCAGAGAAACATCAGGCTGCCGTAGAACAGGAGCAGAAGTGAATCTCTGCTTAAGTTCCTGAAACGCAGAGACTGCCTCAGGAGGCCAATTCACCACATCAAAACCATTTTTGGTCAAATCAGTCAATGGTTTAACAATAACAGAGAAATTACCAATAAATTTACGATAAAAATTGGCAAAACCCAAGAATCTCTGAAGAGCCTTTAATGAAGTAGGTTGGACCCAATCACAGATGGCCTGAACCTTGACCGGGTCCATTTCAATAACAGATGGGGACAAAATGAATCCCAGAAATGAGATCCTCTGTACGCCAAAAAGACACTTTGATCCCTTCACATACAGAGCATTCTCTCTCAAAATCTGGAACACAGTCCGAACATGTTTCACATGAGAGTCCCAGTCATTGGAAAAAATCAAGATATCATCCAAATAAACAATCAGAAATTTATCCACAAAATCCCTGAAAATGTCATTCATGAAGGACTGGAAGACGGAAGGAGCATTAGTGAGCCCAAAGGGCATCACTAGGTACTCAAAATGCCCCTCTGGGGTATTAAATGCCATCTTCCATTCATCCCCGTGCTTAATGCGAATAAGGTTATACGCCCCCCTGAGGTCAAGCTTGGTAAACCAAGTAGCACTTTTCACCCTGGAAAACAGGTCAGAAATCAAGGGTAACGGATATTGATATTTCACAGTGATATTGTTCAAGAGACGATAATCAATACACGGCCTTAATGAACCATCCTTTTTGGCCACAAAGAAAAAAACCGGCACCCAAGGGTGAAGAGGATTGTCTGATATGACCCTTCTCCAATGACTCTTTGATATAAGACCGCATAGCGTCATGTTCAGGTACAGACAAGTTAAAAAGGCGACCTTTAGGGAATTTACTACCAGGCACTAATTCAATAGTGCAGTCTAGCTCCTATGGGGGGGCAAGGATGCAGATTTACTTTTTGTAAACACATCAGAAAAATCAGTCAAAAAGTCAGGACATCCTGAGCCTGGGGAGAGGCGAGAAAAAACAGGAGTGTTGGCATTAACACATTGGCAGCCCCAACTGGTTACAGACACAGATTTCCAATCCAAAACAGGATTATGAGACTGTAACCAGGGGAAACCTAGTACAATAATGTCATGCGGATTATACAGCACCAAAAATTTGCAACTCTCCTGATAATCAGGTTCAACCCTCATTATCACCTGAGTAGAGAACTGGGGTTTATTCTCAGCCAAAGGGGTAGAATCCATCCCCAGTAGGGGAATAGACTTCCGTAGGGGTATCAAGGGAAGCCCACAACATTTAGCAAAATCAAAATCCATCAGGTTAATAGCTGCTCCCGAATCAACAAAAGCCTGAGCAGAAAATGTGGACAGGGAGCAAATCAGGGTAACAGTCAACAGAAATTTAGTCTGAACACTACCCAAGACAATTGAGCGTGCAAAACGTCTTCCCCGCTTAGGGCAGACTGAAATAGCATGAGAGGCGTCACCACAGTAGAAACATAACCCATTGCATTTTCGAAACTCATGACGCTGTGCCCCAGAAGCCACTCTATCACACTGCATGGGTTCAGAAGCTGGTTCACAAGGCAACACTATTCCACGCATACCTCTACGCTCAACCAAATGTCTGTCAATTTGAATCGCTAATGACATAGAATCATTGAGACCAGAGGGAGCAGGGAAACCCACCATAACATCTTTTACATTCTCTGACAGACCCTTCCGAAAAAGGGCTGCCAAAGCATCATCATTCCATTTGGTCAGGACTGCCCACTTTCGGCATTTCTGACAGTATAACTCAGCGTCCTCAAGCCCCTGATTTAATGCCAACAAGGTTTTTTTCAGCTTGATCAGTGACATTAGGTTCATCGTACAATAACCCCAGAGCCAGAAAAAATGCATCAACATTACTCAAAACAGGGTCCCCAGGTGTCAGGGAAAAAGCCCAATCCTGAGGATCGCCGCACAGGAGAGAGATGACAATTTGAACCTGCTGTGCTGTGTTCCTTGAGGACTTAGGTTTTAAGGCAAAAAACAACTTACAGTTATTTTTGAAATTCAGAAATTTAGCTCGATCCCCTAAAAACAAATCTGGCATGGGGATCCTAGGTTCCATAACCGGCAAACCTGCAAGATAGGTAGCAATACTCCGAACTTCAGTGGCAAGCTGATCCACACGGCCAGACAACTGTGCAAACTCCATTGAGAGAAAGAAAAATCCTCCTCAGCACCCAGAGAAAAAGAGGGAAAAAAAAATGCAACAAACAGAAAAAAAAAAAATCTCTGAAACTCTGACTTCTTTTTTTTTTTTCCACACTATTTTTCCCTTCTGTGAGTACCATATAATTTTCAGTTTGGCCGGTGATACTGTTATGATTTGGTAGCTGAGGAGAACAGGCAAAAACGGCAATACACCAGAGAGGTTGGAATCTACTGGATTGCAGTACCCTGACTAACCACCACAACTAAAGGCAGCCGTGGAGCGTTCCTACGTTGGTCCTAGACGCCTCGTCACAGCCTGAGAGGTTAACTACACCTAAAGATAGAAAGAGGAAAGCTATCTGCCCTGGAGCAGATCCCCAAAGAACATAGGAAGCCCCCAAACATGTAATGGCGGTTAGACAAGAGGAAATACAGACACAGACAGAAAATAGTATGAGCAAACGTTGGGGCCCAAACTTCCTAGAAAGAAAAGGATAGGAAGGACTCTTACTGCAATCCAAAAAACCCTAAAAAATACCAACTCTACTAA
This sequence comes from Oophaga sylvatica, assembly GCA_033576555.1. Taxonomy (NCBI): domain Eukaryota; kingdom Metazoa; phylum Chordata; class Amphibia; order Anura; family Dendrobatidae; genus Oophaga; species Oophaga sylvatica. The sequence continues at coordinate 237,936,332 of JARQOD010000005.1, forward strand.
TTGCAAAAACACCTGAGATCACACGATCTCTACCACTTAAATTAGTTCTCTGGTGTAACAAAAGTAAGCCGCAGCCACTGAAAAAACTGGAAAAGGCAAATGAACAAATAACAGTGGCTCAGATAAACTGAGAGGAGCACAAGCCCCCAGAGGGGACCTGGCTGACCTCCACAGAAGTGCAGGGAAAAATGCAAAAAGCAAGAACAAAAATAAAAGCAGAAAATATCTTATCTGTTAGCAGAAGATGCAGGCAAGACTCAGCAAGCTTCCAAGTGAACCAGGAACCACAGTTGAGACAGGAACAATTGATCACCGGCAACCATGATGGGAGGGAACCTCCCTTATATAAGACCAGTCTGTAACTCCTGATTGCCAATCTTCACAATCTTCATTGAATGGTTCAGTACTGTTTGTAACCACCAGAGGGAGCTTCTGCTCAGAATTCATTTCTAACACATTCACAACAGTAAATATGCAGTGCTCTCACATCATCATATAAATAATTGGCCAAAATCAATAGAAATATATGGCAATAAATATTCGTTCTGATATACGGCCACTATACTTATCTGAGAGTTCACTGCATTCATATGACCGAGACACCATCATGGCTTCATCTCACAGGTCAAATTTCAATACTCTCATACTCTCAACGCGTTTCCCCCTTTTTTTTATAGGGTTCCTTAGGAGAGACAAATGATACCGTGGCAGAAATGATGATGCTGCATCTGCCATGTAGCAACCATCCCCTATTTATACCATATTCCCGGCATACCTGCTATGCCTGCCAGGAATCCACAGAAGGAGAAATCCAATAGCTATGCATTATGTCTCCTGTCTGCACATCTTCACTGCGCAGACTCCCAAAACATCAGGTAGAGCCCGCATCTGCATGTAGTCCCTGCGTACACGCTGGTAACTACGACGGCTTCAGAGGATCACACAGCATCTGCGCAGTATGTCTGGGTCCTAAGACGGTGAGTATAGACGCACTGCGCATGTGTCCTAATCTACAAGCGATCATTATAGCGTGCTAGTAACTACGGCGGCTTCAGAGAATCACACAGCATCTGCGCAGTATGTCTGGGTCCTAAGACAGTGAATATAGACGTACTGCGCATGTGTCCTGATTTACAAGCGATCATTACAGCGGTTCACATCTCCTCATCTGTGACATCCTGGAGGCATTAATAAAGTGTACCCACATACAATCACATGTGTGTATTTATTTATACCTATTATACATCTATATATTTATGACCATTTGTTGTATCCCTACCATCATATCTTAGGGACACTTCGGACCTATTGATGAAGCTTGAAGGGATTAGCATTACAGGGAAGATATATTTAGCGTCAATTGACGTGAGGCACTATACAGTAACATTCCTCATGTTGCCGGCATCAGGGGATTTGAGTACTTTGAGGGGATCAGCTGTTCAGATAGTCAGGACTTTAATATACAGGCATATGATGTAACCAAAAGGTTCCGCCAGAGGGGGTACCCTAAAGAGGTGTTGTATAACGCATGGGACAATGCGTCAAGACGCGATAGATATGAATTACTTCATCCCCCACCCAAAACAGAGACATCGGACACACCTAGGATTATTGGCATGTTTGATAATAGATCTGATATGGTACGGAATATCTTAAAAAGACACTGGGGGGACTTCCGGGAGGCGGAGCCAAGGAATGGCCGCTTTTTAGCAGAGCTCCCCGCTGGTCTACTCTCATCTGTGGCCATCCCTCCGTTAGTGAGCGGAGAAAACAGCTTTAATCAGCGGGGGGAATACCTGGACAGGGGACTCATCTGTCGGGTCTGCCTATTCAGGCTCCTCGGGAGGCTCCAGGCGCAGGAGACGCCATGCAGCGTGGTACAGGCCACAGGCGAGCTGTGAAGTTAGAGGGACTTGCACAGATAAGAGGTCCCGAGATAACAAGCGACCACCCGCCGGGAGTGAAAAAACAAACAAACAGTGAAGCCCTGAAGATCTGGCTGTTATCGCATCTAGGGCCGGAGGAGGTAAGTGCAGTGGCAATAGGGGGAGGGTTAACTACAACAGACGCCATCTCCCTGCCACAGCCCTCAGCAGTATCCCTGCACTACAGGCTTGTTTTAAGTTGCTGACCATCCTGTCAGAGGTGACAAGCAATAAAGTACTCAAGGTCTGTCTGATAGAGGATTAACCCGTGAGGCCCTGCTACAGAGCTGAAATAAATCGGCCTAAGAAGTCACAAGAGGATTACCTCAGAGACTACACACAATACAGGACCTAGAGGACAGTTAATATTGACTTTATTAACCCTTTGGCAGCGGTCTAACCTGGTGAAGTCCTCACTCAGTGACACATTAATTTGCTTACAACTTAGAGGATTATTTAGTCCTCTCTGACTTTCAAGGTTACTTAACCTCTATAAATAAAGGTAAACAGCAAGAGACTAATATTCTATACGCTCCATATAGGAGTTACATGCTACATAGCAGATTCTAATGTAACGTTTCTTAACTGAGACATCACCGTCTTCTATCTTCTCACCAATGTCGCTGAGTATGGATAAATTTGTGGGCAAACAAACTAAAGGAGGCCGTGCCTCTTCTCGAAACCAACAAGGCTCATCCTCACCTAAATCTACCTCTGATACAGTAGCGAGACTTCTCATTCAATAGCGGATGCCATCATGGAACGCCTTATGCCCGAAATAGACTCTAGATTTGCCACTCTTAAAACCTCAATAGACTCTATAATATCACAAGTTAATAGTCAGGGCACTCGCCTGGATGAGGCTGAACAACGTATCTCTGATCTGGAGGATGTTACCAAGGAAATGGCAGAACGTCTAGAGGGAAAAGAGAAAGTCGTCACAGAGCTTCAATCCAAAGTGGACAACTTAGAAAACCGATCTAGACACAATAACTTGAAACTGATAGGACTACCTGAGTCCATACATCCCTCTGAATTGCTAAAACTAACATCTGAGTGGCTGCCTGGAGCCTTGGACATTCAACTAACATCCGGTTCAATGGCGGTTGAGAGAGCACACAGAATAGGCCCGCAGAGGGGAAAAGACAATGGACGACACAGACCGGTGATATTCAAGGTCCTTGACTTTCAAGACAAAATTCGTCTACTCACTGCTTACAGGAAGAAAGCGCACCTATCCTACGAAGGGCACAAAGTTCTGATGTTTCAGGACTATTCGGCCATGGTGACGACCAGACGCAGGGCCTTCAACCCGGTGTGTAAGTTGCTGGCTGACAAAAACATTAGGTTCGGCCTACAATATCCTGCGATACTGTGCTTCAATCTATCTGGGAAAAACTGGGCTTTCGACGACCCGGTGAAGGCTCTGGAGGTTGTCTGGGATACTTCCCAGCCACCATGAGCAAGATTCAGAGTGGCTTACTCAGTGACAATACCATGAATCATATAAGGTGATGTCAACTGACATCTGTTTGTTATGTTGTTGTTTTTTGCTGTATTTTTACCTCTGCGTCTAACGTTGGGATGCGGGTTTAAGGGAAATGTTGAATATGGCACACAGTTACAAATTTTGTGGGGGGGGGAGGTTTTTTTTGGGAGAGGGTCTCTGCATTCGACTTCAGGTAATTAACAATCCAGGGATTCTAATGCCTACTCGCTGGGATGGGCAGGGATCCTATTATTATGTAACGGTTATATCTTATCATTAGAGTTGAGCATTCCGATACCGCAAGTATCGGGTATCGGCCGATATTCGCTGTATCGGAATTCCGATACTTAGTTCCGATATTTTTCATATATCGTATACCGGAATCGGAAGTTCCCATAATTCTTTGAGAGGCAATGTGATTTTAGACAGCCAATGAGGAATCCTACGAAGTGTGGGCACACCCTGTAATGCTGCGGTCATGTTAACTAATGGCATGGCTGTGATTGGATGCTGAAATGATGTCAGAATGCACTATAAAAGGCGCCGCCGCCATTTTACCGTCACTGTGCTGTGAATTAAGTTAGGGACAGGACGCTGCTCTGCTGACTCTGAGGGACAGTTAGAGATAGCATTTTTGTGAATTGTTCTGTAGGCAGGCTATTTGAGAAACCGCTCTGTAAATCATCCTTTTTCCTTGCAGTGTTGTTTTCACAGCTCTGTGCAAGGTGTGTGTGTGAGTGCAGGTGAAGCTGCAGTTTGTTCTGCATCCAACGCTGTTTGTAGTCATCTGCACGTGTCACTCACTGACTCTTTTTTTTTTATTTTGTGGAATTGGTGCTGCTTCATTCAATTGAAATTAACAGTGATCTATTAGTGTGACGTGCTTCTATCCGTATCCAATACATTGGTTGCAAACACTATAGAAGTACACAAAGGGGCCTTTCACAGCTAGTGAACAGTTGTGTGCAGTGTTCACTGTAGTCTGAGGTTTTCATTTTTGGAGTGCAGATCACGCTCCAGTTAGTTCTTCAACCACTGCTGGTTGTAGTCTGCTGAGCGTGTGCCACTGCCTCATCCTTGACATTTTTCTCAAATTGGTGCTGCTCCATTCTATTTCAATAACTCAAATCTATTAGTGTGACGCGCTTCCATCTGTATACAATACATTGGTTGCAAACAGTCTAGAAGTACACAAAGGGGCCTTTCACAGCTAGTGAACAGTTGTGTGCAGTGTTCACTGTAGTCTGAGGTTTTCATTTTTGGAGTGCAGATCACGCTCCAGTTAGTTCTTCAACCACTGCTGGTTGTAGTCTGCTGAGCGTGTGCCACTGCCTCATCCTTGACATTTTTCTCAAATTGGTGCTGCTCCATTCTATTTCAATTAACTCAAATCTATTAGTGTGACGCGCTTCCATCCGTATACAATACATTGGTTGCAAACACTATAGAAGTACACAAAGGGGCCTTTCACAGCTAGTGAACAGTTGTGTGCAGTGTTCACTGTAGTCTGAGGTTTTCATTTTTGGAGTGCAGATCACGCTCCAGTTAGTTCTTCAACCACTGCTGGTTGTAGTCTGCTGAGCGTGTGCCACTGCCTCATCCTTGACATTTTTCTCAAATTGGTGCTGCTCCATTCTATTTCAAATAACTCAAATCTATTAGTGTGACGCGCTTCCATCCGTATACAATACATTGGTTGCAAACAGTCTAGAAGTACACAAAGGGGCATTTCACAGCTAGTGAACAGTTGTGTGCAGTGTTCACTGTAGTCTGAGGTTTTCATTTTTGGAGTGCAGATCACGCTCCAGTTAGTTCTTCAACCACTGCTGGTTGTAGTCTGCTGAGCGTGTGTCACTGCCTCATCCTTGACATTTTTCTCAAATTGGTGCTGCTCCATTCTATTTCAAATAACTCAAATCTATTAGTGTGACGCGCTTCCATCCGTATACAATACATTGGTTGCAAACAGCCTTTTTGTTAAGGTACAGTATTATATCGACATTGTACAGGTGTCGCTATTCAGTCTGATAACTAGATATCATTCACCTTTTCTATCAGTTGTCGTTGTTTCAGCACCACTTGCAGGTATATATTTTGCTATTGTGACTATGCACTATTGACTTTAACAAGGTAATGCATGATTTTTGTTACCGATTCTCATGTTTACATGATGGACCTTTATGATATGGGTTGTTAAATTTTTAATTAAATATGTATTTTTTAAAATGACACAAATATAAGTAATGTTGAAGAGGACTAGTCCTACATCCATTGTTTGCACAATATTACAGGTGTACATCACGTCCCTTAATCAACAATGGATTATTATATTTACTTGTATGCTTTTATTTAAAAGCCAAGAAGACTGAAGGCTAACCTTCGCACTGCAGCTGTTGTCAAAGTTCAACCCACATTATGCACTTCCAACATTGCAGCATTTGAGGCATGATGTGAGTTGGATTTGTCTAAGTTATGGAGTGACAAGGTTCACCATCAGTACCCTATAGCATAAGTAGGCTTTTGTGTTAGCATTTGTGTTCGACATGTGGATATCTGCAGTAATATGTCACAATTATTTTGTTACAGATTTGTGACAAAGACTAATAATTTTATGGTTTTAAAGGTGACGTTTCACTTGTTTACAGCTTAGAAATAAGGGTGTAGCCTCTTATCTATGTGTAGCAGTAGCCACTTTAACATGTCATGTTTTTTTCAACATGTGTAGCTAGCTAGCAGTAATTTTTGCCGGACACACAGCAGGGGAACAGCAGGCGTTACTGAACCCCACAAACACATCACGATTGTTTTGATCTGTGCATCCAACACTTCTGAGCAGCAACTGGCAGTGTTGAAGCCCAGGGTCAAGGAGGGTGTAGGCAGAGGCCTAGTATGAGAAGTTAGAAGTTTAATTTGGAGTTAGCAGCATTAATTTTTGCCAGACACACAGCAGGGGAACAGCAGGCGTTACTGAACCCCACTAACACTATAGCTTGTGTATTGGTCTGTGGACACGACATTTCTGAGCAGCAACTGGCAGTGTTGTAGCCCAGGGAGTAGAGTTCAGGTGGTAGAAAGATGAACATAACAGGAGACATGGATAACGTTGCCAACCAGTTATTTAATCGGAAACCGGACAGGCAAATTCATGCGAGATCCATGCCTTGTTCATTTTCTGAAAAGTAAGCCGGTCTACATTATCGGAGGATAGTCGCATGAGACGGTCTGTTAGTACACCACCTGCAGCACTAAAGAAGCGCTCCGATAATACACTGGCAGCAGGGCAAGCCAGCACCTCCAATGCATACTGGCTAAGCTCTGGCCATGTATCCAGCTTAGAGACCCAAAACTTGAATGGGGAAGAGCCATCTGGGAGTACACTGAGAGGGCAAGACATGTAGTCTGTCACCATCTTACGGAAACGTTGCCTCCTGCTGACTGGAGCCGTCTCGGATGGTGTAGACATTGGTGGCGCTGCCACAAAGCTTCGCCACATTTGGAACATACTGGTCTTGCTGTTGTGAATGTGTTAGAAATGAATTCTGAGCAGAATCTCCCTCTGGTGGTTACAAACAGTACTGAACTATCCAATGTAGATTGTGAAGATTGGAGATCAGGTGTTACTGACTGGTCTTATATAAGGGAGGTTCCCTCCCATCAGGGTTGCCGGTGATCAATTGTTCTGGTCTCATCTTTGATTCCTGTACACTTTGCAGCTTGCTGTTTTGTGCCTGCATCTTTTGCTAACAGATAAGACATTTTCTTCTTTTATTTTTTTGTGCTTGTTTTTTGCATTTTGTCCTGCACTTCTGTGGGGGTCTGCCGGGTCCCCTTGGGGGGCTTGTGCTCCTCTCAGTTTAGTTCAGCCACTGTTGTTTGTTCATTTGCCTTTTCCAGTTTTTTCAGTGGCTGCTGTTTAGTTTTGTTACACCAGAGAACTAATTTAGGTGGTAGAGGTCGTGTGATCTCAGGTGTTTTTGTAATTAGTAGAGTTGGTACTTTTCAGGGTTTTTTGGGATTGCAGAAAGTGCCCTTCCTATCCTTTTCTATTTAGGAAGTTTGGGCCCCAACGTTTGCTCATACTATTTTCTGTCTGTGTCAGTATTTCTTCTTGTCTAACCGCCATTACATGTTTGGGGGCTTTCTATGTTCTTTGGGGATCTGCTCCGGGGCAGATAGCTTTCCTCTTTCTATCTTTAGGTGTAGTTAGCTTCTCAGGCTGTGACGAGGCGTCTAGGACCAACGTAGGTACGCTCCACGGCTGCCTTTAGTTGTGGTGGTTAGTCAGGGTACTGCAATCCCATAGATTCCAACCTCTCTGGTGTATTGCCTTTTTTTCCTGCTCTCCTCAGCTACCAAATCATAACATCTTGCCCTGTGCAGAGGCGCTGCTTGTGCTCCCTCTTGTTGCAGAGCTGTCTCCACAGCCTCGACGCACACAGCTGCTTTGTAAAGCAGTAGCAGCAGCAGTGCTCTCGGCTGGAATGGAGAACATTATGGATTGCACCAGTGTGTCTTGCTACTCCCGCATTTTACGCTCCCGATTCAACGGTGTGATGAGGCTTTGTAAGTTGTCACGGTAGCGAGGGTCTAGGAGGGTGGACACCCAATAATCAGACGTGGTGAGAATGTGGGCGATGCGGCGGTCGTTTCTCAGGCACTGCAGCATGAAATCAACCATGTGCTGCAGACTCCCAACTGGCCAAGAAACGCTGTCCCCTGCAAGAGGCGTCATCTCTGCCTGCTCTGCATCACCCCACCCTCGCTATACATACTGACTAGAGCGTTGTGTACCTCCCTCTGGAGCGATGTCTTCCTCCTCCATTGACTCCTCCTCATCCTCCTCACAAAGTAAGCCCTGACCAGCCCTTTGTGAGGAACCACGTTGCGCTGACTGTCCAGAAGGTGATGGAATTTGTGACTCGTCATCCTCCACCTCTTCCAAAACCTCATCCTTAGTGCTTGCAGTGTTTTTTGAAGCAGGCAGATAAGGGGGACAGTCAGGTTGACTAGAGCATCATCTGCACTCGCCATCCGCGTTGACTCATGAAACGCACGCAAAACGTGGCAGATGTCCTTCATAGAGTCCTTCGCCAGTCCTTACACTGGCTGCCCATTCATTATAGTATCCAATTCAAAGTACTGGTTGTCACCCACAAAGCTCTCCACAGTGCAGCACCCCCCTACATCTCCTCCCTCATTTCTATCTATCGGCCTAACCGATTGCTGCGCTCTGCAAACGACTTTCGACTAACCTCTGCACTAATCCGTACCTCCCACTCCCGACTACAAGACTTCTCCCGCGCTGCGCCAATCCTCTGGAATGCTCTACCCCAAGAAATTAGGACTATCCACAATTTGCATGGTTTCAGGAGCTCCCTCAAAACACATTTGTTCAGAGCGGCCTATCACATTCACTAATCAAAGTCATTCTATGTATTCTGTGTAAGTGTGTGTGTGTGTCTAGCCCATTCACTATCTCCATCCCTCACTCCCTTAAGATGGCTGGACCATCATTGTAAATGCACCATTGTATATAAACACACTATACTTTGTATCTCCCCCACCTCATTGTAGATTGTAAGCTGTCACGAGCAGGGGCGACTTATTTTGCTTTAATTATTGTATTGTTAACGTTGTTACTTATGACTTGTGTTCTGAAACTGCTAAACTGTAAAGCACTGCGGAATATGATGGCGCTATATAAATAAATATTATTATTATTATTATTATTCCTCTGAGCTGCTCCCACCACCTTCCTGTTCCTCACGCCATGTTGGGTCTTGGACCTCATCATCTCCACTACCCTCTTCCAACACCTGCTGCTGTTGGGTGGTCTGGCCAGCACCATGCTCAACAGAAACTGGCACCTGAGTCTCATCATCATCAGATGCGTTCTGCGTAGTGTTGAGCATTCCGATACTGCAAATATCGGGTATCGGCCGATATTGGCTGTATCGGAATTCCGATTCCGAGTATCGATATTTTCGTCATATCGGATACCGGAATCGGAATGTCACTGTCACTGTCAGTGTCCGTCGGTCGGGTCTGTCAGGAGTCAGCGGCACTTACCCGGCAGAAGATCTCCGGCGGTCACATCCCGGACTGCTTAATGGCCGCCATCCTCTTCTCCCTGGCGGTCACATGCAGTTTCTCGCGATAACTGCAGTGACTGCTGGGTAATCGCGGCCATAAAGCAGTCCGATGACGTCACCGCTGGGGAAGCAGGTAATCAGCTGTGCTGCGTCGAGATGACAGGCTCTGCCTGTCATTCCGATGTAGCAGAGCTGGATCGTCGTGGGGCAGTCGTTACTATGGACTGCGTCGGACAGGTGGTATACTGTTGGTTTGTTTTTTTATTTTTTTACAGGAGATCGATGGCGTCGCAGGAATGAGAGAGTAATAAAAGAAATGAAAACTGTGTTGTCTCTTATTTCATTAAAATACTTTTTTCTTGCTGTGTCTTTTTTTAAACATTTAAAAACTTTGGGATTAATAATGGATCGGTGTCTTATTGACGCCTATCCATTATTAACCGGGCTTATTGTCACCGTGCAATCAACGGTGACATTAACCCCTTATTACCCCGCTTTCCACCGCTACAGGGCAAGTGGGAAGAGCCGGGTAAAGTGCCACAATTGGCACATCTTTTGATGCGCCAAATGTGGGGCTTCTGTAGCCTGGTATTATCAGGCTGTTGAGGGCCAAAATCCATGGGCCTTGACAGTCTTTTAATACCAGGCCGCAGCAGTCTGCATTTTACTTGGTGGTTAACAAAAATAGGGGGACCCCTACCCCCGTTTTTTTTTCGAGGGGTCCCCTATTTTTGTTAACCGCCAAGCAAGCAGATGCTGTGGCCCTGGTATTATCAGGGGCAAGGTCCGGATATTGGATCCTTACCAGTGAAAAACCAGCCTCAGCGGCTGCTTCTGGTTGGAACAAAAATAGGGGGGACCCCACGCCAATTTTTTTCGAGGGGATCCCCTTTTTTTTGTTATCAGCCAAGATATGCAACTGTGTCCCCCTGGTTTACAGGCTGGCAAGGTCCTGGATCTTGGCTCCTTAACAGCCTGAAAATCCGGCCTCAAGCGGTTCTTCATTTGGGCTGGTTAAAAAAATAGGGGGGACCCCAAGCCAATTTTTTTTCCAGGGGTCCCTTTTTGTTAATCAGCCAGATAGAGACTGCGGTGGCCCTGTATTATAGGCTGGCAAGGTCCGGATCTTGGCTCCTTAACAGCTGAAAACCAGGCCCAGCGGTTGTTCATTGGTGGTTAACAAAAATAGGGGGACCCCACGCCAATTTTTTTCGAGGGGATCCCCTTTTTTTGTTAATCAGCCAAGATATGCAGATGCTGTGGCCTGGTATTTAGGCTGGCAATCCATGGATCTTGGCTTCTTAACAGCCTGAAAATCAGGCCCGCGGTTGCCTTCATCGGCGGTTAACAAAAATAGGGGGGGACCCGACCCATTTTTTATTCGAGGGAACCCCTTTTTTGTTAATCAGTTCCCTCCTACGTCACTGATTGGTCCTGGCTGACCTGAAGGAAGTGGAAAGCAATCAATTAAGCTTTCTACTTAAGGGCCCCCGTCTCCCAGCGATCTCCGATCACTATTTTGTGACGCGCAGCGAGCTCCCAGCGATTCGCTTGTGTGGAATTCACGACGATCACCCCCCTGCGGGTACGCTGATGTCGCTGAAATGTCAGGACCTTTTTTTGTCGCGGTTCCCGCTCAGGCACGCATCGTGCGTGTGAAGGGCGGGAGCCACGATCCCTGGTAACCAAGGACACAGCGGGGTTTCCAGGCGGGGGCTGTGCCTAGAAACCCGTGTGTTCCTTGGTTCCAGGCCCGATGCAGGGAGGGTATCCAAGGTACACAGGGGTTTCCAAGCGCGCGCGGGCCTGGGGAAAACCCCCTGGTACCTTGGATACAGCTCCCCTGCATCAGGGCGGGTACCAAGGTACCAGCGGGTTTTAGGCAAGCCCCGCGCCGGAAACAGCGTGTACTTGGTTCCAGCGGTCGCGGTCTCCCGCCGCAACGCAGCGTGCGTGCTGTCAGCGGGAAACCAGTGATCAAAAAAAGGCCTGAATTTCGCGATGATCAGCGAAACCCGGGGGGGGTGATCGTCGCTGAATGTCACACACGGTATCGCTGGTGATCGCTGCTGGTCACAAAACTTGTCACAGCGATCTCGGTAGCGATTCGCTATGTGAACGGGCCCTTAAGCGAGTTACCCGCAGTTGTCGCTGTCCCGATCGCTGCCTGACTGCCTGTTTGGGCCCCCAGCAGCGTCTTTAGCGTACACCAGCGATCCTGACAAGTGAACGTTGTCGGGATCGTGGTGTATCTTATGTGGACCACCTTTACTCTCCTGTCAGCCCGGAGAGGAACTATTCATTTGGGGGTTTACTTGAGGCTACAGCTTTGCTGCAGTCCCTGCAGTAAACATTTAACCCTTTCTGAAGGATTACACGTGGGACCTGACTGTGCATGGGATAGGTAGAATAATTTTGCTTTTTTATTTTATTTTTTTACGGAAATGGTTTTTGCAGTAAAATAAAGATGGTCAAAAACATGTTCTTTTTTTTAAAATATTTTTAAATAAAGTGTGTGTGTTTTATTTTTATTTCATGCAATAGGATTAATAATTGATAGTTGTTAATTGAAGCTCTCAATTATTAACCTGGCTTAAGGTACCTTTCAATAGAAGGTGGCTTTAACCCCATATTAACCCTTCGCCACCGCCCACAGGGCAATGGAATAGACGGGCAAAGTGCCAGAAAGGGCGAATTAATTTAGATTTGTCTTTCCCTGGGGTGTTGGGGGCGATGTTAGTAGCCGGGGGGGGGGCAAAAATAATGGTCCCTCTTGGCTATTATTATTGCCCCCACTCCTGGCTTTGTTGTTGGTTGCGAAAATAGGGGGGAGCCCACGCATTTTTTTTAGCAATTTTCCCTCGTATATATAATCATGTATTGAATTTTGACACATTTTATTATATATATTTATGTTAACACTTCTACTGTATAATAACCGCAATCAATTGCAGGCTTTTTGTGAAAATGCAGAACCCGAATGAAATGACACTTGGTGTACATAGGGTTAACCATGTCCTTTGTAACTGATTTGCACAAACAATTACATCTCTATGGTGCAAAATTTCACACCTGTAGGGGTTAATTAAAGGGAAATTCGTAGCAAAAAAAAGCCGGTTTTTTTCAACGAATTAAAACTTTAATTAACCCTACAGGTGTGAAATTTTGACACATAGACTGAGGTAATTGTTTGTGCAAATCAGAAGCAAACGACGAAAAGACTGTTTAACCCTATTAACAAGTGTAATTTATGTGGGTGCTTCTGTCTTTTCACAGAAGCCGGCTTTACCCCGGAATTGAATCAGAGCCTATTTTATATGTAAAGTGTTTAAACTATACTAATGTTTATACATGTACAATGAAGTATATTATAATATATGTATTTTATGTGTGTATATTTAGTGTTTACAAGGAAAGAAATGGGGTTTTTTAGTTACTATTTTTTTCCATAGACTTACATTGGATTTTGGTATCGGTATCGGGTATGCCGATATTTTAATGGTACGCGTACCATTCCGATTCCGATACTTTTGGTATCGGAAATATCGCTCAACCTTTCTGGGTGTTGTGACCATCGGCACTGTCTCACCCGCCTCTTCAGATTCAGAGAGACACAGCGTTCGATCACTGCATACCCCTCTTTTCACATTCCAGAAGCTGCTTGGCTGGGCCCCTGTTTGAAGCCAACAATTTGAAACGAAGCAGACACTCGCTGGTCTGTACGAAACCTCTACTGCCTGGGGCATTTGGAGGCGGGAAGAGAAGATGGTTGTCAACGTGCTGGGTCCCTGAGGGGGGGGTGGAAGCAATTGAAGTCGTGCATTGGCTGACATCCAACAACAACGGCTTAATTTTTTTCTTCCCGAGCAGGGGGGTACCCGACCCTCCTACAAAAGGCGCATAAAGGAACGCTCACGGGGAAAAGGTGGATGCGCGTCACTGGGGGTGGCAGCGCCACAGAACCCCCGTCCTTCCTGCTGAAAACTCCACGGCCACGACCAGTGCCACCCCTTGCCTTCTTCATCTTGGTAGAGATGAAGAAAGTCTGAAAAGTTAATAAGGCCTAAGTGTGGGTTATTCGCAGAGACTGCAGTGAACCCTGCCCACAAGTTCACAGGTGTGAAAAGCCCCTTTGGTACTTCTATGTTTTGCAACCAATGTATTGTATTCGTATGGAAGCGGTCACAAAAATTTTAGTTATTTGAAATGAATGGAGCGCAACCAATTAGAGAAAAATTTCAAGGATGTCCAGTGCCACACGCTCAGCAGACTCAACCACAGTGGTTGAAGAATTAACGGAGCGTGTTGCCTCCAAAAAATGAAAACCTCAGACTAATGAAACACTGCCAAAAATTGTTCATACCCAGCGTCACAGCAGGAAGGAAGTCTGTGCGTCCCAAACAAAGGCCAAGCAGCAGCACGTACCTGTTTATAAAGAAAAAAAATTATGAGTATGACGCACACTTTATTGAGGTACATTTCACGCCATTCACCTGTGGTAGCAGCTATCACAAAACCTTATTATCCGTTGTCATGCTTGCAAGTCCCATTCAGGATAAATAACAATTTTCCTATCCTATGCATTTTTAAAGGTTATGTTGTTAATAAAAATGATTATTGGACTATTATGATAATACGGGAAATTGTATAATTTTTATAAACTGTTTAGTGACATTATAGCAAATTGATTTTTTAATGTCACAGTAACTTGTAATGCTGTGATGTTTTGAGTCAGACATTCATTTTAACAATTAAAAATGGGTACTCTGTTACTTACTCAATAATGGATTCAATATGTACTTGTTGCTTTTATTACAACATTAGAGATTACTTAACAATTTATTTTTTGGGGGTTTTATTGCTTCACATGTTAAGATGTGTTTTTTGTCAATTTCTTTATTTATCTAGATATTTTTTTTAAAAGAATCTCTTTATGGTAGTAAAGGTTTTCTTTCTTTGTTGAAGTATAGACAATTAAATTGACAGTAACAAGGAAAATATTGATTAGTATTTTAAAAAAATCCCCTTGACCCTGGGTCCAACACCGCCAGTTGTTGCCTGGAAGTGCTGTTAGCACAGTAACACTTGCTCCGTGTTAGGGGTTCATAATGTCAGCTTTCCCCTGTGTGTGTTTTTAGTCAAAAAGTCCTGCTGCCTCCACCCTTCCCCTTCATCCCTGGGCTCAAACACCGCCAGTTGTTGCTGAAGGCTGTTAGCACAGTCAACACTTGCTCCTGTGTTACTGGGGTTCAGTAAAGTCAGCTGTTCCCCTCTTTGTACGGCAAAAAAGTCCTGTGCCTCCACCCTGTTCCTTCTCTCCTGGGCTCCAACACCCGCCAGTTGTTGCTGGAAGTACTTTGGGGACGGGTAATGACTCCTCCCGCCGGTTACGCAACAGGTTTCCTGGCAGTGTCAACGTCAATTACCTCCAATAAGTTGTCCTGTCGTGTTGCATTCTGGTTAGCCGACTCTTGGTGCCTGCAGTTTTGGTTAATTCCTATGGTGCTGTGGGATATGTAAATAAAGGCTGTTTTCCTTTGTGACAATAGGACAAACCCACTGTAGGCGGTGATTCGGTAACGCGGACGGCTTGCGGCTGTCAATTACATTTTCATGGGTCCTTATTGGTCCGTCCGGGTTCCAGTACCGTCGCGGGGTTTTCCACCCGGCCTTTGGCCTAGGGCCTCCATTCGGTATTTCGGTTCCGAACGCTGCTGGTCCTTGGTGTGTTTGGAGCACAGGTACCTCTTGTTAGTAACCGTGTCCAGTAACGTCAGCTGGTCCTCGGTTGTGCCATTGGCTCTTTCCTTCTGCTGCCCCTCTAGGTTCCGCACAGTCAGTGGTCCTGTTATTGATTGGCTCTTTCCTTCTCTACCGTCCGGGTTCCATAACGTCATGGTTCGCAAGTTAGTCACCCTTCTTGTACTTCAGCTACATTTACAAATTGAAGATTTTTAAATGTTTTTTTGGGTAATCACTCTGGAATTCCACCCAATGAAGCGACGACCCCTATGACCACCGAAGAAGATGACGACCACAAGGCGCGAGCATCAAGCCAACAACCTGAACCGGACAAATACTGTTGTAATTTAAATTTTTGTTTTCAGCAGAATGGAAGGAAGAAAAAATTCATACTTTTACGATTACAAGTACAGGAATTCTGCCAAATAAAATTATGAAGAAGATGAAGATAAGTAGAAAATAAAAGAAGAATAGTTTAATAGAACAAATGAGTAATGTTAACAAAAAGTTAAAGCAAGAAGTTTAAGAAAAAATAAAGAAGGTGAAGATGAAGTAATTTGGAGAAAAA
>JARQOD010000005.1:237952247-237982848 GCA_033576555.1 Oophaga sylvatica
GAGGATGAAATGCCGAGGAGAAAGACAATTGAACACCCAGTTTAGAACAAAAAGTCCTCCAAAATCTGGAAACAAACTGGACTCCTCTGTCAGACACAATGTTCTCAGGAATGCCGTGTAAACGAACCACTTGCTGAAGGAACAACGGCACCAATTCAGAGGAGGAAGGCAACTTAGGTAATGGCACAAGATGTATCATTTTGGAAAACCTATCACAAATTACCCAGATGGTGGTCATTCTCTGAGAAACAGGAAGGTCGGAAATGAAATCCATAGAGATATGGGTCCATGGTCTCTTGGGCACAGGCAATGGCATCAACAAACCACTAGAGCGAGAGCAAGGCTTGGAGCGAGAGCAAATCCCGCAGGACTGCACAAATTCCCTGACATAACGAGACAAGGTAGGCCACCAAAAGGACCGACTAACCAAGTCTCTGGTACCAAAAATTCCGGGATGTCCAGCCAATGCGGAACAATGAATCTCAGACATCACACTCTTTTTCCACTGGTCGGGACAAACAATTTTCCAACAGGGCAGCACTCGGGCCTATCCTCCTGACACCCCTCCAGAGCAAGTCTCAAATTGGGCGAGATGGCGGAAAGAACTACACCTTCTTTCAAAATAACAGAAGGATCAGATAACTCAGGAGAGTCCGCAAGGAAACTCCTCGAGAGGGCATCCGCCTTAACATTCTTAGTGCAAGGAAGAAAGGAAACCACAAAATTAAAACGTGTGAAAAACAAGGCCCACCTGGCCTGTCTAGGATTGAGTCGCTTGGCAGATTCCAGATAGACCAGATTCTTATGGTCCGTAAGGACCACCACCTGATGTTTGGCTCCCTCCAGCCAATGTCTCCACTCTTCAAAAGCCCACTTCATGGCCAATAACTCCGATTACCCACGTCATAATTACGTTCAGTCGGAGAAAATTTTCGAGAGAAAAAGGCACAAGGGTTACTTTTAGAGGTCTCAGGATCTCTTTGGGACAAAACGGCACCTGCCCCAATTTCAGAGGCATCAACCTCCACCTGAAATGGCAGAGAAACATCAGGCTGCCGTAGAACAGGAGCAGAAGTGAATCTCTGCTTAAGTTCCTGAAATGCAGAGACTGCCTCAGGAGGCCAATTCACCACATCAGAACCCTTTCTGGTCAAATCAGTTAATGGTTTAACAATAACCGAGAAATTACCAATAAATTTACGATAAAAATTGGCAAAACCCAAAAATCTCTGAAGAGCCTTTAATGAAGTAGGTTGGACCCAATCACAGATGGCCTGAACCTTGACCGGATCCATTTCAATAACAGATGGGGACAAAATGAATCCCAGAAATGAGATCCTCTGTACGCCAAAAAGACACTTTGATCCCTTCACATACAGAGCATTCTCTCTCAAAATCTGGAATACAGTTCGAACATGTTTCACATGAGAGTCCCAGTCATTAGAAAAAATCAAGATATCATCCAAATAAACAATCAGAAATTTGTCCACAAAATCCCTGAAAATGTCATTCATGAAGGACTGGAAGACGGAAGGAGCATTAGTGAGCCCAAAGGGCATCACTAGGTACTCAAAATGCCCTTCAGGGGTATTGAATGCCGTCTTCCATTCATCCCCGTGCTTAATGCGAATAAGGTTATACGCCCCCCTGAGGTCAAGCTTGGTAAACCAAGTAGCGTTTTTCACCCTGGAAAACAGGTCAGAAATCAAGGGTAACGGGTATTGATATTTCACAGTAATATTGTTCAAGAGACGATAATCAATACACGGCCTTAATGAACCATCCTTTTTGGCCACAAAGAAAAAAACGGCACCTAAGGGTGAAGAGGATGGTCTGATATGACCCTTCTCCAATGATTCTTTGATATAAGACCGCATAGCGTCATGTTCAGGTACAGACAAGTTAAAAAGGCGACCTTTAGGGAATTTACTACCCGGCACTAATTCAATAGCGCAGTCATAGCTCCTATGGGAGGCAAGGATGCAGATTTACTTTCGCTAAACACATCAGAAAAATCAATCAAAAAGTCAGGAACATCCTGAGCCTGGGGGGAGGCAGAAAAAACAGGAGTGTTGGTATTAACACATTGGCAGCCCCAACTGGTTACAGACACAGATTTCCAATCCAAAACAGGATTATGAGACTGTAACCAAGGGAAACCCAGCACGATAATGTCATGCAGATTATACAGAACAAAAATTTGCAGCACTCCTGGTGATCAGGTTCAACCCTCATTATCACCTGAGTAGAAAACTGGGGTTTATTCTCAGCCAAGGGGGTAGAATCGATCCCCAGTAGGGGAATAGACTTCTGTAGGGGTATCAAGGGAAACCCACAACGTTTAGCAAAATCATAATCCATCAGGTTAATAGCTGCTCCAGAATCAACGAAAGCCTGAGCAGAAAATGAGGACAGAGAGCATATCAGAGTGACAGTTAATAAAAACTTAGTCTGAACACTACCCAAGACAACTGAGCGTGCAAAACGTCTTCCCCGCTTAGGGCAGACTGAAATAGCATGAGAGGCATCACCACAGTAGAAACATAACCCATTGCGCTTTCGAAACTCATGACGCTGTGCCCCAGACACCACTCTATCAAACTGCATGGGTTCAGAAGCTGGTTCACAAGGCAACACCATTCCACGCATACTTCTCCGCTCACGCAAACGTCTGTCAATTTGAATCGCTAATGACATAGAATCATTGAGACCAGAGGGGACAGGGAATCCCACCATAACATCCTTTACATTATCTGACAGACCCTTCCTGAAAAGGGCTGCCAAAGCGTCGTCATCCCATTTGGTCAGGACTGCCCACCTACGGAATCTCTGACAGTATAACTCAGCGTCATCAAGCCCCTGATTTAATGCCAACAAGGCTTTTTCAGCTTGATCAGTGACATTAGGCTCATCGTACAATAACCCCAGAGCCTGAAAAAATGCATCAACATCACTCAAAACAGGATCCCCAGGTGTCAGGGAAAAAGCCCAATCCTGAGGATCGCCGCGCAGGAGAGAGATGATAATTTGAACCTGCTGCGCTGCGTTCCCTGAGGACTTAGATTTTAAGGCAAAAAACAATTTACAATTATTTTTGAAATTCTGAAACTTAGCTCGATCCCCAAAAACAAATCTGGCATGGGAATCCTAGGTTCCACAACAGGCAACCCAGCAAGATAGATAGCAATACTCCGAACCTCAGCGGCAAGCTGATCCACACGGCCAGACAACTGTGCAAACTCCATTGAGAGAAAAGATCCTCCCCAGCACCCAGAGATACAGAGGGAAAAAAAAAAATGCAACAAACAGAAAAATATCTCTGACAACTCTGACAACCTTTTTTCTTTCACAATATTTTTTCCCTTCTGTGAGTACCATACAATTTTTCAATTTTTTAGGCCGGTGATACTGTTATGTTTCGGTAGCTGAGGAGTGCAAGCAAAAAAGGCAATACACCAGAGAAGTTGGAATCTATGAGATTGCAGTACCCTGACTAACCACCACAACTAGAGGCAGCCGTGGAGCGTTCCTACGTTGGTCCTAGACGCCTCGTCACAGCCTGAGAAACTAACTACACCTAAAGATAGAAATAGGAAAGCTATCTGCCCCGGAGCAGAACCCCAAAGAAAATAGAAAGCCCCCAAACAAGTAATGGCGGTTAGACAAGATGAAATACAGACACAGAAAGAAAATAGTATGAGCAAACGCTGGGGCCCAAACTAACTAAATAGAAAAGGATAGGAAGGGTACTTACTGCAATCCCAGAAAACCCTGCAAGGCACCAACTCTACTAATTTCAAAAACACCTGAGATCACACGACCTCTTCCACCTAAATTAGTTCTCTGGTGTAACAAAATCAAAAACAGCAGCCACTGAAAAAACTGGAAAAAGCAAAAGTACAAACATAAGTGGCTGAACTAAACTGAGAGGGCAAAAGCCCCCGGAGGGGACCCAGAAGGCCCCCACATAAGTGCAGGACAAAATGCAAAAATATAGCACAAAAACAAAAAGAAGAAAATGTCTTATCTGTTAGCAGGAGATGCAGACACGACACAGCAGGCTACAAGGGAAACAGGAATGAAGGATTCAGACCAGAACAATTGATCACCGGCAACCCTGATGGGAAGGTGACTCCCTTATATAAGACCAGTCAGTAACACCTGACTCCCAGTCCTCACAATCTTCACTGGACAGACCAGCACCGCTTGTTACCACCAGAGGGAGCTTCTGCTCAGAACTCATCTCAAACCCATTCACAACAAGGCCCTAGTTTGCTCTGTTTTTCAGTTGATAGCTGAGCGGGGCCTTCTGCTCCAAAAAAGAGGATGATGGTCCAGATTTAGACACAGAGGGTAATGGCTGCACTGTTAAATTCATTGCAGTTGGGGTATTTTCTGACTGCACGTTTGGTTGGATCACCATACCTGGTGTAATTCCAGATGGAGTAGTCATACGTGTATCTCGTCCCTGCCACCTGTGCCTGTACCCTCTTCCTCGTTCTCTTCCCCTCTGTCTCCATCTCCCCCTGGAGTTAAATCTCTCTCTATCTGAATTATCGGTTTCAGATGAAGAAATATCTGTATGAGCCCTCTGTTGTGTCGTATGAAACTGGTATGCCCTGTTTTCTTTGAACTCATTGTAATCTCTCAAAAATTGGTTATGTTTTCTATCCTTAATCAGTGTCTGAAATTTCTCAATAGAGGATTGGAGAATTGCCTCAATTTTATTAAATTCGGGATCTGATTTACATGTTAGAACCTTAGTAATTAGGTCATTCAATATTTTCCCTGTGCGTTCAAAATTAATCTTCTCTTACTCTAAAAGGATTTTCATAAACCTACATGATGAAGGAATAGACTCTCTCTGCCACACCTGAAGTAGCTGGGGATTTGTCAATCGTGGCGAAGGAAAAATATTGATCCTGAGACCACTAGGGACGATATTATTTTTGAGATAGTTCTCTAGTGCTTTTATCTCCCAGAAGGACTTAACATTATTTTTATAGCCCACATATAAATCTTTAAACAAATTCTTAATAGAGATTGACCCACCACCTGTCACCGGATTGCTCTCAGTGGAGAAGGCTTGATTGACCTCCTCCACCCATTGCTCAGTATTTATACGTCCAGACAAAAAGCCAGCCATGTAGTTCAATAAGCAAACAATTTACTCACAATATATAGTTTCTAGGGTGAAAAAGGAAGGGTTTACTGGAAAAAACTAGACTAAAAATTAACTTTTAATGATACTTTCTAAAACTTCCATAGAAAAGTTGCTAAAAACAGAATTATTTGGGACTAATGGGTTAATAGGTTGTTCTTTACCATTAACCCAAAACTGAAGCCTGGTCACTCTATAGTAGTCCTACTCTGATATGCTCATGATACTAAATATCAGAAAAAAACCTCATCAGAAAAGTGATATAGTGACTGAATAAGGTGCAGCACAATACCATACACAAACAGCCGTATAGTGCAGAAAGGTGAACTTCCCCTATCATAACAATGTGCCTGACTGAACTCCTACCTTGATGCGGAGGTTGGCACCCTAAGATATAACGAGAATGGCGCCCCGCTCGTGCGATGGCTCTCCCTCCTCTCCTATTTAACCCTATAAGGGTACGATAGTTTGAAATAGAGAGCCAGATGGCCTGTTATTGTCACATATGAATTGTCAGTTCTTCATGAATAGGAGTAGGAAGGTATGCAAAATGTAAGAGAAGGGATAGTCCAGTCACCACATGTCATCATATTGATAACAAACATCAGCTGAGGTCTTGAAGCATCCACAGTAAACAGTCAATCACATAGCAACGGTTAAATAACCCATGCCGTGCTATTACCAACAATTATATACAATAGACACCACCACAATAATAAAACAAAGAAGATATGCAGTGCTCTCACACCATCATATAGATAATTGGCCAAAATCAATAAAAGTATATGGTAATAAACATTCGTTCTGATATACGGCCACTATACTTATCTGAGAGTTCACTGCATTCATGTGACCGAGATGCCATCATGGCTTCATCTCACAGGTCCAATTCCAATACTCTCATACTCTCAACGCGTTTCTTCCTTTTTCCTTGATAGGGTTCTTCAGAAGAGACAAATGATACCGTTGCAGAAATGATGAGGCTGCGTCTGCCATGTAGCAACCATCCCCTATTTATACCATATTCCCAGCATACCTTCTGTGTCTACTTGGAATCTACAGAAGGAGAAATGCAATAGCTATCCATTATGTCTCCTGTCTGCACATCTACACTGCGCAGACTCCCAAAACATCAGATAGAGCCCGCGTCTGCATGTAGTCACGTGACACTAGCTATCAAAACTATCTGACTTAGATTTTAGCTAGGCGGTTGTTTCTATCAGCACCCAGGCCCAGCGTCAGGAGCAGCCTCTCTGCGCTATTATATTGACAAAAATGGCACTAAAACAAGATGTCTGCTCTTTATATAGAGAGGGACATGTGATTTCAGCAGCAAAAGACACAAGCCGTTGTGTCTGGACATTGTAGATGTTTCCTGGGCCCCAATTGGCTAGCCGCAAATTGCACACATAAAGTTAGAAGAAATAAATAAAAATTTTACAAGCACGCCGCTCCTCTGGGCTCTCCCCACCCCTTCCCCTCATCAAACATGTGTCCCACGCTAATCATACACCACCACTATCCTGGCCAAAGTGCTCAAAATACTTTAGTGGCAATGCAAATGTTTTCCCGCACTTATTATCGAGTTTTCCCATTTTTTAAAAAATGTGCTCATGTTTCCGAACACGAATCTGAATGTGCCACATTCGTGCTGAATTTAACCCCTTAACCTCCAAGGGTGGTTTGCACGTTAATGACCGGGCCAATTTTTACAATTCTGACCACTGTCTATTTATGAGGTTATAACTCGGGAACGCTTCAACGGATCTTAGCTATTCTGAGAATGTTTTCTCATGACATATTGTACTTCATGATAGTGGTAAAATTTCTTTGATATAACTTGCGATTATTTATGAAAAAAATGGAAATATGGCGAAAATTTGGAAAATTTTGCTATTTTCAAACTTTGAATTTTTATTCCCTTAAAACAGAGAAATATGTCACACAAAATAGTTACTAAATAACATTTCCTACATGTCTACTTTACATCAGCATGATTTTGAAACCAAATTTGTTTTTGTTACGAAGTTATAAGGGTTAAAAGTTGACCAGCGATTTCTCATTTTTACAACAAATAGTACAAAACCATTTTTTTAGGGACCACCTCACATTTGAAGTCACTTTGAGGGGTCTATATGGCAGAAAATACCCAAAAGTGACACCATTCTAAAAACTGCACCCCTCAAGGTACTCAAAACCACATTCAAGAAGTTTATTAACCCTTCAGGTGCTTCACAGGAGCTGAAGCAACTTGGAAGGAAAAAATGAACATTTAACTTTTTAGTCACAAAAATGATCTTTTACAATTTTTTTATTTTAACAAGGGTACTCAGGAGAAATTGCACAACAACTTTTTCTGTCCATTTTCTCCTAAATGGACAGAAAAAGTTGTTGTGCAATTTTTCCTGAGTACGCCGATACCCATATGTGGGGGAAAACCACTGTCTGGGCGCAAGGCAGGGCTCGGAAGGGAAGGAGCGCCGTTTGACTTTTTCAAACCAAAATTGGCTGGAATTGAGATTGTACACCATGTCTCGTTTGGAGAGCCCCTGATGTGCCTAAACAGTGGAAACCCCCACAAGTGACACCATTTTGGAAACTAGACCTTCTAAGGAACTTATCTGTGATCACTTTGAACCCCCAAGTGTTTCACTAAAGTTTATAATGCCTGGGTGTGAAAAAAAAAAATTTCCACAAAAATGATTTTTTAGTCCCCAATTTTTTCTTTTTCCCAAGGAAATTGGACCCCAAAAGTTGTTGTCCAATTTGTCCTGAGTACGCTGATACCCCATATGTGGGGGGGAAATACTGTTTGGGCGTACGGCAGGGCTCGGAAAGGAAGTAATGACATTTTGGAATACAGACTTTGATGTGTGTCATGTTCAGTTTGCAGAGTCCCTGATGTGCCTAAACAGTGGAAACTCCTCACAAGTGACCCCATTTTGGAAACTAGACCCACTAAGGAACTTATCTAGATCTGCGGTGAGCACTTTGAACCCCCAAGTGCTTCACACAAGTTTATAATGCTTGGGCGTGAAAATAAAAAATCCAATTTTTTTCCCACAAAAATGATCTTTTAGTCATCAATTTTTTATTTTCACAAGGGTAAGGGGAGAAATTGTACCCCAAAAGTTATTGTGCAATATGTCCTGAGTACACTGATACTCTATATGTGGGAGAAAACTACTGTGTGGGCACACGTCGAGGCTCGGAATAGAAGTAGTGACGTTTAGTAATGCACACTTTGATGGAATGGTCTGCGTGTGTCATGTTGCATTTGGAGAGCCCCTGATGTGCCTAAACAGTGGAAACCCCCCACAAGTGACCCCATTTTGGAAACTATACCCCCAAAGGAACTTATCTAGATGTGTGGTAAGCACTTTGAACCCCCAAGTGCTACACAGAAGTTTATAACGCCCGGGCGTGAAAATAAAAAAATAATATTTTTTCCACAAACATAATGTTAGGGTTCGAGTTCCCGCTGCTGCACAAAGGGAGTCTCGAACCAGTCCCGCTGCGGTCCCCCATCCATCTCCGGCCGCAGTGGAGCCTGCTCAGCAAAGACGTCAGTCCCAGCATCTCGCCCAGTTTAACACTGTGCAGAGGCTTGTTGTGGTCTTTCCTGGTTCCTCTATTTATAACCAGTACTGGAGCAGGCAGTTTGGGAACTAAGTCCCTGCTTTCTCCATCTGAGCATGCCCAGGGCAAGATCTCCCATTGGAGATCAGGGGTCACATGCTCGGTTACAGCAGCGACTCCCATTGGTCCGCCAGGAAGGTCCTGAAACTACATGTGTTCTGGAATGGTTTCGCATTGGTCCTTTTCTGGTAGGTCCTGCAGTTGCTACTATAAAAGGGTGGCATGGCTGGGCCGCCATGCGCTAGTATCAAATCCGTTACGTGCTTGCGCCAGTGTGGTCATGTATGCATGTGGTTAGGTCTGGCTGAAATAAGCCCCTAGAATACCGGCACCTCCGGTGAGGAGATTGTATGCACGTGTTCAGGGCTCGGCTGAAAACGCCATTAGAATACCGGCTACTCCGGTGAGGAGATTATTGTTCTGACTGCATGATCACGGACTGCTATCCGCACAGCAGTTAACCGTGTACCTGGACCCAGTAGGGTTACTCAGTGACTTTGTGACGCAACAGGGTTCGCTTTAAAACGCTAGTCAGCGCCCTAGTGTTTTACTTTGCGGCTCACTGAAGCTAAGTGAGTTCGCACTTATCGCCATATAGCGCTGTGGCATTCCCGCTAGTGGCTCTGTGGATTAACAAAGTTCGCACTAACTGCCACAGCGCGCTACGGCGTTTATTTTAGCGACTCTGCGGGATAACAGAGTTCGCTACTCAAGCCATCTTACTGGCAGCAGGCTCTGCCTGCACGGTGGACCCCGGGCTGCGAACGCACCTCTCCTTAATATCTATTAGGTGCGTTCCGCAGGCCCTTAACACATGATCTTTTATTCCCAGTTTTTTATGTTCCCAAGGGTAACAGGAGAAATTGGACCCAAAAAGTTGTTGTCCAATTTGTCCTGAGTACGCTGATACCCCACATGTGGGAGAAAATTACTGTATGGGCACACGTCGGGGCTCGGCAGGGAATTAGTGACGTTTTGCATTGCAGACATTGATGGAATGGTCTGCTGGTGTCATGTCGCATTTGGAGAGCTCCTGATGTGCCTAAGCAGTGGAAACCCCAACAAGTGACCCCATTTTGGAAACTAGACCCCCAAAGGAACTTATCTAGATGTGTGGTGATAACTTTGAACCCCCAACTGCTTCACAGAAGTTTATAACGTAGTCATAAAAATAAAAAATCATATTTTTTTCCACAAAAATGATATCTTCGCCCCAAATTTTTATTTTTTCCAAGGGTAACAGAAGAAATTGGACTCCAAGAGTTATTGTGCAATTTGTCCTGAGTATGCTGATACCCCATACGTGGGGGTAAACTACTGTTTGGGCGCATGGCAGAGCTCAGAAGGGAAAGAGCACTGTTTGACTTTTTCAACGCCGAATTGGCTGGAATTGAGATCAGACGCCATTTGGAGAGCCCCTGATGTGCCTAAACAGTGGAAACCCCCCAATTCTAACTCCAACCCTAACCCCAAAACACCCCTAAGCCTAATCCCAACTCTAATCATAACCCTAACCACAAACCTAACCCTAACACATCCATAACCCTTGTACCAACCCTAACCCTAACTTTAGCCCCAACTCTAACCCTAACTTTAGCCCCAACCCTAACCCTAATGGCAAAATGGAAATAAATAAAATTTTTTTAATTTTATCATTTTTCCCTAACTAACGGGGTGATAAAGGGGAGTTTGATTTACTATTTATATTGGGGTTTTATGATTGGCAGTTGTCACACGCTAAAGATGCTTTTATTGCAAAAAATAGGTTTTGCATCATCACATTTTAAGAGCTATAATTTTTCCTTATTTTGGCCCACAGAGTCATGTGAGGTCTTATTTTTTGTGGGACGATTATTTTTTGCTCGCTTTTTATTACGATTTTTGGGAGGCAGAATGAACAAAAACCAGCAATTCATGAATTTCTTTTGGGGGGGGCGTGTTCTGCCCATCTGAGTACGGGGCAGTATGTTTTGTACTGTGTGCTGGCTTGTTTGTTATAACACCATCCAGTGGTGGCTAAATTTATAGCCTGTGCCTTTAACAAGCAGATAGAGTATTGCATTGTGGGATTGAAGCAAGGTATGCTGAGAAGAAGCTCCATTTTCTTCCATGTACAGTACAGACCAAAAGTTTGGACACACCTTCTCAATCAAAGATTTTTCTGTATTTTCATGACTATGAAAATTGTACATTCACACTGAAAGCATCAAAACTATGAATTAACACATGTGGAATTATGTACTGAACAAAAAAGTGTGAAACAACTGAAAATATGTCTTATATTCTAGGTTCTTCAAAGTAGCCACCCTTTGCTTTGATTACTGCTTTGCACACTCTTGGCATTCTCTTGATGAGCTTCAAGAGGTAGTCACCGGAAATGGTTTTCACTTCACCGGTGTGCCCTGTCAGGTTTAATAAGTGTGATTTCTTGCCTGAGAAATGGGGTTGGGACCAAAGATCTCAAATTTGGACTCATCAGACCAAAGCACAGATTTCCACTTGTCTAATGTCCATTCCTTGTGTTAGTTAGTCCAAACAAGTCTCTTCTGCTTGTTGCCTGTCCTTAGCAGTGGTTTCCTAGCAGCTATTTTACCATGAAGGCCTGCTGCACAAAGTCTCCTCTTAACAGTTGTTGTAGAGATGTGTCTGCTGCTAGAACTCTGTGTGGCATTGACCTGGTCTCTAATCTGAGCTGCTGTTAACCTGCGATTTCTGAAGCTAGTGATTCGGATAAACTTATCTTCAGAAGCAGAGGTGACTCGTGGTCTTCCTTTCCTGGGGCGGTCCTCATGTGAGCCAGTTTCTTTGTAGCGCTTGATGATTTTTGCAACTGCACTTAGGGATACTCAAAGTTTCCCCAATTTTTTGGACTGACTGACCGTCATTTCTTAAAGTAATGATGGCCACTCGTTTTTCTTTACTTAGTTGCTTTTTTCTTTCCATAATACAAATTCTAACAGTCTATTCAGTAGGACTATCAGCTGTGTATCCACCAGACTTCTGCACAACACAACTAATGGTCCAAACCGCATTTCTAAGGCAAGAAATCACACTTGTTAAACCTGACAGGGCACACCTGTAAAGTGAAAACCATTTCCGGTGACTACCTCTTGAAGCTCATCAAGAGAATGCCAAGAGTGTGCAAAGCAGTAATCAAAGCAAAAGGTGGCTACTTTGAAGAACCTAGAATATAAGACATATTTTCAGTTGTTTCCCACTTTTTTGTTAAGTATATAATTCCACATGTGTTAATTCATAGTTTTGATGCCTTCAGTGTAAATATACAATTTTCATAGTCATGAAAATACAGAAAAATCTTTGAATGAGAAGGTGTGTCCAAACTTTTGGTCTGTACTGTACTTCAGGGAACACACATGTTCATGTGCTCTCCTGTAACCTCTCCAACTTGAGTTTGCTATCCTGGTAAAGCATATCTGGTAAGATCAATATCTTCTCTAGCAATGCAGTGTTTAGGAGGTTATTAACTGTATAGCAGCCAGTGCATAGGAGATGTTATTAGAATCATGTGTAAAGTTTGCATCATACTATATACTTTCCTGTTAATTGTAAAGTGTCAGCTGTGTGTCCAATACTTATCTATGTCATTTGTATTTTTATAGTTTTACCGCACATGTACTATACTATTCACCAATAAACAAGTTAGACTACAGAGGACAGTCTACTTATTTGGAGTACGGAACGGTGGTTTATGCTGTATGCTAGATTGCACACTGTGTCAACGTGTATGAAAGCAGAACAGTAAAACAGATGCTAGACGCCTGCGATAGTGAATACGACTTAAGGAGCCGCTTGTACCCACATTGAACTGCCTGCGGATACTGCAGCGGCCGCCATACAGTCACAAGTACCGAGAGTGCAGCCCGCCATCAAGCGCTTCATCATTCCAACCACGCGGAAGCCGCTGCGCATAAACTGTTTCCCGCTAATATACTCAGCAGTACGCAGCTAAGAGCACAATGTCTCAAAACAGCACATCCTCACTCAAAATGAGGTCACGAGAAAGCTCCAGCAGGTCGTCATTAGCAGAGCTCGCTGCTGTCGCCCGTGCCGAAGCCAAAGCAGCCAAAGCAAGATCCTCCTTCGTCGAAAGAGGGATGCACCTAAAGTTGAGGCAAGTGGAGCAAGATGCAGAAACTGCACGTTTGCAGGCAGAGAGAGAATCGGAAACTGCACGTTTGCGAGCAGAGCTAGAAATACTTGCGGCAGACAAAGAGACAGCAGCTGCAATTGCTAAAGCAGAGTATTTGGAAGCTATGAAGGATCCTGATTGTGAGAGACGCAGCAACAGGGTAAACTGATCAAATTTGCTGATGACACAAAGCTAGGAGGGGTAGCTAATACTAGAGAAGAGAGAGAGAGGATTCAAAAAGATATAAATAAACTGGAGCAGTGGGCAGCAACTAACAGAATGGATTTTAACAGGGAAAAATGCAAAGTACTACATCTGGGCAATAAAAATGAAAAAAGCATATACAAAATGGGAGGAATAGGGCTAAGTAACAGCACATGTGAAAAAGACTTGGGTATACTAATTGATCACAGACTGAACATGAGTCAACAGTGTGATGCAGCAGCAAAAAAGGCAAATGCAATTCTAGGATGTATCAACAGAAGCATACAGTCTAGATCACGTGAGGTCATTATTGCCCTCTACTCCTCTTTGGTCAGACCTCATCTGGAATACTGTGTCCAGTTTTGGGCACCACATTTTAAAAAAGACATCAACAAACTGGAGCAAGTTCAGAGAAGAGCA
This sequence comes from Oophaga sylvatica, assembly GCA_033576555.1. Lineage (NCBI taxonomy): Eukaryota > Metazoa > Chordata > Amphibia > Anura > Dendrobatidae > Oophaga > Oophaga sylvatica. The sequence continues at coordinate 237,965,822 of JARQOD010000005.1, forward strand.
CCAGAATGGTGACCGGTCTGCAAACCATGTCCTATGAGGAACGGTTGCAGGATTTGGGAATGTTTAGCTTGCAAAAAAGAAGACTGAGAGAAGACTTAATAGCTGTCTACAAATATCTCAAGGGCTGTCACATTGTAGAAGGATCATCTTTATTCTCATTTGCACAAGGAAAGACTAGAAGCAATGGGATGAAACTGAATGGGAGGAGACACAGATTAGATATTAGAAAAAACTTTTTGACAGTAAGGGTGATCAATGAGTGGAACAGGCTGCCACGAGAGGTGGTGAGTTCTCCTTCAATGGAAGTCTTCAAACAGTGGCTGGACAGACATCTGTCTGGGATGATTTAGAGAATCCTGCTTTGAGCGGGGGTTGGACCAGATGGCCCAGGAGGTCCCTTCCAACTCTACTATTCTATGATTCTATGATTCCCGGACCAGATCTAGAACAGCAAGATCCAGCGCAGCGCGTCACAGAGTACGTCCGTCAACATTCCAGCATAGATGACAGCCCTGATGCACCACATCGACCAGCCTACGCCGGCTACCAGCGATCCAACCCCGAACTTCATTACTACAAACAAGGAGTCGTCCAGCGCAGAGATGTTGATCACAGCGGCTGTTCCACTGAGCGGAAGGTACAGCTCCTATCCCGCCTTAAAGAGACACCTTCTGCACCGAGAAGGTACTGCACAAACTATACGAAGTCAGAAGCGTCTCACAGGTATGGTGATACACCACACACTAGACATTACTATAACACACCAGCTCGTGCCAGCACTGACCAAGCCACCATAGACTTGGCAAAGTTCCTTGCCCACCAGGAACTGGTGACAAAAGGACTTGTAAAGTTCACTGATAAACCCGAGAACTATAGGTCATGGCGAGCGTCGTTCCGGAACGCCATTCATGGTCTAGACCTTTCTAGTAGTGAGGAGTTAGATCTCCTAGTAAAGTGGCTCATAAGTGAGTCAGTCGAGCATGCCAAAAGACTATGAGACATCAATATAAAGCTTCCACGCACAGGTCTATGCAAAGTATGGGAAAGACTTGATGAATGCTATGGGACAGTAGAAGTCATAGAGAATGCTTTATACAAAAGAATTGATGATTTTCCTTAGATAGGACCTAAAGGTTATCAAAAGCTTAGAGAATTGAGTGATTTATTGATAGAGTTACAGGTTGCCCAGGAGGAAGGAGACTTGCCCGGATTGGCATTCTTAGACACCGCTAGGGGTGTCAATCCGATAATACTAAAACTTCCTTACAACCTACAAGAAAAGTAGGTTACATATGGTTCACGGTATAAACAAAATCATAATTACCATTCCCTCCTTTCACTGTATTCGTAGAATTTGTCACCCAACAAGCTAAGATCAGAAATGACCCTAGTTTTGACTTCACTCTGTCATGTTCCACTGCCCCGGTGTCAAACCCAGTAGGACACCCGTGGCAGTCCACAAAACTAACATTGTTTCCACAGGCCCCCCTCACAATGCGAGTAAACCCACTCCAGACGAGAACAAGCCTCAGGATGTCAGTAAACAGTGTCCTCTACACAAGAAACCACATCCTCTACTAAAATGCAGAGCCTTCAGGGAGAAGTCTTTGGAGGATCGCAAAGGTTTCCTCAAAGAGAACAACATCTGCTTCAAATGTTGTGCCACAACCTCTCACCTCGCCAGGAACTGTGAAGCTAGCTGGAAAACTGGAAAAAGCAAAAGAACAAAACTCAGTGGCTGAATTAAACTGAGAGGGCAGAAGCCCCCAGAGGGGACCCTGAAGGCCCCCAAAGAAGTGCAGTACAAAATGCAAAAATATAGCACAAACACAAAAGAAGCAAAAGTCTTATCTGTAAGCAGGAGATGCAGACACGACACAGCAGGCTACAAGGGAAACTGGAATGAAGGATTCAGACCAGAACAATTGATCACCGGCAACCCTGATGGGAAAATGACTCCCTTATATAAGACCAGTCAGTAACACCTGATTCCCAGTCCTCACAATCTTCACTAGCACCGCTTGTAACCACCAGAGGGAGCCTCTGCTCAGAACTCATCTCAAACCCATTCACAACAGTACAGTCTTCCACAGGACAAAGGAAGACGACAAGGTAGCGATGTCCATAGAAAATAGGATGTTCCTGGACATCATGGATAGACAAATAGTCAAAGACAAATCAAACAGTTGGGTCGCACCCTTACCATTTCGACCTCAGAGAAGGCGCCTACCCAACAACAGGGAACTGGTCTACAGCCGGTTCATCTCCCTCAGACACAAGCTTAAGAAGTCACCTGAGATGAAGTAACACTTCTTTACCTTCATGGGAAGGATATTACAGAACAACCACGCAGAGATTGCACCTGCACTTCGGCCCTCAGAGGAGTGTTGGTACCTGCCCATCTTCGGAGTATACCATCCCAAGAAGCCAGGTCAAATAAGATTGATATTCGACTCAAGTGCCAAATGTGAAGATGTCTCATTAAATGATGTCCTACTGTCGGGCCCAGACCTCAACAACAGACTTCTGGAAGTACTACTCTCTTTCCGCAGAGATACGGTGGCATTTATGGCTGACATACAACAGATGTTCCACGGTTTTCTAGTCAAAGAGGAACACAGAAACTACTTGAGGTTCTTCTGGTACTGTGACAACGACCCAGACAAAGACATCACAGAGTACCGGATGAGGGTACACATCTTCGGGAACAGTCCTTCCCCAGCAGTCGCTATCTATGGCCTCCGTAATTCTGCCAAAGAAGGCGAAGAAAAGTATGGGTCAGACGTCAGATCCTTCGTAGAAAAGGACTTCTACGTAGACAACTGTTTGAAGTCCACACCAACAAATGAGGCTACAATCAGTCTACTAAAAAGGGCTCAAGAAATGCTCGCTCAGTCTAACCTAAGGTTACACAAGATTTCCTCCAACAGTCGAGAGTTGATGGAAGCATTTCCCTCTCAAGACTATTCCAGCAATCTAAAGGACCTAGACCTAAGCATCGACACTCTTCCCATGCAGTGGAGTCTTGGATTGCTTTGGGATCTGAAGACGGATGCCTTCATCTTTCAGATCAGTAAAGACGAGAAACCCTTCACGCGCAGAGGAGTTCTTTCTTTCGTGAATAGTCTATACGACCCCCTGGGATTCGTAGCTCCAGTTACTGTCCAAGGGGAAATGATGCTAAGAGACTTCACCCAAGACACATCTGATTGGGATGATCCACTGCCAGCAGAAAAGGCAGCCCTGTGGGCAGAGTGGAAGAGGTCTGTGTGCTGGTTTGTTTGTTATAGCACCATCCAATGGTGGCTGAATTTATAGCCTGTGCCTTTAACAAGCAGATAGAGTATTGCATTGTGGGATTGAAGCAAGGTATGCTGGGAAGAAGAATCACCATTTTCTTCCATGTACTTCAGGGAACACACGTGTTCATGTGCTCTCCTGTAACCTCTCCAACTTGAGTTTGCTATCCTGGTAAAGCATATCTGGTAAGATCAATATCTTCTCTAGCAATGCAGTGATTAGGAGGTTATTAACTGAATAGCAACCAGTGCATAGGAGATGTTATTAGAATCCTGTGTAAAGTTTGCATCATACTATATACTTTCCTGGTAATTGTAATGTGTCAGCTGTTAGGGTTCGATTTCCCGCTGCTGCACGAGGGGAGTCTCGAACCCGTCCCGCTGCGGTCTCCCATTCATCTCCGGCCGCAGTGGAGCCTGCTCAGTAGAGACGTCGGTCCAGGCGTCTTGCCCACTCCACTACTGGGCAGTGACTTGCTGCTGCCTTTCCTGGACCTGCTATTATAGCCAGTGCTGGAGCAGCCGTCTTTGAGACAAAGTCCTGCGTTTTCCCATCTGAGCATGCCCAGAGTGAGATCTCTCATTGGAGATCAGGGGTCACATGTTCAGGTGCTGCAGCGGCTCCTATTGGTCCGCCAGGAAGGTCATGTAGCTACGTGTGTTTGTAACAGCTTCTCATTGGTCCTTGTTCCTGGAAGGTCCTGTAGCTGTTGCTATAAAAGGGTAGCATGGCTGGGCCGCCATGCGCTAATATCAACCATTGTATGCTATGCGCCAGTATGGTCATGCGTGTGTGTGGTTAGGGACCCGGCTGAAATAAGCCACTAGAATACTGACTTAATCGGTGAGGAGTTTGGTGTGCTAGTTGGTCAGGGTCGGTGTCCTAGATGCCCTAGTTTACCGGCATAACCGGTGAGGAGTTTGATTGCCGTATTCAGGGTCTGGCGTTCAGACGCCATAGATTGCGGGTGACTCCCGCGAGGACATTAACGCATGACCACGTATTATGCTCACTAGCAATTAACCGTGTACCTGAGAGCTTGACAGGACACGGTACTTTTTCTCAGCGGCTCTGTGACGTAACAGGGTTCGCTTTCAATGCTAGACAGCGCCCTAGCGTGTTTTCTTTGCCACTCAGTTGTGTCTAGTGAGTGCGCACACATCGCCATATAGCGCTGCGGCTCTCCTAGTGGCTCTGTGGAGTAACAGAGTTCGCACTTATTGCCACAGCGCATTACGGCGTTTATGTTGGCGACTCTGCGGGATAACAGAGTTTGCTTCTCGTGCCATTTCTACTAGCAGCAGGCTCCGCTTGCACGGTGGACCCCGGGCTGCGAACGCACCTCTCTACTTTATATATTTGGTGCGTTCCGCAGACCCTTACCATAATATTAGCGCCAGGGTCTGGCTAGTAAAATGGCGGATGACCAGCGTCTAAGGCAGTACATCCAGCAGCTGGAGGGAAGGTTGGCGGCTCTTGAGCGCACAACCTCAGCTGTGGATGTTACCGCAGTCGCTGTTCAGGCTGCTAGCGTGGCTGCAGCCAGGTTGTCCTCTGCCACCCCTGCTCCGACTATTTCCCGCCTCCCACTTCCAGACAAGTTTACCGGTGACAGTAAACAATGTCGGGGTTTCGTCAGTCAGTGCTCCATACATCTAGAGCTTCTGGCTGCACGTTATCCCACGGAGCGGGCAAAAGTGGGTTTTATCATATCCCTTTTGTCGAGCAGGGCGTTGGAGTGGGCAACGCCGTTATGGGAGCGCAATGATCGTGTGGTGCAGAGTGCTCCTCTCTTCTTGGACACTCTTAAACAGGTCTTTTTAGGACCTCGTGTCACCCACGATACGGCTCTTCAACTGTTGACTATCACCCAGGGTTCATCCATGGTCAGCCAGTTTGCCGTCCAATTTCGGACTCTGGTCTCTGAGCTGGATTGGCCAGATAAAGTCCTTATACCCATGTACTGGAGGGGACTGGCAGACCATGTGAAGGACGCCTTGTCCACCAGGGAGATTCCTGCCACACTGGAGGAGCTCAATACCATATCTACCCGCATCGACCTTCGTTTTAACGAGCGGAGGTTGGAGCGGGCCCAGTGTAGGCAGAGGTTCCGGCTGGCGCCCACCTTCGCCAGACCTCTGGAATCTTCCTTTCAGGCGCCCGATTCCCCTGAGGCCATGGAGATTTCTCGAGTGAGATCTAAGTCTCGGACCACTCGAGTATCCGTGGTCTGTAGAGTGTGCCAGCAGACAGGACATTATGCCAACAAATGTCCACAGCGATCGGGGAAGCGATCGCGTCTAGTGGTCCTGGGAGAAGGTTCACTAGAGACAGCGGCATTTTCCTCCAAGTTGACACTTAAAGGGACAATCACTGTAGGCACTTGCACTATCGCCGCCGACCTTTGCGTGGACTCAGGAGCAGAGGGGAACTTCATGTCCTCTGACTTTGCTCGCCGTCATGCAATACCTCTGGTGGCTCTTGACAAATCAGTGACTGTCCGGGTAGTGAATGGGTCGACATTGCCCTCACAAATTACACACCAGACTGTTCCACTTGCATTGTTGGTATCTCCTTCCCATCAGGAACTTATTTCCCTACTCGTCCTTCCCGAGGGATTAGACGAGATCCTACTAGGTATACCTTGGCTCCGTTTCCACTCCCCACATATAGAGTGGACTTCGGGTAGGATACTGGGTTGGAGTGATGCATGTAGAGGCAGATGTGTCAGGAGTTGCGTTCAGGTTACCACTACTGAGTTACCCGCAGATCTTACTCCACTCCCCAAGTGCTACTGGTCATATGCAGATGTGTTCTCCAAGAAGGCTGCTGAGACTCTTCCACCTCATCGCCCCTATGACTGTCCTATCGACCTCTTGCCTGGCGCAGAACCTCCTCGGGGAAGGGTCTATCCCCTCTCTCTTCCTGAGACAGAGGCCATGTCGCAATATATTCAGGAGAACCTGGCAAGAGGGTTTATTAGGAAGTCGGTGTCACCGGCTGGGGCGGGATTTTTCTTCGTACAGAAGAAAAATGGAGAATTGCATCCGTGTATTGATTACCGGGGTCTTAACGCCATCACCGTTAAAAACAAGTACCCGTTGCCCTTGATTTCGGAGCTGTTTGATAGGCTTCGGGGAGCAAAGGTATTCACTAAGTTAGATCTGCGCGGTGCGTATAACCTGATTCGCATCCGTGAGGGGGACGAATGGAAGACGGCTTTCAATACCAGGGACAGGCATTACGAATATCTGGTGATGCCCTTTGGTCTCTGTAATGCTCCAGCCGTTTTCCAAGACTTTGTCAATGACATCTTCCGGGATATGCTCTCCACCTCGGTCGTAGTCTATCTGGATGATATACTCATCTTCTCTCCAGATATTGACTCCCACCGGAGAGATGTCTGCAGAGTCTTCGACCTCTTACGGGCTAATTCCCTTTATGCTAAGTTGGACAAATGTATGTTTGAGCTGGAGTCTTTACCTTTCCTTGGTTATATCATCTCAACCCAGGGATTGGCTATGGATCCGGTCAAACTACAGGCTGTGATGGACTGGCAGGAACCTCACTCTCTTAAAGCGGTGCAGCGCTTTATGGGGTTCATTAATTACTATCGCCAGTTCATTCCGCATTTCTCTACCTTGGTAGCTCCCTTGATAGCCCTCACCAAGAAGGGAGCAAATCCCAAATTGTGGTCGGAAGAGGTCTCCACGGCTTTCTCTTCTGTTAAGTCTCATTTTGCTAGCGCTCCTATCCTACATCGCCCCGATGTTGATAAGCCATTTTTATTGGAGGTGGATGCCTCATCCGTTGGTGCTGGAGCAGTCCTCTACCAAAAGGATGCTCAAGGTCGGAAGCATCCTTGCTTCTTCTTCTCTAAGACCTTCACATCAGCGGAGAGGAATTATTCCATCGGGGATAGGGAGTTGCTAGCCATGAAGTTGGCCTTCTCTGAGTGGAGACATCTGTTGGAGGGGGCCCGCTTTCCCTTCCAAGTTTTCACCGACCACAAGAATTTGGTGTATCTACAGACAGCCCAGCGGCTTAATTCTCGCCAGGCCAGATGGTCTTTGTTCTTCTCCCAGTGCCGACGCTCTTTCTCGCTCTGTGGTGTCCTCTGAGGAGGAGGTGGAGGAGCCTCGGCTTATTGTCCCCACAGAGAGCCTGAGAACAGTGGCCCCGGTTTCACTAGAGTCTGTGCCCCCGGGCAAGACTTTTGTACCTACCAATTTACGACCGGAGGTACTCTCTTGGGCACATTCGTCCAGGGTTGGTGGACACTTTGGGGCAAAGAGGACATCTGAATTGCTGGCGAGGACTTATTGGTGGCCGCATATGGTCCGTGATGTTGGGGACTATGTTCGAGCGAGTGTCTCCTGCGCCAAGAATAAGTCTCCACGACAACGGCCAGCTGGGTTACTTTACCCTTTGCCGGTGGCAGACAGGCCCTGGGAGATGGTTGGGATGGACTTTGTGGTGGGCTTACCCAAGTCTCGGGGTTGCACCATCATTTGGGTAATCACCGACCATTTCTCCAAAATGGTGCATCTGGTGCCGCTACCACGGTTACCTTCTGCACGGGCTCTGGCAGCGTTGTTCGTTAGGCATGTCTTCCGTCTACACGGCATGCCGGACAAAATTGTCAGTGACCGAGGTCCCCAGTTTGCGTCTCGGTTCTGGAGAGAGCTTTGTCGTCTACTCAGCATTGAGTTAAATCTCTCTTCAGCGTACCATCCTGAGACGAATGGGTTGGTAGAGAGGGCCAACCAGACCTTGGTCACCTATCTACGACATTTTGTCTCAGCCAGGCAGGATGACTGGGCATCCTTGCTACCATGGGCTGAGTTTGCATTAAACAATGCTGTGGCTGATTCCACCGGACAGACCCCATTCCTCCTGAACTACGGTCAGCATCCGCGGGTACCAGTGCCTATGCCCGTGTCTTCCGCCGATTCCAGGGTGGCAGACTGGGCTCCAAAGAGAGGATGAGGTCTTCGGCCGATGCCCATCGGCGCCCCGCTCCTACGTTTGCTCCGGGTGACCTAGTGTGGCTTTCTGCCCGAAACATCAGGCTACGGGTAGAGTCCACCAAGTTGGCACCTCGCTTTTTGGGCCCCTTTAAAGTTCTTGAGCAGGTGAACCCGGTAGTTTACCGCCTAGCCCTTCCGCCTCGCCTTGGTATCACTGACACCTTTCACGTGTCCCTCTTGAAACCCGTGGCCATTTCCCAGTTTTCCGAGTCATCTGCCGGGACGTCGGGTTCATCTACCGACGATCATGAGGTGAACGCCATTGTTGGGTGCAAGGTGGTACGAGGCAAAAAATTTTATTTGGTTGTAATGATACTGGGAGCTCCATGTCTTGTGCTGTGCAGAACTACAGTCCTCATCTTTTTTTTTTTTTACTGCTGACAGCCCACAGAGCAAAGTTCCCCCCCTCCCTCTCTCACGCTTCTCATCAACCCCCAACCCTGCAAACAGGCTTAGTGTATCTGAGCTGCCAGCGTTGGAGTTTCCCGCCTCACCGCAGGGTCCCCATTGTCTTCACATGTGCTTTCCTTTCCTAGCAGCCATTATGAGGATTCATTTTTTTGGCTTATGACCCGGTGGGAATTTGCGTCAGAAGCACGAAAGTCACTGTTTTGAACCATGCGCTGACAGGCATCGTTCCCGTGGTACTGGTGAACCCGTAACTCCAACAGAACCCGAGAAATGGAATTCTCGGATCCCCCATGAACTATTTCATCCAAGTTTGGGCTCATTGGAACCGTCATTTTAAAGTAAGCTCATTGATAGGTCTGCCACTCTTCTGCGAGGTTCTCAGGATGAAATATGCTCCTGATAATCTTCCAGAGCTTAAACCATGACTTTTAGCCATGGGAGGTGGCCAGAAAAACCATCCCCTTTTGTGAGGTCAGCAGCCCACAGGTATAAGTCTTGTGGTGAGCCCCCCCTTGGGCAGTCCTTGCTGTGATGTCCTGACTAAGAGATCTGCAAATAAACTATGACGTGTGGCTCCTCCCCAGCCTGGCTTGCCTGTAAATGATATAACTACCATGTGAGTGATTTTCATCTTTTAATCCTATTTTATTTTCTAACTGCCTTGTACATAACTATATTGCCTCAGCTTGTTACATCTTTTTATATTGTATAAGCACTGCCTGTTTTTTAAGGAATAAACCTATAAAATTATTAGTTTGATTCTCCTGCTCTATAAACGAATTTGCACGTGCCGGAAGTACTACGCTACTGTTTTGGGTTGCTACGGACCCTCTTGATAAATTGTTCCTAAAGTAAACCATAGCTGGTGGCAGCTTAAAAGAAGGGGTGTAAAGTGTTAATCTATTGGGTGGCGCTGGCAGTGACGGAGCGGGTTTATTTATTATTTAGTGTATTGCCTGGCCGCGGCCCGGAGTAATTATAATTCCCTCACTGCAGCGTGCCCAATAGCCAGCACACATCCAAGTGACCCGTCTGGTGACTAATTATCCTAGGTGCAGTACACTGACTGACCTGAGGGTAAGGGGGGCGCCAGAGAGCTGCAAGTTCCTAAGTGGAAGTGGGATAATTAAAATCCCTGCAGTTTACTGGGTCGGACGGCAGCAGCCGTCGTGTGTGTGCGCGTTTTCGTCACATTTGCGGCACGGAGGGATCACAAGCCGTGAAACCCCGGGCTACCGTGTGGCGGACCGTGTGCCCATTTCATCACATGTGGTGGCAGAGCGGTGGGATTATAGAGCATTAGTGATCTGGTTTGAGCAATCATTCCATTCACTAAAAAACTTGCACGGTTCTTCAGGGACCCTGCAACTAAAGTTTTGGAGAACAGACTCAGTGTTTATTAGTCCTGAGACAATTGTGTGTACTTGCGGTTACCCCTCCCTTCTCTTTGTTTTTCTATCCTATCTTTTATTTGGCAAACATGGCTACAAGAGGAGCAAGTTGGTTCGAAAAGCAGAACAGGGACACTCTTGTGGGAATCTGCGTGTACCACGGCCTTGACCACAAGAACCAAACCAAAGCCCGACTGGTCCAGGCCCTGAAGGAACTGGAAGAGCATCAGAGTGTGGCAGGCACAGGAGCCGGCCCAAGCCAAGGTGGTGCTGCAGCAGAGGCCCAAACCCTGCATGCTTACACCCAGGGCGGGTTGGACCCTTAGCTGCAGGCGGCCCTGGAGGGACTCCCCGCTGACAACCGGGAAGAACGCCTGAGGCTGATCCAGCAAGCTCAAGAGAGAGCCGACCAGCGAGAGGCCAAACAGCGGGAGGCTGAGAGAGCCGAGTGGGAGGCTGAGAGAGCCGAGCGGGAAGCTCAGAGAGCCCATGAACTGGAGCTGCTCAGACAAGGGGCAATGCCCTCCACAGCCCGGAGCGGTACACCCAGCAGCTCTCAGAGTCCGAAGCCCCGGCCGGAGCACTTTCCCATGCTGGAAAAGGACGGAGACTTGGACACTTTTCTGCGGGCCTTTGAGAAAGTCTGCAGACAGTACCGGCTGCCTGACAACCAATGGGCCAGATACTTGACCCCCGGGCTAAAGGGCAAAGCTCTGGAGGCATTTGCTTCCCTCACGTGAGATCAAGATGATGACTATGAGGCCATCAAGCAGGCCCTGATTGCCAAGTACCAGCTGAGGTATACCGAAAGAAGTTCCGGAACCTCCAACGTGGCCCACACGACAGTTATAGCGATGTGGTGCAAGGACGCAGGAACCACTTTGACCAGTGGATCCATGGACTGTCAGTTGACACCTTTGAGGAGCTGAGAGACCTGATGATCAAAGACCAGTTCCTGCATCTGTGCCCAGCTGAGGTCCGACAGTTCATCCTGGACCGAGAACCGGAGGACGCGGTCACAACAGCACGGATCGCCAACAGCTATGAGACCAACCGGAAACCCGAGGTGCGGAAGTGTCACGCTGTCTAATGATATGACTACAATGTCAGTAAACTATTTATACAGGAACCACACTCTATACAACATATAGTTTAGCAACATAAGAATGTAAGTATAAAATAGATTTACCTGACACAATATCAGCAGAACTTAGGGTTAATCTTGAGGTCTAGATGTGCAGAGACGATATCAGTTGAACTCAGGGTTAATCTTGAGGACTTGATGAGCTGTAACAGGAAAGAGGAGGACCGGGGTCTAACCTGACCCTACACTGGGGTCCTAACTAATCCCTTACCTTGGAGGTACTGATAATGGTTCAGAGGTCCAAGTCTCCAGCCTAACCCTGTCTCCTATCAGACCCTGAACCCTGTAATCAGTCCTAAGAAGGATCCTGATTACCACCAAAGGGATATGGGCTGATCTCAGCTAAATACACAGATTAGACATATAAGACAGACAGGATTGCACTCTCTTGCATACACACTCAAACACCGAAGGAACATAAATGGTCTGGGAAATAAACTCTAAGCAAGTTAAGCTTAAAACAACTAAGGAGCTCTCAACTAGAGTCTATACAGATTCATTCCTATCTGTGGTCTGCATGAAGTGTTTCACTGGCAACTCCCAAAGCAGACAACCAGAAACTTAAAGGAAACCAATCAACAAATAATCAATTGCAGCCGGGAGAAACTGCACCCAGTCCCAGCACCGAGCACAGACAGAATTAACTCCCTAGCTGCCAAACACAAAGAAACAGCAACTCAGCTGTGAGAAGTCAAAATGTGCAACCGCGACGATCTTCGTGGCAATGCACACATGACAGTACCCCCCCTTCTACGAGGGGCCTCCGGACCCTCAGGGCCAGGCCTGCCCGGGTGAGTTCTGTGGAAGGTCCGAACCAAACGATCTGCGTTAACATCAGACGCAGGGACCCACGTCCTCTCCTCCGGACCATACCCCTTCCAATGCACCAAGTACTGAAGGGACCGGCGATTCAGGCGAGAGTCAATGATTTTTGATACTTGAAATTCCAAGTTACCATTGACCAACACTGGAGGAGGAGGTAGAGGTGACGGTATGACTGGTGCCACATACCTTTTAAGTAATGACTTGTGGAACACATTATGAATTTTAAAAGTAGAAGGGAGTTCCAGACGAAATGCCACAGGATTAATTATGGAACTGATCCTGTACGGCCCGATGAATCTGGGAACCAGTTTCCAGGAGGGCACTTTAAATTTTATATTCCTGGTAGACAACCATACCAGATCGTTCACATTCAGATCTGGACCAGAAACTCTCCTCCTATCAGCCATACGTTTGTAACGGTTCCCATCGTACTCAAATTATTCAATACACCTCGCCACACAGAAGCAAGTGACGACGAGAAACGCTCCTCCTCAGGAACCCCAGAAGGACCCCCCCCCCATTGAAGGTACAAAACTGGGGATGAAAACCATATGCCCCAAAAAACGGGGACTTACCAGTGGACTCACTCCGCCTGTTGTTAAGAGCGAACTCAGCCAGAGGCAAGAAAGATGACCAGTCCTCCTGGTTCTCCGAGACAAAACACCGGAGATATGTCTCTAAACTCTGATTCAGACGCTCTGTCTGACCATTGGTCTGTGGATGAAAAGCCGAGGAAAACGACAATTGCATCCCCCGACGTAAACAAAATGCCCTCCAAAATTTGGACACAAACTGAGACCCCCTATCTGACACCACATCAGAAGGCAACCCATGAAGTCTCACGATCTCCCTAATGAACACCTGCGCCAGAGTTTTAGCATTAGGGAGTGCAGGAAGAGCAACGAAATGTGCCATCTTACTGAACCTGTCAACAACCACCAGTATGACAGTATTCCCTGACGACGGAGGAAGATCCGTAATGAAGTCCATAGATAAATGAGTCCATGGACGCTCCGGAAGTTTCAAGGGTAAAAGGGTCCCAGATGGACGGGTATGAGGAGTTTTAGAGCGAGCACAAACCCCACAGGACGCGACAAAAGTTATAACATCTTTATTAGCGTTAGGCCACCAAAATCGGCGAGAAAGGAGATCTAAAGTAGCCTTACTCCCTGGATGTCCTGCTAAAGCAGAATTATGATGTGCCTCAATAACCTTTTGTCTCAACTGATTCGGGACAAACAGTCTCCCTGGAGGTCCTGCAGGGGCGTCCCCCTGAGCCTCTAACACCTCCTCCTCAAGCTCAGAACATACAGCCGACACTACCACCCCCTCCTGAAGGATAGGAATCGGGTCATCCGTTTTCCCGGCCCCTGGGAAACTGCGAGACAAAGCATCAGCCTTTACATTCTTAGACCCCGGAAGATAAGTGACGACAAAATTAAACCTGGTAAAAAACAACGACCATCGAGCTTGTCTGGAATTCAGACGCTTAGCGGATTCTAAATACAGCAGGTTCTTGTGATCAGTAATAACGGTGACCGGGTGGACTGCCCCCTCCAAAAAGTGACGCCATTCTTCAAAAGCCAATTTAATGGCCAAAAGTTCCCTATTGCCGATATCATAATTCCTTTCGGCGGACGACAATTTCTTAGAAAAGAAAGCGCACGGATGCCATTTACCAGGAGACGGACCCTGGGACAATATAGCACCCACCCCTACGTCAGACGCGTCCACCTCCACAATGAACGGCTGAGATACATCTGGTTGGATGAGAACGGGTGCCGAAGCAAAACATCTCTTTAAAGAGGAAAAGGCTTGGCAAGCTTTGTCCGACCACCTAGAAAAATCCGTCCCTTTTCTCGTCATGTCCGTGAGAGGTTTGACGACAGACGAGAAATTACAAATAAATTTCCGGTAGTAATTAGCAAACCCCAAAAAACGCTGTAGAGCCTTAAGATCCCCTGGCTGATCCCATTCAAGCACTGCTCTCACCTTTTCAGGGTCCATACGGAAACCGGAGGCTGACACCAAAAAACCCAAAAACTGAAGTTCCTGTACGGCAAAAACACACTTCTCCAGTTTGGCGTATAGTTTATTGTCTCGCAAGATCTGCAACACCTGTCTCACATGCTCCTGGTGAGACACAAGATTTGGCGAGTAAATTAAAATGTCATCCAAATTACGACCACAAACACCCCCACAAGGTGACGAAAAATATCATTAACAAAATGTTGGAATACTGCTGGTGCAGTAGTCAGACCAAAAGGCATAACCAGGTTTTCATAATGTCCCTCCGGCGTGTTAAACGCCGTTTTCCACTCATCCCCCTCTTTTATTCTAATCAGATTATACGCCCCCCTGAGATCCAATTTAGAGAACCATTTGGCGCCAACAATTTGATTGAAGAGATCAGGAATAAGAGGGAGTGGATACGGATCTCGAACAGTAATCCGATTAAGTTCGCGGAAATCCAAGCAAGGGCGTAGGCCTCCATCTTTTTTCTTCACAAAGAAGAACCCCGCGGCTACAGGGGAAGATGAAGGTCTAATATGCCCTTTGGCCAGACTTTCGGAAATATAATCTTTCATAGCCTGTCTTTCAGGACCAGAAAGATTATACAACCTAGCTTTAGGTAACTTAGCATCAGGAAGAAGATTAATAGAGCAGTCATACACACGATGAGGAGGCAACTCCCGACACCCCTCCTCAGAAAAAACATCCCCAAAATCCTCCAAAAAAGGAGGCAATGTACTAGGTACGACCGCACTGATGACTGTGTTCATGCAGTTGCTTTTGCAAAACTCACCCCATTGGCTTATCTCTCTGGACTGCCAATTAATTACAGGGTTATGTTTAACCAGCCAAGGAAGTCCCAACACAATGGGAGTAGGTAGACCCTCCAACACATAACAAGATAATTGTTCCCTATGTATTGCCCCTACCCGAAGGTCAATGTTATGAACCTCATGAACAAAGCTACCTTGGCCGAGAGGCCTGGCGTCAATGGAAAAAATAGGGATCGGTTTGACCAATACACTCAGATGCATACCTTGAGCCTGAGCAAACTGAGCGTCAACCAGATTGGCGCCGGAACCACTATCCAGAAGAACAGACAATCTCTTCACTCTAGTACCAAACACCACCTCCACTGGTACAAGGAACTGAGAAGAACCGGCGGATGAAATACATACTCCCAGGTTGTCATCCACCACACAACCTGGGATTAGCAGTTTTCCGGCGACTTTTTACTTAACAAGACACGGGATGGACATTCTCCAACAAAATGTCCCTCTTTCCCGCAGAAAAAACACCTTCTAGTCCTGCGGCGTGCCGCCAATCCCCTACTACGAAAAGATGTCCCTCCCAACTGCATAGGCTCATCCGAACAGACAAGGGGAACCTCAACATAAGGGACTTTAGTAGTAGGTGGAGTAACAACAGGGAGTGGAGTTACCTCACCCCTCTCCCGAAGCCGTCTATCAGTACGGATAGCTAAGGCCATAGCAGCCTCCAGAGAAGGAGGAGACTCATACTGAGCCAAAACGTCTTTTAATTTGTCAGAAAGCCCATGACAAAACTGGCTCCTAAGAGCTGGGTCATTCCACTGAGTATCCGTGGCCCATCTACGAAACTCAGAAGCAAATTCCTCTGCAGGACGATCTCCCTGCTGTATCTTACGTAATTTAGTCTCAGCAAGAGAGACCCGATCTGGGTCATCATATACCAATCCCAGAGCAGTAAAAAATTGATCTACAGACTGTAGAGCCGGGGATCCCGGAGGAAGGGAAAATGCCCAGGATTGAGGGTCCCCTTGAAGAAGTGAGATAACAATTCCCACTCTCTGCTCATCACTCCCTGATGATCGCGGCCGAAGCCGAAAATATAATTTACATGCCTCCCGGAAGGTAAAAAATTTGTCTCGCCCACCAGTGAACCTATCTGGAAGAGCCACCTTAGGTTCAACTCTGGTTTGCTCCAGGGGAGACAAAACTTTGGACTTAATGTCCGTCAGCTCCATGGATAATCCCTGCAACTGCAGAGCCAGCTGGGCTACTGGATCCATGGTAACTAGAGATAATTTTTTATGGCCAGTGAAAATGTCACGCTGTCTAATGATATGACTACAATGTCAGTAAACTATTTATACAGAAACCACACTCTATACAACATATAGTTTAGCAACATAAGAATGTAAGTATAAAATAGATTTACCTGACACAATATCAGCAGAACTTAGGGTTAATCTTGAGGTCTAGATGTGCAGAGACGATATCAGTTGAACTCAGGGTTAATCTTGAGGACTTGATGAGCTGTAACAGGAAAGAGGAGGACCGGGGTCTAACCTGACCCTACACTGGGGTCCTAACTAATCCCTTACCTTGGAGGTACTGATAATGGTTCAGAGGTCCAAGTCTCCAGCCTAACCCTGTCTCCTATCAGACCCTGAACCCTGTAATCAGTCCTAAGAAGGATCCTGATTACCACCAAAGGGATATGGGCTGATCTCAGCTAAATACACAGATTAGACATATAAGACAGACAGGATTGCACTCTCTTGCATACACACTCAAACACCGAAGGAACATAAATGGTCTGGGAAATAAACTCTAAGCAAGTTAAGCTTAAAACAACTAAGGAGCTCTCAACTAGAGTCTATACAGATTCATTCCTATCTGTAGTCTGCATGAAGTGTTTCACTGGCAACTCCCAAAGCAGACAACCAGAAACTTAAAGGAAACCAATCAACAAATAATCAATTGCAGCCGGGAGAAACTGCACCCAGTCCCAGCACCGAGCACAGACAGAATTAACTCCCTAGCTGCCAAACACAAAGAAACAGCAACTCAGCTGTGAGAAGTCAAAATGTGCAACCGCGACGATCTTCGTGGCAATGCACACATGACAGGAAGCCCGTCGCCGCCCGCT
>JARQOD010000005.1:237982948-238013297 GCA_033576555.1 Oophaga sylvatica
CTCCAGTTTGTTGATGTCTTTTTTAAAATGTGGTGCCCAAAACTGGACACAGTATTCCAGATGAGGTCTGACCAAAGAGGAGTAGAGGGCAATAATGACCTCACGTGATCTAGACTGTATGCTTCTGTTGATACATCCTAGAATTGCATTTGCCTTTTTTGCTGCTGCATCACACTGTTGACTCACGTTAAGTCTGTGATCAATTAGTATACCCAAGTCTTTTTCACATGTGCTGTTACTTAGCCCTATTCCTCTCATTTTGTATATGCTTTTTTCATTTTTATTGCCCAGATGTAGTACTTTGCATTTTTCCGTTAAAATCCATTCTGTTAGTTGCTGCCCACTGCTCCAGTTTATTTATATCTTTTTGAATCCTCTCTCTCTCTTCTCTAGTATTAGCTACCCCTCCTAGCTTTGTGTCATCAGCAAATTTGATCAGTTTACCCTCAATTCCTTCATCTAAATCATTGATAAAGATGTTGAACAATACAGGGCCCAAAACAGAGCCTTGTTGTACCCCACTTGAGACATTCTTCCAACTGGATGTGCAGCCATTTAGACCACTCTTTGGGTCCGATCACTAAGCCAGTTGTGAATCCACCTAACAGTTGCCTTGTCCATTCCATACTTAGTCATTTTTTCAATAAGGATTGTGTGAGATACTTTGTCAAATGCTTTGCTGAAGTCAAGATATACTATATCTACAGCATTTCCCTGATCCACCCAGTCAGTGATTCTGTCATAGAAGGAAATTAAGTTAGTCTGACATGACTTATTAGTTACAAACCCATGCTGACTCTGTTTAATCACTTCATTCTTATCCAGGTACTTGCATACATGTTCTTTAATAATTTGTTCAAAGATCTTACCTGGTATAGAAGTCAGACTCACCGGGTTGTAGTTCCCTGGGTCCACCTTCTTCCCCTTTTTGAAGATAGGAACAACATTTGCTCTTCTCCAGTCTTCTGGGACTTCTCCTGTTCTCCAAGAATTTTCAAAGATTATGGACAGTGGTTCAAGAATTTCTTCTGCTATCTCCTTCAGTACTCTGGGGTGTAATTCATCTGGACCTGGAGACTTTAATTCATTTAGGTTAGCTAAGTGTTTCCTCACTGTCTTTCTGTTTATATATCCTGGATTCTTCTATTCCTTTAATAGGACAGTGAAGATCATTTGATGTTACATTTCTTTTCTGAGAGAAAACAGATGCAAAATAGGAATTTAAAAGTTCAGCCTTCTCAACATCCTGACTTACCATTTCATCATTTTCATCCTGTAAAAATCCTATAGCATCTTTGACTTTTCTTTTACTTTTGACGTATCCCCAAAATCCTTTTTTGTTGCTTTTGACGTCACTTGCAAGCCTTAAATCATTGTCAGCTTTAGATAATCTGATTTGTGCTCTGCAGGTTCTGCAGATGGCATTATATTCTTCTTTAGATATGCCTCCCTCTTTCCATTTGATAAACATTTCTTTCTTCCTTTTTAGCATATAGGAAAGATGTGTATCTTCGTACCGTGTTAGCCAGTAGATAGAAAAATATTTAGACTTGAGAGTCCTCAGTGGTTGATACCTTTTAATGGCTAACTGAAAAGATGGTAACAAATTGCAAGCTTTCGAGACTACGCAGGTCTCTTCATCAGGCAAAGACTAAAACAAAAGCTGAAGAATCACATATTTATATACACAAAAGGACACAGGAATAATGCAATAGGTAAGACAAGTGACGTGAAGCAGAACTGTCATTATGGCAGAGGGATGAACATAAATATGACTAGTTCATAGATAAGGAGTGAAAGTTTTATTACCCTCTGATTGGGGTCTGGTATTGTGTTGTGATGACCCTAAAATGTCAGGGAAGCAGATTCCTTAATTGTTGTAGAAAGACATAAAACTCTGGGATATATTCATCCCAGCACTAAGAGTGTCAAAGGTCATCATAAGTTTATATTCCCAGACTTTTCTATCCTTCTCAGATTTGAAGTTAGATTTTAATACAAGTAATTCCATATCCGTCATGCTATGACCGGGCATACAAAAGTGTTTTGCCACAGGTAAATCCATTCTTTTTTCTCTTATTGTGTGGCGATGAGAATTCATCCTTGTTCTCAGTTTTTGCCCGGTCTCCCCCACATACAGACCCCCAGTTGGACATTTAGTACATATAATTAGGTACACCACATTAGATGTGATGCAGCTGAAAGTACCTGGTATCTTGTAGTCCTGATGGGAGTTGGGGATCTTTATCCTGTCCGTGGTCATTATAGATGCACAGGTTTTGCATTTCTTTTGTTTGCAAGGAAAGGTACCTGCAGCTGTTGGGGAGGACAGGGAGCTTCTGACAATGATGCTTCTTAGATTTGGGGGCTGCCTAAAACATAGTAGTGGGGGGTCTGGAAATATGGATTGTAATCGGGCATCTTTTTGTAGTAAAGGCTGTAGTTTCCGTGCAGCTCCCCTTAGCATCTCCAGACTTGGATTGTAGGTGACCACTAGAGGCACCCGGTTATTTTCTTCTTTAGCTTTGTAATGTAGCAGGTGATTCCTTGATATTCTGGTGGCTCTTGTAATTTGGTTTTCAATTGTTCTTGGATGGTAGCCCTGGTTCAAAAAAGTCTTTCTGAGGCGACCAAGGTGTTCATCTCTATCCATGGGGTTGGAACATATACGATTGTATCTGATGGCTTGGCTGTAGACAATAGAGTTTTTTATGTTACCTGTGGCAAAACACTTTTGTATGCCCGGTCATAGCATGACGGATATGGAATTACTTGTATTAAAATCTAACTTCAAATCTGAGAAGGATAGAAAAGTCTGGGAATATAAACTTATGATGACCTTTGACCCTCTTAGTGCTGGGATGAATATATCCCAGAGTTTTATGTCTTTCTACAACAATTAAGGAATCTGCTTCCCTGACATTTTAGGGTCATCACAACACAATACCAGACCCCAATCAGAGGGTAATAAAACTTTCACTCCTTATCTATGAACTAGTCATATTTATGTTCATCCCTCTGCCATAATGACAGTTCTGCTTCACGTCACTTGTCTTACCTATTGCATTATTCCTGTGTCCTTTTGTGTATATAAATATGTGATTCTTCAGCTTTTGTTTTAGTCTTTGCCTGATGAAGAGACCTGCGTAGTCTCGAAAGCTTGCAATTTGTTACCATCTTTTCAGTTAGCCATTAAAAGGTATCAACCACTGAGGACTCTCAAGTCTAAATATTTTTCCTTTTTAGCATGTGTTTAAGTTCTGTGTTCATCCATCCTGGTTTCCTTAAATGCTTCCCATTCTTCCCTCTTTTCGGAATTGTTAACAATTGTGCTTTGAGAATCTCATTTTTCAAGATTTTTCATCCTTCCTGGACATTTTTGTCCTTAAGGATATCCAGCCATTGGATCCCTCCAATTCTCCTTCCGAGTCCCTTAAAATATGCCTTTCTGAAATCTAACCTTGACATCTGAGTCTTCACAGGTCTTCCTCCTCTTGTTATCCAAAATTCTAAAATAGCATGGTCACTACCTCCTAGGGTCCCAGCCATTCTTACCTCCTCAACCATTTCTTCCCTGTTTATAAGGATTAGATCCAAGGTAGCAGATCCCCTTGTTTTCTCCCCTACCTTTTGGAAGATAAAGTTGTCAGCAAGAGAGGATAAGAATTTCCTTGACCTGTTAGTTTTGCCTGAGAGAGATTCCCAACAAATGTCTGGATAGTTGAAATCTCCCATGACCACTATGTCATATTATTTTTTGGAGAACTTGGCCATTTGATGCATAAAGAGTTCATCCATATCTTCAGCTTGCATAGGTGGCCTGTAGTAAATGCCTACAATGGTGTCCTTTCCATTGTTCTGTCCTTGTATTCTTACCCAAACAGTTTCCACAGAACTCCCAGTCTCTGAAGCGTCAATCTCTGTGCAGATATACGCTTTTCTAACATACAATGCGACACCTCCTCGTTTATCAAGTCTGTTTCTTGCAAATAAGTTGTATCCTTCTAGCCTTGTATTCCAATCATGTGTATTGTCCCACCAAGTCTCAGTGATTCCAATGACATCATACTTCTTCTCCTGCGTTAGTAGTTCCAATTCTCCTTGTTTGTTGCCCATGCTTTGTGCATTTGTATAGAAACATGTTAGTTTGTGATTGGTTTCTCTTCCTCCAATATTTTTATTATGTAGATTTTTTTGTCTTTGTTCTTCCCCTTCACTTCTAATAGCAGAATTCTTGTCAAGATCCCGTCTGGGTTGGAGCCGATGTTACAGCAAACACTAGGGGAAGCAGAGGCAGGTAGCGTAGTCAGGTGGCAGCCGGAGGTCGGTACACAGGAGAGCAGTGTTTGTAGCAATGGATCAGGCGGATAACGTAGTCAGGTGGCAGCCGGAGGTCGGTACACAGGAAAGGCAGTTCGGTAACAGAGGAGCAGGCAGATAACGTAGTCAGGTGGCAGCCGGAGGTCGGTACACAGGAGAGCAGTGTTTGTAGCAATGGATCAGGCGGAGAGCGTAGTCAGAAGGCAGGCCGAGGTTGGTTCACAGGAGAGCAGTGTTTGTAGCAATGGATCAGGCGGAGAGCGTAGTCAGAAGGCAGGCCGAGGTCGGTTCACAGGAGAGCAGTGTTTGTACGTACGGCAAACATCTTCAGCCTTGTGCTCTAGCACTCTAGTAAACTGTATGTGTAAGGGGGTACAGAAGTTGTTCCACATCCCTATCCCCTTAAAGTACTCGCATTTGTATATACTTTTGTATGTATATATATTGTTGCCTTTCAATGCTGCTATGTATATATGAATAATAGGGAAAATGCAGTACCCCTAATCGAACACTAGAGGGAATCAAAACAAAACTTGGCACTCAAATATTGAATAAATGGACCAAAAATGAAGGTAGTTGCTGTGGTTATTGTCTTTTTATTTGCATCCGTGAAAGATGAAGGTGACGTACATAGCAGATGATGAACGTTTTGGCTATACAACATTAGCCTTCCTCAGATAATATGTACAAATTTTGCACTGTAATGTATCAAAGTAACAAAAGAAACAATGTGAGTACACACAAAAAAATACAACAATAGATGCAATAAAATAGAGAGCAACAGTTGTAACGAAGTGAAAACATCTTAAATACAAATGGACACATCAAAAATGGAAGAATATCACATGGCTTGTTTATCCAGAGGTGCTCAGTGAACATTTGAGAAAATTTCGTTAAGGACATTACTTGTAATATCACAAAAGAGAGTAAATAGATGTGAGCCAAATACCGAAAAGGATATAGAGATCACCAAATCAGAGTGTTGTGATCTATTATTCGTGTAATGTATGCGGCGAGCAATACCTGTAATGAAATCGCAGATATTTAATTATGCAGTGATAAATGGTAGCCCACACTTGTGGAAACTGCCAAAGCGTCAGGGATAAAAAGGGTGACAAAGGGAAACAAAAAAAGGAGGGGACAGAAGTAAGGAAAAGGACAATCAAAAGAAAAAGAAAAAGAAAAAGAAAAATAAAGAACGAAGGAGAAGCAAAGGAAAAAACAAAGAAAAAAACGGCAAAGAGAAAAACAATAAGGAATACCTTAGAAAAGACGGATGTGGAAAATAAAATGAATTCAACCACAGGAGATGAGCAACTGTAAAAGAAACAGTTAAAAAGTAAAAAATGCAGGAAGATGTCTATAGAGTAAAGAGTATAGCTGTGTACTAAAAGTAAAAATAATACCTTGGAATGCAAAAATTGGGGACAGAGCGCTGGTAGCCAAAGCTAATACCGATAAAGCGCTAAAAAAGACCAAACAAAACGGTTTATATTTTAGATTTTACAAAATAAGTACACAGAAAAAAGAAAAAAGAAAAGAAAAAAATTGACATAAAAAAATTGACATAAAAAAATTGCCAGTGGGGAAAATTACCTATAAAATGATGCTTTGTATCCTACCAAAACGAGGACTAAAAAAATAAGACGAGAAAGAAAACAGCATGAAATAAATGTAATTGAGTAGAGTGTGCTCTAAAAGAAGTGTACATAATGGGTTAAAAGGTTAAATACCTGGGGGGAGGCCACACTGGGACAAAGGAAAAGCCCTGTAGGCTAC
The DNA here is from genome assembly GCA_033576555.1 of Oophaga sylvatica. NCBI lineage: Eukaryota > Metazoa > Chordata > Amphibia > Anura > Dendrobatidae > Oophaga > Oophaga sylvatica. Next base: position 237,989,048 of record JARQOD010000005.1, read on the forward strand.
AGTGGTAGCAATGGAGGAGCGCTGAGAAGAGAAAATAATTGTGAAAAAGCAGGCAATGGGAGGCAGGCGATAAGGAGTGCAAAATAAAAGCGTCCCACAGGGATTGTGAGATAAATACCTTGAGAAGCTTGCAGAAGCAGTTGTGGCCGTCAGGAGGTAGGACGCTATGTGCGCCCTACTTCCGGGTTTAAGAAGGCCCCAGGAATCGCGTCATAGTGACGCGGGGCCATACGACGCATGCACAATGAAAGGGCTGGAGAGAAAGTCCTCCTGGAGAGGGGAGGACACAGAGCAACGCGTCATAGTGACGTGAAAAAGGCAAGGCGCATGCGCAATGGAGAAGTAAAGGAAAAGGGGGAATATATGATGCTGTAGAATGGGAGGACTGCGGTAAGACAAAAAGGGAACAGTGTAAAAAGTAAATGGTGTACAAAAAAGGAAGATATAAGAGAAGATAAAAAAAGGGGGAAACAAATGTATAGAAAAAGAGAAGAAAGTATATCTCTCTATATACTTTCTTCTCTTTTTCTATACATTTGCTTCCCCCTTTTTTTATCTTCTCTTATATCTTCCTTTTTTGTACACCATTTACTTTTTACACTGTTCCCTTTTTGTCTTACCGCAGTCCTCCCATTCTACAGCGTCATATGACTTCTCCATTCCCCCTTTTCCTTTACTGCTCCATTGCGCATGCGCCTTGCCTTTTTCACGTCACTATGACGCGTTGCTCTGTGTCCTCCCCTCTCCAGGAGGACTTTCTCTCCAGCCCTTTCATTGTGCATGCGTCGTATGGCCCCGCGTCACTATGACGCGATTCCTGGGGCCTTCTTAAACCCGGAAGTAGGGCGCACATAGCGTCCTACCTCCTGACGGCCACAACTGCTTCTGCAAGCTTCTCAAGGTATTTATCTCATAATCCCTGTGGGACGCTTTTATTTTGCACTCCTTATCGCCTGCCTCCCATTGCCTGCTTTTTCACAATTATTTTCTCTTCTCAGCGCTCCTCCATTGCTACCACTGTAGCCTACAGCGCTTTTCCTTTGTCCCAGTGTGGCCTCCCCCCAGGTATTTAACCTTTTAACCCATTATGTACACTTCTTTTAGAGCACACTCTACTCAATTACGTTTATTTCATGCTGTTTTCTTTCTCTTCTTATTTTTTTAGTCCTCGTTTTGATAGGATACAAAGCAACATTTTATAGGTAATTTTCCCCACTAGCAATTTTTTTATGTCAATTTTTTTATGTCAATTTTTTTATGTCAATTTTTTATGTCAATTTTTTTCTTTTCTTTTTTCTGTGTACTTATTTTGTAAAATCTAAAATATAAACTGTTTTGTTTGGTCTTTTTTAGCGCTTTATCGGTATTAGCTTTGGCTACCAGCGCTCTGTCCCCAATTTTTGCATTCCAAGGTATTATTTTTACTTTTAGTACACAGCTATACTCTTTACTCTATAGACATCTTACTGCATTTTTTACTTTTTAACTGTTTCTTTTACAGTTGCTCATCTCCTGTGGTTGAATTCATTTTATTTTCCACATCCGTCTTTTCTAAGGTATTCCTTATTGTTTTTCTCTTTGCCGTTTTTTTCTTTGTTTTTTCCTTTGCTTCTCCTTCTTTCTTTATTTTTCTTTTTCTTTTTCTTTTGATTGTCCTTTTCCTTACTTCTGTCCCCCTCCTTTTTTTGTTTCCCTTTGTCACCCTTTTTATCCCTGACGCTTTGGCAGTTTCCACAAGTGTGGGCTACCATTTATCACTGCATAATTAAATATCTGCGATTTCATTACAGGAATTGCTCGCCGCATACATTACACGAATAATAGATCACAACACTCTGATTTGGTGATCTCTATATCCTTTTCGGTATTTGGCTCACATCTATTTACTCTCTTTTGTCATATTACAAGTAATGTCCTTAACGAAATTTTCTCAAATGTTCACTGAGCACCTCTGGATAAACAAGCCATGTGATATTCTTCCATTTTTGATGTGTCCATTTGTATTTAAGATGTTTTCACTTCGTTACAACTGTTGCTCTCTATTTTATTGCATCTATTGTTGTATTTTTTTGTGTGTACTCACATTGTTTCTTTTGTTACTTTGATACATTACAGTGCAAAATTTGTACATATTATCTAAGGAAGGCTAATGTTGTATAGCCGAAAACGTTCATCATCTGTTATGTACGTCACCTTCATCTTTCACGGATGCAAATAAAAAGACAATAACCACAGCAACTACCTTCATTTTTGGTCCATTTATTCAATATTTGAGTGCCAAGTTTTGTTTTGATTCTACTATTTGGGCTGGAGACCCTACTTGTGCACCGTTTTCTATACAGTTTTTTGAGTGCCATGTTTTTGTAATTTACGAACACTAGAGGGGGCACCTTATTGTACATAGTTCTTTAGGAGGAGCTAGCCGTGTTAAGAGAAAAGTGTCTTCCTGTTTGTAGTTAGTAGGGGCCTAGTGCCTGTGTAGGGCGGTCAGCTCCGTAATGTTAAGCAAGGCACCCAGCTATCCAGAGTCCGAATGGACAGAAGTGCGGCTGAAGCATCAGAGTAACCGCAGTGTGAGCAGAAGCTTGAGAAGTGGTCCTAAGCAGTATAGGGATGCAGGTCGCTCATCATGTGGCAGATCATTGCATGGGCCGATGCCCTCAGATCCGGGGCGAAATGAACCAGGGGAATCCCCAATTGTAGTGAGTCTGGACAGGGAGGACTCTGTGTTACCGCAAGAGGCAGTATGACCCTGTAATGTACTGAAGGACGTAGAGAGGAGTACAGAGGAAGTGAACAATGTGAACTATATGGAACCTTATGCTGATGAGGTTAATGACAAGGATGTGCTGCGAAACGAAGAAAGTAAAGTTTTACGTTTTAAGTTGCAATGGGATTGTGTCTCTGTTCATACGCTAGCGACCGGAAGGGATCTTAAGCCATGGAGAGAGAGCCCTGAAGGTGAGGAGAACTGAGAAGCAGGTATTATTCACCTCCCATATACAATCTCTTGCCCTCTCTTGCCGCCTACACCTAAAGAACATCTCTAGAATCCGCCCTTTTCTCACCATGGAAACAACAAAAACCCTCACTTTAGCATTGATCCACTCCCGCCTGGACTACTGCAACGCTCTATTACTTGGCCTCCCCATTACTCGACTATCCCCTCTCCAGTCCATCCTTAATGCAGCAGCCAGGGTCATCCATCTGGCTAATCGGTACTCGGACGTGTCCGCTCTTCACCAGTCCTTGCACTGGATGCCCATTCATTATAGGATCCAATTCAAAGTACTTGTTCTCACCCACAAAGCTCTCCACAGTGCAGCACCCCCCTACATCTGCTCCCTCATTTCTATCTATCGGCCTAACCGACTGCTGTGCTCTGCAAACGACTTTCGACTAACCTCTGCACTAATCCGTACCTCCCATTCCCGACTCCAAGACTTCTCCCGCGCTGCGCCAATCCTCTGGAATGCTCTACCCCAAGAAATTAGGACTATCCACAATTTGCATGGTTTCAGGCGCTCCCTCAAAACACATTTGTTCAGAGCGGCCTATCACATTCACTAATCAAAGTCATTCTATGTGTAAGTGTGTGTGTGTGTAGCCCATTCACTATCTCTATCCATCCCTCACTCCCTCAAGATGGCTGCACCATCATTGTAAATGCACCATTGTATATACACACCTGTACTTTGTATCTCCCCCACCTCATTGTAGATTGTAAGCTCTCACGAGCAGGGTCGTCTTATTTTGCTTTAATTATTGTATTGTTAACGTTGTTACTTATGACTTGTGTTTTGAAACTGTTAAACTGTAAAGCGCTGCGGAATATGATGGTGCTATATAAATAAAGATTATTATTATTTATTATTATTATTATTATTGTTATACATTTTTATAGCGCCATTTATTCCATGACGCTTTACATGTGAAAAGTATAGACAAGTACAGTAAACGTGAGCAATACAAGGCACACACAAGTACAGAAGGAGAGAGGACCCTGCCCGCAAGGGCTCACAGTCTACAGGGATGGGTGAGGATACACTAGGAGAGGATAGAGCTGGTCGTGCGGTGGTTCAGTAGACTGATGATCACTGCAGGTTGTAGGCTTGTCGGAAGAGGTGGGTCTTCAGGCTCTTTTTGAAGGTTTCCATGGTAGGCGCGAGTCTGATGTGTTGGGGTAGAGAGTTCCAGAGTATGGGAGAGGCACGGGAGAAGTTTTGTATGCGGTTGTGGGAAGAAGAGGGGAGTAGAGGAGGAGATCTTGAGAGGATCGAAGGTTGCGTGTGGGTATGTACAAGAAAACCATGTCACAGATGTATGGAGGAGACAGATTGTGGATGGCTTTGTAGGTCATGGTTAGGGTTTTGAACTGGAGCCTCTGGACGATAGGAAGCCAATGAAGGGCTTGGCAGAGAGGAGAGGATTTAAAATAACGGGGAGATAGGTGTATTAGCCGGGCAGCAGAGTGCAGGATGGATTGGAGTGGTGCCAGAGTGCTAGAGGGAAGGCCAGAGAGTAGGAGGTTGCAGTAGTCGAGGCGGGAGATGATGAGGGCATGAACTAGTGTTTTTGTAGTTATGCTGACAATGGGACATTATTTGCATGTGATGGTAGGCCAGGGCGCGCCAGAGCCATTAGTCTCAGCCACGACTACGGCCCTGGCTCTCCCTCATATGTGTATTTTCCCAATCCGCCCTGCAAGGCACAAAAAGACCTTAAATTATACTCATAGATGATCCGATGGGTGTCTTTGGTCTTGATCTGGCACCTCCTCACACACATACAGTACACAGCACAGGGCACATTTATAAGATTATCTCAGCACAGGAACATTTTTTTTAAAACACATACAATTGTGAAACATACTGTATTATTATTATTCAAAGATCTGTTGATTAAAATGTTGATTAAAATTAACTTTGTGGGAAAATCCCTTTAAGTCCTTTTTTAATGTAATACATTTAAATACCATTATTACTTTTATGTAGAAAAGGTAAATCTCAAGCAGTGATCATTAGGGGTTTCTAAACAATGGAGCTTCTCTCAGTAGTGGTTTCAGAGATTCTATGAGTGCTAGTAAAGTAGGATAGATTCTTACTATATTTCACTTACTTGTGTATATGAAGACACTATGACATCATAGTCTTCCTTATTGTATTATAAAGAATATTTTGAATTTCAAGTATATTGTATGTACCGAATAACTTAAAATGCAATTATGCAATATGTTATTATTATTATACATTTTTATAGCGCCATATGTTAAATTAAAGTACTGCGTTTTACTAATTTCCCTAGGATGCATGATACTGTTGGTGCTGTAGCAATTGATTCAAAGGGCAACTTATCCTGTGCTACATCAACTGGCGGGATAACAAATAAAATGGTTGGACGGGTTGGTGATAGCCCAATTATAGGTATGTTATAGAACTATTTTCAAAATGTATGGAATTTTTCCCAACATAGTGGAAAATCATAGATTGACTAGAGAATATTTGGGAAGAGTAAATAACGTATAGTGAATTACTTCTTTCTTTGCTAAGATTCCTGAACATTTCTTACCTTGCAGTTTCAGAGATACAGAAAGATGCCTAAGGTTTGGTAGATTTCAAATCCACAGTTTTCAATGAAGTTCCATAAATTGTCTTCATCTGAGCCTACTGTATAGTCCTTTGTCCTGCACTTGCTGGTCAAAAAATTAGGCATGCCTTACACAAATTAAATAATATAATTTTTAATCATTTTTAATTTCTACATTGCCAACATATTCCATAGCACTTTATATTTTAGAGGGAAAAAATTATTAAAGAGCGTGAAAGATCATTCAGACATGGGAATTCTTCAAGGGTTCACATTTGTCTCCCTTCAGCTTCACTGACCACAACTGTTTGACTAAGGATGTGACATTTTCCAGTATCATTTTAAAGGTAAAATATCTATTTGAAGAAAAGAAAAAAAACCTTAAACCAAATGAGATGTGTTATATGTAATCTGCCTTGCACTTTAGCAAATTAGAACATCAGTACATCATGCACAAGTATCAAATACTTTATTATAATGAGGTGTTTAACATTCAGCGACAAATAAATGACCACAGCGGTCTTCAGTAATGTTCACTTTGTATCAGGAAGAGGACTCTTTTATGCTATAGACTTAATTGTCTAATGAATAAATTATACGTTACGCTAGTAGAATCACTGTATAGGGAAAATGCCTGATGACTCTGCTAGCATAGCTTCCTGGAAATAGGAATTTTGTATAGTTGTAAATATTAAAGCTGCAAGCTAGACAAGACAATGAGTGTTCTATGAGTTCAGTGAAATTGTGAAACGTACAAACACCAGAACTTTGGATGTACTGCGCATTAAAATGAATTATTTAGTGCAAGCTAATAAAATCTCCTGATTGTAATGTCATTTTAGAATACAAATAGTGCTTTGAAGTGCAAAATGTTGATGTAATAAATTGTAAATGGCTTCCACTTTACACTTAGCCCTGCAATGGAGGCCATAATAATTAGAGATGAGCGAGCACTGAAATGCTTGAATGCTCTTTACTCGAACTGAGCAATTCCTACTGTTCAGTTGCTCACTTCGATTAACGAGTATAATGGAAGTCAATGGAAAATCTGAGTATTTTTCTGAAAATGTTGAAATTAATGGAAGAAGTGCTAAATGAAAGTCCCCTGGAAGCATCTCTGACAACCGGATCGCTGCTGAGAACAATGATGTCACACTTTTACTCCATTTTAAGGACGGACAATAAAACATTAAAAATCAAAGAGAACATTTTTGCCTGATTATTACTTGTACATAAGGTAAAATTAAAAAAAAGTATTAAAAACCTAAAAATTTGAGCAAACCAAAATTGAATTTTTGATAAAAAAAATTGGAAATTTCAGAAGGAAGCAAGAAGGGCCAAAAATTAGACTCAGAGGGACTCGCCCTGTATTAGACATAAAGGAGGCACTCATACACATTCTGTTGAAATTGTCATGTATTGGTACTTCTAGACACATAAAGGCTATGCACTAAGTGCAAAACCTGCCAAAAATTACAAGCAGAGTCATCCATACATCCTTCAAGGCACCAACTGTACTGCCTCATTCAAATATTGTGAACAAAGTGTAGTTGTGGTACTTATACACTCATAAAAGCACTGCACACAGTGCAAAGTCTGCCACAAATTACAAGCACAGAGCTGTAATAGAGCTCAGCGCAAAAATAGGGTCTTATCCAAGAGATGACAGGCGATAAAATCAGATTACACTCACCTTCTAGACATATTCAAAAAGCATGTCAAGTGGAATTTCAGCTGCAGCAGATCCACGGGTCAGCAATTGACCATAAGACATCAAATGATGGAAGGAAAGGTTTGTGGATGGTTTCTGCACTTGCCGACAGTTAATGAGATGTATATCTCAAAATATCTAAAACGAAATGGTGGTTTATTCTACGTGTTTCAAAGTACAAATGACTTCTTCATCAGTAAAGACCACAAGTATCCAAATTACAAGCAGGGTCATCCATACAACATTCGCGGCACCAACTGTAAAACTTCATTCAAATATTGTGAATAAAATGTGCTTGTGGTATATCTGTACTCTTAAAATCCCTGCACACAGTGAAAATTCTGCAAAAAATACACGTAGGGTCATCCATAGACCCTTCAAGGCACCATCTGTAGTTCTTCATTCTAATAATAAGAAAGTGTAGTTATTGTACTTTGACACTCATAAAGGCTTTGCGCAGAGTGTAATATACTCATCCATACATCCCTGGCAACAACTTGCGGGCCTCACTAAAATATTTTGAAAGTGTAGTTGACGTACTGCTACACTCATAAAAGCTTTGTATAAAGTGCAAAGCCATGAAAAAAGTATAAGTAGGCTCATCCAATCTTTCATAGATTCTTGAATGCATCAATTGGCAGACCTCGTTCAAATTTTGAAGATTAAAATCACTTTATGTGCTGCTGTCATCTGGTAGTGTGGAAAAGCTGGGGCTAATTCAGGCTTTGTTCAGTTTTATCACAGTGAGCCTGTCAGCACCTGTTTGTTGTGACCCCCCCAAGCAGCACTAAAAACTCGCTCAGACAATATGCCAGCGGCTGGGCAGCACAACACTCCAAGTCATAGAGGATAGCTTATGCCAGGTGTCCAGCTTTGAAACACAATAATTGAAGGTCACAAATTATGGAGTACACTGGTTAGATTGCCAAGTACTGAGTGACCATCTTGAAAAAACTTTCCCTCCTTATCAAAAATACTCGGTCATAAGGGCTTGGACACTGGCAGGGTGTCATGAAATTTGCCCAGGCCTTTGACAGTGTACCCCTACCTCTACTGTACCTGGTGCGCGTCTCCCGCACCTCTCCTCCTTGGTTAGGCAATGAAGCTTGCCTTCTGCCACTAGCGTTATCTGATGGGAATTTTTCAAGATATTTTCCACAATGGCATCCTGGTATATCACCATTTTAGTAGACCTCTCTGCCTCAGATGCAAAGTTCTGCTTTTAGTGTGGGTCTATAAGGGTGGACAACCAGTACTCTTTTTGGCCCAGATGATTGTAACACAAGAGTCATGGGAAAGGCAGCTGTGCATAAAGTCTGCCAGATGTGTCAAGTTTCCAACAGCCAATGTCTCCACCATGATGACTACTCTCTATCTGCTCCTCCATCTCTTCCTACTCATTCCTCTACTGCTCACAAAGTCCTGCCAGCTTGTGCAGTGTGGTGTTCCAGCGTGTAGTCACGTCGCACACCAGTCAATGAGTTGGCGCTTGCATGTGGCAGAGCGGTGGCAGCTGCAGCAGACTTGTGTAAATGGTCGCTTATGCAGCATACCTTGACTAGAAGCTCTGGCAAATCTGAGTAGGTATTCAGAAACTGCTTTACTAAAAAGTTCAGCACGTGTGCCAAGCATAATATGTGTGTGAGCTTTCCAAGCTTCACAGCTGCCACCAGGTTATTATCATTATCACACACCACCATGTCATGTTGGATGTTCAGCAGCGAGAGCTGATCTGTTTGGTCTGTTATTCCTTTCAATAATACTCGTGTGCTGTGCGGTTTGTCTCCTAGAAAAATTAGCTACCGAAGAGCCTGTTTCCGCTTCGCTGAGGCAGGCTGCAGAGCTTCCAGCTTCCAGGTGATGAGGACAACGTGTTCTGAGATAGCACATTGCAGATGGATGATGAGCAGGAGAGGGTGCAGGAACTAGTGTAGGAGGAAACCCTGGTAGAAGTGTGGTGCCCTGAGGGTCCAGTCGCCACAGAGATGTTGCATCTCACCCAGAGGTGTGACACCTGACTCTCAGGTAAGGAAGAAGCACCCCATTGACTCCAACCACTGCATCCATCACACATCATGCTAGCTGAGTGCAGGCGGACCCTAAGGAGGATGGTCTGACTCAGGCTGGTTAGAACAGGGTGTAGCTAGATGGGTGGGAGGGGTTTAGGCAGCATTAGGCTGCGTGTGAGTTTAGAGTTTCCAGTTTGAGCCAGGCAGTCAGTGTGTGGGTACTGGACTGACCTGCTGCTCCTTTGAGTCCATCTCAGGGAGCCGAGCTGAGAGAGCGAACGGGTCCTGGGCAGAGACGATCTCACAAGTCGTAGCCCATTGCAGAAGAGGACCAGGCCGACTTCAGGGAACGGTCCCTAGGCTAGCGGGAAAGCTTCAGTCTCTGCTAGTAAAACCGTAGGCATTGGTCACTTCAAGTGGCACTGCCATAGCCACCGTATTCTCACCAGGAGGCAGCCTAGTGGTCAAGTATGTGCAGGCAATGGGCGGTGATCCACGAACTCTCTGAAGTAAGAAGGAGATAGTGTGCCGGAGTGTTATGAATGTGCTAGAGATAGTTTCTGAGCAGAGGCTTCCTCTAGTGGTTACAGACAGTACTGAGACTTTCAGTGAGGAATGGCAATCTGGGATCGCTGACTGGTCTGATATACGGGAGGTTCCCTCCCATGATGGTTGCCGGTGATCAATTGTTCTTGTCTCATTGTGGTTCCTGGTTCATTTGGAAGTTTGCTGAGTCTTGCCTGCATCTTCTGCTATCAGATAAGATATTTTCTGCTTTATTTTTGTGCTTGCTTTTTGCATTGTTCCCTGCACTTCTGTGGAGGTCAGTCAGGTCCCCTCCGGGGGCTTGTGCTCCTCTCAGTTTATCTGAAGCCACTGTTATTTGTTCATTTGCTTTTTCCTGTTTTTTCAGTGGCTGCGGCTTAGTTTTGTTACACCAGAGATCTGATTTTAGGTGGTAGAGATCGTGTGATCTCAGGTGTTTTTGCAATCAGAAGAGTTGGTATTTTTTAGGGTATTTTTTGGATTGCAGTGAGTATCCTTTCCCGTACTTTTCTGTCTAGACAGATTGGGCCCCAGCATTTGCTCATTCTATTTTCTGTCTGTGTCTGTGCTTCTTCTTGTCTAACCGCCATTACATGTTTGGGGCTTCCTATTTTCTTTGGGGATCTGCTCCGGGGCAGATAGCTTTCATCTTTCTGCCTTTAGGTGTAGTTATCTCCCAGGCTGTGACGAGGCGTCTAGGATCAACGTAGGAATGCTCCACGGCTACCTCTAGTTGTGTGGTTAGTTCAGGGTACTGCAATCCAATAGGTTCCAGCCTCTCTGGTGTATTGCCGTTTTTGCTTATTCCTCAGCTACCAAAACACAACACCGGAGACATCGGGTCGAAGCCTGTGAACTGAAAGGGCCTAATACTGCCTTGTCTGAGGGCTCTGTGGTGGCGGGGTGCAAGGAAGGAGAGGAGAGTAGCACTGATAAGCGAGAGGCCGGAAAGGAACATAAAGGGAGTCTTTGGGAGTGTGACCAATCTACCTGAGGGTTGCTGGACTACTCACTGGAAGGACACAGCGCCCGGCTGGAATCTGTGTGCACAACAGACTGTGAGTAAAAACCCTGAAACTGCAATAGAACTGTTTCCTGATTATTCCAGCGACGCACACTCCCCTCTGCTACATACCTCTGCACCATTGCTACACCTTTCATCTATCTGCCCTAGGAGGACACAGTCTTACCTGTAGAAGACTTATCATCTAGCTGCACAACACCATCCCTTCCAGAGGACCTGCACAGCAGCGCTGGTCACCCTGACCAGGTACTACAGGTGGCATCACGACAAACTACACGAACACTAATCCCCTGTAAATACTCCCCCATTTATAGTGAGCGCCCAGGGCCACGGACCGAGCCGTGGCTGCCCGTGACATCCCCCATAGAAGTCGACGGGCTCGTGCCGAGTACCCCACGGCCCTGGCGGGCGGCTCAGAAGTAGGGTGGGAGGAAACCCTGGTAGAATTAGGGCCAGCAATCTTCGGCGTTGGTAGCGCATATGCTGTGACAGGGTGGGACTCGGGCCTGGCCTCTACAATGTTAACTTATTGTGTCATCAGTGAAATGTAGCGTCCCTCACTACATGTGCTTGTCCATATGTCTGTTGTCAAATAGACAATCACAGTAACCGCGTTGGTAGGGGCACGGGTGATGTTCCTGGACACGTGCTGGTAGAAGCAGGGAAGCCACTCTGGGGACCGAGTACCGAGAGACCAAATATGTACCCCAGTAGCAGGCCATATTTTACATTTATTTCAAACTAATGAAATTGCACACAAAGCAGGTTGTACAGTATATATGATAATAGTCGATTTTGAACAACCAAATTTGTACACTGGTAGTAGGCCATTTTTAGTATTTATTTCTAAGGCTGGTTTCACATTGGCGTTTTTTAGCGCAGCGCATCGTGCTCATCCCTATCTTTAACAATGGGGCGCATGGTTTAGCGTTAGGTTGCATTATTTTGTCGTGAACGACTTGGCGCGCACAACGCAACATGTTGCATTTTTGGGTCCGACCAAACTCGTTAAAAAGGCGCAAGCGCTCGCATCGCGCACGGAAAGCACCCAAACAACACATTACAGTCTATGTGATCGCTGACGTGCGCTGGGTCAAGCGCAGGTCAGCGTTCTACAATGCATACGTTGTCAGAGATAGCACATGTCTACACACTGGTTTAAACCATCCACTAAACAAAAAAACATTGTATGGGGGTAGTGTATATAAAAGAAGGTGTTGGCACTTCAGCCCACTACTCTACAGCCAGCCAGAGAGACAGTAGCTATTCCTGCATTTGAAAACCTTGGACAGCTTTCAACAACTGGGATAATGTGAGTATAAAACCTAATGTCTTTCTCTCCTTTTTTCTCAATTTATTAGGTACTAATGTCTCTTTTTTTTATTGCAGCATGTCTTCAGGAGAAGAATATGTGCCGGCCCCTGGTGAACTGGCCCAAGCAGAGGGTGAAGTGAGTACCTCCCTTCCATACTGATTGGTAAGTATTTGCTGTTGCATGGACACATGTGGCAATTTTTTTTTTCTTTTTCAGTCCACATCGTCCACAGCAGCGGAGGAAGAACGGGAGCAGCCAGTCTGTGTGCAGGCGGGGAGGCGGCCTGTAAGTATATACTGACAGATTGTACTCTTTTTTTGCCCCTGACTTTTTTATTGCCTGTTTTTCCTATTCAATCTTGCTTCTATTCTCAATCTTTCTTTTATTCTGTCTTGTTTTCTATCTTTTTCATCTTCAAATCTTTACAAGATTAATGTTTTGCTTTCTTTTCTAGGCTTCACAACGGGATGAGGAACTCGCCCTGGACAATGATGCCCTGATCCAGTTGGTCCAGGAGCGAGTCCCGTTGTGGGACAGCCGTGATCCACTGCACTGTGACAACGTGGTGATCCGGCGGCTCTGGAATGAGGTGGCCGCAGCTCTGATGGATGGCTGGGGCAACGCCTCTCCCCAGGTCCGCAAGGAATTTCGTAAGTATTTCAATGATGTGTGATGCTGCAGTCACCTTGGCCGGGATCACACAACTGTGTGGGATGCTAGTAACAGTTGTGTGATCCCGGCCTACAGTGCATTGTCTAAATTTTATTTTTTATTTTCCACAGTGAACAAGGTCAGAACCCATTGGTGCTCGATGAAGGACCGCTTCAACAGGGACCTGAGGCAGGAGAACTGGGTAGCCATTGGTGCTGCGGCAAGGACCTCCACCAAATACCGTTACCATCGGGCGTTGGCCTTCCTAAGACCGTTCCTTGCCACCAGAGCGTAAGTAATTTGTTGTTGTATTGTATTGTGTTTACTCTGTGTTTTTCTATTCCACAGGAGTTGGCGTTTTTAAATGCATGATTGTAATTGTTTGGTTTTTTTTTTTCACACCTGGAGCAGCACCCTGCAACCTGGTCCTGGAGCGGTCCTTCAGAGAGCTGCCTCGGACCCGTCTCAGCCATCCACCAGCCAAGAAGTACCTTGCGGGTCGTCAACACAGACAGCTGGAGATCAGGGAGCTGGTCCATCATGTCTTCCCCTGTCACAGATCTCTGCCACTGGATTTGCGGGTATTTCCCGCCCGCGGCAGAATGCCTCTGACAGGAATCTCATGCCCAAGTTCATACATTTGAGCACGGTTTTCCAAAATAGCCACAAGGCGTTGGGTGACAGAGTGGATAGCGGTTTTGCACTAGTGAAACAACGCCTCCATTCAGTCGAGCGTAACCTTGACTATCTTGAAGCCGAGCTCAAAAGACCAGCTCATCATTTTTTCCAACAAATTGAACAAGGCATGGCGGAACACCTTAATCTTGATCTCCAGCTACCTGTGATGAATGCCTGCAACAATGCTTACACTCAGGCTATGCAGCAGAGTCGGTACATGCAGCAGCAGCCAGTGGTGCCTTTCCCACCCGTGCCACCACTGACTCGCTTCACCGCACTACCGACTTCTGCTGCATACCACTGCATGGCCACCAGCATTCCAAGCCATGCTGGACCACACTTCACCACACACAGTCACAGTGCAGCTGGATACTCCCCCGCCACCACCATGCCAAGCACTGCTCCTGTTTGGACTTCCTCCACCCCTGCTTGGACCGCCACCCCTGCTTGGACCGCAACCACCTCCAGGGATTCCACCACCACCGAGCAGCAGCTGGGGACCCTTATTCTGTATTCAGGGCCTCAGACCCTGGCAGGAGGTCCAGCAGCCCACAGAGGTCCCCAGCACATGGTGGTCCCAAGCCACAGGAGGTCCCCAAGCCACTGGAGGTCCCCAAGCTACAGGAGGTCCCCAAGCCACATGAGGTCCCCAAGCCACAGGAGGTCTCCAAGCACCAGGTCCCCAAGACAAAGGAGGTCCCAAAGCACCAGGTCCCCAAGCCTCAGGAGGTCCTCAAGCACCAGGTCCTCAAGCACCAGGAGGTCCCCAAGCACCAGGTCCCCAAGCACCAGGACCGCAAAAAAGAAAAAGATGGGACGAAGAGTCCAGAAAAAGATTTTTGTCCTCCCTTCCCCTCACCTCCCACTATGTTTGACCCGCTGCCTTCCCCCACCACTTTCGTCGCCCCTTCCACTCGAACTCCTTCGTCGCCCTACCAAAGTCAATCCTCGTCGCTCCACACCCCCAAGTTACCCCCTTCTTCACCCAAACGTCGTCCATAATTTTTTTTTGTGTCTTGTAAAAATAAATGTGCCTTTTTTTCACCCAACTGTTTGTTTTAATTGTGTCTTTCGCCGCCTACACACACTGTGCCGTACACACACTGCGTCTTACACTTTGTGATTTTGCCACCACATAGCTCCAGTACTGACACATCCTTCTTGTGTCAGTCCTGGATAGAGTTGAGCGATACTTTCCGATATCCAAAAGTATCGGAATCGGAATGGTATCGCCGAAACCATTAAAATATCGGCGATACCCGATACCGATACCGGAAGTCCCATGTAAGTCTATGGGAACAAAATATCGCAACTAAAAAAACCTCTTTCTTTCCTTGTAAACACTAAATATACACACATAGAATACATATATATATATATATATATATACATGTCATTGTGACATATATATATACATATATGTTAGTTTATACACTTCTACATAGTAAAATATCCTCTGATTCAATTGCCGGGTAAAGCCGCTTCTGTGAAAAGACAGAAGCACCCGACATGAAATGACACTTGGTGTACATAGGGTTAACCATGTCTTTTCATGTCCTTTGCTATCTGATTTGCACAAACAATTACATCAGTCTATGTGTGCAAAATTTCACACCTGTAGGGGTTAATTAAAGGTGTAAATTCGTTGTAAAAAAAACGGACTTTTTTGCTACGAATTTACACCTTTAATTAACCCCTACAGGTGTGAAATTTTGCACACTTACACTCATGTAATTGTTTGTGCAAATCAGATATCAAACTACATAAAAGACATGGTTAACCCTATGTACACCAAGTGTCATTTCATGTCGGGTTCTGCATTTTCACAAAAGCCGGCAATTGAATTAGCGGCTATTATACTATGTAGAAGTGTATGAACTATAAATATAAATATATATATATATGTGTCACAAATTCAATGACATGTATATATATATATGAGGTGTAAAATTGCTGAAAAAAAATGCGTGGGCTCCCGCCCTATTTTCGCAACCAGACAGACAAAGCCAGTGAGTGGGGGCAGATAATAATAGCCCAGAGAGGGACCATTTTTTTGGCCCCCCCCGCTACTTAACATCTGCCCCCAGACACCCCAGAAAGGGCAAATCTCTAATTAGATTTGCCCTTTCTGGCACTTTGCCCGTCTATTCCCATTGCCCTGTAGCGGTGGCGAATGGGTTAATAAGGGGTTAAAATGACCTTGCAATTGAAAGGTCACTTTAAGCCAGGTTAATAATTGAGAGCTGTCAATTAGACAACTATCAATTATTAATCCTATTGTATGAAAGAAAAATCAAACACACACACTTTAATAAAAAAGAAGTTTAATGAAATAATCACACAGTTTTTGACCATATTTTGTTTACCTGCTAAAACCATTTCCTGTAATAAAAATAAAATAATAAAGCAAAATTATTCTTACCAATCCGATGCACAGTCAGGTCCCACGGTGTAATCCTTCAGAAAGGGTTAATGTTTACTGCAGGGACCGCAGCTAATGCTGCAGCCTCACAGTAAACCCCCAAATGAATGAGCTCCTCTCCTGGCTGACAGGAGAGGAAGTGGAAAGCTTAATTGATTGCTTTCCACTTTCACTTCAGGTCAGCCAGGGACACCATCAGTGACGTCAGAGGGAACTGATTAACAAAAATAGGGGTTCCCTTCGAAAAAAAAATGGCGTGGGGTCCCCCTATTTTTGTTAACCAGCCAGATGAAGCAGACCGCTGAGGCCTGGATTTTCAGGCTGTTAAGGAGCCAAGATCCATGGACCTTGCCAGCCTGATAATACCAGGCCACAGCAGTCTGCATATCTTGGCTGATTAACAAAAATAGGGGATCCCCTCGAAAAAAATTGGCGTGGGGTCCCCCCTATTTTTGTTAACCAGCCAGATGAAGCAGACCGCTGAGGCCTGGTTTTCAGGCTGGTAAGGACCAATATCCATGGACCTTGCCAGCCTGATAATACCAGGCCACAGCATGTCTGCTTATCTTGGCTGATTAACAAAAATAGGGATCCCCTCGAAAAAAAACGGCGTGGGGTCCCCCTATTTTTGTTAACCAGCCAGATGAAGCAGACCGCTGAGGCCTGGTTTTTCAGGCTGGTAAGGATCCAATATCCATGGACCTTGCAAGCCTGATAATACCAGGCCACAGCAGTCTGCTTAGCTTGGCTGGTTAACAAAAATAGGGGATCCCCTCGAAAAAAAAACGGCGTAGGGGTCCCCCTATTTTTGTTAACCAGCCAAGTAAAATGCAGACTGCTGCGGCCTGGTATTAAAAGACTGTCAAGGCCCATGGATTTTGGCCCTCAACAGCCTGATAATACCAGGCTACAGCAGCCCCACATGCGCCAAATTGTGGCACTTTACCCGGCTCTTCCCACTGCCCTGTAGCGGTGGCAAGTGGGGTAATAAGGGGTTAATGTCACCGTTGATTGCACGGTGACAATAAGCCCGGTTAATAATGGAGAGGCGTCAATAAGACACCGATCTATTATTAATCCCAAAGTTTTTAAATGTGTAAAAAAAAGACACAGCAAGAAAAAAGTCTTTTAATGAAATAAAAGAGACAACACAGTTTTCATTTTTTTTATTACTCTCTCATTCCTGCGACGCCATCGATCTCCTGTAAAAAAATAAAAAAAACAAACCAACAGTTTACCACCTGTCCGACGCAGTCCATAACGATAGTCCCACGACGATCCAGCTCTGCCTGTCATTGCAACGCAGCACAGCTGATTACCTGCTTCCCCGGCGGTGACGTTATCGGACTGCTTTACGGCCGCGATTACCCAGCAGTCACTGCAGTTATCGCGAGAAACTGCATGTGACCGCCGGGGAGAAGAGGATGGCGGCCATTAAGCAGTCCGGGATGTGACCGCCGGAGATCTTCTGCCGGGTAAGTGCCGCTGACTCCTGACAGACCCGACAGACGGACACTGACAGTGACAGTGACATCCCGATTCCGGTATCCGATATGATGAAAATATCGGTACTCGGAATCGGAATTCCGATACAGCCAATATCGGCCGATACCCGATATTTGCAGTATCGGAATGCTCAACCCTAGTCCTGGATCTATGTGTTGTCAAAAATACAAATATATGACTTGTATTTTCACCACCAGTCTCTTCAGTCTAGAAATATTAGTAGACTGAATAGAGGATGTTGCTAAGTGCAAGGCATATCTATTCTCACCTTGCCAGGTATCATAAAGAGTGAATTGAGGATGGTGTATTTTGCCCATCCACATTTCACTCTTTGTGACACAAAGCCAGGGGATTGTAGATATACCTTGCAATTAACCACATCCTCTATTCAGTGTGTGGTGAATAAACTGAAGAGATGATGGAGAAAATACATGCCATATCTACAATCCCCTGGCCTGGTATCATAACTATTTATCACACCTGGCCAGGTGACTATACCTATGATTTGTCATCTGCAGTGTCGCTTCAGTCTGCATTATCTATTGCACGCAGACTGGAGAGATGCTGGTGGTTACTCATTTGTGTATTCACCTGCCTAGGTGTCATAAAATTCTGACATCAGGATGCTTTTTTTAGCATCCTCACTTCAGCATGACACCAGGCCAGGAGCTTGTAGAAGTTGTATAAACTTTTATCATCTCTCCAGTGTGCGTGCATACTGAAACCACAGTAGAGATACTACAAAGAACATCTATACTCGTATGGTCATGTGTCATAAAGATAGAAGGATGCTATTGCATCTCCAACTCACTATTTGGAACATCAGGCCAGGTGTATAAAATTATCTCCACCGTCGCTGCAGATATCCCCACCGGCACTGCAATATGTTTGAGCACAGACTGGAGAGATGATGAAGGTCATACAACTTTTCTCTGTAGACTCACCTGGTAGGAGTCCTATTAAAGTCACGATGCAGAAAACACAGCTTCCTGACTTCACTGGGACACCTGGGCAGGTGATTATTGTATTGGAGTGTATAAAAACAGAGTGCCCTCAGTACAGGTATCAAAACAGGGTTTTTTTATTAACATAAACACAATAAAACAATTTTATTACACCATTTGATCTTGCCATTCCACACGTCCCACATCAGATAGAAAGTAGGCCGCAAATTGGTCCCTCACTTGGCCAACTTCAACAGATGACCTCAGAGGGTGCTGAGTGAATTCAGGCAATGGGTTGACAGATGGTTCATCGAGTTCAAAGGTTGGGTGGTCTTTAGCCGTCACAAAATTGTGAAGAACCACACAGGCTTTCACCACCTCATCCACAGTTTCAAGTTTCAGATTAATGGCTCTGCCTAGAATGTGCCATCTGGACACAAGAATCCCAAACGCACACTCTACAGTTCTTCTGGCCCTGGTCAGTCTGTAATTAAAGATTTTGTTGGTGTGGTCCAAGTCCCGGCAAGTGTATGGTTTCAACAGGTTTGTGCACATTTGAAAGGCCTCATCACCAACCATTACAAATGGCAGTGGCGGACCTTCGGTGTGGGGAAGAGGCTGTGGCAGGGGAAATTAAAATGGTTGCCATACAACCTACGGCCCATGTCCGAGTTCTTAAAGGTCTGGGAGTCATTGCCCCGGCCAAATGCCCCAATGTCCACCGCAATAAACCGGCAGTCTGCATCGCAATGGCCATGTGTACCGTAGAAAAGTACTTTTTATAATTAAAGTACTCAAAGCCATTTCTTGGGGGTTTTGTTATCTGGATGTGTTTCCCATCCACCGCTCCTAAACAGTTGGGGAAATTGCAGACTGTCCAGAATTTTTCAGCAATATCCATCCACTTTTCCACGGTGGGCAGGGGCATAAATTCCGGACATAAAAAGCCCCACAAAGCCCGGCAGGTGTCCGCAACTATTCCGGACAAGGTGGAGATTCCAAGCCGGTACTGAAAGTGTAGTGAAGAGAGGGTCTCGCCAGAAGCCAGGAATCTGCAAAACAGATGAAAAAAAATTGTGATTGTCTAGGCTTTGGCAAAACACTGACATGAAAAATCAATCTGTACATGGCAGAACTATAATTCTGCAGGGTTTTAGTAAATGGCAGAACAAAAACAATACATGCATTTGTTTAATATTACGTACCGTAATGTGACGAGGAGCCGTTCCTCCGGAGGAATCGCACGACGGAGCTGTGTGTCCTGTCTCCGGATGGCTCCTTCAACACGAGCAAGCAAATCCCTG
Source organism: Oophaga sylvatica (assembly GCA_033576555.1). NCBI lineage: Eukaryota > Metazoa > Chordata > Amphibia > Anura > Dendrobatidae > Oophaga > Oophaga sylvatica. The sequence goes on from JARQOD010000005.1 coordinate 238,008,744, forward strand.
AAACTTTCTTGGGACATCCGTGTATAGTCTGAAAATGTAGCTGGGTTTGCCTGGAGCTCGCTGAAGAGGGTGTGGTATGCTCCACGCCTCTCCTGGACTTCAATAATGGGATGTCTCCTAAAACAACGCCGCTGCCGTCTTTGCTCTCTCTCTCCCTTTGTTGCTGGCAAGCAAAAGCAAAAGCCAGAAATAGTGTGATGTCCATATCCAAGTTTATGTGAAAAGTCTCCCAATGCAGATCCATTGTGACACAGAAAACAGCAGCAAAATCTGAAGAATTCAGCTGAACAGGGTCTATTTAAAGAAGTCCCATGACACTTGCCCACTCGTGTCCCATTGGTGGAGTGTGTTTTAAGGATTTTCCTCTTGTGCAATGTGTGACACATGCGCCTAAAAAACGCAAACGCATGTAAAACGCTAGATAAACTCATGTAAACGCTACTTTTTTTTGTCGTTATGCGTACAATGATGCGTTAAAAAAACACTTGTATGCGTTTTTACACACGTTTTCAGTAGCCCACGATGTGCTGCGCTAAAAAACGCCAATGTGAAATTAGCCTAAGCAACAAAATTTCACACAAATCGGCTCTACAGTATATATGACAATAGTTTTGTATACCACTGTAATGTAAAAAGATCCGTGATACATTATATAAATATATATAAATCATTGAATCCTAAAAAAGTTTTTGGAGGTTTTTTTCAGTTTTATATGCCATCGTAATGTAATTAAAAACATATTAAAGTTTATGGATGAATCATTGAATCCATAAACATTTTTTAAGGTTTGTTTGGAGTTTTATTTACCACTGAAATGTAGCAGAAAGAGCGCAATACTCTATGGATGAGTGATTGAATCAAGACAAATTTTTCAATGTTTTTTTGTAGTGTGATGTATCACTGAAATGTACTACAAAGCACGTAATACTGTTTGGATCAGTAATTGAATCCAGATAAATTTCGGAACGCCTTTATGTATTGTTATATACCACCAAAATGTACCACAAAGCATTAAGGAGTGTATGGATCAGTAATTGAATCTAGACACATTTTTCACCGCTTTTTTTGGAATAGTATATACAATAAAAATTTAACAATAACCTTATTAAACTGTATAGATGAATAATTGAATCCAGACAAAGTTTTTGAACGTAAATATTTTCAGTGTAGTTGATGGACTCCTACAAGCATAAAGGCTTTTCACAAAGTGCAAAGCCAGTAAAAAATTATAAGGAGGGTCAACCATACACCCTTAAAGGCAACAACTGGAGAGTGTCCTTCAAATATTGAACATTAATAACACTTTATGTGCTGCTGTCATCTGGTGGTGTGGAAAAGTGGGGGCTAATCCAGGCTTTGTTCATTTTTATTACAGTGAACTTGTCAGCATTCTCAGTTGACAGGCGAAAATGCCCATCTGTTATGACCCCCATGGAGGCAATTAAAAACCCACTCAGACAATACACTAGTAGCAGTGCAGCACAACACCGCCAAGGCATAGAGAGACAGCTCATGATAGGTGTCTAGTTTTGAGACCCAATAGTTGAAGGTCAAAGAGGAATTAGGTAGTATGCTGGTTTGTTATTGACCATCTTTTAAAACTGTGTACCCCTGCCTCTAGTGTCTACTTTTCAACAATGGCCTTCTGGTATAGCTCAATTTTAAAAGATCTCTCCACCTCAGGAAGGAGAGATGCAAAGTTCTCCTTGTAGTGTGTGTCTAGTAGGGTGAACAACCAGTACTCTTTTGTGGTCAGTTAAATATAATGCGAGGGTCATGGGAAAGGCAGCGGTACACAAAGTCTGTCATATGTGCCATGACACTTCACTGTCTCCACCATGATGGTGACTCTCCATCTGCTGCTCCTCTTCCTCCTCATTCCCCTCCTCAGACCATCCACATAGGAGAGACAGGATGAAGGAAGTGTGGGTAATATCCTCTGTTATGAAAGTCAACAGCTCCTGTTCCTCCTCCTGCTTCTCAGTCTCCCCTTCCTCATTGCTACCCAATCCTCGCTGAGCAGATTAGATGAGGCTGGGCTGCGTAGTATCTCCCTGTCTCATGTCCTCCTCCATCTGTACCTGGTCCACATGCATAGCCTCATGTATAATTGTGAGCAGAGACTTTTTAAGTTAGCACAGAAGTGGGATAGTTGCACTGCCTATGGCATCATCGCCGCTCACCATCTTTGTAGATTCCTCTGTTGTGAACACTTTTAATCTGACTTCTGAGTTTGGGCTCCCTTTGGTGGTGGTGAAGCTGCCCTGGCTAACAGAAGTCTCCCACCTGACGGGGATGATTGGAAATCAGGTGTTGCTGACTGGGGAGATTTAAGTGAGCAGCCTTCCCATGATTCTTGCTGGTGATTGTTTTTCTTCCTGAGCCATTTGGAAGTCTGCTTGCTCCCTGCTGCTTCCTGCATCTTTCAGATAAGTTATTTTTCTGTTTATTTCTGTGGCATTTGTTTACTCTTTTGCTTTTCTCAGTTTTCTGCCTTGCTGGAGTCTGTTCATCCAGGTCCCCTGCGGGGGCCTGTGCAGGACTCTGTTATCAATTGCCACAGCTGATGTATTTCTAGTTCCCTGCTTTTTCAGTATCTGTTGTTTGCATCCAATTCACACAAGAGTTCTGATTTAGTGGGGGAGAAGTCATGTGGCTTCAGTATTTTTGCATATCAGATGTGTTGGAATTTTTCTTAGGGTTTTTGCAGGATCGCAGACAGTATCTTTTCTGTCCTGTTCTATCTAGACAGTTTGGGCCCCAGCATTTGCTTACACTGTTTTCTGTCTGTGTTTTTGCTTCATCTGACTCACCGTCAATATATCTTTGGGGGCTATCTATTCCTTTGGGGCTCTACTCCGGGGCAGTTAGCTTTTCCCTTTCTCTCTTTAGGCTTAGTTAACTCTTTGTCTGTGACGAGTCGTCTAGGTCATCTTAGGTACGTCCCACGGCTAATTCTAGATGTGTTGTCAGCTTAGGGGTCTGCAATCCGCTAAGTTACCAACCTCTCTGGGTGTCTGGTTGCCAAGCCTATTTTTCCTGTTATCCTCCTCAGTTACTGAATCATAACAGAATCACCGTAGACTGTAGATTCTAGGGTACTCTAAAGAAGGAAAGAATAGTAAAAAAAAAAAAGAGGTTTTCAGAATTTTTTATATATTTTTTCCTCTTTTTCTCTGGGGCGTTGGAGGATTTTTTTGCAATGGAGGCTAAGCAATTGTCTGATCATGTTGAGCAGCTCGCTGCTGCTGTTCGTAGAATTTTCTATGTCGCTCAGTTGTCTACTACAGAACCTAAGATCCCTATTCCTGATTTGTTTTCTGGGGATCGGTCTAAATTTTCGAACTTTAAGAATAATTGTAAATTGTTTTTTGCCTTGAAGCCTAATTCCTCAGGGGACTCTGTGCAGCAGGATAAAATTGTCATCTCCCTGTTGCGAGGTGACCCTCAGGACTGGGTGTTTTCCCTGACACCTGGGGATCCTGTTTTGGCTAATGTAGATTAATTTTTTCAGGCTCTGGGGTTGTTGTATGATGAACCTAATGTTATTGATCAAGCTGAGAAAACCTTATTGACATTGAACAAGGGTCAGGAAGCGGCAGAGTTATATTGTCAGAAATTCCGAAAAGTGGGCAGTCCTTACTAAATGGAATGATGATGCCCTTGCGGCTCTTTTTCGGAATGGGCTGGCAGAGACCGTAAAGGCTGTTATGGTGAGATTTCCTGTCCCCTCAGATCTCAATGATTCTATGTCATTAGCCATTCAAATTGACAGACGCTTGCGTGAACGTAAAACTATGCGAGAGGCGGTGTTGCCTTTCGAACAGGCCTCTGAGCCCATGCAGTGTGATAGGGTTGTTTCTAGGGCTCAGCGTCAAGAGTTTAGAAGGTGTAATAAGTTGTGCGTCTTTTGTGGGGAAGCCTCTCATACTATTTCCGTCTGTCCTAAGTGGGAAAAAAGTTTGGCTCACTCCTGTGTTTTGGGCAATGTACAGCCTAAATTCTTCTTAACGGTTACCTTGATCTGCTCCTTATCTTCATTTTCTGCTAAGGCTTTTGTTGATTCAGGAGCAGCCCTGAACCTGATGGACTTTGACTTTGCCAAACGTTGTGGTTTTCCCATGGTACCCCTGCGGACTCCTATTCCTTTTGCATTGTATTGACGCTACCCCTTTGGCGGAGAATAAACCCCAGTTTTGGACCCAGGTGATAATGCGGGTAGTCCCGGACCACCAAGAGAATTGTAAATTTTTGGTGTTACATAATTTACATGACATTATTGTACTGGGTTTTCCTTGGTTGCAGACCCATAATCCTGTTTTGGATTGGAAGTCTGTGTCTGTGGTTAGCTGGGGTTGTCAATGTGTTCATAGTGACACTCCTGTTTTCTCTACCTCTCCCCAGTCTCAGGATGTTCCTGACTATTTGGCTGATTTCTCTGATGTGTTTAGTGAGAGTAAGTCTGCGTCCTTGCCTCCTCACAGGAGTTATGATTGCACGATTGAGTTGGTGCCCGGTTGTAAATTTCCCAAGGGTCGGCTCTTTAATTTATCT
>JARQOD010000005.1:238013397-238037301 GCA_033576555.1 Oophaga sylvatica
AAGTCCCAACACAATAGGAGTGGGAAGGCCCTCCAACACATAACAAGACAATAGTTCTTTATGTATTGCCCCCACTCGAAGGTCTATGTTATGCACGGCTTGCACAAAGCTACCTTGACCGAGAGGCCTGGCGTCAATAGAGAATATAGGGATAGGTTTGGCCAATACACTCAGTTGCATACCTTGCACCTAGGCAAACCGAGCGTCCACCAGATTAGCCGCGGCCCCACTATCCAGAAGAACAGAAATCCTCTCAGTTCTCGTACCTACCACCACCTCCGCTGGTACGAGAAACTGAGACGGACTTGGGGACGAAATACATACTCCCAGATTGTCGTCCACCACACAACCTGGGATCAACAGTTTTCCGGCGACTCCTTGCTCAGCAAAGTACGGGATGGACACCCCCCAACAAAATGTCCCTTTCTCCCGCAGAAGTAACACTTTCCTGTCTTGCGGCGCACCGCCGATCCCCTCCCTCGAAACGATGTCCCTCCTAGCTGCATAGGCTCCTCAGAACAAACCAGGGGAACCTCAATATAAGGGACTATAGTAGAAGGTGGAGTCATCACAGGGGGCGGAGTTACCTCGCACCTCTCCCGAAGCCGTCTATCAATGCGAATAGCAAGGGCCATAGCGGCCTCCAGTGACGGGGGAGAATCATACTGAGCCAACACATCTTTCAATTTGTCAGACAACCCTTGACGAAACTGGCTCCTAAGAGCTGGGTCATTCCACTGAGTATCTGTGGCCCATCTACGGAACTCAGAAGAAAATTCCTCCACCGGACGATCTCCCTGCTGTATCCTACGTAACTTCATTTCAGCAAGGGAGACCCGATCCGGGTCATCATATACCAGACCCAGGGCTGTAAAAAATCCAACTACTGACTGGAGAGCCGGGGAGTCCGGAGGAAGAGAGAACGCCCAGGATTGAGGGTCCCCTTGTAAGAGCGAGATGACAATTCCCACCCTCTGATCTTCACTCCCCGAAGACCGAGGCCGTAGCCGAAAATATAATTTACATGCTCCCGGAAGGTAAAAAATTTGTCCCGCCCACCAGTGAACCTGTCCGGGAGAGCTACTTTAGGTTCAGATCTGGTTTGCTCCCGGGGGTACAAAACCTTGGACTTAACGTCCGTCAGCTCCATGGACAAACTCTGCAACTGCTGAGCTAACTGGGCTACTGGATCCATGGTAGCTGGGGAGAATCTTTTAGTGTGGTCGGTGAAAATGTCACGACGTATAACAGATATATTCTATGATAGTAACATATATCTAATGTGACAACATTCTATATTTCATATAATAGAAAATATCAACATGTATACATAGTATCTGCCAGCAATGTCTTACCTGACATAATATCCTATGTATTGTGGGTCTATACTGTGTACGTGTCACGCTGTCTCAGGATAGAGGTGGACCGGGGTCTATGCTGACCCTGAACTGGGGTCCTGACTAGTCCCTCTACCTGGAGGTACTGTTAATGGTACAGAGGTCCAGGCCGCCAGCGTAACCCTGTCTCCTGTAGATCCCTGACCACTGTAATCTAGTCCTGAGAAGGACCCTGATTACCACCACAGGGAATGGGCAGGTCACAGCTTACACACAGTCTAAGACAAACGAGACAGACAAGGGGTAAAGAAAACACTGCCTTGCATACAAAACTTCCACTAAAGAGGAACACAAAAGGTTAAGGAGATAAACAATAAGCGAGGAGAGGAAAAACCACAACAGGCACTCTTAGCTTAAGTCTTCTCAGAAACGATCCGCTCTGCTGGTCTGAATGAATGCTTTCACTGACAACTTCCCCAGCAGACCAGCAGGTATATGAAGGAAGCTAATTAACAAAACATCAATCGCAGCTGGGCGAGGCAGGTCAGTCCAGCACCGAGAGAGAAAGAATTAACTCCCTCAGTGCCGAAAAACACCCAGCACCAGAAACTCAGCTGTGCGAAGTCAGGGTGTGCAATCGCGACGATCTTCGCCGCGACACACCCGTGACACTGTCACACTAGGCGAGATCGCTAGCAATATCGCTTAAGCGACACCGATTTTATGACGCAGCAGCGACATCGTCAGCGATGTCACTGTGTGTGACATGTAGCAGCGATGTGGCCCCTGCTGCGATGTCGCTGGTTGTGCACGAACTCTCTGGGCCGTATTTTGATCGTTGGCGTCCCGCTGGTGAGCCTGAATCGCTGAGTTTGACACCCTTTATGAACGACGAGCAACCTCGTTGGCGACTTATATGTCAGCGGCGCAGGCGGGACTAGGTTTTCTTTAGTAACGCTCCTCCGCTCCGATTAGTGGCCACAACATCACCTCAGCAATAGATGAAAACGGAAAACTGCACCCCCATCCATTGTTCCAGAGCACTTTGTGGATTACTCCAGCGTTCTAGTCCGGGGCAAACGCAATAGCGGCACAGACTGAATCGCAGTAGCTGCAAAGCTGAAGTCTAGCAGGACGCAGTATGGAATGATGCTGGAAATTCGTACGAACCACTTGCGCTCGAGAACAATGGAAGGGAGCGCTAATACGTCGTCTTTTATGACGCGGTCGTCCAATCACAAAGCGAGAGCTGTGACATAAACAGTCATGACATACAGTGACCACCAATCTGTGCTAAGGGGCGTGGAAAAGGTTGCGCTCAATCACGCCTATCGAGGCCGGGATCTTTAACAATACATGCTGTGTGACAGGTCCCAACGACCGCCGAGGTCGTTATACAGAACGCTGATGTGTCGTTTATGAGATCTTCCTGTTTGGAAGCTAACTAGCAACCATATAGCGATGTACAAATGATCTCTGCCAGGTCGTGTTGTTGTGATCGCTGGTGCGATCGCTTGGTGTGACAGTACCTTTAGTTATCCCTCCTAGCTTTGCATCGTCTGCATATTTGATTAATTTACCTTCAGTTCCCTGAAGAAACTGCATGTAAACTGCTCTCTTTGTATGACACATTCAAAGAAAGCAAGCCATAGCTTTATGTGAGGAACTAAGCCGACCGCCACACGGTAGCCTGGGTATCACAGCTTCTGATCCCACCTCCGCTACCAAATGTTAGTGACGATCCCCTTTCCTCCCACGTCACCAATGGGACGTAACTCCACAGGTACAGCTCTCCGGCGCCCCCTTTGTCTCTCAGGTCAGTAAGGGAACTGCACCTAGAGCAAATGGCCGCCGGGGAGTGTGTCCTGTTACCCAATGGGTATTCTAAGATTCGTGATCAGAGTAAAAGCATCAGCCCAAGATTAATTTTATGGTTTAATCGCCTTAAGAGCGCACTAGATAATTACAGAAATATACAGTAAAGCTATACAACGTAATTACAATGGAATTGCAGTCAGAGAAAAAATACAACGATAATGTACAAGGCTTAAAGGTATAAGCTATAGATCAATATTACCGGGTAGTATGGTCATGGGAAGGCAGGGGCTCTACCATTCCCAGGTACAGTCTTCAGTTGCTGGATAGTCCCTTGGTCCTTCCTAGACCATCTTCTTGGCTTCTGTGTCTAAAATGGAATGACCACCCTGTACATGGCTACAATTCTTAAACCTGCTAGGCCCTTCCCTTTTGCTTTGAAGCACGCATATTAACTGGCCTGCAATTCATATGGAGCAGGAAACAAGGGCTTGAGCTTGAGCTATTTACCATACGACTGACCATCTTATTCAGACACTGACCTAAACTAATTAGCATGCTAAAGCCCCTTTGATTCCTAGTGGACATCAAAACCGGTCGTACTGGATATGCTAATAGGCCCTGTGTAGTTAAAAGTTTGTGGCTCTGTGAACAGACAAGATGGAGGCTGGTATAGGCCCTATACAAAATGGTGGCGGTCCCTTTCTTTACACCTCCCTGCTTTTGAGGGCGCTAGGGGGTATCACATTCCTGTGTTCCCCCGTGCGCCCTACTGCACCCTCTCCTTGCCGGGACAACCCATCAGCGTTACCATGGTCCCTGCCTCTTTTGTGGCGAATGGTGAAGTGGTACTGTTGGAGAGCGAGGCTCCAGCGTAGCAACCTTCCATTCGTCCCAGAGACCGTGTGTAACCAGCTGAGGGGGTTGTGGTCTGTTTCCACGGTGAATTGGCGTCCGTACAGTATGGCTGCAGACGCTGCAGGGCCCACACAATTGCCAGACATTCCTTCTCCATCGTGGAATAGGCCACTTCCCTCGGCAGGAGCTTCCTGCTCAGGTACAAAATGGGGTGTTCATGGCCCGTCGTGTCAACCTGGCTGAGCACAGCACCGAGGCCGAAGTCGCTGGCATCGGTCTGCACTAAGAATGGCCGCGTGAAGTCGGCTGCCTGTAGTACAGGAGAGCTAGAAAGGGCGGTCTTGAGCGCCTGGAAAGCTGTCTCGCAGGCGACTGTCCAGTCGACTGTGACGGGCAGCCTTTTCTTGGTGAGGTCCGTCAGGGGCTTGGCCAGGGCACTGTAGTGTGGAACAAACCTCCTATAGTACCCAGCAGTACTCAAAAAGGACATCACCTGCTTCTTGGTCCTGGGGGTGGGCCAGGATGCGATGGCATCCACCTTCCCGGGCTCTGGCTTCAGAGCTCCCCACCTACCCGGTGTCCCAGGTAGTGGACCTCACTCATACCCAGCTGGCATTTTTCCGGCTTAATGGTCAAGCCTGCTCGCTGGATCCGCCCGAGCACCTGCGCCAGGTGCTCTAGGTGATCCTCCCAGGTGAGACTGAAGATGGCAATGTCATCCAGGTACGCGGTCGCATACCCTTCCAGTCCCTCGAGCAGCGTGTTGACCATCCGCTGAAAAGTGGCAGGGGCATTCTTCATGCCGAAGGGCATCACCGTGGACTCGTACAGTCCGAATGGGGTAATAAAGGCAGAGCGTTCCCGTGCCCTAGGGGTCAGGGGAATCTGCCAATACCCCCTGCTCAGATCCATGATGGTCAGGTACTTGGCCCCGGCCAGCTGGTCGAGCAGGTCATCGATGCGCAGCATTGGGTACGCATCGGTGACCGACACAGCGTTGAGCCCCCTGTAGTCCATGCAGAACCGCGTAGATCGGTCCTTTTTAGGGACGAGGACTACAGGCGAAGCCCACGTGCTGTTGGACGCTTGGATCACCCCCAGCCTCAGCAGCTCGTCTATCTCTTGGCGCATCTGCTGCTGCACCTCAAGAGAGACCCGATATGCTGAACGCCGGATTGGGGGGTGGTTGCCAGTGTCCACGTCATGGACTGCTGCCTCAGTCCTTCCGGGTAGGCTGCTGAACAGCTCCCGAAAGGGGTGCAGGGTGGCCCCCAGCTGGGAACGTTGGTCCTCCGAGAGCTGGTGGCCAACCCCCACATCCTCGATGGATCCACCCGCCTTGGCTTGGGTGAGCAGATCGAGGAGGGTTTCTGCCTCTCCTTCCTCTGGAAGGTTGCACACTGGGTGAGCATAAGCCTCCCGCTCATGATGGGCCTTCATCATGTTCACACGGAAGACCTTCCTCCTCCACGGGCGTGGTCCAGGGTGACCAGGTAGGTGACGGCGTTGAGCTGCTCGTGCACGAGGTATGGACCCTCCCAGGCCGCCTGAAGCTTGTTTTGGGGTACGGGGACCAGTACCCACACCTTTTGACCCACCTGGTAGGTCCGCTCACAAGCATTCTGGTCGTACCATCGCTTCTGGTCAGCCTGAGCTTGGGCCATATTGTCATGCACCAGCCGCGTCAAGGCCATCATTCGGTCCCGGAAGCGCACGACATACTCAATGACCGACACTCCAGGGTGGCTAAATCCCTTTCCCATGCTTCCTTCACCAGAGCAAGGGGCCCCCGTACACGTCGCCCGTACAGGAGCTCAAAGGGGGAGAACCCCGTTGAGGCCTGTGGGACCTCCCGGTAGGCAAACAGCAGGTGTGGGAGATACCGCTCCCAGTCTCTCCCGTGGGAGTCGACCAACATCTTCAGCATCTGCTTTAGGGTGCCATTGAACCTCTCACACAAGCCATTGGTCTGTGGGTGATACGGGCTGGCCACCAGATGTTGCACCTGTACCTGCTTACAGAGAGACTCCATCAGCTGCGACATGAACTGGGTCCCTCGGTCGGTGAGCATTTCCTTGGGAAACCCCACTCTGGAGAAAATCTCCAGTAAGGCAGTGGCCACTTTGTCGGCCCGAATGGACGACAAAGCTACCGCCTCCGGGTACCGGGTGGCATAGTCCACTACCGTTAGTATGAAGCATTTCCCGGAGCGGCTGGGAGTGGACAGAGGTCCAATGAGATCCACAGCCACCCTCGAGAAAGGCTCTTCGATGATGGGCAGAGTTACCAGTGGGGCTTTGGGGCGCGGCCCCGCCTTCCCCACCCTCTGACAGGTGTCACACGAACGGCAGTAGGCTATCACCTCGGTCCTCATTCCAGGCCAGTAGAAATGCTGAGCTAGCCTGGCCCTGGTTTTAGTGATCCCTAGGTGTCCGGCCATTGGAATCTCGTGTGCGATCCGCAACAATTCCGCCCTGAACAGATGGGGTACCACTAACTGTCGGTCCCTGGGCCACGCCTCCGGTGAACCCTGCTGGACCGTTACCCGGTACAGCCGTCCCTGGTCCCAAACCACTCGCTCGCGGTCGGACTCCAGGGGAGGCTGTGCCGCCTGCTCCTTGAGAGTCTTCAGGCTAGGGTCAGCTTCCAACGCTGCCTGAAATCCCTGACTTGATATGGCAAGAATTGATGAAACTGCCATGTCCTCTGTCAGTTCCCCGGGATCTGTCTCCTGGCTACTGTCTGACTCGGCAGCCACTTGGTCAGAGAGGGGGAAATCCGTCGGACCTCCGCGAGGCTCCTTGGGCTTCAGCGCTCCCACTCCTGGTAACAGCGGCCACGACCGCTGAGACCACGGGTAGCGCCTGCTTTCCCTCATCCTCTGACCAAGTCGCCGGGTCAGGCAGACTTCCCTGACTTCCTGACATCCCGGATGTGGGGAACTCCTGACCTGGGGTCCTACCTGGTGGCTCCTCTCCCGGGACACCCCCTCCCCCCATGGCCTGTTCCTCTTCCTGCAGGGGCCCTAGACTCAGCAGGCTGGGTTCACTTAGGGGCCCTACACTGCCCATAGCAGCCCCTCCCCCACCTCTGAGCTCTCCCGTGCAGCCTCCTCACCTGTCCTCACTGTGAACCCTGTGTGTGTAGTGTCAGTGCATGGCTTACCATAAGGTTTCACTCCCTCCTCCACTGTTGGAGGCACATTCAATACATTAACATTAGCATTCACAGTAGAGTCATGACATTCTTGGGGAGCCGAACTTGGGGGTTCAGTGGCCACATACTGGGACACTAGCCGCCCCAAATCGGTCCCAAGCAACACGTTTGCAGGAATATTCGGCGTTACTCCCACCTCCCGCATCCCCCTCCCGGCGCCCCAGTCCAAATACACCTTGGCAACGGGCAGCGCCGGTTCAACGCCTCCAATTCCGGAGACGGAAAGGGTTTTCCCAGGTACCAAGTCTTGAGGGGACACCACCTAAGGGCGTACCAGGGTTCGTTCAGCGCCTGTGTCCCGCAGTCCCATGACCGCTGAGCGGCCGATGGTGACAGGTTGGTAATTGTCTAGGGACCTCCCACCATCCCCTTCCACACACAAAACAGTGGTCGGTTTCTGGGACAGGGATGGGGCCTTCTGGCGCTGGGGACACGCAGCCTTAAAGTGTCCTGGCTGATTGCAATTATGACAACGTCTGGGTTCTGTTCCTGGCCTGGAGAGGGCAGCCGGGGGTACACCCCTTGCACTCTGGGGGCTGGATATGGGGCTGGGGCAGGATTGGGCTCACCCCCTCATCCAGGTGCTGCTGGCAGGCTTCTTTGGCTCCGGCGCCCTGTTGTTGGCATACTCGTCTGCCAGGGCGGCTGTAGCAGAAGCCCCCTTTGGTTTCCGGTCACGGAGGAACTGCTGGAGGTCCTCTGGGCAGTTCCACAAGAATTGCTCCACGACAAACAGTTCCTGGACCTCCTGGCGGGTAGTGAGCTCTAGACCCGAGGTCCAGTGCTCCACAGCTCTCAGCAGGGCCCGCATGTGGTCGGTCCAGGTGTCCTTTGAACCCCGCTGCAGGCTCCTGAACTTCCTGCGGTACGACTCCGGGGTGAGGTTGTAGTGCTGGATCAGGGCCCGCTTGATGCTGTTGTAGTCCTGCTCCTCCCCGGCAGGTAAGTCCCCCAAAACTTCCAGGGACTTACCCCTCAAACGGGGGGTCAGTACCTTGCCCACTGATCCGGGGCCAGATGATGTTGGAGGCATGTCCTCTCAAAAGCCAGCAGAAAGGAATCCAGGTCTCCATCCTTTTCAAGTAAGGGAAAGTCCTCCGCCCGGACCTTGGAAGCCCTTGTCTCCGGTGGGCCTGGTGCGTCCAGCGGGGGCCCATGCTGAGCCATCTCCAGTTGGTGCCGGTGCTCCGCAGCTTCACGGCGTTCTGTATGCTCACGCTCTGCTGCTCTCTCTGCCGCTGCTTGCCCCCGCTCCGCAGCTTCACGGCGTTCTGCTTGCTCACGCTCTGCTGCTTTCTCTGCCGCCACCAGGAGTCTGTCATAGGCGGTGTCATTACCAGCCTCGAGCTGTGCCATAGCCGCTTGGAAGAGGGCCTCCGATCTGGACAGGCTGGGACGGGCAGGGGGTGGACAGTCCACGGTGAGACTGAGCACGGGGGTCGGGCTCCTTGGGGAGCCCTGGCTGAGCTCCCCCTCATCGGTATCGAACCCCTCATAGGCCACAGCATTGGCCTCCCCCTTTGCGCTACTCCTGGTGCCTTCTGCCATCTTGGGAACCTTTGGTTACTGAAACAGCTGCAACCCCGACCTTGCACACAACTTATTATATTTACACTCTGACCGATCTAGTGCTGGGCTGACCTTAAGACCCCAGCAGTGAAAGTACCGCTGGTAGTCTCTAGTGTCTGGGAGTAGGGGTCCCACGCACACTATTACTCTGATCCCACCGCTGCCACCAATTTGTGAGGAACTAAGCCGACCGCCACACGGTAGCCTGGGTATCACAGCTTCTGATCCCACCTCCGCTACCAAATGTGAGGGACGATCCCCTTTCCTCCCACGTCACCAATGGGACGTAACTCCACAGGTACAGCTCTCCGGCGCCCCCTTTGTCTCTCAGGTCAGTAAGGGAACTGCACCTAGAGCAAATGGCCGCCGGGGAGGGTGTCCTGTTACCCAATGGGTATTCTAAGATTCGTGATCAGAGTAAAAGCATCAGCCCAAGATTAATTTTATGGTTTAATCGCCTTAAGAGCGCACTAGATAATTACAGAAATATACAGTAAAGCTATACAACGTAATTACAATGGAATTGCAGTCAGAGAAAAAATACAACGATAATGTACAAGGCTTAAAGGTATAAGCTATAGATCAATATTACCGGGTAGTATGGTCATGGGAAGGCAGGGGCTCTACCATTCCCAGGTACAGTCTTCAGTTGCTGGATAGTCCCTTGGTCCTTCCTAGACCAACTTCTTGGCTTCTGTGTCTAAAATGGAATGACCACCCTGTACATGGCTACAATTCTTAAACCTGCTAGGCCCTTCCCTTTTGCTTTGAAGCACGCATATTAACTGGCCTGCAATTCATATGGAGCAGGAAACAAGGGCTTGAGCTTGAGCTATTTACCATACGACTGACCATCTTATTCAGACACTGGCCTAAACTAATTAGCATGCTAAAGCCCCTTTGATTCCTAGTGGACATCAAAACCGGTCGTACTGGATATGCTAATAGGCCCTGTGTAGTTAAAAGTTTGTGGCTCTGTGAACAGACAAGATGGAGGCTGGTATAGGCCCTATACAAAATGGTGGCGGTCCCTTTCCTTACACTTTATAAACCTTGCTTCGAGTGCAATGTCTGGCTTGATTTGTTCCAAGATTGATTGTTTGTTCTTTTTGCCATCCATGGTATTGATGAAATCCTTCTCCAGCACCACATTTCAAAGGTGTCAATTCTTCTCCTGTCTTGTTTCTTTATCATCGAGATTTTGCATCCATATGTTACTACAAAAAAGACCAGACTATGTACAAGCCATGTTTTCGTTGTCAGTGAATTGTTCCTCAATTTGAAGACCTTGCTGCATTTTAAGTGATCCGAGTAGGTTGAAGTCCTTTAACACTTACAGTTCATTGCTGTCCATCTCAAATGAGTCCCAGTCATACCTGGCATTAGTCAATAAATTTGTCTTCTTTGTATTGAGTAGCAGTCCCATGTTCGAGCTGTCCATCTTGACATTCTGTAATATGTCATACTTTCTGAAGTTAAATTGCATTGCCGGAATGTGTCGCCTGCATGTACTGTATCTACACTTATAGGTATCAATATTGTATCATCTGCTTATTTAAGATTGTTCATGATTCGTTCATCAATTTTGAATCCTTCTTTTCAGCAAGTCCAGCTTTCCTAAAAATATATTCTGCATATAAATTGAAGAAAAATGTTGACAGAATGCAGGCTTATCTAAAGCCTCACTATACTTTGAACCTAAGGGTATCCACACAAACATATCGCTAACGGGATCGCTAAAAACGTCACTATTTAGCGATCCTAGCGATATTGTTCAGGCGGCAGCTGCAGCGACAGCTTCTGCTGTGATCTCGCTCGTCGCTGAATCGTTCGGGACCTATTTCTCGTCGGCGCTCCGCGGTAATATCTTATCGCTGTGTGGCACCTTTTCTTAGCGATTTAGCGTACTTTTGTACAGCTAAAGTCGTTAAGAAGATCGCTACGGCGATGCGTCGTTAACTATATCGCTGGATCTCATAGTATGCAACGCTAACGAGATCGCTAGCGGGATGCTTATGTGGCAGTACTTTACTGTGTCGCTGTTTAGTTTGGACTGTTGATTCATGCTATTTAAATTTCTGGTGATCAACTAGTCAAAGCTTGCTGTGTTGATGAAACAAAAATAGATCTTCTTGTTATATTCTTTGGACTTTCCATTATCCATCTAATGTTAGCAATTACATCTCTTGTTGGTCTGCCTTTTCTGAATTCTCTTTGATCATCTGAGAGTCCTTTTTCAAAGTAAGGCAGTAAACATCTTTGTAAGATTTTCAATAGTATTTTGTTGACATGAGATATGTGCGCAATAGTCCAATAGTTTGCATAGTCTGTAGCATCTCCCTTCTTTGGAATAGGAATAAATATTGATCTTGTCCAGCCCTTGGGTCATTTACCAGTTGTCCATATTTGCTGACACAGGCATGTGATGACATCAACTGCTGCTTCAGGAGATTTTATTAGTTCAGGTGCTTGGCTGTTTGACAGAAGCTTTATCGCAGCTACGACTTTGTCTTTCATGAAGTTGGGCTCTCTATCATTTCCAGTTTCAGTTTTTTCCCACTTCTTGTAAAGTCCTTCTTGTAGAGGTGCTTTCCTTGATCTGCTCAGTTAGTTTGTTCCTGTTGGCTTTCAACATGCCCCCCGAGGAAGCCTGACAAGCGAAACGTGCGTCGGGGCATCTACCTGGCATTACACATTGTCCCAGATGGGTAAGCACTATCGCACTTTGCTCTGCACTCTTCACGGCACTTTATAGGAGGCACTACAGGTAGTGTAGTTCTATATGATGCTCCTTGCCTGAGTTTACTGGATCCCTTGTGGGATTGCGGGAATTGGGTCCTGTAATTTACAGGATATTATGTTGTGGTCCCTGTTTAGGGGACTCAGGACTCTTTTGCACAATGCTACTACTACAATGTCTGATCCCACTATCTCCCATTACAATCCTTAGTAGTGATATGAAGCATAGTTGTGCGCTTTAATGTGTCCCAGGTGTATTTCTTGTTACCTCACCATTTCATGTCCTCATCTACATATACTGTTTGTATTTTAGCATCATCATTGTAATAAAATTTCTATTTTTATTTTCATTGCGTTGTACTTGTTCTATTTTGGGCTTGATGCTCTGTTTTCCTTTTCTTTTGCTTAAGTTCATTAATATTTAGAGTTGCCCTGGTCTTATATTTTGGACCATGCTTATTTTTGTTACCCAAGGTTTTGATTTACCGTATATACTCATGTATAAGCCGACCCGTGTATAAGCCGACCCCCCTAATTTTGCCACAAGAAACTTGGAAAACTTATTGACTCATGTATAAGCCGGGTGTATAAGTTGCCGTCCTGCTCTGTGCTCCCCCATCCAGCTCTGTGCGCCCCCATTCTCCTCTGTGCTCCCCTCCTCCTGCTCCATTATCCTGTCCTACTCCGTGCTTTCCATCCTCCCCGTCCTGCTCCGTGCTCCCCATCCAGCTCTGCACTCCCCCATTCTCCTCTGTGCCCACCCCATCCTGCTCCGTGCTCTCCGTCCTCCCCCCGTTCTGATCGTGCTCTCCGTCCTCCCCCCATTCTGCTCCGTGCTCTCCGTCCTCCCCCCCCGTCCTGCTCTGTGCTCTCCGTCCTCCCCCGTTCTGCTCCGTGCTCTCCGTCCTCCCCGTTCTGCTCCGTGCTCTCCGTCCTCCCCCCGTCCTGCTCCATGCTCCTTGTCCTCCTCCATGCTCCCCCCATCCTCCTCCATCATACTCACCCTCCCCGTGCCATCGCTGAACGTCCCGGCCGGCAATCCTGCATTCTCCCTGGCTTCCTGCAGCTCTCCAGCGCTGAGCGGTGACGTAATACCGCTCATTAAGGCCATGAATATGGAGGCCACGCCCATGGGAGTGGCGTCGCGTCCATATTACATGACCTTAATGAGCGGGTATTACGTCACCGCTCAGCGCTGGAGAGCTGCAGGAAGCCGGGGAGAACGCAGGATTGCAGGGACGTTCAGCGATGGCATGGGGAGGGTGAGTATGATGTCCAGCCACCGGCTCCGCTGGTTTCTGCCCTATGACTCGTGTATAAACCGAGGGGGCATTTTCAGCACAAAAAAAGGTGCTGAACATCTCAGCTTATACACGAGTATATACGGTAATTATATTATGGCTTTCAACATGATCACTCTCAGTTGAAACTTTCCTCGTATTTCTTTGACCTTAAGGTATACCTTACTGGTCTTTCCCCTTAGCTGTTCGCTTTCTGTTTCTGTAAATATCTTTGGGTAATAAAGTTCTTTGTCTGCTTGAATGTCTCTCTGTAGTCTTTTACTGATATCTGCATCCTGCTTGTCACGTTTTGCTATTCGTCTTTCTTCGAGGATCTGTAGGTTAACTATGGCTGCCGGCGTATCTTCTGCCTCTTGTTTATTGTCTTACTGGATTCTTCAGTAATAATAGTCTTTATGTGTGTCTATAATTTCTCAGGCTTTATTTCATCCGTGTCCAGTGATGTGTGTGATCAGTTGTGCTGACTGTTCCAAAAGAATTCAGGTATGTTGGTCAAGTCAAAGTTGGAAACTGGCCTGTTGTCTAGTTTGTTTGCACAGCTTAACTGTAATCTTTGCTGTCAAAAGTTCATTATCAGTTTCACAGTCTGCTCCTGGCTTTTTGTCATGGTAATGATCGGTGACCTCCCTCTTTGGTGAACACATTATGTAGTCAACCTGATTCTTATAGGCCCCCATTCCATTATGTGTTAAGTCTCCGTATGTGATTTTGAAAGAAGGTGTTAATGATAGACAGTTGATTTGTAGTACAAAAGCCAATGAATCTTCCTCCAGGCATGTTTTTTTCACCAAGTCCAAAGTTTCCTATAATGATCCCATGCTTGCCATGGCGCACTTTGACATTCAGGTCTCCTATGATAAAGAATAAGTCTTGTTTTGGCTTCTTTTCAATTTGTTCTTGAACTTGATTGTAGAATAGTTCAATGCTCTCCTCCTCGGCAACCTAAAAGGTATTTTAAAGGCCAGAGAGCAAACGAACTAGACTTTTGCTAGGTAGTATACCATAAAGAAATATAACTGTAGACAGGCAGATGATAACTTATATGACATCCTCAAACTTTAGGAATCATGGCATGTCCAATATATCTGAGCATGAGGACATCTACTATATAATTGTCTTATCCCGTCTGTCTGTCTGTCTGTCTGTCTGTCTGTCCAGGAAATCCCACATCGCTGATTGGTCCGGCCGCGGCCAATCAGCGACGCAGGGCTAACTCTGCCCATGTGGTCATGTGACTCACCAACTGCCCATGATGTACTGAACATGTTTTGTCAGTTACAGTGTCTGATGTACTTCTGTCATGTTTACTGAACACGGGTAATACACAGCGGAAGTACCCTGACCGGCGGCCACTACGTAAACCCCACCAGCAGCAGCTTCTGTATAACCCAGCAGCAGCGTCCACATATACCCCAGCAGCAGCAGCCTCCACATATACCCCAGCAGCAGCCTCCATGTACTCCCCATCAGCAGCAACCTCTATATACCCCAGCAGCAGCCTCCATGTACTCCCCATCAGCAGCAGCCTCTATATACCCCAGCAGCAGCCTCACATATACCCCAGCAGCAGCCTCTATATACCCCAGCAGCAGCCTCCACGTACACCCCACCAGCAGCCGCCTCTATATACCCCAGCAGCAGCCTCCACATATACCCCACCAGCAGCAGCCTCTATATACCCCAGCAGCAGCCTCCACATATACCCCACCAGCAGCAGCCTCTATATACCCCAGCAGCAGCCTCCACGTACACCCCACCAGCAGCAGCCTCTATATACCCCAGCAGCAGCCTCCACATATACCCCAGTAGCAGCCTCCACATATACCCCAGCAGCAGCAGCCTCCACATATACCCCAGTAGCAGCCTCCACATATACCCCAGCAGCAGCAGCCTCCACATATACCCCAGTAGCAGCCTCCACGTACACCCCACCAGCAGCAGCCTCTATATACCCCAGCAGCAGCCTCCACATATACCCCAGTAGCAGCCTACATGTACACCCCAGCAGCCTCTATAAACATCCCGCAGCCTCTATATACACCCCAGATGCTTCTATATACACCCCAGCAGCCTCTATAAACATCCCAGCAGCCTCTATATACACCCCAGATGCCTCTATATACACCCCAGCAGCCTCTATATACACCCCAGCAGCCTCTATATACACCCCAGATGCCTCTATAACACCCCAGCAGCCTCTATATACACCCCAGATGCCTCTATATACACCCCAGCAGCCTCTATATACACCTCAGCAGCCTCTATATACACCCCAGCAGCCTCTATATACACCCCAGCAGCCTCTATATACACCCAGCAACCTCTATATACACCCCAGCAGCCTCTATATACACCCCAGCAGCCTCTATATACACCCCAGCTGCCTCTTTATACACCCCAGATGCCTCTATATACACCCCAGCAGCCTCTATATACACCCCAGCAACCTCTTTATACACCCCAGCAGCCTCTATATATACCCCAGCAGCCTCTATATACACCCCAGCAGCCTCTATATACACCCCAGATGCCTCTATATACACCCCAGCAGCCTCTATATACACCCCAGCAGCCTCTATATACACCCCAGCAGCCTCTATATACACCCCAGATGCCTCTATATACACCCCAGCAGCCTCTATATACACCCCAGATGCCTCTATATACACCCCAGCAGCCTCTATATACACCTCAGCAGCCTCTATATACACCCAGCAGCCTCTATATACACCCCAGCAGCCTCTATATACACCCAGATGCCTCTATATACACCCCAGCAGCCTCTATATACACCCCAGCAACCTCTATATACACCCCAGCAGCCTCTATATACACCCCAGCTGCCTCTATATACACCCCAGCAACCTCTTTATACACCCCAGCAGCCTCTATATATACCCCAGCAGCCTCTATATACACCCCAGCAGCCTCTATATACACCACAGATGCCTCTATATACACCCCAGCAGCCTCTATATACACACCAGAAGCCTCTATATACACCCCAGCAGCCTCTAAATACACCCCAGCAGCCTCTATATAAACCCCAGAAGCCTCTATATACACCCCAGCAGCCTCTATATACACCCCAGCAACCTCTTTATACACCCCAGCAGCCTCTATATATACCCCAGCAGCCTCTATATACACCCCAGCAGCCTCTATATACACCCCAGATGCCTCTATATACACCCCAGCAGCCTCTATATACACACCAGAAGCCTCTATATACACCCCAGCAGCCTCTAAATACACCCCAGCAGCTCTATATAAACCCCAGAAGCCTCTATATACACACCAGCAGAAGCATCAGCCTCTATATACACCCCAGAAGCCTCTATATACACCCGAGCAGAAGCATTAGCCTCTATATACACCCCAGAAGCCTCTATATACACCCCAGCAACCTCTATATACACCCCAGCAGCCTCTATATACACCCCAGCAGCCTCTATATACACCCAGAGCCTCTATATACACCCCAGATGCCTCTATATACACCCCAGCAGCCTCTATATACACCCCAGCAGCCTCTATATACACCCAGCAGCCTCTATATACACCCAGATGCCTCTATATACACCCAGCAGCCTCTATATACACCCCAGATGCCTCTATATACACCCCAGCAGCCTCTATATACACCTCAGCAGCCTCTATATACACCCCAGCAGCCTCTATATACACCCCATATGCCTCTATATACACCCCAGCAGCCTCTATATACACCCCAGCAGCCTCTATATACACCCCAGCAACCTCTATATACACCCCAGCAGCCTCTATATACACCCCAGCAGCCTCTATATACACCCCAGATGCCTCTATATACACCCCAGCAGCCTCTATATACACCCCAGCAACCTCTTTATACACCCAAGCAGCCTCTATATATACCCCAGCAGCCTCTATATACACCCCAGCAGCCTCTATATACACCCCAGATGCCTCTATATACACCCCAGCAGCCTCTATATACACCCCAGAAGCCTCTATATACACCCCAGCAGCCTCTAAATACACCCCAGCAGTCTCTATATAAACCCCAGAAGCCTCTATATACACACCAGCAGAAGCATCAGCCTCTATATACACCCCAGAAGCCTCTATATACACCCGAGCAGAAGCATTAGCCTCTATATACACCCCAGAAGCCTCTATATACACCCCAGCAACCTCTATATACACCCCAGCAGCCTCTATATAACCCCAACAGCCTCTATATACACCCCAGCAGCCTCTATATACACCCTAGCAGCAGCAGCCTCTATATACACCCCAGCAGCTTCTATATACACCCCAGAAGCCTCTATTTACACCCACCAGAAGCCACTATATGCACCCCAGCAGCCACTATATACACCCCAGAAGCCTCTATATATACACCCCAAGCAGCCTCTATATACACCCCAGCAGCCTCTATATATACCCCAACAGCCTCTATATACACCCCAGCAGCAGCAGCCTCTATATACACCCCAGCAGCTTCTATATACACCCCAGAAGCCTCTATTTACACCCCAGAAGCACTATATACACCCCAGCAGCCACTATATACACCCCAGCAGCCTTTATATACACCCCAGCAGCCTCTATATAAACCCCAGAAGCCTCTATATACACCCCAGCAGCAGCCTCTATATACACCCCAGCAGCCTCTATATAAGTTCTATGAGCAATAACATTTAATGATAATGTATATATTTTACCCGGAAAATCCTGTTTATTCATTGCAATATTCTTAAATCTTCATAAATAAACTACATACATATTCTAGAATACCCGATGCGTTAGAATCGGGCCACCATCTAGTTTATTATAAATCTATATAATAACAAAGGTTGGTTCCACACTCTGTTCTCCTGACACATAGTGTAAATGGGATGGAAATTATTTATTATTATTTATTTATATAGCGCCATTAATTCCACGGTGCTGTACATGAGAAGAGGTTACATACAAAGTTTTAGATATCGTTTACAGTAAACAAGTTTACAATGACAGACTGGTACAGAGGGGAGAGGACCTTGTCCTTGCGGACCTACATTCTACGGAGTGGATGGAAATGGACAAATAGCTAGAAAAGGCAGTGATAAAAGGAAAATATGCTTTCAACTAATAACATTCAGGTAAAGTGACTCACCATATTGCAACAATAGGGTAAAGGCAAGCAAAGAAATGCTAATGGCGCTCTGGAGATAAGCACATCAGTACCTGGGACATGTTTCTTACTGAGCAGGAGTAATGTGGCTTTAAATAGGAATACCACATGTGAAGACAGTGAGTGATAATAATTTGGCCCTTGTGAGACAGGCCAGAAGTTACATGGCATTCCCGGATTGTGTCGCCTGCATGTATCTTAGTTGGTGGGTAATACATCACGGAGTTCCATGCGTCATAATCCGCTAGTTCAAAGGGATGAATGGTGGAGCAGACAAAGTTAGGTGCACACAGGGAGACTAAAGTGATCCACATATGAGAAGAAATACACAGAAATGTATAGAACTAAGAGATAAAGCTACACCAAATATGATTTGATTTAGATTTCTCTTTTTGTTCAGTTACTTTCATTTTGTAAATTGCTAAAAGTAAACTATTAACACTTCTATTTTTAAAATCATTCTTACTTTGCAGCTCTTTTTTTGCACACCAGCCTAAAACATTTGCACAGTAGACTATTCATATATATTTTTATTCTTATTTTACAAAAGTATCATATTTATATATAAATATATATGCATAGAAATTACTCTCTCTCGCTATCTATTCATATTCAATTATATATACTGTATATACACACAAAAACATTTTTTGTAAAAAAAAAAATACAAATATGTAAATATACATACAATACTGTGAAAAGGTTTTAGGCAGGTGCACAAAAAATGTGACAAAGTAAGAATGCTTTCTTACTTTATATAAATATACATACTGTATACATATATTTCTATATACAATATATACAAATTATATATTTATGCATCTATGTATTTATGTCTGTATTTTATAGGATCTGGAGCATATGCAGACAATTTTATTGGGGCAGTGTCTTCAAGTGGCCATGGAGAGTCTATCATGAAAGTAACACTTGCAAGACAAGTACTTTTTAATATGGAAAAAGGTAATGATTTATGGTAAAAAAGGCACTTAGTTACTTCTGACGCATGTCTGCATTTAGTTATGTGTCAAGTTCACCATTTTTTTAAATAAATCTACAAATAGTTTTTATTTTTTTGTATATATACAGTGGGTGCGGAAAGTATTAAGACCCTTTCAATTTTTCACTTTGTTTTATTGCAGCCATTTGGTAAATTCAAAAACGTTCATTTTTTTCTCATTAATGTACTCTGTGCCCCATCTTGACTGAAAAAAAAACAGAAATGTAGAAATTTTGGCAAATTTATGAAAAAAGAAAAACTGAAATATCACATGCTCATAGGTATTCCGACCCTTTGCTCAGACACTCATATTTACGTCACATGCTGTCCATTTCCTTGTGATCCTCCTTGAGATGGTTCTATTCTTCATTGGAGTCCAGCTGTGTTTAATTAAACTGATAGGACTTGATTTGTAAAGGCACACACCTGCCTATATAAGACCTAACAGTTCACAGAGAATGTCAGACCAAATGAGAATCGTGAGGTCAAAGAAACTGGCCAAGGAGCTCAGAGACAGAATTATGGCAAGCCACAGATCTGGCCAAAGTTACAAAGAATTTCTGCAGCACTCAAGGCTCCTAAGAGAACAGTGGCCTCCATAATCCTTAAATGGAAGAAGTTTGGGACCACCAGAAGTCTTCCTAGACCTGGCCGTCCAGCCAAACTGAGCAATCATAGGAGAAGAGCCTTGGTGAGAGAGGTAAAGAAGAACAACAAGATCACTGTGGCTGAGCTTCACAGATGCAGTAGTGCGATGGGAGAAAGTTGCACAAAGTCAACTATCACTGCAGCCCTCCACCAGTCGGGCCTTTATGGTAGAGTGGCCCGATGGAAGCCTCTCCTTAGTGCCAGACATATGAAAACCTGCATAGAGTTTGCTAAAAACACATGAAGGACTCTCAGACTATGAGAAATAAGATTCTCTGGTCTGATGAGACGAAGATAGAACTTTTTGGTGATAATTCTAAGTGGTATGTGTAGAGAAAACAAGGCACTGCTCATCACCTGCCCAATACAATCCCAACAGTGAAACATGGTGTGGCATCATGCTATGGAAGTTTTTTTAGCTGCAGGGACAGGACAACTGGTTGCAATTGACAGAAATATGAATGCAGCCAAGTTCAGAGATATCCTGGATGAAAACCTCTTCCAGAGTGCTCTGGACCTCAGACTTGCCCAAAGGTTCACCTTCCAACAAGACAATGACCCTAAGCACACAGCTAAAATAACAAAGGAGTGGCTTCAGAACAACTCTGTGACCATTCTTGATGGGCCCAGCCAGAGCCCTGACCTAAACCCAATTGAGCATCTCTGGAGGGACCTGAAAATGGCTGTTCACCAATGTTTACCGTCCATCCTGATGGAACTGGAGAGAATGTGCAAGGAAGAATGGCAGATGATCCCCAAATCCAGGTGTGAAAAACTTGTTGCATCATTTCCAAGAAGACTCATGGCTGTACTAGCTCAAAAAAGTGCTTCTACTCAATACTGAGCAAAGAGTCTGAATACTTATGACTAGAGATTGAGCGACTCTTTCTTTTTTAGGGTCAAATCAGGTTTCGTGAAACCCGACTTTCTCAAAAGTCGGGTCGAAAGAAATCGGCCGACTGAAACATGAAACCCAATGCAAGTCAATGGGGAAGCAAAGTCAGCAGGGAGTGGAGGACAGTAAACACACCTACAGTGCCCATTTGAATGGCAACAACATCAATTCTTATTACTTAAGCTTGGCAACCTTAATTTACTTTATAATAATAGTAACGCATTGAAAACTGGGGGTTATTTGGCTAAAGTTGGGGGGGCTGGGCTGGCTCCAGGTTTTCATGTGCCCTGGGTGAAAGAGTGTCAGTGGGCCCTTTGAACACATACCACAATTCATGATGCTCCGATACGGCACAGAAATATAGGTATAGTACAATGACAAATACTTACATGACATGACTGATATCTATTTTAAATTCTACAATAGCTCAAAAACCGGATAGTATATTCCTCTATACAGTATTATGGCCACCACATAGTGCGCCATACAGAATAATGAGTCCCATATATTGCTCCATACTGAATAATTGGTCCCATATAATGTTCCATACAGTATATGATGAGCTCCACATAATGCTACAGTATATGATGGTCCCCATATAATGTGCCATACAGTATAGGACTGTCACCATAGAGTAGAATGAGCCCCAATATTGCTCCATACAGTATAATGAGTCGCATATAAAGCTCCATACAGTATATGATGGGCCCCATATATTGCTCCATACAGAATGGGCTCCATATAATGCTCCATACAGAATAGGATCCCCTTATGTGCTCCATATGATGCTCCATACCCTATATGATGCCCCATAAATAATGAACCCCATTTGATGCTCCAATATATGATGGGCCCCATGGATGATGCTCCAGTGTATGATGGGCCTATATAATGCTCCATATATAATGGGCCCAATATGATGCTCCAGTGTACAATGGTGGCCAAAAGTATTGGCACCCCTGCAAATCTGTCAGATAATACTCAGTGTCTTCCTGAAAATGATTGAAATCACAAATTATTTGCTATTTTTATCTTCATTTAATTTGCTTGCAAGGAAAAAACACAAAAGAGAATGAAGCAAAAATCAAATCCTTGATCATTTCACACACAACTCCAAAAATGGGCCAGACAAAAGTATTGGCACCCTCAGCCTAATACTTGGTTGCACAAGCTTTACCAAAATAACTGCGAGCAACCGCTTCCGGTAACCATCAATGAGTTTCTTACAATGCTCTGCTGGAATTGTAGACCATTCTTCTTTGGCAAACTGCTCCAGGTCCCTGATATTTGAAGGGTGCCTTCTCCAAACTGCCATTTTGAGATCTCTCCACAGGTGTTCTATGGGATTCAGGTCTGGACTCATTGCTGGCCACCTTAGAAGTCTCCAGTGCTTTCTCTCAAACCATTTTATAGTGCTTTTGGAAGTGTGTTTTGAGTCACTGTCCTGCTGGAAGACCCATGACCTCTGAGGGAGACCCAGCTTTCTCACACTGGGCCCTACATTATGCTGCAAAATTTGTTGGTAGTCTTCAGACTTCATAATGCCATGCACACGGTCAAGCAGTCCAGTGTCAGAGGCAGCAAAGCAACCCCAAAACATCAGGGAACCTCCGCCATGTTTGACTATAGGGACCGTGTTCTTTTCTTTGAATGCCTCTTTTTTTTTTCCTGTACAATCTATGTTGATGGTTTTTCCCAAAAAGCTCAACTTTTGTCTCATCTGACCAGAGAACATTCTTCCAAAATGTTTTAGGCTTTCTCAGGTAAGTTTTGGCAAACTCCAGCCTGGCTTTTTTATGTCTCGAGGTAAGAAATGGGGTCTTCCTGGGTATCCTACCATACAGTCCCTTTTCATTCAGACGGCGACGGATAGTACGGGTTGACACTGTTGTACCCTCGGACTGCAGGGCAGCTTTAACTTGTTTGGATGTTAGTCGAGGTTCTTTATCCACCATCCGCACAATCTTGCATTGAAATCTCTCGTCAATTTTTCTTTTCCTTCCACATCTAGGGAGGTTAGCCACAGTGCCATGGGCTTTAAACTTCTTGATGACACTGCACACGGAAGACACAGGAACATTCAGGTCTTTGGAGATGGACTTGTAGCCTTGAGATTGCTCATGCTTCCTCACAATTTGGTTTCTCAAGTCCTCAGACAGTTCTTTGGTCTTCTTTCTTTTCTCCATGGTCAATGTGGTACACACAAGGACACAGGACAGAGGTTGAGTCAACTTTAATACATGTTAACTGGCTGCAAGTGTCATTTAGTTATTGCACACAGGTAAGTTACAGATGCTGGTGATTACACGAATTAGAGAAGCATCACATGATTTTTCAAACAGTGCCAATACTTTTGTCCAACCCCTTTTTAGGTTTGGTGTGGAATTATATCCAATTTGGCTTTAGGTCAATTATTTTTGTGTTTTTTCATTGAAGACAAATTAAATGAAGATAGTAATACCAAAGAATTTGTGTTTGCAATCATTTTCAGGAAGAAATGAGTATTATCTGACAGAATTGCAGGGGTGCCAATACTTTTGGCCACCACTGTATAATGTCCTCATATATGATGCTCCAGTGCCTTATGGGCCCCATTTATAATGCTCCAGTATATGATGGGCCCCATGGATGATGCTACAGTGTATGATGGGCCCCATTTATAATGCTCCAGTGTATGATGGGCCCCATGGATGATGCTCCAGTGTATGATGGGCCAATATAATGCTCCATATATAATGGGCCCATATGAAGCTCCAGTGTATGATGGGCCAATATAATGCTCCATATATAATGGGCCCAATATGATGCTCCAGTGTATGATGGGCCAATGTAATGCTCCATATATAATGGGCCCCATATGATGCTCCAGTATATGGCCATGGATGATGCCCATGTATATGGGCCGGATGATGCTCCAGTGTATGATGGGCCTATACACTGTGTACAGAATTATTAGGCAAATGAGTATTGAGATCACATCATCATTTTTAGACATGTTGTCCTACTCCAAGCTGTAGAGGCTTGAAAACAAACTGCCAATTATGTAAATCAGGTGATTTGCATCTCTGTAATGAGGAGGGGTGTGGTCTAATGACATCAACACCCTATATATTTGTACTTAATTATTAGGCAACTTCCTTTCCTTTGGCAAAATGGGTCAGAAGAGAGATTTGACGGGCAATTGTGAAATGTCTTGCAGAGGGATGCAGCAGTCTTGAAATTGCCAAACTTTTGAAGCGTGATCATCACTGAACAATCAAGCGTTTCATGCCAAATAGCCAACATGGTCGCAAGAAGCGTGTTGATAAAAAAAACGCTCAAAATAACTTCCCATGAATTGAGGAAAATCAAGCGTGAAGCTGCCAAGA
>JARQOD010000005.1:238037401-238063064 GCA_033576555.1 Oophaga sylvatica
GCAACGTTGCTGGTCCTTGGTAGTGCTTTGGAGCCAGGTACCTCCGCTTTAGTAACCGTGTCCCAATAACGTCAGCTGGTCCTCGGTTGTGCATTGGCTCTTTTCTTTGCTGCCCCTCCGGGTTCCCCAGCACTGGTCCACGTTACTTGCATTGCTCTTGTCCTTCTGCTACCCGTCCGGGTTCCAGTACCGCACTGGTTCTCCGCAGGCCTTTGGCTAGGTGCCCCATTCGGTAACCGGTTCAGCAACGTCGCTTCCTTGGTAGTGCTTTGGACACAGGTACCTCCTGCTTAGAAACCCCGTTTTCCCAGAACTCGTGGTCCTCGGTTGTGCCATTGGCTCTTTTCCTTCTGCTGCCCCTCCGGGTTCCAGCACAGTCAGCTGGTCCTCGTTACTTTGCATTGGCTCTTGTACCTTCTGCTACCCCGTCCGGGTTCCAGTACCGTCAGTGGTTCTCCGCAGTGCCTTTGGCCTAGGTGCCTCCATCTCGGTATCCGAGTTCCAGCAACGTCTGCTGGCCCTTTTGTATCTTTGGAGCACAGGTACCCCCTGCTTAGTAACCGTGTCCCAGTAACGTCAGCTGGTCCTCGGTTGTGCCATTGGCTCTTTTCCTTCTGCTGCCCCTCTGGGTTCCAGCACAGTCAGCTGTCCTCGTTACTTGCATTGACTCTTGTACCTTCTGCTACATTTACAAATTGAAGATTTTTTCAATGCTTTTTTGGGTAATCACTCTGGATCTCCAACAATGAAGACGACGACCCTGATGACCACCCCGAAGAAGATGACGACCACAGGACGACGAGCATCAAGCCAACCAGCCTAAACACCATCACAAAGAAGAAATAAAAGATTACCAAACAGGACTAAGAAGGTTAAGACAAACTACAAGATACAGAACAAGAGACTTAAGAACAATAAGCAGAAGAATCAAAAAGCAGAAGAACATGAAGTATAAGACCAAAATGAAGAGCAAAATATATGCTCTAAATTATAAGCAGAAGAAGACTAAGCAGTGTATGGGGGTGAGTCCGTTCCTCCTCGTGGTGCCCCTGGAAAATGGCTGCTGCTGCAGGCTAAACTGAACACGGACAAATACTGTTGTAATTTAAAATCTTTTGTGACAGCAAGAACGGAAGGATGAAAAATTCATACTTTGACAGATTACAAGTACAGGATTCTCTGTCACAAATAAGAATATGATGAAGAAGATGAAGTACAATATGAATAAGAATAATAGTTTAATAAGAAGAATATGAGTAATGTTAACAAAAAGATGAATAGCAAGAAGTTTAAGAAGAAGATAAAGAAGGTGAAGATGAAGAATAATTGATGAAAAAGATGATGCTGCTGAAGATTATGAAGGAGGGAAAGTGTGTGAAAAGTTAAAAAGGTGAAGAGCATGGAAGTTGTGAAAAACATATTTGCCAAATAGAAAAAAAACGTTAACAACATTGTCAATTTATTCGTCAATCCGAACATCTTTAAAAAAAAATATTATATATATATGCTATTCCATTTGATTGGGTTAAACATCTATGCCCTTTTAATGTCTCCTCAACCTTCCCCAATACATTCTACATTACTCTTTGTTGTTTTCGTTCATGTACAATTAACCAACAAGGCAAGAATGGGGTTTTTTAATTCCGATATTTTATTCCCATAGACTTACATGGGACTTCCGTATCGGTATCGGGTATCGCCGATATTTTATTGGTATCGGCGATACCATTCCGATTCCGATACTTTTGGATATCGGAAAGTATCGCTCAACCCTAGTCCTAATCCTACGCTTTTGGGAGCTTGCGGCTTCCTTCACCCAGGATAATTACAGCCCCAGTTAGGTGAACCCTTTGCCATTGACCAATCTGCACAAACCTACTCACTTCTTCTGGAAACTACCCAACCAGGCAGAATTTATTTTCTACATGGTTTTGAGCAACAATGGAGTAATTACAGGATATGTCCTACTCGCGAGACTAGGTCTGTGAGTGTGACAGGCAGTGCTACAGAACTCAGTAAAGGCCTTAGCATGGCAATAACCATGTTCCAATATGTTTAAGGCTGTGGCCTGAATAAGTCTGTGGAGCGTAGTAACCCAGTCTCTAAGACATGCTTAAATGAACAGAAACAAGGCAAAAACCCCCACCATTTTTTTTTTGGACCCAAATTTTGAAACTTAAGGGAAGCAACAGTTTAATAAAGAGACCCAAGACTCATTTCGGAGCATGGAAAAGCCAGCAATGGTCTTTGTCCAGCACCTGACAATGTAAGTGCTAACGAATAGTACGCACTATCTAACTAACAATTTGGGAAGAGACATATATGCTGACAAGGGAAAACTGAACGGTGTGCAGGGACAACAAATTGGACGTGGTTGCTGATTGTTGTGTCTGTGTAAATGCAGGTTGTGGCAGGAGGCATCAGTGTCTGCTTCCTAGAAGATTGGGAAGGATGTAACCAAAGGGAAGGGCCAGTAGTTTCACCCACAGACAGATTTTGTACCCACCCAGGCATTCCACCCACCTACTGGGGTGCTGCGTATATGAACAGTATAGGGGGTATGCTAACAAGGTATTATGTCGAATTTCCCTTTATAAAGGGATATGTGGGTAAATTTTCAAACTATCAGTATATATATAGAGCATGTTTCATTACTCATAATATTATTCTGTGTAAGGCTGAAACCGGAAGAAGTGTATGGAGCATATTATTGCATTGATGTTCCAAAATGTCCAAGTGCAGACACAAAAATCAACATCAATACAGAGTCAAGAAGTACTGCTTAGACACGATATGCGCTTTCTTTATGGGTAAAGTTAACCCTATGCTGCATGAGGTGCTGTGAACTACCACATAGTTAAATATACAAAAATCAACATCGGGCTACCAGATACACACTTAAAGAAACCGGGAGAAGGGCAACACAATAAAAAAATATAATAGTAGAATAAATAGAAATTGATCATAGAAATTTGACCATTGCACAATGTACAATTGTTTACAAAAATTACCCCAAGGGTCTGTGTCATACATGCTGAAAGAGACTGTGTTGGGGACCTCAAAAATACATTTTACAGTTATCATTGCTAGAGATAGGAGTACAAGCTTCACCACTGCACAATGTGCCAATTTTTAAAAAAAACTACCCAAGAAACCTGTAACATACAAGCTGAAAGAGGCCGTGATGGAGACCTCACAATACATTTTGCAGTTATTACAATAGTTAGAAAAAGGAGTACAAGTTTCACCATTGCACAATGTGCAAAGTTTTCCAAAAATTACCCCAAGAGGTCTGTGTCATTGTAATGAATGGAAGCGGAGGCAGAGGTGGTGAAGTTCACATTCGTTTTTTTTTTTTTAATGTGGAACCTCGAGACCGCGTCTGGGGGCTCCGAAGGGGCGTGACTAGTGAGCCCCGGGTACCCGTAGTAAGGCCCCTCGAACAGGACCAGAATGGAATACCCGGAGGACACAGGTGCACCTCCAGTTAGACCCCGGACACGTGGCAGCTGTCCCAGAGGGACCAAAGGGTAACAGGGATTTACAGAGTCCGTGGAGGGTTCTTGACGGAGAAGGGTAAGGTCCTGGTCCAGAATGGATGGTGGCAGGCTGGCTTCA
Source organism: Oophaga sylvatica (assembly GCA_033576555.1). Lineage (NCBI taxonomy): Eukaryota > Metazoa > Chordata > Amphibia > Anura > Dendrobatidae > Oophaga > Oophaga sylvatica. The sequence goes on from JARQOD010000005.1 coordinate 238,041,020, forward strand.
GTGACCTTGTCACGGTCCACGGGTACGGATGGCTGATGGCGGAACGGGATGACACTTGCGCCAGTAATAGCCGAGATTGTCCAGGTTAGCCAGATACAGGTTAGCAATGATCTGAGAGACAAAACAGTATCAGCGAAGCACAGAGACTGCAGATGCAGACGCAGCGCAGACAGATCAGGAACAGAACCGGATGTAGCAATGATAGAACACGTTGCTCCGGCACTCCCCTAATGGTGGAGTGACCAGATATAGTACTGAGTGCGCAGCCATTGGTTAATTAGCTATTTCAAAAAAATGCACGCTGCCCCTTTAGAGAGACGGTGGGCGCGGCCTCGCGTCCTAAGCAGACTATCTGGAGGCCTGCCAGCAGCATGCCAGGAAGTGGAGGAGGACACAGGACGCCGAAGAGCAGCTGGGGCAGGTGAGTGAGCAGAACGGAGTGCAGAGCCAGCGCTGGGACCGAGTGTAACAGTATCCCCCTCTTTACTCCCCCCTCTTTTTCAAGCCTGCGTGAAATCTTTTAAGAAGAAGAGAGCCTGGATGTTCTCTTTTGGTTCCCAAGATCTCTCCTCAGGACCAAACCTTTCCAGTCCACCAGGTAATAGATCCTACCTCTTACTCTCTTAGAGGCCAAGATATGTTTTACCTCAAAAACATCATCCTCAGAGACCGGATCAGGAGTGGTACCGGGTCCTTAAAGAAGGAGCTCAACACTACTGGTTTGAGGAGGGAAACATGAAAGGAGTTAGGTACTTGTAGAGAATTAGGCAATTTCAGTTTATAAGAGACCGGTTGATTTGTCTCAAGACTTCAAAGGGACCAATAAACGGGGACCCAATTTGTACGATGGTAACTTCAGACGGATGTACTTGGAGGAGAGCCATACCTTGTCTCCTGGACGAAAGATGGGAGCCTCCAAACGTCTTTTGTCCGCATGCGTTTTCATTACGTTGAGAAGCTTTCTCCAAAGCCGACCTGGTCTCTCTCCAAATGTCCGAGAAATTCTTAGACAAGGTATCGACTGCCGGAACATCAACAATCCCGGACAGGAAGAGGAATTCCGGGTTGCAGTCCAAACACAATCTGAAAGGGAGACTTTCCAGAAGATTCACTTACTTGGTTGTTGTAGGAGAATTCCGCCCAGGGCAGTAATTCTACCCAGTCATTATGATGAGCGTTGACGAAGTGACGCAGGTATCCAGCCAGGATTTGATTGATCCTCTCCACTTGCCCATTAGACTGGGGATGATATGCAGAAGAAAAATCTAGTTCAATTTTTACCATTTTACAGAGTCCTCTCCAGAACTTAGAGGTGAACTGGACGCCCCTGTCGGACACGATGTGGAGAGAAATCCATGTAGACGGAAGATGTGCTGAATGAAGTGAGTGGCCAGTTCTGGAGCAGACGGGAGGCCAGATAGCGGAACGAAGTGGGCCATTTTAGAGAAGCGGTCCACCACAACCTATACCACTGAGCAGCCAGAAGAAATGGGAAGATCCGTGATGAAATCCATTGCGATGTGCTGCCAGGGAGTGGACGGAATCGGAAGAGGCAGAAGCCTGCCGGCTGGTAGATGTTTAACAGTTTTGTTACGGGCACATGAAGGACAGGCTGCGACGAACTCCTGGATATCCTTGCCCATTGGTAGGCCACCAGTAATAACGGAGATGAGTTGCTGCGTCTTTCTCTGACCAGCATGGCCAGCCAACTTAGAAGAATGACCCCAGCGCAGAACACGACTACGATCAGAGGCGGACACGAAAGTCTTCCCAGGAGGAAGCCGGGCCAGATCAGTGGAGGCAACAGAGACTAACTTAGAAGGTTCAATAATGTGCTGAGGTTCCTCCTCCAGTTCAGGAGGCAAGAAGGCTCTAGAGAGTGCGTCTGCCTTGATGTTCTTGTCAGCTGGACGGAAATGAAGTACAAAATTGAAACGGGCAAAAAATAATGCCCAACGGGCCTGACGGGGATTCAGTCTTAAAAGCAGATTGGAGATAGGCAAGGTTTTTATGATCGGTGAATATGATTACCTGGTGATGAGCTCCTTCAAGAAGATGTCTCCATTCTTGCAGAGCCAATTTGATGGCCAACAGTTCGCGATCACCGACAGAGTAGTTCCTTTCTGCAGGAGAAAAAACCTTGGAAAAAAAAACCACACGAGATCATCCGCCCGGTAGACGACTTCTGGGTCAGAACTGCTCCTGCACCTATGGAAGAAGCGTCAACTTCAAGAAAAAATTGCTCACTTGAATTAGGACGATGGAGAACGGGTGCGGAAGCGAAGGCTTTTTTGAGAGAAACAAAGGCCTCTTCTGCCTCGGAGGACCATTCCTTAGAGTTTACACCTTTCCGGGTTAAGGCTGTGATTGGAGCCACTCGGGTGGAAAAGTGTGGAATAAATTGCCGGGTAGTAATTGGCGAACCCGAGGAACCTTTGTATGGCTTTTAGCCCAGACGGACGAGGCCAGTTGAGAACTGCAGACAACTTCTCCGGATCCATCTTTAATCCTGTGGAAGATACAATGTACCCAAGGAAAGGCAAAGAAGACTGCTCAAAGAGGCATTTCTCATATTTGGCATATAGCCTGTTCTCTCTCAGTCTTTGTAAGACCAGGCGTACTTGCCTCCGGTGTGACGTCAAGTCAGCAGAAAAAATCAAAATATCGTCCAGGTAAAACACGACACAAGTATAGAGCAAGTCCCTGAAAATGTCATTAACAAATTCCTGAAAAACCGCAGGTGCATTGCTTAGGCCGAATGGCATTACCAGGTATTCATAGTGGCCGTCACGGGTGTTGAAGGCTGTTTTCCATTCGTCCCCCTCCTGACTCGGATCAGGTTGTAGGCCCCTCTGAGGTCCAATTTGGTGAAGATCTTGGCCCCTCGAAGACGATCAAACAGCTCTGAAATAAGAGGTAATGGATACCTGTTTTTTACCGTGATTTGATTTAGACCCCGATAGTCAATGCAGGCAGCAAGGATCCATCCTTTTTCTTCACAAAGAAGAATCCAGCTCCTGCCGGTGACGATGACTTTTGGATAAATCCTCTAGCCAGATTCTCTTGGATGTAGTCCGACATGGCCTGAGTCTCTGCCTGTGAAAGGGGATAAACTCTCCCGCGAGGAGGAGATGCTCCTGGAAGAAGCTCTATCTGACAGTCATACGACCTGTGTGGAGGTAGTCTCTCAGCCTCCTTTTTCCCAAAGACGTCAGAGAAGGACCAATAGACGGAAGGCAACCCTGGCAGGGTATCAAGCTGGACTGGAGGCGAAACAGGTTGAATCCGGGTTAAGCAACGATTCATGCAGGTATCTCCCCAACGCAGAACTTCTCCAGTTTTCCAATTAAGGACTGGTTCATGCATCTGGAGCCAAGGTAAACCTAAAAGCATGGGATGGGATAAACCGGGATATGCATAAAATCGCATTCGTTCAGTATGCATTAGACCTACCCGGAGTTCCACCAACTCGGTTTGAAACTGGACGGGCTCGGTCAGCGGTTTGCCATCCACGGCAGACACCTGTAACGGATCAGGAAGACGCTGGACTGGTAAGCGGTAATGATCCACAAACCGCCTGCTGGATGAAGTTCCCTGCAGCTCCAGAATCCAGTAGACAATGTTCGGAGAATTTTATTGCTCCATAGGACACGGAGACTGAGATGTGTAAAGAGGGAGAGGACTGTTCTCTACCTAGGTTGGCCCCTCCTACCGACCTAGGCACTGGAGTTTCCCGACTTTTTAGGACAGAAATGGATCAAATGTTCAGAACTACCGCAGTAGTAACAACTTCCCTCCTTGCGACGTGCCTCCCGGCGGCGGGTGGCCAAACTTACATGGTCCACCTTCATGGCCTCGGAGGCGGAGGGCGAAGTACCTGTTTTGTACAAACTAGAGTCCAGGTGATAGGACCTTTTGTCCCGCTTGATCTCCATGGAGCGCTCCTGAAAACGCAGGTCAATTCGGGTTGCCAAGGATATTAGCTCTTCCAAGAGGGTAGGTCTGTCCCGTCCCGCCAGCTCATCCTTGATTCTTCCGGATAGGCCTTCCCAGAAGTTAGCAACCAGGGCCTCATTGTTCCACGATAATTCAGATGAGAGGGTGCGGAATTTAACAGCATACTGAGCTACCGTGAGAGTACCTTGGCGCAGGCGGAGCAGAGCTGAGGCAGTCGAAGTGGTGCGACCAGGTTCATCGAAAGTCCTGCGAAAAGCCTCTAGAAAGATTGAAGATCGTTAACCAGCGGATCCCCTCTCTCCCATAGCGGGTTTAGCCAGGCGAGGGCCTCTCCTCCCAGGTGTGACATGATGAAGCCCACCTTGGCTCGGTCAGAAGCAAACATATGCCCCAAGATTTCGAAGTGTAGAGTGCACTGATTGAGGAAACCCCGACACAGAGTAGGGTCACCCTGGAAACGGGTAGGAGCCGCCAGACGGGACCTTGACTTGCCATGGGAACTGGTACCTGATTATTGATAGAAGAGTCAGGTGCAGACGAGGACCCTAAGGAATCCATGCGGGTAGACAAGCTGCGTAGATAAGTCGTGATCTTGTCCTGTTGAACTCCCAAACGGGTCACCTCCTGGCACAGATCCGTGGTCAGAGATCTCTGGGATCCAGCGGGTTCCATGGCCAGAGCAATCTGTAACGAATGGAAGCGGAGGCAGAGGTGGTGAAGTTCACATTCGTTTTTATTTTTTAATGTCGAACCTCGAGACCGGGCCGGGGGGCTCCGAAGGGGGCGTGACTAGTGAGCCCCGGGTACCCGTAGTAAGGCCCCTCGAACAGGACCAGAATGGAATACCCGGAGGACACAGGTGCTACCTCCAGTTAGACCCCGGACACGTGGCAGCTGTCTCAGAGGGACAAAAAGGGTAACAGGTATTTACAGAGTCCGTGGAGGGTTCTTGACGGAGAAGGGTAAGGTCCTGGTCCAGAATGGATGGTGGCAGGCTGACTTCAGTGACCTTGTCACGGTCCACGGGTACGGATGGCTGATGGCGGAACGGGATGACACTTGCGCCAGTAATAGCCGAGATTGTCCAGGTTAGCCAGATACAGGTTAGCAATGATCTGAGGAGACAAACAGTATCAGCGAAGCACAGAGACTGCAGACGCAGCGCAGACAGATCAGGAACAGAACCGGATGTAGCAATGATAGAACACGTTGCTCCGGCACTCCCCTAATGGTGGAGTGACCAGATATAGTACTGAGTGCGCAGCCATTGGTTAATTAACTATTTCAAAAAATGCACACTGCCCCTTTAAGAGAGACGGTGGGCGCGGCCTCACGTCCTAAGCAGACTATCTGAGGCCTGCCAGTAGCGTGCCAGGAAGTGGAGGAGGACACAGGACGCCGAAGAGAAGCTGGGGCAGGTGAGTGAGCAGAACGGAGTGCAGAGCCAGCGCTGGGACCGAGTGTAACAGTCATACAAGCTGAAAGACACCATGATAGGGACCTCACAAATCACAATACATTTGCATTTATTACAATAGTTAGACATAGAGAGTGCAAGTTTCACCATTGCACAATAGGTAAAGTTTTCCAAAAATTACCCAAGGGGTCTGTATCATGCAAGCTGAAACAAGATGTGATGGGGACCTCACAATACATTTTGCAGTTATTAACATTGCTAGAGATAGGGAGTTCAAGCTTCACCATTGCACAATGTGCAGAGTTTTCCAAAAATTATCCAAAGGGTCTGTATCATACAAGCTAAAAGACACAGTGATGGGGACCTCACAATACATTTTGCAGTTATTAAAAGATTTAGAGATAGGGAGCAGAAGTTTCACCTTTACACAATGTGCAAAGTTTTCAAAAAGTAAAAAACATTACCCACTTGGGGTATACATAGATGACCACTAAGTACTTGTTGCAGAAGGAGTAAGAGGAGGTGATTTCTTGAACAAAATGGGTTTAGATGGTAAGGCATGGACGTTAAGACAACGTAAAAAAAAAACCCATTTGGGCTGCATTTACATTACGTTGCTGTCATCCGTAGGGCTTACAAAGTCGGAGGAAATCGAGCCCTTGTCTGCATTTTCCATTGACAGCCGTGTGCGCCTATCCGTTATGATTGCATCGGCCAAACTAAAAACGCGCTCAGACATTTGCTGCAGGGCATGGCAGCACCTCCAAGGTGCACAAGGAGAAATGTGCAGCTTGGACAAACAAAAGTTAAAGGGCACTGAAGAATCAGGAAGGATGCTGGTATGGTCACTTAAGTAGTCTTTCACCATCTTGGTCAACTGCTCCCGCCTCGTCATAATTACACCCACAGATAGCCCTTGCTGATGTGACAGTTTCATGAAAATGGCTCAGTCAGTGGACATTTTTCCTGCACCTTAGTTGCACCTGGTGTGCGTGGCCCTCTCCTGTAAACCTTGTGAGTGAAAAGAGCCGGTACCTCTGACATCAGCATTGTCTGAGGGTAATCTTTTGAGCAAGTCTTCTACAATGGCCCTCTGGCATGCATGCATGCACTGAAAATGGCACGTCTGCCTCCGACATGAGAGAAGAAAATTTCTCCTTGTATCGTGGGTCAAGAAAGATGCACAGCCAGTTTTTCATGGTGGACAAAAGGTCTTTCACGCCACGGTTTTGGGAAAGGCATCTGGACATGAACTGTGCCATGTGTCTGGCAGACTACAAAGAGTCAAATGTTCATTGTCCTCACCAGGAAGAACACTAACCATCCTCTCTTCCTCCATTGCCTCCTCCTCCTTCTCCTCTTCAGACCATTCATGCTGGACAGGCATGAAGCTTGGATTGAAAGTCCGCTCTGTAGCGCAGACCAAAATATCCTGTTCCTCCTCAACCTCATCCTCCTTCTCCTCCTCATGTTCCTCGTCATCACCCAATATGGCCTGAGAATATTGTGTGAGGCTGGGCTATGTGCTTCTCAGCCACTGTAAAATCTTGCTCCATAGCCACCTGCTCGGCATTCAAAGCTTCTTCTTAGAGATTCTGCTGCAAACGTTTTAATAAACAGAGCAGCGGGATAGTTACGCTGATAATAGCATCATCAGCACTCACAATCTTGGTGCAGAACTCAAAGTTTTGAAGATCTTCACATATGTCAGCGATCCATATCCACTCGGCAGTTGTTATGTGTGAAGACTGAGTTTTTCTCTGATGGGCACTGAGAAGCTGGAATTCAGACACTGCCTTCTGCTGCTCACTAATAGAGATGAGCGAATATTTCAATGTTCAGTTTGACTCACAATCGCCGAATTTGCAATGAATTAGCCAAACATACAGAGCACAAAAGCCTGTGTTTCCCGGCGCAGCGCTTCTGACCGGCGATGAAATCATCCCCGCCGGTCAGAGAGCCGCGGTTCCCACGCTGTCAGAAGACAGCGTGAGAGCTCAGCTGTGATCGGAGGTATAAAGATTAACTCCGGTCATTGGTGTAAGCTGATGGGACTACAGCTCCCATCATCCGACACCTGCTGCCGCTAATAACAGTGAAAGCAGGAGCAGCGGATGGGAGTATTCATCAGCCGCTCCTGTGATGTAAATAAATAATTTAAAAAAAAACCTGCATGGGTTCCCCTGTATTTTTGCTAACCAGACAGGCAAAACTCACAGCTGGGGGCTTCAACCCTCAACTGTCAGCTTCAGCAAGGTTGGTTATCAAAAATAGAGGGCTCCCCACGCTCGCTATATTTTTAATTATTTAAATAAATAATTTAAAAAACAGCATGGTGTCCCCCCTATTTTTGACAACCAGCATTGCTAAAGCAGACAGCTGGGGGCTGGCATTCTCAGGCTGGTAAGGGGCCATGGATATTGGTCCCCCTCAAGCCTAAAAATAGCAGCCCGCAGCCACCCAGAAAAGGCACATCTATTTGCCTGGCTCTTCCCATTTCCCTTGTAGTGGTGGCAAGTGGGGTTCATATTTGTGGGGTTGATGTCACCTTTGTATTGTCAGGTGACATCAAGCCCACGTATTACTAATGGAGAGGTGTCTGTAAGACACCTCTCCATTACTAATCCTATAGCTACATGGTAAATAAACACACAACCAGAATAAATTATTTTATTAGAAATAAAACAAAAAACATTTTTACATTTTTATTTATAACAAACATAGTTATACTCGCCTAATGCCTAATTCCACTGAAGCCCTCGTTCTCCTGTAATAAACCTGTTTTCAACCTGGACAGTGGCAATATGCGACCGTCCAAGCTGAGAACCACTGGTGAATAAGCTGCTGTAAGTGCAGCCTCAGTGACCAGTGGTGATGTCATTGAGGTTACCTCCAGTCAATGAGGCTGTGTTCCCAGCAGGGCTAAACTTCTGTGACCTCAGCACTGTGGGAAAAAGTCAGTGATGAGGTCACCGTAGTTCAAGCTCTGTGACTTCACCGCAGATCACAGTGAGAAATTCTCATGGTGATCTGCTGTGAAGCCAATGAGCTTGAACTGTGGTGAACTCAGTGACTTTTTCCCACGGTGCTAGCGGGGATCTCACCAGGGTCACAGCAGTTCAGCTCAGCTGGGAACGCAGCCTCAGTGACCGGACGTAATCTCAATGATGTAAGCGCCGGTCACTGAGGCTGCACTCGCACTAGCTCATTCATCAATGGTTCTCAGGTATGGTATATTGTTGCTTTTTTATTTTAGTTTTATTACAGGAGAATGAGGGCTTCAGCGGAATTATGCGTTAGGTAAGTATAACTGTTTTTTTAAATAAAATGGAAAACTGTGTTTAGTCTTATTTCTACTAAAGGACTTATTGTGGTTGTGTCTTTATTTACCATGTAACTATAGCATTAGTAATAGAGAGGTGTCTTAGATACAACTCTCTATTACTAAGCCGTGGGCTTGATGTCACTTGACAATACAAAGGTGACATCAACCCCACAAATATGAACCCCACTTGCCACCGCTACAGGGCAAGTAGGAAGAGCTGGGCAAAGTGCAAGGATTGGCGCATCTAATAGATGTGCCTTTTCTGGGCAGCTACAGGCTGCTATTTTTAGGCTGTGAGGCCAATATCCATGGCCACTTACCAGCCTGAGAATAACAGCTCCCAGTTGTCTGCTTTAGCAAGGATGTTTGTCAAAAATGAGGAGGACCTCATGCCACTTTTTTAAATTATTTATTTAAATAATAAAATAAATGACATAAATAATATAAATAAGTAAAAAATACGGTGTGGGGACCCCTCTATTCTTGTTAACCAGCCTTGCCAAAGCTGACAGCTGAGGGTTAGAGCCCCCAGCTGTGAGCTTTGCCTGACTGGTTATCAAAAATACAGGGGAACCCACGCAGGTTTTTTTTTTAAATTACTTATTTACAGCGCAGGAGATGCTGATTGAGGCCGGCATCACACTACCGTAGAATATGTGTGAGTGCTATTCGAGAAATTATCACATAGCACTCGGCCCATGGTTAGGGCTCATACTCATTTGCGAGAAAAATGGACAAGTGCAATCCGATAAAAAAATCGGATTGCACTCTGACCAATGTTATTCAATGGGTTACATCTCATCTGCAATTTTTTTCTCAGTTTAAATCAGACTGAGAAAAAAAATCGTAGCATGCTGCGATTTTCTGCGTATCTCGGCGGGACTTTCCAATGCAAATCAATGGTTGCGAGAAAGAAATCACATAGCACTCGGACCATACGAGTGCTGTCTGATTTTTATGCACCAGTGTCCTTTGAAAAGCCAGCAATTCATGTGCCGCATACAGTAAAATCACACTGACAGGTTAGAATAGAATAGATAGAATAGATATATACATATAGAATACATAGATATATAGATGTCAGTGACACACACATATGTATATATATTACATAGCTAGATAGAAGAAAAGCCGGCAATTCATTTGCGCGTACAGTAATGCATAGATAGATACAAGCTGTGTACAGTAAAATCACAGCAGGAGCCGACAGGATAGAAGAGATGGATTACACACAGTAAATACTAATAGAATAGGTAGATATATAGATGTCTGTGACAAATACAATTAGTGCAGCGTTTGTACTGCTTACTGTACATGTATTTAATTAATAAAAGATTATTTTTTGGAAAAAAATTGCATTGGCTCACGCGCAATTTTTGTAACCAGCAGAGGGAAAGTCGATGGCTGGGGGCTGATGTTTTTAGCCTGGGAAGGGTGTTATACCCATGGAGCTTCCCAGGCTGTTAATATCGTTAATATCAGCTCGCAACTGTATACTTAGCCTTTACTGGCTATTAAAATGGGGGACCCTAAAAGAAAATTATGTAGGGTCCCCAATAATTAATAACTAGCAAAGGCTAAGCAGACAGCTGTGAACTGATATTAATAGCCTAGGAAGGGGCCATGGATACTGCCCCCAGGCTAAAAACATCAGCTCTCAGCCACACCAAAAAAGGTGCATCTCTAAGATGCGCCAATTCTTGCACTTAGCCTCACTCTTCCCACTTGCCCTGTAGTGGTGGCAAGTGGGTTGATAGTTGGGGGGGTTGATGTCACCTTTGTATTGTCAGGTGACATCAAGCCCTGAGGTTAGTAATGGAAAGACATCAATAAGACGCTCCTATTACTAACCCCATAGTCACATTGTAAGAAAACAGACACCCAGAAATAAGTCCTTTAATTGAAAGAATGACACAGACTCCTTTAATAATCTTAATTAAACCATACTTACGACCTTGCTCATTCCCCCGATGCCCTCATGATCTGCAAAAGAAGTAAAAAAACAAACAACAGTAAGCTGCACACACACTGTACGAATTGTATTTGTCACAGACATCTGTATATCTATCTATCTATTCTATTTGTATTTACTGTGTATAATCCATCTCTTCTATCCTGTTGGCTCCTGCTGTGACTTTACACTACACGGTTGCTGAATTGCTATCCGACAGGATAGAAGAGATGGATTACACACAGTAAACACAAATAGAATAGGTAGATATATAGATGTCTGTGACAAATACAATTAGTGCAGCGTTTGAACTGCTTACTGTACATGTATTTAATAATAGATTATTTTGGGGAAAAAAATTGCATTGGCTCACGCGCAATTTTTGTAACCAGCAGAGGGAAAGTCGATGGCTGGAGGCCGATGTTTTTAGAGGGGTGGGGTGATAGTTGGGGGGGTTGATGTCACCTTTGTATTGTCAGGTGACATCAAGCCCCGAGGTTAGTAATGGAAAGACATCAATAAGACGCCCCTATTACTAACCCCATAGTCACTTTGTAAGAAAACAGACACCCAGAAAAAAGTCCTTTAATTGAAAGAATGACAGAGACTCCTTTAATAATCTTAATTAAACCATACTTATGACCTTGCTCATTCCCCGATGCCCTCATGATCTGCAAAAGAAGTAAAAAAACAAACAACAGTAAGCTGCACACACACTGTACGAATTGTATTTGTCATAGACATCTGTATATCTATCTATCTATCTATCTATTCTATTTGTATTTACTGTGTGTAATCCATCTCTTCTATCCTGTTGGCTCCTGCTGTGACTTTACACTACGCGGTTGCTGAATTGCTGGATTTTCTTCTATCTATCTATCTATCTATCTATCTATCTATCTATCTATCTATCAATCTATCTATGTAATATACAATACATATATAAATATGTGTGTGTCACTGACATCTATATATCTATGTATTCTATATATCTATGTATATCTATGTATTCTATATATCTATTCAATCTGTTCTTCTAACCTGTCACGCTGTGATTTTACTGAAAGCGGCGCATAAATTGCCGGTTTTTATTCTATCTCTTACCGAATGTTACTGACTTTTTCCGATTTTAAGAAAAATGCCCGTGTTACTGATCATGAATCCGAATGTACCATATTCGTGACGAATTTATGTTTGGCGATCGTTTTCCGAACATTTTCACTCATCTCTACTCACTAAGCCTTGCCATCATATGAAAGGTTGCATTCCAGTGTGTGGGCAATTCACAAATCAGTCGATGACAAGGCAAATTAAAGCACTGCTGCAGCGAAGCTAGACCGGCAAAAGCCTGAGATGACTTTCGGAAATGTGCATTGACACGGCGCATCTTGGCAAGTAGGTCCGGCAAGTCAGGGTATGATTTTAAAAACCGTTGTACAACCAAGTTCAGCATGTGGGCCATGCCTGGAAAGTATACCAGCTTGCCGAGCTTTAAAGCCGCCAACAAGTTATGCTCATTATCGCACACAACCTGACCTGGTTGGAGGTTCAGCGGGGAGAACCACTGGTCGGTCTGTTCTTTTATCCCTTTCAACAGCTCTGCTGCATTGTGAGCTTTATCACCTAAACAGATGAGGTTCAGCAGAGCGTGATGCTGCTTCGCCAAGGCAGTGCTGCAGAGATCCCAGCTGGGAAGTGATGGAGAGGCTAGTTCCACTGAGGATGAGGAGGAGAAACAGGAACTGGAATATGAGGAGACTGAAACCCTGACGGAAGTTGGGTCCGTTATTTTTGGTGTGGGTAAGATGTGTGATGTCCCAGTGTCTGACTCTGTCCCAGATTCCACCAGGTTCACCCACTGTGCCATCCCTGTCCACAAGAACTTGTCCACGTGTCTGTGGTTAGGTGGGCCTTCTCTGTAACTGCATTGGCCAGAGCATGGCTGATATTGTGCAACACGTGCTTATGTAACATGGGGACGGCACTCCGGGAAAAATATTAGTGGCTGGGAATCGCACACCATGGGGCTGCCACCGCCAAGAGGTCACGGAAAGACTCAGTTCTCACAAGCCTAAACAGCAACATTTCCAGGGCTAGCAATCTGGCAATCTGAGTGTTTAGCATTTGGGCCTGTGGGTGGGTGGGTGGGTGGATATTTCTGCTTTCTGTTAAACGTCTATGCAACTGCAGGTTGTGGGCTGGAGGCATCAGCACCTGCTTCTTGGACAGCAGATTGGGAAGGCCGTAACACAGGGGAAGGGGCAGTTGTTTCAACCTCAGACACAGATTTTGTACCGTGCCATTCCACCCAAATACTGGGGTGCTTGGCTGCCATGTACTTTTGTATGCTGGTGGTGCTCAGGTTGGCAGTGTTCTTGCCTCTTCTTAGCTTGATTTGGCAGATGCTGCAAATTACTGTTTTTTGTCTGAAAAAATTTCAGAAAAAAACTGCATACAGGGGAACAACGCACCCATGGCCTGTTATCTAGCTGAGTGGGGGGGCTCTGTGGAAAAGTTGACCCAGTTCTCCCTCTGGTCAAACCACTACCTCTTCTTGCTTGTTTTCATGCTATGGATCCAGCCCTCTCTGCTCGCGGCGTGCCACCACGCCAGGTTGGATCAGTGGCTTCACCATCGATCACGTCATCTTCCAATTTATCAATCTGATCCTCCTTCTGAGCGCGATTTTAGGCTGACCTGATGGCAACTGTGCACCATTATTATCCCCACCCCTTCAGACATTAATTGACTTTCCCCAACATGGCTTTTTCCTGGCCTTGGGTGCTCAAAAGTTTGGGCATCACTGCATTCCACCTCCTCATGACACTTTTAATGGTGCACGTTGAGAGGCCTGAAAAATTACAAGGGAACATAAACAATTCCTCAGAGTGGCCAGCGTTGGGGTCATATGTCTCCTGGGACTCTTGCTAGTGGGTGGAAGGAGGACCAGGTTGAGGATTCAGAGGCCCAGCCTCTTAGCTACTGAGACTGGACCATGTGGAAGACTTTGTGGTGCTGCTTGTCAACTCACTGGAGCCTTTGTCTGCCATCCAACCCACAACATCCTCGCACTTGTCTGGGTTCATCAGTGGTGTAGCGCGCTGACCAAATTTTGACAGGAAGCTCAAACGAGATACAGTCACCTTCTGATCTGTCACACGGCCTTGGCAGACATACCCACATCCACGTCCCTTAACATCACCCTATCTCATATTGATGCGTTTATGTAGCACAACTGCTAGATAAAAATACGCTATTTATTTAACCAATAGAAAATTAGTATTATTTTTAAATCGCCTTGCTGACAACAGCAGACTAAGGAAAATTATTGCCACTGGTAAATTGTGACGTTTGCTTAAGGCACTGTCACACTTAGCGATCGCACTAGCGATCACGACAACGTCACAACTAGTGCGATCGCTATGTGGTCGCTAGTTAGCTTCCAAACACAAAGATCTCATCAGAGATCAGCGATCTGTATAATGACCTCTGCGGTCGTTGGGAAAACCTAGTCCCACCTGTGACGCTGGTAAAGTCGTTCATAAAGGGTGTCACACTCAGCGATTCCGGCTCACCAGCGGGACACCAATGACTAAAAAACAGCTCAGAACGTTCATGAACGATCAGCGACATAGCAGCGGGGGCCATATCGCTGCCACATGTCACACACAGCTGCGTCGCTAACGAGATCGCTACTGCGTCACAAAATCCGTGACTCTTTAGCAATCTCGTTAGTGATCTCGCTTAGTGTGACAGTACCTTTATATCTGCACAGATTGCGCCAGTTGCACAATTGCTAGATAAAAATACGCTATTTATTTAACCAATAGAATTTTTTTTTTTAATTTTTAGATCGCCTTTATGAGACATGCAGCAGACTCAGGGAAATTAATGGTAAATTGTGATGTTTCCGTAGCTCATCATGTTTTGAGCTAGTCGCACACCTGCTAGATAAATATTAGCTATTTAAGCAATAGGTAATGAATATTTAGCAATTAGCTTTTAAAAAGGATGTTACTATATGCTGGCATGAGGGATATTATTTAACTGTAAAAAATGTATATGCTGCTATGCAGGAATATTATGCAGCTCTAAAAATTGGTTTAGTACAGTGCAGACCAAAAGTTTGGACACACCTTCTCATTTAAAGATTTTTCTGTATTTTCATGACTATGAAAATTGTACATTGACATTGAAGGCATCAAAACCATGAATTAATACATGTAGAACTATATACTTAACAAAAAGTGTGTAACAACTGAAATTATGTCTTATATTCTAGATTCTTCAAAGTAGCCACCTTTTGCTTTGATGAGTGCTTTGCACACTCTTGGCATTCTCTTGATGAGCTTCAAGAGGTAGTCACTGGAAATGGTCTTCCAACTATCTTGAAGGAGTTCCCAGAGATGCTTAGCACTTGTTGGCCCTTTTGCCTTCACTCTGCGGTCCAGCTCACCCCAAACCATCTTGATTGGGTTCAGGTCTGGTGACTGTGGAGGCCAGGTCATCTGGCGTAGCACCCCATCACTCGTCTTCTTGGTCAAATAGCCCTTACACAGCCTGGAGGTGTGTTTGGGGTCATTGTCCTGTTGAAAAATAAATGATGGTCCAAATAAACGCAAACTGGATTGAATAGCATGCCGCTGCAAGATGCTGTGGTAGCCATGCTGGTTTAGTATGCCTTCAATTTTGAATAAATCCCCAACAGTGTCACCAGCAAAGCACCCCCACACCATCACACCTACTCCTCCATGCTTCACGGTGGGAACCAGGTATGTAGAGTCCATCGGTTCACCTTTTCTGCGCCCCACAAAGACACGGTGGTTGGAACCAAAGATCTCAAATTTGGACTCATCAGACCAAAGCACAGATTTCCACTGGTCTAATGTCCATCCCTTGTGTTCTTTAGCCAAAACAAGTCCCTTCTGCTTGTTGCCTCTCCTTAGCAGTGGTTTCCTAGCAGCCATTTTACCATGAATGCCTGCTGCACAAAGTCTCCTCTTAATAGTTGTTGTAGAGTTGTGTCTGCTGCTAGAAATCTGTGTGGCATTGACCTGGTCTCTAATCTGAGCTGCTGTAAACCTGCGATTTCTGAGGCTGGTGACTCGGATAAACTTATCCTCAGAAGCAGAGGTGAGTCTTGGTCTTCCTTTCCTGGGGCGGGTCCTCATGTGAGCCAGTTTCTTTGTAGCGCTTGATGGTTTTTGCAACTGCACTTGGGACACTTTCAAAGTTTTCCCAATTTTTCGGACTGACTGACCTTAATTTCTTAAAGTAATGAGGGCCACTAGTTTTTCTTTACTTAGCTGCTTTTTTCTTGCCATAATACAAATTCTAACAGTCTATTCAGTAGGACTATCAGCTGTGTATCCACCAGACTTCTGCACAACACAACTGATGGTCCCAACCCCATTTATAAGGCCAGAAATCCCACTTATTAAACCTGACAGGGCAACCTGTGAAGTGAAACCATTTCCGGTGACTACCTCTTGAAGCTCATCAAGAGAATGCCAAAAGTGTGCAAAGCACTCATCAAAGCAAAAGGTTGGCTACTTTGAAGAACCTAGAATATAAGACATAATTTCAGTTGTTACACACTTTTTTGTTAAGTATATAATTCCACATGTGTTAATTCATAGTTTTGATGCCTCAGTGTGAATGTATAATTTTCTTAGTCATGAAAATACAGAAAAATCTTTAAATGAAAAGATGTGTCCAAACTTTTGGTCTGTACTGTATATTCTGGTACTAACTAATATTATTTCGCTCCAAAAGAGCTGCTTTGTATATTATGGCAGTGGATGAAACCCTGCATATCTCTCCCTAATCCCACAACCTGTTCCTAATCCTAAACTATACAACATATTGCAAAATTAGCAGAGATCTGCAGCATGTACTTGCAATGATGATGTCATAAGGCCCAGGTGCCTGCCTTTCACTCTACCTCCTAATAAATCTCTCCCTACGCTATCTCCACCTAACAAAGAACTTATCTTCACCCTCAGAAGCTCTTAAAAGAGCTTTTTGAAAATTACAAACTCTCCCTATACACTCCTTTCACTCTCCATACGCTCACGCTACACTCTCCCTACGCTATTTCAAGCTGCAATGTGAGCAAGAGGGCACCAGCAGGGATTAAATATCCCCTATGATGCTGTAAGGCCAGCCAATCACAGTAATGCCACACCAAAGATGGCTCCGGGGGCTCCGGCATTACTGTGATTGGCAAGCAAGCCCAGCATGTTCATTGGCTGCAAATAAAGTGCCAAGCATGCTGGGCGGGTCACTGGAAAATACAGATGCGAATAGCAAATTACTCGTTGAGTAACGACTATCCCGAATAGTGTACTATTCGTTGGTGAGTAACAAACAGTGCCGAATGTATTCGCACATCACTAATCATGGTGCATAAGACATACAGTGGCTTGTGAAAGTATTCACCCCCTTGGCATTTTATGTGTTTTGCAACCTCACAACCAGGAGTTTCACAGTTTTTTAGGATTTGCATCAGTTCATTTAAAGAACATGCCTACAACTGTGGACATTTGGTTTTTGTTTTATTGTGAAGCAAATAGATAAGACAAAAAAACTGAAAACTTCAGTTTGCTTAACTTTTCGCTACCCTAAAGTCAGTATTTTGTAGGGCCTCCTTTTGTGGCAATTACAGCTGCAAGTTGCTTTGGATGTTTCTATGAGTTTTCCACATCATGCCACTCATTCCTCAAGGCAAAACCACTTGTTACATAGTGGACAATGGACTGTGGGCACCTTCCCGACCCCTCAAACTAGGGTCAACCTAGGTTATCCCTGTCCCCCAGATTACCCCGGATAGTGGAAATGTCAGGATCTCGTACCTTGCTATTCTCTTATCTTAACCCTTATCTGGACCCTCCCAACCAGGGAGGTGTGAGGCCAAGTTTTTTGGAAAACACTAACAAGACAGACAAGACTAAGCAGACAGGGATGAAAGAAAACTACAATCATACAATACACTCTAAAAACAAGAGAGTGGAATAAGACGCACAAAGCAAATGAGAGAGGAATAAGATAAACATGCAAACCAATTTCAAGCAGAAATCTCCTGAAAAACTCTCCAACCACCTACTCCTTACACTGAACTTCTTCTTCAACTCCAAACCAGGTGGAAAAACTATAACTGGCAACTCCCAAGTGCCAATGTCGAGCATATATACCAGAGACAAGCAGTCAACACAGAACAGCTGAGACTATTCAAGATAGAGGGCTCCAGGAGATCAATTTAACTAATTTACTCTTGCAATGACAGAGTAAGGAAACTGTTTAATTGTATGATGAAGAAGTTCTAATCAGTGCAGGAGTTAGTGTAACCAGTAGTGTTGAGCGATACTGCTCGATATCTAAAAATATCGGATCGGAATGGTATCGCCGATATCACTAAATATCGGCGATATCCGATTCCGATACCGGAAAGTCCCATGTAAGTCTATGGGAACAAAATATCGCAACTAAAAAAAAACTTTATTTCCTTGTAAACATAAATATACACACATAGAATACATATATATATATATACATGTCATTGTGACATATATATATACATATATGTATAGTTTATACACTTCTACATAGTAAAATATCCTCTGATTCAATTGCCGGGTAAAGCCGGCTTCTGTGAAAAGACAGAAGCACCCGACATGAAATGACACTTGGTGTACATAGGGTTAACCATGTCTTTTCATGTCGTTTTGCAATCTGATTTGCACAAACAAATTACATCAGTCTATGTGTGCAAAATTTCACACCTGTAGGGGTTAATTAAAGGTGTAAATTCGTTGTAAAAAAACGGACTTTTTTGCTACGAATTTACACCTTTAATTAACCCCTACAGGTGTGAAATTTTGCACACATAGACTGATGTAATTGTTTGTGCAAATCAGATAGCAAAGGACATGAAAAGACATGGTTAACCCTATGTACCCCAAGTGTCATTTCATGTCGGGTTCTGCATTTTCACAAAAGCCGTCAATTGAATTAGCGGCTATTATACTATGTAGAAGTGTATGAACTATAAATATAAATATATTTATGTTCACAAATTCAATGACATGTAATATATATATATATATATATGAGGTGAAAAATTGTTTAAAAAAAATGCGTGGGCTCCCGCCCTATTTTCGCAACCAGACAGACAAAGCCAGCGAATGGGGGCAGATAATAATAGCCCAGAGAGGGACCATTATTTTTGCCCCCCCCTGGCTACTAACATCTGCCCCCAGACACCCCAGAAAAGACAAATCTATAATTAGATTCGCCCTTTCTGGCACTTTGCCCGTCTATTCCCATTGCCCTGTAGCGGTGGCGAATGGGTTAATGTGGGGTTAAAGCCACATTGCAATTGAAAGGTGACCTTAAGCCAGGTTAATAATTGAGAGCTGTCAATTAGACAACTATCAATTATTAATCCTATTGCATGAAATAGAAATAAAACACACACACTTTAATTAAAAATCATTTTAATGAAATAAAGACACATTTTTTTTGACCATCTTTTATTTGACTGCAAAAACCATTTCCTGTAATAAAAATAAAACAAAAAAGCAAAATTATTTTACCTATCCCATGCACAGTCAGTTCCCACGGTGTAATCCTTCAGAAAGGGTTATGTTTACTGCAGGGACCGCAGCTAATGCTGCAGCCTCTCAGTAAACCCCCAAATGAATGAGTTCCTCTCCTGGCTGACAGGAGAGGAAGTGGAAAGCTTAATTGATTGCTTTCCACTTTCACTTCAGGTCAGCCAGGGACACAATCAGTGACGTCAGAGGGAACTGATTAACAAAAATAGGGGTTCCCTTCGAATAAAAAATGGCGTGGGGTCCCCCTATTTTTGTTAACCAGCCAGATGAAGCAGACCGCTGAGGCCCTGGATTTTCAGGCTGTTAAGGAGCCAAGATCCATGGACCTTGCCAGCCTGAAAATTTACCAGGCCACAGCAGTCTGCATATCTTGGCTGATTAACAAAATAGGGGATCCCCTCGAAAAAAAATTGGCGTGGGGGTCCCCCCTATTTTTGTTAACCAGCCAATGAAGCAGACCGCTGAGGCCTGGTTTTTCAGGCTGGTAAGGATCCAATATCCATGGACCTTGCAAGCCTGATAATACCAGGCCACAGCAGTTGCTTAGCTTGGCTGGTTAACAAAAATAGGGGATCCCCTCGAAAAAAAAAACGGCGTAGGGGTCCCCCTATTTTTGTTAACCAGCCAAGTAAAATGCAGACTGCTGCACCCTGGTATTAAAAGACTGTCAAAGCCCATGGATTTTGGCCCTCAACAGCCTGATAATACCAGGCTACAGCAGCCCCACATTTGGCGCATCAAAAGATGTGCCAATTGTGGCACTTTACCCGGCTCTTCCCACTGCCCTGTAGCGGTGGCAAGTGGGTAATAAGGGGTTAATGTCACTGTTGATTGCACGGTGACAATAAGCCCGGTTAATAATGGAGAGGTGTCAATAAGACACCGATCCATTATTAATCCCAAAGTTATTAAATGTATAAAAAAAAGAAAAGCAAGAAAAAAGTATTTTAATGAAATAAAAGGACAACACAGTTTTCATTTCTTTTATTATACTCTCATTCCTGCGACGCCATCGATCTCCTGTAAAAAAAGAAAAAAAACAAACCAACAGTATACCACCTGTCCGACGCAGTCCATAGTAACGACAGTCCCCACGACGATCCAGCTCTGCTACATCGCAATGACAGGCAGAGCCTGTCATCGCGACGCAGCACAGCTGATTACCTGCTTCCCCGGCGGTGACGTCATCGGACTGGGCTGCTTTACGGCCGGGATTACCCAGCAGTCACTGCAGTTATCGCGAGAAACTGCATGTGACCGCCGGGGAAAGATGATGGCGGCCATGAAGCAGTCCAGCCCGTGACCGCCGGAGATCTTCTGCCAGGTAAGTGCCGCTGACTCCTGACAGACCCGACCGACGGACACTGACAGTGACAGTGACAATCCGATTCCGGTATCCGATAAGACGAAAATATCGGAACTAAGTATCGAAAGGCCGATAGAGCTAATATCGGCCGATACCCGATACTTGCGGTATCGTATCGCTCAACACTAGTAACCAGATATTGTGATCTTCTGGCTCCCCTCTGTCGCAGTATTTCCGTGACAGTACCCCCAAAAGTAACCTCTGGATCCTCAGAATCAGGTGTATCTGGATGTGAAATATGAAAAAACAGACAAATATGATTGCATGAACATCAGAGGCTGGCACACCCATTCTCTCTTCAGGACCGTAACACTTTGTGAAGAGCTGTTCCACTTACTAGACTACTGGACAAATGGACGTAGAGTGGAGTCCACAGCTCTACAGGTTGCCGACTTTTTCCAGCACGAAGCACCAGTTGTGTCGATATTATTGTATTTTATTAGAGATTTTCTTGCTGTGTTTTATTAGTGATTTGCTTGCTCGTCAGTTAAGCCTCAGGAAACAATGTTTCCAGCGACAGTAAGCAGAGGAAGACATGCAGGCTAGATCTTAAACATACAAAAGGCCAAACCCAAGAGTAGTAATCAAGGAACTCTATCATTCCATTGTTCTTACATCCATTAGTTCCATTGTGTGGATGGGGATTATAGACCCAATAGAGCTGTCACTATAGAGAGTCTCACATGCAGTCCAAAAAGATGGGCTTATGGAATATGCTTTATTCTCTGAGCTAAAAGCAAATGTTTATGGGAGAGGGATGAAAAGAAGCCACATGTTTTAGTCAGGCAGTTAGGAGAGTGACTTCAAAGGGAGATGATCGATGATGAACTCCTGGAGTTCATGGATGGATGGCCTATGGAGTTTGAAAATCGGTTGTTGCTGGCTGGAGGGGTATCCCTGAGCTATGGTCATGATATCCATCATCTGGAAAAACATAGGCTGTGACTGCATGCTATACTGGCTGGAACCAACTAAAATTTGGGAGAGACAGTGGGTATCACCTGTAATGGGGGCAGTGGAACTACCAATCTCAGATCGGGAACTTGTGGACTGAGGATATTGTACTTTGGCCATATACCTGAATTTGCTGTATAACTATGGACAAAAGGAATAAAGTGGAAAAAAAGAAGAACAGCGCTCCATCCGGGTGTAAAAGTGTAGAAAAAACTTTATTCAGCATCAAAACGAGTTTCGACCTAAATAGGTCTTTTTCAGTGTATACAGGCATATAAAAATAGGCGGTCTTAAATAGTGTGGAGCTGACATCTGCACCAATCACTACGTAGTACACGCCCCCAACAATTAAATATACAAAAAATGATGTATCACCAGAAAAAAAGACTCATGAAAACAATACATAACGACGATCACATGTAAACATAACATTCCCCTGACGAAGGAATAATCTTCGAAA
>JARQOD010000005.1:238063164-238103304 GCA_033576555.1 Oophaga sylvatica
TGGTCTCATCTGACCACAGCAACTTCCTCCATACATTTGTGGAGTCCCCACATGTCTTTTGGAAAACTCAAAATGAGCGTTACAATTTTTGTTTGTAAGTAAAGACTTTTTTTGCCCATTCTTCTATGAAGGCCACCTCTATCTAGTGTACGGCTTAGGCAGGGATCACACACGCGAGGAATACAGCCGAGTATCGCATGTTAATTCCCGGCACTGCTGCTGGCCTCGGGAGTGGAGCGTGTGGCCTCATAGCAATACATGGAGCCGCACGCTCCACTCCCGAGGCCGGCGGCAGAGCCAGGAATTAACATGCGAGACTCGGCCATATTCCTCGCATGTCTGATCCCGGCCTTATTGTGGTCGTATGGACAGATACTCCAATCTCTTCTTGAGAACTCTGCAGCTCCTTCACGGTTACCTTTGGTCTCTGTGCTGCCTCTCTGATTAATGCCCTCCTTGCCCGTGTTGAGCGTTCTCGTGAGCAGCCCTCTCTTGGAAGGTTTGTTGTGATACTCATGTTCTTTTCATTTGATGATAATGGATTTGATGGTGCTCTGGGGGATCATCAGAGATTGTGGGTTTTTTTAAAACCCAACCTTGACTTGTACTTCTCAATAACTTTGTCCTTAACTTGTTTGGAGATCTCCTTGGTCTTTATGGTGTTGTTTGGTTAGTGGAGCCTTTTGCTTAATGGTGTTGCAGCCTTTGTGTCAAATCAGAAAAGGTGTATATACTGACAAACCATGCGACATTTAGACTGCACACAGGTGGACTTTCTTTCGCTAAGCATGTGACTTATGAAGGTAATTGTTTGCACCATATATTTTTAGAGGCTTCATTGCAAAAGGGTTGAACTTATCTGGACATGCTAATTTTTAGTTATTTCATCCCATAAATTTAATATATTTCTATATTTTTCTCACTCCACTTCATCAACGTAGACTATTTCATGATGATGCATCACACTCTAATCTGATTACAAAAATATTTAAACACAGGTTGTAATGTAACAAAATAGGTAAAAAGCCAAGGGGGGTGAATACTTTCTCAACTCACTGTATTCAAATGAGATTGCAATCTGATGTAAAGTAGAGCATAAAATAACTAAACTTCATAAAAAAATGATAATCTTTACTTTATGTTTGTGTATTGACATTATAAAGTTTATTGTGATGAGGTTTATGTTGTTTTTGTTGTTTATGATAGTCAATAACATCAGCATCTTGGTCTTAAAATTGTCTTCAACGGATCGCATTTTCCTGCCATTGGAGACTGTTTGATCTGAGTTGTCATAAAATAAACAAATCAATTATGATATACTACTCAGAAGGCGATTTCAGAAACATGCACCACTCGAAGCTCATCCATTATGCGTAAATCCAGTAATGTGCTTTGCAGCTCACACGTGTTTCAATATTGCCCTAATTGTTAAATTAAGAGCAGAAAAGGTTTGTTGAATGTATCTACATTACATTGACTCTGGAAGCAGATTCAGGAATGAGACAGAGACAGACAGCTACTCAATGAAGTAGATCCGATTTACAAATCTATTAACACAGCTGCTGGAATTCATTCATTAGTGTTACATCCATAGGCTAACTATATATATTATGTGTAATTTGTAGTAAATTGCGCACAGTCCTTCATTTATTGAAACTCGTCTGTCCATATTTAATGGTATTTGCGTTTTTTAAAAAAAATATTTGGCCCCAGAAGCTTAAAGTCACACCCTCCATCCTCTGCTACAAATTATACAAATTATGCACTTAACTTTTGATAATGGTGGCATTATAAGGTGGGGTATTATTATCTAACATCCTCTAGCATCTCACATCATAATGGCCATAACAACTATTGCTATTATTGAAATTAATGTATAGAACTATGGAAAATCACTAGAAGTTAAGGTCTAAATTTGCACACTTAATAAGTGAGGTTGGTGCCACCGAGGAAAAAGACCCAATAAATGTTCATATAGTGACCTCGGGCACACATTAAATGGGGAAATCAAGATTCAGTTGAAAAAAATAAGGTTTATTTCATCAGGTTCAAATCTGGGATTTCACAGCCAAAGATAAACAGAAAAAATTTTTTTAGCAGAAGCGAACATCCCAATGTTTCGGCTTAGTTATCCTTTATCAAGGGTACATTCTGCATTGTTGAAGACACAAACGTGCGGCTTGTCTGCTAAAAAAAAAAAATTCTGTTTATCTTTGGCTGTGCTATGGAGCTGGATGTGTCTGACCAGCATTAAAAGGGTCATTAACCTCTTCAGCACCAAAGGAAACAAAATTTATTTAATATGGGACACAAACATACAGGCTAAATGGAAGATCTTCAATTCACAATACGTAGTGATTTTCTAACCTCAAATCTCCCAGGATGACCTGAAAAACTCGTGACAGACACACTGATAGAACTCAAGTATCTGGGTGCTCGGATATGCTCGGCACTCGTCGTGCATTGACTGGTGCTCAGATTGAATGCTTGAATTCCCGCCCTCATCTTTGTCACCTGTTACACTGCCAATAAACATGCAGGAATTGCCTGTCAGTCACTGTAATGCCTTAGCCATCTTGGTTGTGGCATTACTATGATTGCCTGACCGCAGAGGTTATTAAAGGACTGGTGCCACCTCGCTTGGCACATTGCACAGCTCAGGGACAGTTCTCATTGGAGGGAGAGAGTAGATGTCCAGTCCTGTATGCACTGTTTTAAGAATCAGAGTCCTCTAGTGGTGATACTTTGCTGAACTATCTGTCACGCTGTATAACAGATATATATATATGTGATGTCAGTAATCTATATCAAAAGGGCAACATACTATATAACATGCGCATAGATATATGATAACATAGAATTACCTGACAGAATGTCCAGTGGGTCAATACGGAATCCGTTATACGCTGTCTCCGGCTAGAGGGTGACCGGGGTCTATGCTGACCCTAAACTGGGGTCCTAACTAATCCCTCTACCTGGAGGTACTGTTAAAGGTACAGAGGTCCAGGCCACCAGCGTAAACCCTGTCTCCTATCAATCCCTGCCAACTGTAATCTAGTCCTAAGAAGGACCCTGATTACCACCAAAGGGAATGAACAGGTAACGGTTAATGAACAGAAAGACATACAAAAAAGACAAGAAATAAAGTAAATAAAGTCTTACATACAACACTCACACACAGTAGGAACACCTAAGGTCTCAGAGATAAACTATAAGCTGTAAGAGTAAAAACAACTAAGGAGCTCTTAGCTTAAGTATTCTCAGAACCGATCCAGTCTGCTAGACTACATGAATGCTTTCACCGGCATCTAACAAGCAGACTGGCAGGTATATGAAGAATCTAATTAGAACATAATCAAAAGCAGCCGGGCGAGGCTGGACCTAGTCTTAGCAAAGAGCTAGGTAAAATTAACTCCCTCATTACCAAACACAAAGAAACAGCAACTCAGCTGTGAGAAGTCAGAGTGTGTAATCGCGACGATCCTCGTGGCGATACACCCATGACAGTACCCCCCCCTCTACGAGGGGACTCCGGACCCTCAGGGCCAGGTCTGCCCGGGTGAGTTGTGTGAAAGGTCCGAACCAATCGATCTGCGTTAACATCAGACGCAGGGACCCACGTCCTCTCCTCAGGACCATACCCCCTCCAATGAACCAAGTACTGAAGGGATCGGCGACTGAGACGTGAGTCAATGATTTTCGACCCATGAAATTCCACGTTATCATTGACCACCACTGAAGGAGGAGGTAGAGGTGACGGTATGACTGGTGCCACATACTTTTTAAGTAATGACTTGTGAAACACATTATGAATTTTAAACGTAGGAGGGAGGTCCAGACGAAATGCCACAGGATTAATTATGGAACTGATCCTGTACGGCCCGATGAATCTGGGACCCAGTTTCCAGGAGGGCACTTTAAGTTTTATATTCCTGGTAGACAACCATACCAGATCGTTCACCTTCAGATCTAGACCAGAAACTCTCCCCCTATCAGCCATCCGTTTGTAACGGTTCCCGTAACCTTCAGTCTTAACCGATCTGGAACTATCAGTCTCCCTGGAAGTCCCACAGGGGCGTCCCCTGAGCCCCCAATACCTCCCCCTCAAGCTCAGAGCATACAGCTGACACTACAACTCCCTCCTGAGGAATAGGAACCGGATCATCCGTCTTCCCGGCCCTGGGAAAGTACGAGATAAGGCATCAGGAAGCAACTTTATTGAGCAGTCATATGCGCGATGAGGAGGTAACTCTTTACACCCCTCCTCTGAGAACATCTCCCCAAAGTCCTCCAGAAAAGGAGACAAAGTCCTAGGCACAACCGCACCGATGACCGTGCTCATGCAGTTATTCCTGCAAAATTCACCCCACTGGCTTATCTTTCTGGATTGCCAATCAATCACTCGGTTATGTTTAGCCAACCAAGGAAGTCCCAACACAATAGGAGTAGGTAGACCCTCCAACACATAACAAGACAATTGCTCTTTATGTATTGCCCCTACTCGAAGATCTATGTTATGAACAGCTTGTACAAAGCTACCTTGACCGAGAGGTCTAGAATCAATAGAGACTATAGGGACCGGTTTGGCCAATACACTCAGTTGCATACCATGCACCTGGGCAAACCGAGCGTCCACCAGATTAGCCCCGGACCCACTATCAAGAAAAACAGAAATCCTCTCAGTTCTAGTACCAATCACCACCTCCGCAGGCACGAGAAACTGAGAGGGATTTGGGGACGAAATACACACTCCCAGGTTAACTCCTTTGCTCAAAGAGGCCCGGGATGGACACCCCCCAACAAAATGTCCCTCTCTCCCGCAAAAGAAACACCTTCTAGTCTTGCGGCGCACCGCCGATTCCCTCCTACAAAAAGATGTCCCTCCCAACTGCATGGGTTTTCTCAGAACAGACCAGGGGAACCTCAGTATAAGGGACTTTAGTAGTAGGTGGAGTCATCACGGGAGGCGGAGTTACCTCGCGTCTTCCCCGAATTCGTCTATCAATGCGAATAGCGAGGGCCATAGCAGCCTCCAGTGATGGAGGAGAATCATACTGAGCCAACACATCCTTTAATTTGTCAGACAACCCTTGACAAAACTGGCTCCTAAGAGCTGGGTCATTCCACTGAGTATCTGTTGCCCATCTACGGAACTCAGAAGAATATTCCTCCGCTGGACGATTTCCTTGCCGTATTTTACGTAACTTTGTTTCAGCAAGGGAAACTCGATCCGGATCATCATATACCAGACCCAGGGCAGTAAAAAATCGATCCACTGACTGGAGATCTGGGGAGCCTGGAGGAATAGAGAACGCCCAAGATTGAGGGTCCCTTGTAAGAGTGAGATAACAATTCCCACCCTCTGCTCTTCACTCCCAGATGACCGAGGCCGCAGCCGAAAGTACAATTTACATGCCTCCCGGAAAGTAAAAAATTTGTCCCGCCCACCAGTGAACCTGTCCGGGAGAGCAACCTTAGGTTCAGATCTGGTTTGCTCCGGGGGGGACAAAACCTTGGACTTAATGTCTGCAAACTCCATGGACAACTCCTGCAACTGCCGGGCCAGCTGGGCTACTGGATCCATGACAGCTGGGGAGAATCTTTAGTATGGCCGGTGAAAATGTCACGCTGTATAACAGATATATATATATGTGATGTCAGTAATCTATATCAAAAGGGCAACATACTATATAACATGCGCATAGATATATGATAACATAGAATTACCTGACAGAATGTCCAGTGGGTCAATACGGAATCCGTTATACGCTGTCTCCGGCTAGAGGGTGACCGGGGTCTATGCTGACCCTAAACTGGGGTCCTAACTAATCCCTCTACCTGGAGGTACTGTTAAAGGTACAGAGGTCCAGGCCACCAGCGTAAACCCTGTCTCCTATCAATCCCTGCCAACTGTAATCTAGTCCTAAGAAGGACCCTGATTACCACCAAAGGGAATGAACAGGTAACGGTTAATGAACAGAAAGACATACAAAAAAGACAAGAAATAAAGTAAATAAAGTCTTACATACAACACTCACACACAGTAGGAACACTAAGGTCTCAGAGATAAACTATAAGCTGTAAGAGTAAAAACAACTAAGGAGCTCTTAGCTTAAGTATTCTCAGAACCGATCCAGTCTGCTAGACTACATGAATGCTTTCACCGGCATCTAACAAGCAGACTGGCAGGTATATGAAGGAATCTAATTAGAACATAATCAAAAGCAGCCGGGCGAGGCTGGACCTAGTCTTAGCAAAGAGCTAGGTAAAATTAACTCCCTCATTACCAAACACAAAGAAACAGCAACTCAGCTGTGAGAAGTCAGAGTGTGTAATCGCGACGATCCTCTTGGCGATACACCCATGACACTATCATACTAAAAGTCTATCTTATGGCTAATCTTGTACTTTGCTGTTTCTATGCAATACTTTTTGCACTAGCCTAAGGACAGTTGGAGCAACAAGAGTGAATGAACACAGCCTCTAGGCAGGACGTAGGGCTTTGCAGTCTGTTGATAAATATATAGCTGCTGCAGGTCACCATTTTTTTGTTGAAAAATTGACTGTATTGTCATCCATACAGTTTAATGTGCTTTCTGTAAAATAGCGGTGGTTTGAAATTTTTAAAAACCGCTTGTCCTGGTACAGTTTACCTAATTTTTTGTTCCAAAAATTGACTATTGTCATCCATGCAGTTTAACGTGCTTTGTGTAAAATTACAGTGCTTTAAAAAAATTAAAACCACTTGGCCTGCTACAATTCACAATTTTTTTTAATTCTACAAATTCATTACTGTCATACATACAGTTTAACGCGCTTTATTAAATATCACAGTGGTTTAAAATTTTTGAAAACCACTTGGCCTGCTACAGTTCACAAAATTTTTTTTTTCCAAAATTAACTATTGTCATGCATACAGTTTACCATGCTTTGTGTAAATTATGATGGTTTAACATTTGTAAAAACTGCTTGGCCTGCTACAGGTGTTATAAATAAATTTAGTTTCAATTTATCAAGGAAACTTGGTTTCTAGAGATCTAGCAATTACAAAATGTGTAAGGCATGAGGTAAGGTGCAGGGAAGTGAAAATTCTGATGATGGTGCATGCAGATGGTGAGGATTGGGGCAGGTGCGACTGCGCCTGTTGCTGGAGCACAAGAAACATGCTCATAAGTGACACATAGCTTCCTGTCCCACTTTGCAGGGAGGCATGGGACACCCCTTCTGAAGCCACACCAGTGTGAACAGGTGGTTAGTTGGATAGCAGATAATACTTTTGGCATACTTGGCAGCACCACCCAGTCTTCCACATGGTCCAGTCTTACCAGCAGTCTGGATCACTTAATAATCACACTGTTCCTCCTTCCTTCCACCATGTTGATTGTCAGGAAAACAGTGATCCCACACTAGGACACCCTGAGGAGCTATTTACATTATCATTTCTTGATTGTGGCCTCTCACCTGTCACGCTGTCTAATGATATGTGTACGATGTCAGTTAACTATTCTTACAGAAACAACACTCTATACAACAAATAGTTTAGCAACATCAGCATGTAAATATTGAATAGATTTACCTGACACGATATCCGTTGAACTCAGGGTTAATCTTGAGGTCCTGATACGCTGTCACAGGAAAGAGGAGGACCGGGGTCTAACCTGACCCTAAAACTGGGGTCCTAACTAATCCCTCACCTTGGAGGTACTGATAATGGTTCAGAGGTCCAAGTCTCCAGCCTAACCCTGTCTCCTATCAGTCCCTGAACCCTGTAATCAGTCCTAAGAAGGACCCTGATTACCACCAAAGGGATATGGGCTGATCTCTGCTAAATACACAGATTAGACATATAAGACAGACTGGAGAAAACACAGACTCGCATACACACTCAAACACAGAAGGAACATAAATGGTCTGGGATATAAAACTCTAAGCAAGTTGAGCTTAAAACAACTAAGGAGCTCTTTAACTTAAGTCTATCCAGATTCAATCCTATCTGTGGTCTGCATGAAGAATTTCACTGGCAACTCCCCAAGCAGACAACCAGGGATTTAAAGGAAACCAATCAACAAATAATCAATTGCAGCCGGGAGAAACTGCACCCAGTCCCAGAACCGAGCACAGACAGAATTAACTCCCTCACTGCCAAACACAAAGAAACAGCAACTCAGCTGTGAGAAGTCAGAATGTGCAACCGCGACGATCTTCGTGGCGATGCACACATGACATCACCCTACATTTTCCAAAAAGGAGGAGATGCTGTTTAGTGGTGCACAAAACTTAGAGAGGTGGTGAACTGCAATTTTTGTGTAAGGAGGTAGATGATGAGGCTCAGTTGCCGATAACTCAGTTTGCTGTTAAGTCACCAAGTCAGGAGTACCATGGTGCCACAGTGGAAAATGAGGTGGTGGATGACGAAGTCACTGACTCAAACTGGAAAGCTGCGTTCAGTGCATGCACAACATTAAGTTCTCCTTACCCCAGGCCTTGGAACAAAAAAGATTGAAAAATAAAGTTCCCAGCCACCCACAGGCCCAAACACTAAACTGCTTGCCTTGGAAATGTTGCCATTTAGGCTTGTAGACATGGAGGATTTACCAATTTATGGTGGCTGCTGTCCTTTGGTCCCCGTTCCCAGCTGCCACTATTTCTCCTATGTGGCATCCCCAGCATGTGTCCAGGAACATCACCCATGCTCTTACCAAGGCACTTAAGAGATAGGGTAAGCCTGAGCAACCTGTAACCGGAATGATGGAACTACTGTGCCGTGATCCAAGGACAGCCTGGGGAGGCGTGACTAGGTGAGCACATAACTTTTCACTAGAGCCCCTGATGGTGGGTTTAGGCTTGGCTCCCAAATGAACACCAGCTGCTACTTCAGGACAGACCACGGACACACGGCAGCTGATCCCCAACAGACTGGTAGCTGGAATGACCTAAAAGGAGAGGACAGTTGATGCAGGCAGGCACTGCAGGTACACAGGAATCACAGAAACTGACAGGTCCGGCAGGTATACAGATAGGCACTGGCAGGTGCAGGCTGGTCCGGCTGGGATACAAATAAGCACTGACAGGTGTGGGCTGGTACAGTTGGTATACAGGTAGGCACTGGCAGGGGTGGACTAGACCATCTGGTATACAAATGAGCACTGGCAGGTGCGGAGTAGACTGGCTGGTATACACATGAGCATTGGAATGTGTGGAATGGACCGGCTGGTATACAGAGGATAACTGGCAGGTGCAGAGTGGACTGGTTGATATACAGATGAGCACTGGTGGGTGCAGACCTGTATGGCTGAAACACAGGGAGACAAGCAAGTACGGGCAGATGAGTACTAGACATGTAGACTGAATGACCAGTACTGGGAACCTGACAACCATAGGCTGTGTCCACTTACAATGGTGTGCTTGGCCCCTTTAAGAAGGAGGGAGAGTGCACTTACACTCTAAGCACAGTGCCCGAGGATCTGCACGCCATGCGTGTACTGCTGGCACTTGTTGACAAGGGAGTGGAAGGAAGAGTGGAACGGGATCAGTGGTGGTGAGTTCCACCGCTGACATCCCACCGCTGACATCCCTGCTGGGGAAGAGGAGCAGCGTGCAGGGACGCTGGCTGTACTCTGACATTTGTGTGGTTCTCCAAGACTTTGAAGACTCCACAAAGGTGGTGAGCGGCAATGATGCCATAATAAGTGGAACGATCCCACTTATATACCTACTTAAACAGTCACTGATGACAGTTTAAGATGAAGCTTTGTTTGTGGACCAAGAAGAGATGGAGGAAGACATGAGACAGGAGATTGTTATGATTTGGTAGCTGAGGAGAGCAGGCAAAAACGGCAATACACCAGAGAGGTTGGAATCCACTGGATTGCAGTACCCTGACTAACCACCACAACTAAAGGCAGCCGTGGAGCGTTCCTACGTTGGTCCTAGACGCCTCGTCACAACATGAGAGGTTAACTACACTTAAAGATAGAAAGAGGAAAGCTATCTGCCCCGGAGCAAATCCCCAAAGAACATAGGAAGCCCCCAAACATGTAATGGCGGTTAGACAAGAGGAAATACAGACACAGACAGAAAATAGTATGAGCAAACATTGGGGCCCAATCTACCTGGACAGAAAAGGATAGGAAGGACACTTACTGCAATCCAAAAAACTCTAAAAAAATACCAACTCTACTAATTGCAAAAACACCTGAGATCACACGACCTCTACCACCTAAATTAGTTCTTTGGTGTCACAAAACTAAGCCGCAGCCACTGAAAAAACTGGAAAAGGCAAATGAACAAATAACAGTGGCTCAGATAAACTGAGAGGAGCACAAGCCCCCGGAGGGAACCTGGCTGACCTCCACAGAAGTGCAGGGAACAATGCAAAAAGCAAGCACAAAAATAAAAGCAGAAAGTATCTTATCTGACAGCAGAAGATGCAGGCAAGACTCAGCAAGCTTCCAAGTGAACCAGGTACCAGAGTTGAGACAAGAACAATTGATCACCGGCAACCATGATAGGAGGGAACCTCCCTTATATAAGACCAGTCTGTAACTCCTGATTGCCAATCCTCATTGAATGGTTCAGTACTGTTTGTAACCACCAGAGGGAGCTTCTGCTCAGAATTCATTTCTAACACATTCACAACAGTACACCCCCTTGAGGAGGGGTCACCGAACCCTCATTTGGGCAACCAGGTTGGTCAGGATGACCTCTGTGATATGCACGGATCAGTCTCCTAGCATGGATGTCCGAAGCAAACACCCAAGAATTGTCCTCCTGACCATAACCTCTCCACTTAACCAAATACTGGAGTTTCCGTCTAGAAAAACGAGAATCCAATATTTTCTCAACCACATACTCCAGATTGCCCTCAACCAAAACAGAGTCAGGAGGCGCAGCCATAGGAACCACTGGCTCGACAAACCTCTTCAATAAGGACTTGTGGAACACGTTATGGATCTTAAATGTCCCTGGAAGAAGTAAACGAAAGGAAACAGGATTAAGAATCTCCAAGATCTTATAAGGTCCAATGAACCTAGGCTTAAACTTAGGAGATGCAACTCTCATAGGGATATTTCTTGAGGACAACCAGACCAAGTCCCCCACTTCAAACCGAGGACCATCAGTCCTATGCCGGTTGGCAAACCGCTGGGCCCTCTCCTGAGAGAGGGACAACCTCTCCACTACCTGGTCCCAAATCTGCTGCATACGCTCCACAACAGAGTCAACACCTGGACAGACAGAAGCCTCCGTCTGTCCCGAAGAAAATCGAGGGTGAAACCCAAATTGCATAAAAATGGAGACATCAAAGTGGCAGAGCTAGCCCTATTATTAAGAGCAAACTCAGCCAAAGGCAAAAAAGAGACCCAGTCATCTTGATCAGCGGACACAAAGCATCTCAGATAAGTTTCCAATGTCTGGTTTGTTCTCTCAGTTTGTCCATTGGTCTGAGGATGAAAAGCCGAGGAGAAAGACAATTGAACACCAAGTTTAGAACAAAAAGTCCTCCAAAATCTGGAAACAAACTGGACTCCTCTGTCAGACACAATGTTCTCAGGAATGCCGTGTAACCGAACCACGTGCTGAAGGAACAAAGGCACCAATTTGGAGGAGGAAGGCAACTTAGGTAATGGCACAAGATGTATCATTTTGGAAAACCTATCACAAATCACCCAGATAACGGTCATTCTCTGAGAAATAGGGAGGTCGGAAATGAAATCCATAGAGATATGGGTCCATGGTCTCTTGGGCACAGGCAATGGCATCAACAAACCACTAGAGCGAGAGCAAGGCTTGGAGCGAGAGCAAGTCCCACAGGACTGCACAAATTCCCTGACGTCACGAGACAAAGTAGGCCACCAAAAGGACCGACTAACCAAGTCTCTGGTACCAAAAATTCTGGGATGACCGGCCAACGCGGAACAATGAATCTCAGACATCACACTTTTTTTCCACTGGTCTGGGACAAACAATTTCCCAATAGGGCAGCGCTCGGGTTTATCCTCCTGACACCATTCCAGAGCCAGTCTCAAATTGGGCGAGATGGCGGAAAGAACTACACCCTCTTTCAAAATAACAGCAGGATCAGATAACTCAGGAGAGTCCGCAAGGAAACTCCTCGAGAGGGCATCCGCCTTAACATTCTTAGTGCCAGGAAGAAAGGAAACCACAAAATTAAAACGTGTGAAAAACAAGGCCCACCTGGCCTGTCTAGGATTAAGTCGCTTGGCTGATTCCAGATAAACCAGATTCTTATGGTCCGTGAGGACCACCACCTGATGTTTGGCTCCCTCCAGTCAATGTCTCCACTCTTCAAAAGCCCACTTCATGGCCAATAACTCCCGATTACCCACGTCATAATTACGTACAGTTGGAGAAAATTTTCGAGAGAAAAAGGCACAAGGGTTACTTTTAGAGGTCTCTGGATCTCTTTGGGACAAAACGGCACCTGCCCCAATTTCAGAGGCATCAACCTCCACCTGAAATGGCAGAGAAACTTCAGGCTGCCGTAGAACAGGAGCAGAAGTGAATCTCTGCTTAAGTTCCTGAAACGCAGAGACTGCCTCAGGAGGCCAATTCACCACATCAGAACCCTTTTGGTCAAATCAGTCAATGGTTTAACAATAACAGAGAAATTACCAATAAATTTACGATAAAAATTGGCAAAACCCAAAAATCTCTGAAGAGCCTTTAATGAAGTAGGTTGGACCCAATCACAGATGGCCTGAACCTTGACCGGGTCCATTTCAATAACAGAGACAAAATGAATCCCAGAAATGAGATCCTCTGTACGCCAAAAAGACACTTTGATCCCTTCACATGCAGAGCATTCTCTCTCAAAATCTGGAACACAGTCCGAACATGTTTCACATGAGAGTCCCAGTCATTGGAAAAAATCAAGATATCATCCAAATAAACAATCAGAAATTTATCCACATAATCCCTGAAAATGTCATTCATGAAGGACTGGAAGACGGAAGGAGCATTAGTGAGCCCAAAGGGCATCACTAGGTACTCAAAATGCCTCTCTGGGGTATTAAACGCCATCTTCCATTCATCCCCGTGCTTAATGCGAATAAGGTTATACGCCCCCTGAGGTCAAGCTCGGTAAACCAAGTAGCACTTTTCTCCCTGGAAGACAGGTCAGAAATCAAGGGTAACGGATATTGATATTTCACAGTGATATTGTTCAAGAGACGATAATCAATACACGGCCTTAATGAACCATCCTTTTTGGCCACAAAGAAAAAACCGGCACCCAAGGGTGAAGAGGATGGTCTGATATGACCCTTCTCCAATGACTTCTTGATATAAAACCGCATAGCGTCATGTTCAGGTACAGACAAGTTAAAAAGGCGACCTTTAGGGTGTTTACTACCAGGCACTAATTCAATAGCGCAGTCATAGCTCCTATGGGGGGGCAAGGATGCAGATTTACTTTCGCTAAACACATCAGAAAAATCAGTCAAAAAGTCAGGAACATCCTGAGCCTGGGGAGAGGCAGAAAAAACAGGAGTGTTGGCATTAACACATTGGCAGCCCCAACTGGTCACAGACACAGATTTCCAATCCAAAACAGGATTATGAGACTGTAACCAAGGGAAACCCAGTACAATAATGTCATGCAGATTATACAGCACCAAAAATTTGCAACTCTCCTGATGATCAGGTTCAACCCTCATTATCACCTGAGTAGAGAACTGGGGTTTATTCTCAGCCAAAGGGGTAGAATCAATCCCCAGTAGGGGAATAGACTTCCGTA
Source organism: Oophaga sylvatica (assembly GCA_033576555.1). NCBI lineage: Eukaryota > Metazoa > Chordata > Amphibia > Anura > Dendrobatidae > Oophaga > Oophaga sylvatica. The sequence goes on from JARQOD010000005.1 coordinate 238,076,921, forward strand.
GGGGTATCAAGGGAAACCCACAACGTTTAGCAAAATCAAAATCCATCAGGTTAATAGCTGCTCCTGAATCAACAAAATCCTGAGCAGAAAATGTGGACAGGGAGCAAATCAGGGTAACAGTCAACAGAAATTTATTCTGAACACTACCCAAGACAACTGAGCGTGCAAAATGTCTTCCCCGCTTAGGGCAGACTGAAATAGCATGAGAGGCGTCACCACAGTAGAAACATAACCCATTGCATTTTCGAAACTCATGACGCTGTGCCCCAGAAGCCACTCTATCACACTGCATGGATTCAGAAGCTGGTTCACAAGGCAACACTATTCCACGCATACCTCTACGCTCACGCAAACGTCTGTCAATTTGAATCGCTAATGACATAGAATCATTGAGACCAGAGGGAGCAGGGAAACCCACCATAACATCTTTTACATTCTCTGACAGACCCTTCCGAAAAAGGGCTGCCAAAGCATCATCATTCCATTTGGTCAGGACTGCCCACTTTCGGAATTTCTGACAGTACAACTCAGCGTCCTCAAGCCCCTGATTTAATGCCAACAAGGTTTTTTCAGCTTGATCAGTGACATTAGGCTCATCGTACAATAACCCCAGAGCCAGAAAAAATGCATCAACATTACTCAAAACAGGGTCCCCAGGTGTCAGGGAAAAAGTCCAATCCTGAGGATCGCCGTGCAGGAGAGAGATGACAATTTGAACCTGCTGTGCTGCGCTCCCTGAGAACTTAGGTTTTAAGGCAAAAAACAACTTACAGTTATTTTTGAAATTCAGAAATTTAGCTCGATCCCCCAAAAATAAATCTGGTATGGGGATCCTAGGTTCCACAACCGGCAACCTAGCAAGATAGGTAGCAATACTCCAAACTTCAGTGGCAAGCTGATCCACACGGCCAGACAACTGTGCAAACTCCATTGAGAGAAAAAAAAAATCCTCCTCAGCACCCAGAGAAAAAGAGGGAAAAAATGCAACAAACAGAGAAAAAAAAAATTTCTGACAACTTCCTTTTTTCTTTTTCCTTTTACTATTTTCCCCTTCTGTTGAGTACCATATAATTTTCAGTTTGGCCGGTGATACTGTTATGATTTGGTAGCTGAGGAGAGCAGGCAAAAATGGCAATACACCAGAGAGGTTGGAATCTACTGGATTGCAGTACCCTGACTAACCACCACAACTAAAGACAGCCGTGGAGCATTCCTACGTTGGTCCTAGACGCCTCGTCACAGCCTGAGAAGTTAACTACACCTAAAGATAGAAAGAGGAAAGCTATCTGCCCCGGAGCAGATCCCCAAAGAACATAGGAAGCCCCCAAACATGTAATGGCGATTAGACAAGAGGAAATACAGACACAGACAGAAAATAGTATAAGCAAACGTTGGGGCCCAATCTACCTGGACAGAAAAGGATAGGAAGGACACTTGCTGCAATCCAAAAAACCCTAAAAAATACCAACTCTACTAATTGCAAAAACACCTGAGATCACATGACCTCTACCACCTAAATTAGTTCTCTGGTGTCACAAAACTAAGCCGCAGCCACTGAAAAAACTGGAAAAGGCAAATGAACAAATAACAGTGGCTCAGATAAACTGAGAGGAGCACAAGCCCCCGGAGGGGACCTGGCTGACCTCCACAGAAGTGCAGGGAACAATGCAAAAAGCAAGCACAAAAATAAAAGCAGAAAATATCTTATCTGATAGCAGAAGATGCAGGCAAGACTCAGCAAGCTTCCAAGTGAACCAGGAACCACAGTTGAGACAAGAACAATTGATCACCGGCAACCATGATGGGAGGGAACCTCCCTTATATAAGACCAGTCTGTAACTCCTGATTGCCAATCCTCATTGAATGGTTCAGTACTGTTTGTAACCACCAGAGGGAGCTTCTGCTCAGAATTCATTTCTAACACATTAACAACAGGAGATCTTCATCCCATCTCTTCTATGTGGATGGGCTGAGGAGAGGAATGAGCAAGAAGAGAAGTAGGAGATGGAGAGTCATCTTCAAGATGGAGACAGGAAAGTGTTTGCTGTAGGGAGCTTGGCACATATGGCAGACTCTATCGCTGTCTTTCCCATGACCCTAGTGTTATATTCATCTTGACTAAAGAAGAGGTTATTGTTTAAAATATGTTGAAAGAATTATCATTAGACAACGCAAGTGGCAGGGGGTAAGCTTCCTTGCCCAACCAAGAAGAGAGGGAGAAACATACCAGGTACAGCAGAGGAAGGAGTACAGGAGTCAAGTGCCTGGGCCAATGTCATGACACTGTTCAAGGTTTCGACCCTGATGACCAGGTATTTTTGACAAGGAGAGAAAAGTTATTAAAGATGATCATGCAATACCTGGCCAACAAAACGAGCGTGCTCCGTAATTCCTCTGCAACCTTCAACTACTGGGTCTCAAAGCTGAACACCTAGCATGAGCTGTCCCTCTATGCCCTGGAGGTGTTGCACTGCTCTGCAGCTAGCATCTTGTCTGAGCAGGATTTTAGTGCCACCGGGGGGTTTATAACAGACAGGCGCTCTCGCAGGTCAACAGAAAATGCTGACAGGCTCATTCTGATAAAATTGAACAAAGCCTGGATTAGTCCTGACTTTTCCACACCCCTAGTTGACAGAAGCTCATAAAGTATCTTTAATCTTCAATATATGAATGATGCCCTATAGTTGAAGCCTACACTTCCTTAATTTTTTATGAGTCACTTCTGTTGGTGCTTTCAACGGTGTTTGGATGACTCTCCTTACAATGTTTTTCTGGCTCTGCACGCCTTTATGAGTGTAGAAGTACAAAATCTACACTTTCTTAATTTTTTATGAGGCACTAAAGTTGTTGCCTTCAAGGGTATATGGAAGACCCTCTTTAGAATATTTTTGTGGCTTTACACTGTGTGCAGAGCCTTTATGAGTGTAGAAGTACCGCAACTACACTTTCTTAATTTTTTATGAGCCACTCCAGTTGGTGCCTTCAAAGGTGTATGTATGATCCTCCTTAGAATTTTTTTGTGGTTTTGCACTGTGTGCAGATCATTTATGAGTAGAGATGAGCGAACCTTTCGAAGTTTTGGTTGGGCTTGTTTCGCCGAACTTGTTCGCCGAGCGTACCTGTACCATATTAAATTCAATGGCAGACCAAATAAAAGTTATACATAGCATCTTGAGGGGTGACAAAAAGCTTTCCAAACAGCTAAAAGAAAGGGAAGACACCCTGAAACGTAGCATCATTTAACCCACAGTGGAAATTTGCTAATGGTACAGCAGCAGTCAACCATGAGCCAGACATGAGGTATCAGAATCTGGGCCAGAATTTACAGCTTTGAATTGAAGTTTCAATGAGTACCTGGTGGCTAAGGGAGCAGTGTAAGCCTTCTTTGCTGGAAGCCCTGATACCTCATGCAACAGTTCCATTTTTTTTCCCCAGCCACACTCAGATGGCACAAACATCAGTTCCATAGAGTACTATAGGTAATAAAATGTAAGTATAGTAACACAGGTAGTTGAGTGAAAGTAAGTGCCGGCCTTCCTGTCTGGGAGACCTACTTCTGCAGACAAGACACATGAAGGAGACCCAACTTGAATTCTCCACATTTCAAAAAATTATTGTCACACACCACTAAACTGGCAGCAATTTTCACAGTGTACAAATAGTATAATAGGCCTCTGAGACACCTTTCACTACAGTCAACCCACCAAATGGATACCCAACTTCGAGTCTTCATATTTCAGAAAATTATTGCCACACACCACAAAAGTGGCATCAATTTATTTCCAGAAAGTAGAAACAGTATAATAGGCCTCTGACACACCTTCCACTAAAGGCAATTCACTAGATGGAGGCCCAACTTCAAGTCTCCACATTTAAAAAAAATTGTTTGTAACATCAGCAGCAGTAGCAACAGCAGGCACAGAAGCCACGACAAAGGTGGCACAGACTGCAATAACACGAGATCCATGAATGACACTAAAAAAGACACCATCTCTTAATCTGCCTAGTCTGCGAATTGGGTGCAAAAGTCATTGGAGACCAACCACGGACAACAGAGAGGGGATCATTATCCTCTTCATCTCCTGACTGTTGTGAGTCCTTCTCAATTTATTCCTCTGCTCCTGCACCTTTACTAACAGTTTGTCTGGTACCATGAGCCCCCCTCGATCGCTGTAATCCACCCTCCCATGGCACCTACCTGTGTGATGACAGTCCAGAACTTAGAGATATTGTTATGGGTCCCTTCCGCATTCTCCTCTGCTTCCACCTATTCCTCTGGGACCACCACCTCCTCACTCAGACTATTCAAAGTGTGCTCCAGCTTGTAGATGACCAAAATAATGATGCTGATGATGGCATCGTCAGTGCTAACCATCTTAATAGCCATTTCGAAACTGTGCAGAAGGGTGCAGAGGTCCTTCTTCTGTGCCCACTCCGCAAGCTGATTTGCACCACGTCTGTGCTGAGTTGACCAAGGTTATGCAATTGGACATACTGCACCAGTATTCGTCACTGCTGCCACAGTCGCTGCCACATGTGCAGAGTGGTATTACACCATGTCGGAACATCGCAAATCAAATGGTTAACCAGTAGGCTGAAAGACCTCTGCAGCGATGAAAGTTGATGACCTGCTTGGTGCGATCATCGTAAGTGAGCACACAATGGCTGTGCTTTCTGAAGCAGTGCATCCAGGACGGGATAGTGGCAGAGAAATTGCTGTACCACCAAGTTGAGGATGTGAGCCATGCAAGTCGTGAGGTTGTGTGAGGTTGCCCCAGTGTACGGCTACCACCAGCTTTGCACCATTATTGCACATGGCCTACCCTAGCTCCAGGTTAAATGGAGGCAGCCATTGCTCTAACTTGGCCTGGATAGCTGTCCATAACTCTTGAGCTGTCTGACTGTGATCTCCAAGGCATATTAATTTTAACACTGCCTGATTGCGGTGAGTCATGGCTGCGCAGTACAGAAGTGGGGAGATTCTCTTTACACGTTAGAACGCATGTCTGATTAAGGGAAAGGTTGAGGGTGCAGGCGGAGGCCCTAGAGGAGGTGGAGGAGCCAAAAAGCTATGGAGGAAGTGTTAGATACAGAGGTTTGTCCCGCAAGCCTTGGAGATTCAAAGACTTGTGGAGCAGCCCCTTAACCACCTGCCCCCACAGCCACAAGGGTCACCCAGTTTCCAGTCAGTGAGATGTAACGCCCCTGCCCATGTTTGCTTGCCTAGGTGTCAGTGGTGAAATGCACTCTGTCAAACATAGATTTTTTTAGGGAACAGGTGATGTTGTCTGTGACATGCTAGTGTAGCGCAGGCACAGCTTTCTTAGAGAAGTAATGGCGACTGGGCAAATGGTACTGGGAGACTGCAAAGGCCATCAACTTTCATAACCCACCTGTATCCACCACGCGGAAAGGCAGCATTTCTGTACTCAAAAGAATGGAGATGATGGAGTTCAAGCTCTTATCTTTCGCATGTGTAGGAGGAAATATTTATTTACGTGACCAGAACTGCGGGACCGAGGGCTGGCTGCTGTACTGAGAGAGGGTGGAGAAGGGTGAACAGTAGTCTTGAGCATTCCGATACCGCAAGTATCGGGTATCGGCCGATATTCGCGTTATCGGAATTCCGATACTTAATTCCGATACTTTTTCAATATCGTATACCGGAATCGGAAGTTCCCATAATTCTTTGAGAGGCAATGTGATTTTAGTCAGCCAATGAGGAATCCTACGAAGTGTGGGCACATCCTGTAATGATGCGGTCATCTTAACTAATGGCATGGCTGTGATTGGCTGCTGAAATGATGTCAGAATGCACTATAAAAGGCGCCGCAGCCATTTTAGCGTCACTGTGCTGTGAACTCAGTTAGGGACAGAACGCTGCTGTGCTGACTCTGAGGGACAGTTAGATATTGCGATTTTGTGTACTACTGTGCTTGAGGCAGGCTAGTTTACCAACCGCTGTGTAAAGCTTCATTTTGCCAGTGTTGTTTTAACAGCTCTGTGCAAGGTGTGTGTGTGACAGTGCAGGTGACGCTGCAGTTTGCTCTGCATCCACCGCTGTTTGTAGGCATCTGCACGTGTCACTGACTCTTTTTTTTTTATTTTATTTAGTGGAATTGGTGCAGCTCCATTATATTAGAAAAAAATCAAATCTATTAGTGTGACGTGCTTCCATCCGTATACAATACATTGGTTGCAAACACTATAGAAGTACAGAAAGGAGCTTTTCACAGATAGTGAATAGTTGTGTTTCAGTGTTCACTGCAGTCAGTGAGGTTTTGATTTTTTGAGTGCAGATCACGCTCCAGTTAGTTCTTCAACCACTGCTGGTTGTAGTCTGCTGAGCGTGTGTCACTGCCTCATCCTTCACATTTTTCTCTAATTGGTGCTGCTCCATTTTAGTGGAAATAAATCTAATCTATTAGTGTGACGCGCTTCCATCCGTATACAATACATTGGTTGCAAATACTATAGAAGTACACAAAGGAGTAGCCTTTCACAGATTGTGGACAGTTGTGTTTCAGTGTTCACTTCAGTCTGTGTTTTTTACTTTTTTGAGTGCACATCACGCTCCAGTTACTTGTTCAAGCACTGCTGCTTGTACTCTGCTGAGCGTGTCTCAGTGGCTCATCCTTTTCATTTATCTCCAATTGGTTCTGCTACATTCCATTTAAAATAAATCTAATCTATTAGTGTGACGCGCTTCCATCCGTATACAATACATTGGTTGCAAATACTATAGAAGTACACAAAGGAGTAGCCTTTCACAGATTGTGGACAGTTGTGTTTCAGTGTTCACTTCAGTCTGTGTTTTTTACTTTTTGAGTGCACATCACGCTCCAGTTACTTGTTCAAGCACTGCTGCTTGTACTCTGCTGAGCGTGTCTCAGTGGCTCATCCTTTTCATTTATCTCCAATTGGTTCTGCTACATTCCATTTAAAATAAATCTAATCTATTAGTGTGACGCGCTTCCATCCGTATACAATACATTGGTTGCAAATACTATAGAAGTACACAAAGGAGTAGCCTTTCACAGATTGTGGACAGTTGTGTTTCAGTGTTCACTTCAGTCTGTGTTTTTTACTTTTTTGAGTGCACATCACGCTCCAGTTACTTGTTCAAGCACTGCTGCTTGTACTCTGCTGAGCGTGTCTCAGTGGCTCATCCTTTTCATTTATCTCCAATTGGTTCTGCTACATTCCATTTAAAATAAATCTAATCTATTAGTGTGACGCGCTTCCATCCGTATACAATACATTGGTTGCAAATACTATAGAAGTACACAAAGGAGTAGCCTTTCACAGATTGTGGACAGTTGTGTTTCAGTGTTCACTTCAGTCTGTGTTTTTTACTTTTTTGAGTGCACATCACGCTCCAGTTACTTGTTCAAGCACTGCTGCTTGTACTCTGCTGAGCGTGTCTCAGTGGCTCATCCTTTTCATTTATCTCCAATTGGTTCTGCTACATTCCATTTAAAATAAATCTAATCTATTAGTGTGACGCGCTTCCATCCGTATACAATACATTGGTTGCAAATACTATAGAAGTACACAAAGGAGTAGCCTTTCACAGATTGTGGACAGTTGTGTTTCAGTGTTCACTTCAGTCTGTGTTTTTTACTTTTTTGAGTGCACATCACGCTCCAGTTACTTGTTCAAGCACTGCTGCTTGTACTCTGCTGAGCGTGTCTCAGTGGCTCATCCTTTTCATTTATCTCCAATTGGTTCTGCTACATTCCATTTAAAATAAATCTAATCTATTAGTGTGACGCGCTTCCATCCGTATACAATACATTGGTTGCAAACAATATAGAAGTACACAAACGGGCCTTTCACAGCTACTGAACATGGGTTTTTAATTTTTAACTAAAATATGTATTTTTTCAAATGACACAAATATAAGTAATGTTGAAGAGGAATAGTCCTACATCCATTGTTTGCACAATATTACAGGTGTACATCATGTCCCTTAATCAACAATGTATTATTATATTTACTTGTATGCTTTTATTTAAAAGCCAAGAACACAGAAGGATAACCTTCGCACTGCAGCTGTTGTCAAAGTTCAACCCACATTATGCACTTCCAACATTGCAGCATTTGAGGCATGATGTGAGTTGGATTGGTCAAAGTTATGGAGTGAGAAGGTTCACCATCAGTACCCTATAGCATAAGTATGCTTTTGTGTTAGCATTTGTGTTAGACATGTGGATATCTGCCATAATATGTCACAATTATTTAGTTACAGATTTGTTACCAACACTAATCATTGAATGGTTTTAAATTTGACGTTTCACTTGTTTACAGCTTAGAAATAAGGGTGTAGCCTGATATCTATGTGTAGCACTAGCCACTTTAACATGTCATGTTTTTTTAAACATGTGTAGCTAGGTAGCAGTAATTTTTGCCGGACACACAGCAGGGGAACAGCAGGCGTTACTGAACCCCACTATCACTATAGCTTGTGTATTGGTCTGTGGACACGACACTTCTGAGCAGCAACTGGCAGTGTTGTAGCCCAGGGAGTATAGCTCAGGTGGTAGAAAGATGAACATAACAGGAGACATGGAAAACGTTGCCAACCAGTTAGTTAATCTGAAACCGGACAGGCAAATTCAGGCGAGATCCATGCCTAGTTCATTTTCAGAAAAGTAAGCCGTTCTACATTATCGTAGGATAGTCGCATGCAACGGTCTGTTAGTACACCACCTGCAGCAGTAAAGACGCGCTCCGATAATACACTGGCAGCAGATCAAGCCAGCACCTCCAATGCATACTGGCTAAGCTCTGGCCATGTATCCAGCTTAGAGACACAAAACTTGAATGGGGAAGAGCCATCTGAGAGTACACTAAGAGGGCAAGACATGTAGTCTGTAACCATCTTACGGAAATGTTGCCTCCTGCTGACTGGAGCCGTCTCGGATGGTGTAGACATTGGTGGCGCTGCCACAAAACTTCGACACATTTGGAACATACTGTTCTTGCCCTGTGCAGAGGCGCTGCTTGTGCTCCCTCTTGTTGCAGAGCTGTCTCCACTGCCTCGACGCACAGAGCTGCTTTGTAAATCAGTAGCAGCAGCAGTGCTCTCGGCTGGAATGGAGAACATTATGGATTGCACCAGTGTGTCTTGGTACTTCCGCATTTTACGCTCCCGGTTCAACGGTGTGATGAGGCTTTGTAAGTTGTCCCGGTAGCGAGGGTCTAGGAGGGTGTACACCCAATAATCAGACGTGGTGTGAATGTGTTCGATGCGGCGGTCGTTTCTCAGCCACTGCAGCATGAAATCAACCATGTGCTGCAGACTCCCAACTGGCCAAGAAACGTTGTCCCTGCAAGAGGCGTCATCTCCGCCTGCTGTGCATCACCCCACCCTTGGTCTACATACTGACTAGAGCATTGTCTACCTCCCTCTGGAGCGATGTCTTCCTCCTCCATTGACTCCTCCTCATCCTCCTCACAAAGTCCTTCAAATACATATAAATTTACAAAATTTAAAACTCAAAATTTAAAAACTTTGTATCATAATTCTGTAACATCAGTTTATGGAAACACAATAGCATTACAAAAGGATAGACAAAAAATGTACATTATGTGCTTTGTAAATACATTAAAAGTTTGTAATGGTTATGAAAATATAGACAGCGACTCTGGAGGTTCAATTGTTGATACAGCATGGTACTTTGAAAGTCCTCCAGCCCTTTGTGAGGAACCACGTTGCGCTGACTGTCCAGAAGGTGATGGAATTTGTGACTCCTCATCCTCCACCTCTTCCAAAACCTCATGCCTTAGTGCTTGCAGTGTTTTTTGAAGCAGGCAGATAAGGGGGACAGTCAGGCTGACTAGTGCATCATCTGCACTCGCCATCCGCGTTGACTCATCAAACGCACGCAAAACGTGGCAGATATCCTTCATAGAGTTATTCGCCACTCATTACACTGGCAGTGGCTGCCCATTCATTATAGGATCCAATTCTAATTACTGGTTCTCACCAACAAAGCTCTCCACAGCGCAGCACCCCCCTACATCTCCTCCCTTATTTATATTTATCGGCCTAACCGACTGCTGCACTCTGCAAACGACCTTCGACTAACCTCTGCACTAATCCGTACCTCCCACTCCCAACTCCAAGACTTCCACCGCGCTGCGCCAATCCTCTGGAATGCTCTACCCCCAAGAAATTAGGACTATCCGCAATTTGGATGGTTTCAGGCGCTCCCTCAAAACACATTTGTTCACAGTGGCCTATCACATTCACTAATCAAAGTCATTCTATGTGTAATTCTGTGTGTGTAGCCCATTCACTATCTCCATGCATCCCTCACTTCCTTAAAATGGCTGGACCATCATTGTAAAAACACCATTGTATATAAACACCTGTACTTTGTATCTCCCCCACCTCATTGTAGATTGTAAGCTTTCACCAGCAGGGGCGGCTGATTTTGCTTTAATTATTGTATTATTAACGTTGTTACTTATGACTCGTGTTTTGAAACTGTTAAACTGTAAAGCACTGCGGAATATTATGGCGCTATATAAATAAATAATATTATTATTCTTATTATAGAGGCCCACTCAGTAGTGGTGAAGTGTGAACGGCGCAAATTGCGAGTTGACTGCGCCTGATGCAGCTGATACTCCATTACTGTTGGCTGCTGCTCACACAACCGCTCCAACATATGTAACGAGGAATTCCACCTGGTGGGTACGTCACATATGATGCGATGTTCATGAAGGTGAAATCTGCGTTGCAGAGCTGCAATCAGCGATCTGGCCATGCTGGAACGTCGCAAGTGAGCGCACTCTAGGCGGACCTTGTGCAGCAGTGCATCAAGATCCGGATAGTCCCTCAAAAAACTCTGCACGACCAAGTTGAGCACATATGACAGACATGGTATGTGAGTGAGGTTGCCAAGGCCCAGAGCTGACACCAGATTTCGGCCATTGTCACACACTACCAAGCCTGCCTGTAGATTCTCTTCCAAAAACCACACGTCGCTCTCCTGCTTTATGGCATTACAGAGCTCCTGCGCTGTGTGGCTAAGATTCCCCATGGAAATTAATTTCAGGATGGCCTGTTGACATTTGGACACGGCTGTGCTCATATCGGTCGCAACAGGTAAACGTTCACGGGTCCATGTGGAGGTAGACCGTGACGGCTCCTGCAGCGATGATTCTGAGGAACTGGAATAGGAGGAGGAATCAATGTGTACAGACTTGATTCCTGCAATCCTTGGAGTTGGCAGAACACGTACAGCGCCACTCGCAAGATCAGTACCCGGCTGCACAACATTGACCCAATGGGCAGTGAGGGAAAGGTATTGTCCCTGGCCATGGGTGTTAGAACCCTCTTGTTAGGTTTTGTTTCAGTTTGCTGGTCACATGACCTTTTTTCCCTATTTAGTCTGGCTCCGCCCTTCTGGCTTTGCTTGACTTCATTGTATTATCTACTGTTAAGCTAGCCGGGTGCTTAGGTGCCTTAATCTGTCAGTTTTGCTTGATGTTAGGATCACAAAGTATTTATTTTTCTGTTTAATTATCCATGCTACAATTTATGTTAGGAGGTGTCCACCTTTTCTCACAGTCCCTAGATCTTGTAGGGATTACTCCCTCGCAACTATAGGTCTTCGTTCACACTAGATGAGGACTTTAGCGGGTCTGGTCGCAGGATCAGGTTCCCCGTTACATCGTAGGGATTCAGCTTAGTTGTATTGTAGGGACAGAATTCCCTTCTTTCCTTACTGGTTGTAGCAGATCATAACAATGGGTACTGGTCCACGCATCGGTGGTCAGGTGGACCTTGCTACTGAGGGCTTTTAGTAGCGCATGTTTAATTTTTCCCTCAACATGCTTTTGCAGACCAGGGACGGCTTGCCTGCTGAAATGAAATCGGCTTGGCACATTGTATTGTGGGATTGACAATGATATTCAGTTACGGAAACTGTCTGTCTCCACCAGCCTGAATCACAGCATTTCAAGGGACAGGAGTTTTGCAATGCCAGCATTCAGAGCCTGTGCTCGTGCATGGTTTGCGGAGTATGGCCGTCTTTTATCCCATGCCTGTGCTACCGATGGCTGTTTTGTGGCCTGGGAGTGTGAGGATGACAGGGTACTTGCTGCTGTGTGTGGAATAACAGTTTGTCTCTGGACAACAGTGGCCGAGGTTCTTCCATGGCGATCCTGTGAGGAAGCATAACCAGCTGTGTGTGAGCTCGATGAAGAGGCTTCAACACAACCTGAAGATGTAGGTGCTGCTGTAGGTTGGCCTACATCTCTAGTGTGTCTTTGTAACTCAACTACGTGCTTTGTCCGCACATGTTTCCACATATTTGTGGTATTGAGGTGACTGACACTTTTAGCTATTTTTAATTTTTGATTACACAGCTTGCATTTCACATAGCAAATATCATGTGCAAGTGTGTGAAAAAAGGACCACGCAGTGCAAGTCCTGGGAGCGCACGTTTTGACTTTTGGAAGACAACTGCTCCGAACAGGTGCCAAACTGGAGGCTACAGGCAACCGAGTCTGCAGCCTAACTCTCCCTCCTGTTTGTACCGTTGGGGCAATGTCTTCCTCTATCTTCCTTCTATCACTAACCATTTCTCTAGGCCTCTCCCAGCTTTCAACCAAAGTACTGGTTCTCACCCACAAAGCTCTCCACAGTGCAGCACCCCTCCTACATCTCCTCCCTCATTTCTATCTATCGGCCTAACCGACTGCTGCGCTCTGCAAACGACTTTCGACTAACCTCTGCACTAATACGTACCTCCCACTCCCGACTCCAAGACTTCTCCTGCTCTACGCCAATCCTCTGGAATGCTGTACCCCAAGAAATTAGGACTATCCACAATTTGCATGGTTTCAGGCGCTCCCTCAAAACACATTTGTTCAGAGCGGCCTATCACATTCACTAATCAAAGTCATTCTATGTATTCTGTGTAAGTGTGTGTGTGTCTCTAGCCCATTCACTATCTCCATCCCTCAGTCCCTTAAGATGGCTGGAACATCATTGTAAATGCACCATTGTATATAAACACCTATACTTTGTATCTCCCCCATCTCATTGTACATTGTAAGCTGTCACGAGCAGGGGCGACTTATTTAGCTTAAATTATTGTATTGTTAACGTTGTTACTTATGACTTGTGTTCTGAAACTGCTAAACTGTAAAGCGCTGCGGAATATGATGGCGCTATATAAATAAATATTATTATTATTCCTCTGAGCTGCTCCCACCACCTTCCTGTTCCTCATGCCATGTTGGGTCTTGGACCTCATCATCTCCACTACCCTCTTCCAACACCTGCTGTTGGGTGGTCTGGCCAGCACCATGCTCAACAGAAACTGGCACCTGGGTCTCATCATCATCAGATGCGTTCTGCGGTGTGCTGACCATCGGCACTGTCTCACCCGCCTCTTCAGATTCAGAGAGACACAGCTGTTGCGCATCACTGCATACTCCCTCTTCACATTACAGAATGCTGCTTGGCTGGGCCCCTGTTTGCAAGCCAATAGATTCTGAGAACAGAAGCAGACACTCAGCTGGCTCCTGTACAGAACTCTCTGACTGCCTGGGCAATTTGCCAGGCGGTGAAGAGACAGATGGTTGCCCAACAGTGCTGTGGTCCTGAGAGGAGGTGGAAGCAATTGAAGTCGATGCATTGGCTGACATCCAAACAACAACGGCTTCAATTTGTTCTTCCCGCAGCAGGGGGGTACTCCGAGCTCCTACAAAAGTGCGCATAAAGGAACGCTCACGGGGAAAACTGGTGGATGCTGTGTCACTGGGGCCGCAGCAGCCACAGAATCCCCACGTCCTCTCCCTGAAGAAACTCCACGACCACGTGCCTTACTCCCTGCCTTCTTCATCTTGGTAGATTGATAAAGAAAGTCTGAAAAGTTATAAGGTCTAAGTGTGGTTATTCCGCAGAGACTGCAGTGAACACTGCACACAACTGTTCACTACCCAATGCGTCTCAGCAGGAAGGCAGTCTGTGCGTCAAAACAAAGGCACAAGCATACATCCATGTACCCTGTTTATAAAGCTATATAAAAAAAATTATGTAGTAGTGACGCACACTTTATTGAGGTACAGTATTACATCGCAATTCACCATCTGTGGCTATGCAGTCTCATCTATATATACCTTATCTATCTGTTGTCATGCTTCCAAGTCGACAGTCACAGTCAGCCATAAATAGCAATTTTCACTATGCACTATGCACTTTTTAAAGGTTATGTTTGTTAATAAAAATGATTATTGCCACATATTATGAGTATTACATGATGGAAATTGTATAATTTTGTATAAAATATTTAGTGACATTATTCAGCAAATGGAACATTTTAGTAATATCACAGATAACTTGTAATGCTGATGATGTTTTGAAGTCAGACATTCATTGTCTATACAATAAAAATGGTGTACATACTGTTACTTATCCATCATTAATGGATTCAGATATGTACTTGTATGCTTTTATGTACAACCGTATAGCAGATTCCTTAACTAATTTATTTTGTGGTTTGCATTGCTGTTCAACATGTTAATGTATGTGTTTATGTTTGTCAATTCTTTATTTATCTAGATATTAGTTTAAATGAAATCATCATCTTATGGTAGTAAAGGTTATCTTTCTCTTGTTTGAAGTATAGACATTTAAAATTGACAGGTAACAAGGAAATTACTTGATCTAGTATTTAAACATCCTCCTTGACCCTGGGCTCCAACACCGCCAGTTGTTGCTCGGAAGTGCTGTTAGCACAGTCAACACTTGCTCCTGTGTTACTGGGGTTCAGTAACGTCAGCTGGTCCTCGGTTGTGCCATTGGCTCTTTTCCTTCTGCTGCCCCTCCGGGTTCCAGCACAGTCAGCTGGTCCTCGTTACTTGCATTGGCTCTTGTACCTTCTGCTACCCGTCCGGGTTCCAGTACCGTCAACTGGTTCTCCGCAGTGCCTTTGGCCTAGGTGCCTCCATCTCGGTATCCGAGTTCCAGCAACGTCTGCTGGTCCTTGGTAGTGCTTTGGAGCACAGGTACCTCCTGCTTAGTAACCGTGTCCCAGTAACGTCAGCTGGTCCTCGGTTGTGCCATTGGCTCTTTTCCTTCTGCTGCCCCTCCGGGTTCCAGCACAGTCAGCTGGTCCTCGTTACTTGCATTGGCTCTTGTACCTTCTGCTACCCGTCCGGGTTCCAGTACCGTCAACTGGTTCTCCGCAGTGCCTTTGGCCTAGGTGCCTCCATCTCGGTATCCGAGTTCCAGCAACGTCTGCTGGTCCTTGGTAGTGCTTTGGAGCACAGGTACCTCCTGCTTAGTAACCGTGTCCCAGTAACATCAGCTGGTACAAGATTGTGCTACAAATACAAGATACGGAACAAGAGACACAAGAACAATAAGCAGAAGATCTAAAAGCAGAAGAACATGAAGTATAAGACCAAAATGAAGAGCAAAATATATGCTCTAAATTCTAAGCAGAAGAAGACTAAGCAGTGTATGGGGGTGAGTCCGTTCCTCCTCGTGGTGCCCCTGGAAAATGCCTGCTGCTGCAGGCTAAACTGAACACGGACAAATACTGTTGTAATTTAAATCTTTTGTGACAGCAAGAACGGAAGGATGAAAAATTCATACTTTGACAGATTACAAGTACAGGATTCTCTGTCACAAATAAGAATATGATGAAGAAGATGAAGCAGAATATGAATAAGAATAATAGTTTAATAAGAAGAATATGAGTAATGTTAACAAAGATGAATAGCAAGAAGTTTAAGAAGAAGATAAAGAAGGTGAAGATGAAGAATAATTTGATGAAAAAGATGATGCTGCAGAAGATTATGAAGGAGAAAGTGTGTGAAAAGTTAAAAAGGTGAAGATGAAGAGCATGGAAGTTGTGTAATATACATATTTGCCAAAATATAAAAAAACGTTAACATTGTCAATTTCTTCGTCAATCCGAACATCTTTAAAAAAAAAAATATTTATGCTATTCCATTTGATTGGGTTAAACATCTATGCCTTTAATGTCTCCTCAACCTTCCCCAATACATTCTACATTACTCTTTCTTGTTTTCCTTCATGTACAATTAACCAACAAGGCAAGAATGGGTTTTTTTTAATTTCGATATTTTGTTCCCATAGACTTACATGGGACTTCCGGTATCGGTATCGGGTATCGCCGATATTTTAGTGATATCGGCGATACCATTCCGATTCCGATACTTTAGGATATCGGAAAGTATCGCTCAACTCTAGTGAACAGGGTAAACTGCCGGAATGTGAGGGAGGTGCAGGCAGAGATGTTATGATGGATTGAGAAAGCTGTGTTTTATTAAGTGACACAAAATCAGTAAGCATGTCCACTTACATAACAGATGACGGGCTCTCACTCACCCCGACTGTAGGGGGTAAACAAGTGCAGTGTCTGCGGCCAGAGACCTGTGTGAGAACACTTGGCACAGTGATGGAGGAGGAAGAAGCAGCAGATGTGGCAAATGGGACGGCTGGTGGTTGATGAGGCCTGCTAGTGGAATTCCCAGACTAAGGCATGTTGATCGCGCATTTTTCCGATTCATGCATGTAGTTGTCAAATTATTGCTATTTTTGCCTCTACTGAATTTTTTTTTTAAATTTGGCAGATAACTTGAATTGGGTCATAGTTTCTGGTCTCAAAAAAGGCCCAGGCTAGGCAACCCTTGCCGCCTTTGCGAACTGCAGATTGGTGACCAGTGCTGGCCACAGCCAGAGTTGTGGCTGAGGATACAGTGCTTGTTGTGGTTGCATCACTCCGTGTCTGTGCGGGAAACCACAACGTAACCTCCTCATTTTCTTTCTCCTCCACCTCCTCTGCTGAGCTACTCAGCTGCGTAACTTTGAGTTCACACCAAGTGGGATCTACAACCTCATTGTCATCTTCCCTGTTCTTCCACTCCTCACCCTGAGAGTCACCCTCCTCCTCTTCCTGCCCTGACACCACAGTACAGTCCTTGTGTGCCTCTGGTATCTGAGTCTCATCAGGATCGCCTCCAGCCTTGATGATTAACGTCTGGTGATAAGGGTCTGTATTCTGCTCGGATCTACTTCGTCCGGCCCCAGATCCAAAATGAAAAAATTTTGGGCATTGGTGCAAATGTTTTCCTCCTCTGGATTCTGTGAATCTTTGGAGCATACCTCTGATACCCATGGAATAGAATGAGTGAACAGCTCTTCAGAATGGCCCATCTGTGGTTCCCCACACTTAGTTGGGCGTTTGAAAATTTGTGACGCAGGGGGGAACAAGGGTGATTGGGGTGTCAAACATGCTCTTTCTGGCCGTTATCTACAAGGTATATCGCTGAGTGGCTGCCAAAGAGAGGGAGTGCAGTATCCCATTCAGTCACAGATATTGTAAGTGGTCTTTGGATAGGATGAGACAGTGTTTGTTCAGTTCAGTTTTCATTACCATCAACACCTAATCATGTACACGTTGAACACCAAGCTAATTCCTTCTTCCACCACAACCTCGCTTTGTATCCACTAATGTAGTATGTACCATTCCCCTCTTGTAACTTGCTGTTTTACAACCTTAGACCCACACCTGTCACTAAATTAACAATCATTATTTATTTTCTTAGATAGTGTGCCTCAACAACACTCCTATACCTAGCATTTTTTTAAGAGGAAGTGTGGCCTTCCGATTCCTCACTGCAACACAGTTTTTTCACAATTGATTTGAATTAGCTAATTGGGCCTCGTGGCTGCACCCCAATGCTAGACCTAATGATTTTTAAGTGGAGATCTGGTGTGCTGATTTGTCTCTGAAACACAATTTTATCACAAATGATTTGGATTAGCTAATTGGGCCTCGTGGCTGCATCCAAATATTAGACCTAACAATTTTTAAGTAGAGATCTGGCCTTCTGATTTGTCTCTGTAACACAGTTTTATCACAAACTATTTTGATTAGCTATTAGGCCTAACGATTTTTAAGTGGAAATCTGGCCATCTGATTTGTCACTGAAACACAGTTCTATCACAAACGATTTGCAGTAGCAAATGGAGTCTCCTGAAACTGCCACACAGTTTTTGCACAATCTAGTTAGATGCTGGAAGATCGATTTCACACCGAACAGAACCCAATCTAGCTAACTGACAAGTTCACTTGCAGCACTATCAGGAGTAGCTTCTCTGCACTGTAACACTGAGCAGATGGTGCCACCAAAACAAGATGTCCACTTTTATATGGCTAGGGACAAGTAACTTTGGCAGCCAATCACTGAAGACCTTGTGTCATGACGTTGTGGATGGTTTCTGTGCCATTATTGGCTGCCAGAATCAACACACATAAATTTTAGTGAAAGAAAAAAATGTGCCACTCCTCTAACCTCTCAACACCTCCTTCCCTCATCAAACACATCACCCTGTCCCCACTCCTCATCATACAGCACCACTATCCTAGCCAAAGTAATAACAAAAGCATTAATGGAAATGCAATGATTTACGGAACTGTGACCAAATTTTGCCGACTTTGAGTAAAATGCTCGTGAAATCAAAAAAGAATCCGAATGTGCTATGTTCATGATGAATTTTAAATTGGCAAAAGTTTTCTGACAAGTTTGCTCATCTCTATTGTTTACCCACAATTTTGGAGATGTGCCAGCAATTCTGGCAGTCCCATTTTTGGGGTTTTGTGCTAAATTATGTCCAATTTGCTTTCTTTTCTGTTTTTTTGTGTTGTTCCAATCCAGACAAAGGAAATAAAGTTGTATAACTAATCATGTGCAACTACAAAAATTTTCTGGGAAAAATATTTCATTTTCTGGAACAATTTCTAGAGTGCCAACACTTTTTTCCAAGAACAGGTAAAAATAAATATACAAGTAAGATTACAAGGAAGGAAAAGTTGTGAAATTATGAGATTCATAGGAACGATGAACAAGTTAATGATATGCAAATGATGAAAAAATAAAAACAAAATTTTCAAGACATCTCGATTTATTCAGTATTGATAAGGAGCACCACGTTCAGAAATACATGCACTTACGTGCCTTGGTATGCTATCAGTGAAGTTATTATTGTCTTAAATCATCAGGATCCATAACCCTCCTTACATTTGTTGTCTAATGACAACCCAGATATGCTTCATGGGAGAAAATTAAGGTGACGCTGCAGGCCATGGCATCACATTTAAGCAACACAATCTGCTAACAGCAGCAGGAGCAACATGTGGCTTTGTGTTGTCGAGTTGAAAATTGGCTTCTGAGACACCTTGGAGAACTCATCATACCACCAATTCCATAACCAAATCAAAGTAACTCCAATCTATTAGTTTTTCTGGAATGAATGGTAGATAGGGACAGCTACAGCACACTGTGCTACCCCACACCATAATCCCATGTCAAGGATGTACTCTCATGAAGGTCTCATCATTGACCTCATGCCACCACTCTCAATGACTCAATGACTCATGGTGCAGAGCAAGACATCCATGGAGGATGGAATATAAGTCTATCCTTTTCAGCGATGAGTCCAGCATTTGTCTTCAATACAATGATAGACGAAGATTGGTCTGGAGAACACATGGTGTAATGTATGTAGTACAGTTCATATAGCGTCTTGTGCTTGGGTGCGATGAAAATACATGAGACACAGGTTTGATATAGAAAGTCTTGTATTACTTCATACAAGTTGGCAAAAATAGTCACACAGTTTGCAGACACAGAAGCAGGAGACACAGCAGGCCAGAGTAATCTAAGCTCAGCAATCACTCTCCATAACAGGTTCAGGATCTTCTTCTCTGTTACCGTAAGTCCATGCAAACGTGGGTCTTTCAAAGAGCAGGGTTCCAGAGTCCACAAGTGCTTCAGAGTTCCTCAGTAGGAATAGCTGGAGTACAAGGTCCAAGGCTTTAGGAGTCAGGTCACAGGTTCACTGCAGGCTAGATTCTGAAGCACTGATTGCTCAGCTGTGGCTGCTTAAGAAGCAAAAGGAGAGAATCAGGGCGGGAACATGCAAGCTGGAAACTCCATTTTGACTGAGGGCAAGATAGCTGCAGCAAGACAGAAAGTAAAATGGCTGACGAACAAACTGAGTTTCAGGAACATGTACACAGAACCTTACACATGGGCAACACCATGAAGAGTCCTTCATGAGGGTACGTGACACCGATACTACTGCTGGGATTATTATGTAAAGAGAAAGCAGCAGAGGCAGTCCGGCTTCTTAAAAGTGAAATGCTTTATTTCCAATATAGTACAAAGTCACAAACGGTATCCTCCAAAGGTGTATAACAGACAAAAAGGTGGCACCTAAGAACAGCGACGCGTTTCGACCACCAAGGGTCTTTGACAAAGTGCTTTGACAAAGACCCCTGGTGGTCGAAACGCGTCGCTGTTCTTAGGTGCCACCTTTTTGTCTGTTATACACCTTTGGAGGATACCGTTTGTGACTTTGTACTATATTGGAAATAAAGCGTTTCACTTTTAAGAAGCCGGACTGCCTCTGCTGCTTTCTCCTTGGATTTCATGTCCTGGTCTGGACTCTGGGGTTCCGTGCTCCGGTGAAAGTTGGGTGAGCTGGCAGGGGTTTCGTGCCCCATCTTTTCTTGCATATTATTATGTAAAGTAGCATGATGTACACTAGCTGGACCCCTCTAGTTTTCACTTTACGCACATTAACAGCTCAGGGTTACATTTTGGTCATGTTACTAGTGGCATGGCCATTTCTCCATAGTGTACCAGAAGATGTTTTTCAACATGGTAACACCAGGCTGCATGTAGCACCTGCTACTTTGAGCAGTCTGCATGGCTCAAATGTGCTATCAAGATCTGCAGCATCTCTGGACGTGTCTCCTGTCAAGCACATCTCAGACGTCATTGGTCACCAATTGAAAAGGGAGTTGCCAGCAGCAGCTCTTGGTGAATTGCGTGTCCATGTGCATTCAGTGTGGCAGAACATTCCATGGACAACCATTAGTAACCTCACTGATAACATTTCAGGGTGTAAATTTGCTTGTGTTCCTGCATGTGGCACTCGTACACAATGCTGAATAAATTGAGATATTTAAAACATTTTGTTTCCATTTTTCTATAATATACATAGCATTAGCATATCTATAATTTCCATAATCACATAACTTTTCCTTCTTGCTGTTGCAATTTTAATATTGAGTGGTATAGGTTACACTTACTAAACTAAGAACTATCACCAGATTTCTCAATACACATTGCACACTTTATTAAATAAGTCTTTTAAAATTGATCAAGCTGGTGGACTTATTTTGAAAATCCAAGCCAGAGTCTCTCTATAGTCCCTTTTGTAAGTTTGTCCTCAATTTAATCCCATGTAGCCTGATTGAACGCTCCCTCCTCCACTGTTGATGCAGAATTATTACACTGCTAAGTAATAGCAGTGGCTTGTAGGCTATGTTATGTTTCGGTAGCTGAGGAGAGCAGGCAAAAAGGCAATACACCAGAGCAGTTGGAATCTATGAGATTGCAGTACCCTGACTAACCACCACAACAAAAGGCAGCCGTGGAGCGTTCCTACGTTGGTCCTAGACGCCTCGTCACAGCCTGAGAAACTAACTACACCTAAAGACAGAAACAGGAAAGCTATCTGCCCCGGAGCAGAACCCCAAAGATAATAGAAAGCCCCCAAACATGTAATGGCGGTTAGACAAGAGGAAATACTGACACAGAAAGAAAATAGTATGAGCAAACGCTGGGGCCCAAACTATCTAAATAGAAAAGGATAGGAAGGGTACTTACTGCAATCCCAGAAAACCCTGAAAAGCACCAACTCTACTAATTTCAAAATCACCTGAGATCACACGACCTCTACCACCTAAATTAGTTCTCTGGTGTAACAAAATCAAAACAGCAGCCACTGAAAAAACTGGAAAAAGCAAAAGAACAGAACTCAGTGGCTGAACTAAACTGAGAGGGCAGAAGCCCCCGGAGGGGACCCTGAAGGCCCCCAAAGAAGTGCAGCACAAAATGCAAAAATACAGCAAAAACACAAAAGAAGCAAAAGTCTTATCTGTAAGCAGGAGATGCAGACACGATACAGCAGGCTACAAGGGAAACTGGAATGAAGGATTCAGACCAGAACAATTGATCACTGGCAACCCTGATGGGAAAATGACTCCCTTATATAAGACCAGTCAGTAACACCTGATTCCCAGTCCTCACAATCTTCACTAGCACCGCTTGTAACCACCAGAGGGAGCCTCTGCTCAGAACTCATCTCAAACCCATTCACAACAGTACCCCCCCCTTGAGGAGGGGTCACCGAACCCTCATTTGAGCAACCAGGTCGGTCAGGATGAGTTCTATGATACGCACGGATAAGTCTCCTAGCATGGATGTCCGAAGCAAACACCCAAGAATTGTCTTCCTGACCATAACCTCTCCATTTAACCAAATACTGGAGTTTCCGTCTAGAAAAACGAGAATCCAATATTTTCTCAACCACATACTCCAGATTGCCCTCAACCAAAACAGGGTTAGGAGGCACAGCAGCAGGAACCACTGGCTCAACAAACCTCTTCAACAAGGACTTGTGGAACACGTTATGGATCTTAAATGTCCCTGGAAGAAGCAAACGAAAAGAAACAGGATTAATAATCTCCATGATCATATAAGGTCCAATGAACCTAGGCTTAAATTTAGGAGATGCTACTCTCATAGGAATATTCTTTGAGGACAACCAGACCAAGTCCCCCACTTTAAACCGAGGACCATCAGTCCTATGCCGGTTAGCAAACCGCTGGGCCTTCTCCTGAGAGAGGGACAACCTCTCCACTACCTGGTCCCAAATCTGTTGCATACGCTCCACAATAGAGTCAACACCTGGACAGACAGAAGCCTCCGTCTGTCCTGAAGAAAATCGAGGGTGAAACCCAGAATTACAGAAAAACGGAGACATCAAAGTGGCAGAGCTATCCCTATTATTAAGAGCAAACTCAGCCAAAGGCAAAAAAGAGACCCAGTCATCCTGATCAGCAGACACAAAGCATCTTAGATAAGTCTCCAATGTCTGGTTTGTTCTCTCAGTTTGACCATTGGTCTGAGGATGAAATGCCGAGGAGAAAGACAATTGAACACCCAGTTTAGAACAAAAAGTCCTCCAAAATCTGGAAACAAACTGGACTCCTCTGTCAGACACAATGTTCTCAGGAATGCCGTGTAAACGAACCACGTGCTGAAGGAACAACGGCACCAATTCAGAGGAGGAAGGCAACTTAGGTAATGGCACAAGATGTATCATTTTGGAAAACCTATCTGTTGTGAATGGGTTTGAGATGAGTTCTGAGCAGAGGCTCCCTCTGGTGGTTACAAGCGGTGCTAGTGAGGATTGTGAGGACTGGGAATCAGGTGTTACTGACTGGTCTTATATAAGGGAGTCATTTTCCCATCAGGGTTGCCGGTGATCAATTGTTCTGGTCTGAATCCTTCATTCCAGTTTCCCTTGTAGCCTGCTGTGTCGTGTCTGCATCTCCTGCTTACAGATAAGACTTTTGCTTCTTTTGTGTTTTTGCTGTGTTTTTGCATTTTGTCCTGCACTTCTTTGGGGGCCTTCAGGGTCCCCTCCGGGGGCTTCTGCCCTCTCAGTTTAGTTCAGCCACTGAGTTTTGTTCTTTTGCTTTTTCCAGTTTTTTCAGTGGCTGCTGTTTTGATTTTGTTACACCAGAGAACTAATTTAGGTGGTAGAGGTCGTGTGATCTCAGGTGATTTTGAAATTAGTAGAGTTGGTGCTTTTCAGGGTTTTCTGGGATTGCAGTAAGTACCCTTCCTATCCTTTTCTATTTAGATAGTTTGGGCCCTAGCGTTTGCTCATACTATTTTCTTTCTGTGTCAGTATTTCCTCTTGTCTAACCGCCATTACATGTTTGGGGGCTTTCTGTTATCTTTGGGGTTCTGCTCCGGGGCAGATAGCTTTCCTATTTCTATCTTTAGGTGTAGTTAGTTTCTCAGGCTGTGACGAGGCGTCTAGGACCAACGTAGGAACGCTCCACGGCTGCCTCTAGTTGTGGTGGTTAGTCAGGGTACTGCAATCTCATAGATTCCAACTGCTCTGGTGTATTGCCTTTTTTACCTGCACTCCTCAGCTACCGAAACATAACAGTATCACCGGCCAAAAAATTGAAAATTGTATGGTACTCACAGAAGGAAAAAAAATATTGTGAAAGAAAAAAGGTTGTCAGAGTTGTCAGAGATATTTTTCTGTTTGTTGCATTTTTTTTTTTTCCTCTGTATCTCTGGGTGCTGGGGAGGATATTTTCTCCCAATGGAGTTTGCACAGTTGTCTGGCCGTGTGGATCAGCTTGCCACTGAGGTTCAGAGTATTGCTGCATATCTTGCTAGGTTGCCTGTTGTGGAACCTAGGATCCAGATGCCAGATTTGTTTTTAGGGGATCGAGCTAAGTTTCAGAATTTCAAAAATAATTGTAAATTGTTTTTTGCATTAAAATCTAAGTCCTCAGGAAACGCAGCGCAGCAGGTTCAAATTATCATCTCTCTCCTGCGCGGCGATCCTCAGGATTGGGCTTTTTCCCTGATACCTGGGGATCCTGTTTTGAGTGATGTTGATGCGTTTTTTCAGGCTTTGGGGTTATTGTACGATGAGCCTAATGTCACTGATCAAGCTGAAAAAACCTTGTTGGCATTAAATCAGGGGCTTGATGACGCTGAGTTATACTGTCAGAGATTCCGTAGGTGGGCAGTCCTGACCAAATGGAATGACGACGCTTTGGCGGACCTTTTCCGGAAGGGTCTGTCAGATAATGTAAAGGATGTTATGGTGGGATTCCCTGTCCCCTCTGGTCTCAGTGATTCTATGTCATTAGCGATTCAAATTGACAGACGTTTGCGTGAGCGGAGAAGTATGCGTGGAATGGTGTTGCCTTGTGAACCAGCTTCTGAACCCATGCAGTGTGATAGAGTGGTGTCTGGGGCACAGCGTCATGAGTTTCGAAAGCGCAATGGGTTATGTTTTACTGTGGTGATGCCTCTCATGCTATTTCAGTCTGCCCTAAGCGGGGAAGACGTTTTGCACGCTCAGTTGTCTTGGGTAGTGTTCAGACTAAGTTTTTATTAACTGTCACTCTGATATGCTCTCTGTCCTCATTTTCTGCTCAGGCTTTCGTTGATTCTGGAGCAGCTATTAACCTGATGGATTATGATTTTGCTAAACGTTGTGGTTTTCCCTTGATACCCCTACAGAAGTCTATTCCCCTACTGGGGATCGATTCTACCCCTTTGGCTGAGAATAAACCCCAGTTTTCTACTCAGGTGATAATGAGGGTTGAACCTGATCACCAGGAGTGCTGCAAATTTTTGGTTCTGTATAATCTGCATGACATTATCGTGCTGGGTTTCCCTTGGTTACAGTCTCATAATCCTGTTTTGGATTGGAAATCTGTGTCTGTAACCAGTTGGGGCTGCCAATGTGTTAATACCAACACTCCTGTTTTTTCTGCCTCCCCCCAGGCTCAGGATGTTCCTGACTTTTTGTTTGATTTTTCTGATGTGTTTAGCGAAAGTAAATCTGCATCCTTGCCTCCCATAGGAGCTATGACTGCGCTATTGAATTAGTGCCGGGTAGTAAATTCCCTAAAGGTCGCCTTTTTAACTTGTCTGTACCTGAACATGACGCTATGCGGTCTTATATCAAGGAATCATTGGAGAAGGGTCATATCAGACCATCCTCTTCACCCTTAGGTGCCGTTTTTTTCTTTGTGGCCAAAAAAGATGGTTCATTAAGGCCGTGTATTGATTATCGTCTCTTGAACAATATTACTGTGAAATATCAATACCCGTTACCCTTGATTTCTGACCTGTTTTCCAGGGTGAAAAACGCTACTTGGTTTACCAAGCTTGACCTCAGGGGGGCGTATAACCTTATTCGCATTAAGCACGGGGATGAATGGAAGACGGCATTCAATACCCCTGAAGGGCATTTTGAGTACCTAGTGATGCCCTTTGGGCTCACTAATGCTCCTTCCGTCTTCCAGTCCTTCATGAATGACATTTTCAGGGATTTTGTGGACAAATTTCTGATTGTTTATTTGGATGATATCTTGATTTTTTCTAATGACTGGGACTCTCATGTGAAACATGTTCGAACTGTATTCCAGATTTTGAGAGAGAATGCTCTGTATGTGAAGGGATCAAAATGTCTTTTTGGCGTACAGAGGATCTCATTTCTGGGATTCATTTTGTCCCCATCTGTTATTGAAATGGACCCGGTCAAGGTTCAGGCCATCTGTGATTGGGTCCAACCTACTTCATTAAAGGCTCTTCAGAGATTTTTGGGTTTTGCCAATTTTTATCGTAAATTTATTGGTAATTTCTCGGTTATTGTTAAACCATTAACTGATTTGACAAGAAAGGGTTCTGATGTGGTGAATTGG
>JARQOD010000005.1:238103404-238174983 GCA_033576555.1 Oophaga sylvatica
CAGCCTGATAATACCAGGCCACAGCAGTCTGCATATCTTGGCTGATTAACAAAAATAGGGGATCCCCTAAAAAAATTGGCGTGGGGTCCCCCCTATTTTTGTTAACCAGCCAGATGAAGCAGACCGCTGAGGCCTGGATTTTCAGGCTGTTAAGGAGCCAAGATCCATGGACCTTGCCAGCCTGATAATACCAGGCCACAGCAGTCTGCATATCTTGGCTGATTAACAAAAATAGGGGATCCCCTCGAAAAAAATTGGCGTGGGGTCCCCCCTATTTTTGTTAACCAGCCAGATGAAGCAGACCGCTGAGGCCTGGTTTTTCAGGCTGATAAGGATCCAATATCCATGGACCTTGCAAGCCTGATAATACCAGGCCACAGCAGTCTGCTTAGCTTGGCTGGTTAACAAAAATAGGGATCCCCTCAAAAAAAAAACGGCGTAGGGGTCCCCCTATTTTTGTTAACCAGCCAAGTAAAATGCAGACTGCTGCGGCCTGGTATTAAAAGACTGTCAAGGCCCATGGATTTTGGCCCTCAGCAGCCTGATAATACCAGGCTACAGCAGCCCCACATTTGGCGCATCAAAAGATGTGCCAATTGTGGCACTTTACCCGGCTCTTCCCACTGCCCTGTAGCGGTGGCAAGTGGGGTAATAAGGGGTTAATGTCACCGTTGATTGCACGGTGACAATAAGCCCGGTTAATAATGGAGAGGTGTCAATAAGACACCGATCCATTATTAATCCCAAAGTTATTAAATGTATAAAAAAAAGACAAAGCAAGAAAAAAGTCTTTTAATGAAATAAAAGAGACAACACAGTTTTCATTAATTTTATTATACACTCATTCCTGCGACGCCATCGATCTCCTGTAAAAAAAGAAAAAAAAACAAACCAACAGTATACCACCTGTCCGACGCAGTCCATAGTAACGACAGTCCCACAATGATCCAGCTCTGCTACATCGCAATGACAGGCAGAGCCTGTCATCGCGACGCAGCACAGCTGATTACCTGCTTCCCCGGCGGTGACGTCATCGGACTGACTGCTTTACGGCCGGGATTACCCAGCAGTCACTGCAGTTATCGCGAGAAACTGCATGTGACCGCCGGGGAAAGATGATGGCGGCCATGAAGCAGTCCAGCCCGTGACCGCCGGAGATCTTCTGCCAGGTAAGTGCCGCTGACTCCTGACAGACCCGACCGACGGACACTGACAGTGACAGTGACAATCCCGATTCCGGTATCCGATAAGATGAAAATATCGGAACTAAGTATCGAAAGGCCGATAGAGCTAATATCGGCCGATACCCGATACTTGCGGTATCGTATCGCTCAACACTACCCCTGGTATGTCATTTAGAATTTTTACATTTGAAAAGATTTTTGATTTGATGGAAAATGTTTATCCTTGATATAACATATCACAGGTCCTGTATATGTACAGTTTAAGAAATGTATGACTAATTTATATAATCTATATGTGTCTGTACTACTTGGAAGAGCTGAACTGTTTTCTCCTGCTGGAACTAATTTTAAACCCCTTTTATGTTATGATAGGAGGGTGGGTTGTGAGTGGGGTTTTAGTTTTGTGAAAATGGAAAATGTAGAATTTGGATAAAAATGATCTAATATAAAAAAAAGTTGAGTTAGGCATAGAACACACAAGGTCCTTGTGCAAGAAAAGTATGTGGCTCATGTTTGTTGGACAAGGAGCTCTTTTTAGCAAGTCCCTCATATTCGTACAAACCACTACTACTTACATGCCATTGCCTATAATTAAGGCACTACTTGGACAACCCTATCTCAATTTGAATGTTTGCCCGGTTAAAATAAAAACACTTATACTCACCTCGAGTACTGGCGCCATTCTAGTCATCTAAGCATTCGCGTTCCCAGGGCTCATGTCACATTGCTATGTGACATGAGCCATGCACCCAATCAACGCCAGTTTCCTTGGACCGACTTTGGAAAATCAAACATCGAGAGGAAGTTATAGAGCAGCCGAAGCCCTAACTTCCTGTTGTTTCATACATCCGAAGCTGGGGCCAGTGAAGCTGGTGCTGATTGGGTTCAGAGCTCGTCTGTCATAAGAACCTCACAAGAGCCCCAGGAACAAGAGTACTGACAATGCTGGAACGGAGCCGGAGGTGAGAATAAATGTTTTTATATTAACATTGGCAGTCATCACATTGAGAAGGGGTTTTCCTAGCAGTGGACAATGCCTTTAACTGCTTTTTACATGTCATCAGCTAGACAATAGGAAGCAATATTTCTTTGCCTACGTTACCCCTGTGCAGGTATAGATATGGTTACATATGGTCTTTAATGCCATACCACAAAAGGTAGTAAAAAGGCAGTAATTTGAAAGCCAAGAAAAAGTATCATCAAAAAGTGTAGTCACATATCCTATGTCTAGTAATATTGAGAACTATAATTTATGACAGGGACATAAGGAGTTACTGTGATCGAGTGAAATCATTCCACACCTTGTATGTTCTCAGAAAGTAATTTTTATCTCTGTGATACAAAATTGGCCACAATCCCCCAGAGGATTCAGTTTTGATTTTCTCTTGATTAAATCCCCAGGCCTGAGTAGGTTTGTACATGACGGACGTGTGTCTATTTTCAACCTTCTTGACTATGTCTGCATGTAACATTTTAATTTACTAATTGAAAACCAAGTATGCTAAATGATATAATCTTACTCTAAGAAAGTCTCAATTGAAAATCCAAATATATCATAATGTGGAAGCTTCTAAAGTTGATAAGCTTTCCCTCCAGAGGCATGAACTCTTATCTATTCTGTAAAGTACATTTATTAAACAGCATAAAAGATTATTCTGCATACACGCAAGTCACAGAGTTGAAGGAGTAGTAAAGATATCATTCTTTGAAGGATATAACATTTCTATATTTTCACCAGACTTCTAGGTTTTGTCTGTATTATTTAGATCTGTATGACTATGATCTGATCGGTGATATTACTAATTATTATCTATTATGTGGTTTAAATGTTACAAATTTTCAGTGTGTTTAAAAGAAAACCATTCCAATACAGTGAAAATCCCTCAGTGCTTATATTACGTCACGTGCTTTAATGACTTGAATGTGGTGCACTTTCTAGGGATTTTTAACAAAGGAATTTTGCCAAAGAAGTGACACAAAATTCAGTCATATATCAAATGAATCACATGGGGAATTCGACGTATATTTGTGGCAAAATCCACACAGAAGTGTTCCACTGTAAATCTAGCCTTATATTTAAACCTGTAGTCCCCCAACTTATACCTTTATTGGACTTAGCTCATTTACTAGAAAAAAGTCTTGTGAATCTGCTTCAAAGAGAAACCTACAGTAGATCTGGAGTGATGTTGTCTGTCAAACAGCCAAGGACACCTCAGGAAAGGTTAAATTGTGAGGGTTTTGCTTGGAACACATAGTCTTTACAATATGACCTGGAGATATCTCTTCCTAGCAATTTTTGGAGAACAACTGTGTATTCACGTGAGAAAGGGAAAGCAGAACAAAAGAAAAACTGGTGAAAACATATTAGTGCAGATACTATACATATTATTGTTTTTTTAATGATTACAGTGGGATTTGATAGAAGAGCAAGCATTCTGGAAGCATCAATGAGGGTAGTCCCAAGTTTTGTATTGTCAAGTATGTTAGGGTCTGCGGAACGCACCAAATATAAAATGTAGAGAGGTGCGTTCGCAGCCCGGGGTCCACCGTGCAGGCGGAGCCTGCTGCTAGTAAGATGGCGCAAGAAGCGAACTCTGTTATCCCGCAGAGTCGCCAAAATAAACGCCGTAACGCGCTGTGGCAATATTTGCGAACTCTGTTATTCCACAGAGCCGCTAGAAGGAGTGCCGCAGCGCTATATGGCGATGTGTGCGAACTCAGTTAACACACCACTGAGTCGCAAAGTAAACACGCTAGGACGCTGTCTAGCGTTGAAAGCGAACCCTGTTGAATCACAGAGCCGCTGAGACAAACTTCTGTGTCCTGTTAGGCACCCAGGTACACAGTTGACTGCTAAGCAAACATAGCAAGTGATCATGCGCTAATGTCCTCGCAGGAGTCACCCGCAATCTATGGCGTCTGAACGCCAGGCCCTGAATACGGCAATCAAACTCCTCGCCGGTTATGCCGGTAATCTAAGGCATCTAAGACACCGACCCTGACCAGCTAGCATACCAAGCTCCTCACTGATTAGGTCGGTATTGTAATGGCGTATTTCAGCCGCCTTAACCACACACACGCATGACCATACTGGCACGGCCGTGCGGTAAGGACAGCCTTCTATAGCAGCCACGAGAAAAAGACCTTCCAGCAAGGACCAATGGGAAGCTGCTTCAGAACATCAACAGCCACAGGACCTTCCTGAAGGACCAATAGGAGTGGCAGCTGTATCTGAGCATGTGACCCCTGATCTCCAATGGGAGATCTTGCCCTGGGCATGCTCAGATGAAGCAACAAAGGACTTAGTCCTAAAGACGTCTGCTCGCCGCTGACCAGTACTGGCTACAATAGCAGAACCTGGAGTGGCAGCAGCAAGTCTCTGCACAGTATTAGACCAGGCGAGACGCTGGGACCGATGTCTTTGCTGAGCAGGCTCCACTGAGGCTGGAGATGGATCGGGGACTGCAGCGGGACTGGTTCGATACTCCCCTTGTGCAGCAGCGGGAACTCGAACCCTAACAAAGTAGGTCTGCAGAAGTTGATAGGGTGCATGATCCGTCAATAGCATGAAAAATTAAGGCAAATGGGAAGTCCCAGAAAAATTTTAGGACTTATTAGATATCGTTTCCAAAAGGGTGAGCAAAGTGACTCTTTGGCCCAACAAATGATGGGCAAAGTCTGGGAGAATGTATATTTGTGTAGTAATCAGGAGCATACTTTCCTGGTAATGGGCTTTAAGCTAAATCTTTTTTGATATTGTATAAGAGGATATAACATTATATTACACTCACAAAGTGAATTTCCAGAAGGGTTGACCAAGGAGCTCAGTTAAAGCAGCAAGTAATAACTGACTGATGCAACCAGCTTCCTGATAAGCAGAATATTTTTGTGTCTATACAATTTTATATATTGCCCAGGGGCTACCAGGATTTAATGGTATGCGGTTTGACAATGCTTTACAATGTAGTGATGATTTCTGAAGTAGTGCTTTAGACCTGTTACAGAATGTAAACTGTTTCAAACTCTTTTTTGCATTAATTCACTATTTGTTTTGCAAAAATGACCATGTTGTCTCTGGTCTGCATTTAATAAATATAAATTTGTAATGTCTGGACTGGTTTGCAGTATAGAAAGGGCTTTTCTAATAAGATTGGGGAGAGTCGATTTAGGTCTAGTGTTTGGCTTGAAGGATGAAGAGTGCTCTAGAGCCACGTGCTCTAAGAATGGATGTCTATCAGACAGAGAAGTAATCCTATATTGCCCTGATTTTTCTCAGGTTATTAATTGATCTGACTAACATTGCTTTGAATTATTTTACATTATTTTACGGATGTGCACATATAAATGAATACATTGTGAGGTGCAAACTGATTAACTGGAGATGGGACAATTTATTCCAGTGGAAACTAATTCAATTAATTCAGCGGTGACAGATGCTCATTCAGACAGAAGCGTGGGAATCTTTACCGCCTGTTTGCAAGACCTAGCACGACTCTTCGTGATATTTCTGGTCACGTGACTAGCGCGGTCATGTGGTGCCCCAGAAGTAGTACGGATTACGGTAAGAGCCAAAAACCAATGCGTTTCAGAATATTTGCGGATTCCTTCATCAGGAATGGCTCCTCCTGTATCAGTGGTTTAAATACCTGTGTCTCGTCTGGCATAGATTAGTCAAATGCAAACAGTTCGACCTCATTATTCAGACCCTTAGGCTTCAGAGTGTACAGTTCAAAAATATATTGGGTTTCTTCCTTTGACATCTGCTTTATGAAGCCCCCATTGTGCCAATGTTTATGGACCACCTTGATGCGCTGTCCCGGCATCACAGGCCGGGACAGCGCTCTTGGATTTACCCAGGAAGCTGACTACTGAGGATCATTTTAAACTAAGAGATAAGTAACCTCTTCATAAATACAAGTTCAGCAACTCTCGGGAACCTGGTGTTGATCTTTGAGCAATACATGCTTCTGTGTACTGCATAGGTACTACGTTTCTCACCTAAAACTTTTCTGCCACAAATAACTATATATCTATAGTGCAATTATATTGATACACCTTTTGAGCAGACAATCATTAATTTTAAGTGCCTCTTATTAACCTCATAGGCACTTAGCCATATTTGGAAAGACTACTTTTTATTATCAACCATTGCTTTATTATTTTTTTGCTAGGGGGCATTAATTCAATCATAACGCACTCCTATTGCATAGTGTTTTAACACTTGCATTCATATTGCATTTATACTAACCATCCCCCTCTTTCTTCACCTTAACTTAACTTACTATACCCTATACCTGATCTTGCCCATCTGCTACACGCACATGAAAATATCATCTACATCTAACAGGTATTTTACATCATTTGTGTTTTATTGCATGCACTTTGATTAATAGCGCAACTACCTATATATATATTGAATTTAAGAAAAATTGTATTTTTCAGAATATCGATTTTTTTTTTTTGTAATTTGCTAAGAGCAATTTCAGCAAAATGGCAGCATGTTGCAGCTTTCATTTTGTTGAACTATAGAGGCCTGGCAAAGGATTTAGAAAAAAACTAAAACTAATCACCTCACTGGTCACCTGTCTCAGCAACCCTACTGACTCCTCAGGGCCTATTGGCCTCTTCTTTCTGAAGTCACTTGTCATTATCTTCCTCTAGAACAGGACTTCTGCCAATGACCAAGCCCTGAAGGTCACAGCAAGTAGTGATATGTACCAAGATGTTACAATATTCTCTAATCTCTAAAGCCTAGTCACGGCCAGAAGTCCTGTTTTAGTATGAAGATACTAGGTCTCGGTGGTCATAGTATGTCTTAATGTCATGACTAGAGACGAGCGACTATTTCAATGTTCGGTTTGGGTTATGTTCACCGAATTTGCAATATTCGCGATTAATTCGTTGAATATTCACCAAACATAACCGAACGCCATTCACGTCAATGGGAGGCAAAAACAAACGCTTTCACAATACCTTTTAATGGCCCCAAATGCTGCCAAAACCATCAAATGAGGGACAGACTACAGGAAAGCGGCCTCAATTCACCCACAGTACAGATTTTAGCATGACACTGCAGAAATCAGCCAGGCATGAGGTATCAGGGTCTGGGACAGCATTAACAGATTTCAAATGAATGTCACAGTAAAACGAGGTGGGTGAGGGATCAGTGTAGGGCACCTTTGCTGGGAGCCCTGATACCACATGCAACACCTCTACCTGCTTTCATGCTGAGCCACACTCAGGTGGCAAAAATATCAGTTTTGTAGCCTACCATTGCCAGAAAAATTTAAGAATAGTAACACGGGTAGTTAAGTCCAAGGGTGAGGAGGCCTGACAGTCTCAGAGGCCTACTGCTACAGGCAACACACATGAAGGAGACCCAACCAGGAGTCTACACATTTACAAAAATTAGTGGCAGACACCAACAAAGTGTTATCAATTGCAATAAAGTAGAATTAGTATAGCGGTGACCGACACCTCTTCCACTAAAGCCAACCCAGCAGATGGAGACTGTAACGGTCAAGGTGGTGGAATCACTGTTCCGTATCCCTCTGAAATCCTGAAAGGGGCGTAACTAGATGGCCTATCAAATCCTTACTCAGACAAGTGGCAGCCAATGAAAACTGCGACCCAAGGAGGTACAAAGAGGTGGCACCAGATGCTACTCCGTGGCTGACCTACAGAATGTGGCAGCTGACCCCCTACACAGGGTAAGTTACTAATGCCAAAGGGATCGATTAAAATGTAGGCAGGCACTGTAGGGACTCTGGAACCACGGGAGCAGATGGGACCGGCTGAGGAACAAAAAAGTACTGGCAGGTGCGGGCTGGACCGGGTGTTAGACAGATGGGCTCTGGCAGGTGCGATCTGGACCTTCTGATGAACAGAAGAGAGCAGACAGGCACAAGCAGACGGCACAGACAGGTAAGAGCAGACGGGTGCTGGGTAGACAAGCAGGTGGACCTGGGGAACCTGACAATTAGCAAGCATGCAAGTCAAACTAACAATGTAGCTCAGGCACCTCCATATTGGAGGAAAAGCCTTAAATAGAAAATGTCGCCCACCTATAGGTTGGGAATACCTTATATTGATGTGCGCGGTCACTTTAAGAGGTAGGGCATGCATGAGTGTGCCCTCTAAGGATAGTTTCCAGTCCTACAACTGAACCTTGGTGGACACCGATACATAGGGGGCGAGATGAGGAGGTGGTGTATGAGTGGGAGACACTGAATGTCCTGTATGTAAGGTATGAGGAGATCCAACAAAGGGCCAAGTCTGCAATGTCAACAGATCAGAAAGTCTGTAGTAAGAGGGAATGGTCCACTGTGTCAAAGACAGATGCCAGGTCCAGGAGAAGGAGTGAACAATGGAAAGGACACCATTGTAGGCATTTACTACAGGCCGCCTATGCAAGCTGAAGATTTGGATGAACTCTTTATACATCATATGGCCAAGTTCTCCAAAAAATATGACATAGTGGTCATGGGAGATTTCAACTATCCAGACATTTGTTGGGAATCTCTCTCAGGCAAAACTTACAGGTCCAGGAAATTCTTATCCTCTCTTGCTGACAACTTTATCTTCCAAAAGGTAGGGGAGAAAACAAGGGGATCTGCTACCTTGGATCTAATCCTTAGAAACAGGGAGGAAATGGTTGAGGAGATAAGAGTGGCTCGGACCCTAGGAGGTAGCGACCATGCTATTTTAGAATTTTGGATAACTAGAGGAGGAAGACCTGTGAAGACTCAGACTTCAAGGTTAGATTTCAGAAAGGTATATTTTAAGGGACTCAGAAAGAGAATCTGAGGGATCCAATGGCTGGATATCCTTAAGGACAAAAATGTCCAGGAAGGATGGGAAATCTTGAAAAATGAGATTCTCAAAGCACAATCATTAACAATTCCGAAAAGAGGGAAGAATAGGAAGCATTTAACGAAACCAGGATAGATGAACAAAGAACTTAAACACATGCTAAAAAGGAAGAAAGAAATGTATATCAAATGGAAAGAGGGAGGCATATCTAAAGAAGAATATAATGATGTCTGCAGAACCTGCAGGTCAAGAATCAGATTAGCTAAAGCTGACAATGAATTAAGGCTTGCAAGAGATGTCAAAAGCAATGAAAAAGGATTTTGGGGATATGTCAAAAGTAAAAGAAAATTCAAAGATGCTATAGGATTTTTACAGGATGAAAATTATGAAATGGTAAGAAAGAATGTTGAAAAGGCCAAACTTTTAAATTCCTATTTTGCATCTGTTTTCTCTCAGAAAGGAAATGTAATATTAACTGATCTTCACTGTCCTATTAAGGGAATAGAAGAATCCAGGATATCTATAAATAGAAAAATAGTGAGGAAACACTTAGCTAACATAAATGAATTCAAGTCTCCAGGTCCAGATGAATTACACCCCAGAGTACTGAAGGAGATAGCAGAAGAAATTTTTCAACCACTCTCCATAATCTTTGAAAATCCTTGGAGAACAGGAGAAGTCCCAGAAGACTGGAGAATGTTGTTCCTATCTTCAAAAAGGGGAAGAAGGTGGACCCAGGGAACTATAGGCCGGTGAGTCTGACATCTATACCAGTAAAGATCTTTGAACAAATTATTAAACAACATGTATGTACGTACCTGGACAAGAATGAAGTGATTAACCAGAGTCAGCATGGGTTTGTAACTAATAAGTCATGTCAGACTAATTTAATTTCCTTCTATGACAGAATCACTGACTGGGTGGATCAGGGAAATGCTGTAGATATATTATATATTGACTTCAGCAAAGCATTTGACAAAGTATCTCACACAATTCTTATTGAAAAAATTACTAAGTATGGAATGGACAAGGCAACTGTTAGGTGGATTCATAACTGGCTTAGTGATAGGATCCAAAGAGTGGTAGTAAATGGCTGCACATCCAGTTGGAAGAATGTATCAAGTGGGGTAAAACAGGGCTCTGTCTTGGGCCCTGTATTGTTCAACATCTTTATCAATGATTTAGATGTAGGAATTGAGGGTAAACTGATTCAATTTGCTGATGACACAAAGCTAGGAGGGATAGCTAATACTAGAGAAAAGAGAGAGAGGATTCAAAAATATATAAATAAACTGGAGCAGTGGGCAGCAACTAACAGAATGGTTTTTAACAAGGAAAAATGCAAAGTACTACATCTGGGAAATAAAAATGAAAAAAGCGTATACAGAATGGGAGGAATAAGGCTAAGCAACAGCACATGTGAAAAAGACTTGGGTATACTAATAGATCACAGACTAAACATGAGTCAACAGTGTGATGCAGCAGCAAAAAAGGCAAATACAATTCTGGGATGTATTAACAGAAGAATACAGTCTAGATCACGTGAAGTCATTATTGCCCTCTACTCCTCTTTGGTCAGACCTCATCTGGAATACTGTGTCCAGTTTTGGGCACCACATTTTAAAAAAGACATCAACAAACTAGAGCAAGTTCAGAGAAGAGCGACCAGAATGGTGTTCGGTCTGCAAACCATGTTCTATGAGGAATGGTTACAGGATTTGGGAATGTTTAGCTTGCAAAAAAGAAGACTGAGAGGTGACTTAATAGCTGTATACAAATATCTCAAGGGCTGTCACATTGTAGATGGATTATCTTTATTCTCATTTGCACACGGAAAGACTAGAAGCAATGGGATGAAACTGAATGGGAGGAGACACAGATTAGATATTAGAAAAAACTTTTTGACAGTTAGAGTGATCAATGAGTGGAACAGGCTGCCATGAGAGGTGGTGAGTTCTCCTTCAATGGAAGTCTTCAAACAGAGGCTGGACATACATCTGTCTGGGATGATTTAGTGAATCCTGCTTTGAGCAGGGGGTAGGACCAGATGACCCAGGAGGTCCCTTCCAACTCTACCATTCTATGATTCTATGATTCATTTGGCGGTTAGATCGTTGGTGGGCAGTTTCAGTGGAATGGTGCAGTCTGAAGTCAGATTGCACGCGGTCAAAGTGGGAGCAAGAGGAGAGGTGAAAGGACAGTTCAAAATGGACATGTTGTTCCAGTAGTTTGGAGGCATTGGGGAGAAATGATATGGGGTGATAGGCAGACACAGAGGATGGGTCAAGGGTGGGCTTTTTGAGGATGGGTGTGATCGAGGTATGTTTCAATCAGGATGGAAGACACCAGTTGTTAGTGACAGGTTGGGGAGCTGGGTTATGCTTGTGATGAAGAATGTGGTAAAGTTTGGAATGAGGTGGGACGTTATTGGTAACTGGTTGATGCAGGAAAGAATTGAAAGTACTGAATAACTGTTTAGTGTTGTGAGACAGGTATGATATGAGGGATGAGATGTTGGTTTGTTTTTTTGCTGCAGTCATAATTTATACAGCATTTTTACAACTTTTGTTACTGGACCGACAACCCGTTCTTTGGCAGCCGTACAACGGTACACTTTGTAGACGAGGGCCAGAAAGAACATGTGCTCCAGTAGATGGCAAGCGCTGCATCAAGTGGCCTCTGCTCCTCTTCCTCCACCTTAACATCACACACAGTACAGTGGGGTGGCACCCCAATTAACCTTTTTACCCCCACATCACATCTCTCCAAGCGCCCAACTGACTGTTGGGAACCACAGATGTCTGCAGATCTCTTCACACATTGCATGTCATGGGCATAGGAAGTGAACTCTAAAGATTCACAGAGCCGAGAGGAGGAAATCATCTGCACTGATGGCCAAATTGTTTCTCACTTTGATCCATGGCCGGACAAAGTTTTTTCCGAACATAAACCAAACCCTCTTCAACAGACGTTAACAGCGTTGGGTGAAGGTGATCCATTTGTGACAAGACTCAGATATTTGAGGCGCCTGTGGACTGTAATGTGCTGTCAAGGCATGAAGAGGAGGAGGGTCACTCTCAGGGTGATGAGTGGGAGAACAGAGAGGATGACAATAATTTTGTAGCTCACACTTGGTGTAAACCCAGAGGCATACAACTGAGTAGCTCAGAAAAGGAGGAGGAGGAGGAAGATGAGGAGGTTACATAGACAAAGAGTTATGCAACCACGACAACCAATGCATCCTGAGGCCTAACTCTGGCAGTGGACAGCAGTGTTAGAAGTTCTACAGTTGGCTATCTTGGGTCTTTTTTTCAGTCAGCAAGCATCTAACATATCATGTTAGCTGTCAAATTTAAAAATAACACTACTGAACCAATTGTATAAAAGGTGCACTACTATCAATGTATAGTCTCACAGTGGAGTGCATCACCTAGCCTGTATATGAGTGTAACCAAGAAAAAAGAAAAAGAGGAAAGACAGGGCTAATAATGGTGTGCACATCCATAAATAAGGAGTAAAAAAACCTTTATTTCATCATTGACACAATAAATTTAAAAACATTTAAAATACAAACAATACCAATAACCCAAAACCTCCAAAAAACCCCATGGACTTACTATAAAGCACAAAAAACGTAAGCAATTAAAGGCCTCCTGTTAGGGAATATATATATATATATATATATATATATAAATATATACATACACATGCCATACAATAAAGTATAATATAATTGCTTATTATAGAATAAATAATCATGCCATGGGAAAGGCCCATTTTCCTCCTCATCCCCATTGGCATTTGGCCGTCCCTGTTTGGGTTTGTTTGATTGCTTCATCTCTTTGGTGATCTTGCTATGATCACTATTACCATGCTGTTGCCATCCATTTCTGGTTATTGTGTATCATGTTTTGACTGTTTCATGTGTTAGTTATTTTCATTTTGGTTATTTTTCAGGAGCATTTTTTCTCTGGGTCTCACCCATGAAACATATTATTGTCTGGGCATGATTATTTATTCTATTATATGCAATTATATTATACTTTATTGTATGGCATGTGTATGTATATATATTCCCTAACAGGAGGCCTTTAATTGCTTACGTTTTTGTGCTTTATTGTAAGTCCATGGGGTTTTTGGAGGTTTTGGGTTATTGGTATTGTTTGTATTTTAAATGTTTTTTAATTTATTGTGTCCATGATGAAATAAAGGTTTTTTTACTCCTTATTTATGGATGTGCACATCTGTAAGGTTCTTTGTCTCTGTTGACATGTTCCTTGAAACTCAGTTTTCCGTCGGCCATTTTGCTTTCTGTCTTTCTGCAGCTTTTGCCCTCAGTTAATATGGAGTTTCCAGTTTTCATGTTCCCGCCCTGATTCTTCCCACTTGCTTCTTAAGCAGCCTCAGCTGAACAATCAGTGCTCCTGAATCAAGCCTCAGTCAATCTGTGACCTGACTCCTGGAAGCCTTGGACTTGTACTCCAGCTATTCCCTACTGAGGAACCTTGGAACACTTTTGGACTCTGGAAACCTGCTGTTTGGTGAATCCATGTTTGCAGAGGAATTACGGTACAGAGAAGAGATCCTGAACCTGCTTTGGAGATTTATTGTAGTGCTTGAAGTTACTCTGGCCTGCTGTGTCTCCTGTCGCTGTTCCTGCAAACTGTGTGAACTTTTCAGCATGCTTGTATGAAGTAATACAAGTCATTTCATTTCAACCTATGTCTCCTGTGTTTTCCTCGCACCCAAGCACAAGACGCTATAGGAACTGTACACTATACATGACAAGATTCAGGAGCCAATGTTTAGTGTCTGCTGGGTCTGGGAAAGCCGTGTCTGCTGTGACTGTGGATATCAGATGTCCGTTTAATACCTTATGTGATGACAGTGGTTGTGACTTCTCACAACCATTCCAGGTGAGCGCATTCCCTTAAAATTTTACTCTGGAGTGTTACCACAGGTAAACACTATTGTTTTTTTTGTTTTTTTTTCCTTTCCTCTTCTCCTTCCAGCACTTCTGCCTTAAAAGATCTGGAAGATGGAGGCCCGCATAAAGGAACTTTGCGGAGTGACTGATACAATCCTTTCAGATGTACAGACTTTAAAAACCCGTTTTGCAAGCCTACAGGACCTCACTAATCATAATTTGCAAGTAGTGTTGAGCGATACTGCTCGATATCTAAAAATATCGGATCGGAAAGGTATCGCCGATATCACTAAATATCAGCGATATCCGATTCCGATACCGGAAGTCCCATGTAAGTCTATGGGAACAAAATATCGCAACTAAAAAAAACCTTTATTTCCTTGTAAACACTAAATATACACACATAGAATACATATACATATATATATATATATATATATATATATATATACATGTCATTGTGACATATATATATACATATATGTATAGTTTATACACTTCTACATAGTAAAATATCCTCTGATTCAATTGCCGGGTAAAGCCGGCTTCTGTGAAAAGACAGAAGCACCCGACATGAAATGACACTTGGTGTACATAGGGTTAACCATGTCTTTTCATGTCGTTTGCAATCTGATTTGCACAAACAATTACATCAGTCTATGTGTGCAAAATTTCACACCTGTAGGGGTTAATTAAAGGTGTAAATTCGTTGTAAAAAAAACGGACTTTTTTGCTACGAATTTACACCTTTAATTAACCCCTACAGGTGTGAAATTTTGCACACATAGACTGATGTAATTGTTTGTGCAAATCAGATAGCAAAGGACATGAAAAGACATGGTTAACCCTATGTACACCAAGTGTCATTTCATGTCGGGTTCTGCATTTTCACAAAAGCCGTCAATTGACTTAGCGGCTATTATACTATGTAGAAGTGTATGAACTATAAATATAAATATATATATATGTGTCACAAATTCAATGACATGTATATATATATATATGAGGTGTAAAATTGTTTAAAAAAAATGCGTGGGCTCCCGCCCTATTTTCGCAACCAGAGAGACAAAGCCAGCGAATGGGGGCAGATAATAATAGCCCAGAGAGGGACCATTATTTTTGGCCCCCCCTGGCTACTAACATCTGCCCCCAGACACCCCAGAAAAGACAAATCTATAATT
Organism: Oophaga sylvatica; assembly: GCA_033576555.1. NCBI lineage: Eukaryota > Metazoa > Chordata > Amphibia > Anura > Dendrobatidae > Oophaga > Oophaga sylvatica. The sequence continues at coordinate 238,118,509 of JARQOD010000005.1, forward strand.
AGATTCGCCCTTTCTGGCACTTTGCCCGTCTATTCCCATTGCCCTGTAGCGGTGGCGAATGGGTTAATATGGGGTTAAAGCCACATTGCAATTGAAAGGTGACCTTAAGCCAGGTTAATAATTGAGAGCTGTCAATTAGACAACTATCAATTATTAATCCTATTGCATGAAATAAAAATAAAACACACACACTTTAATTAAAAATCATTTTAATGAAATAAAGACACATGTTTTTGACCATCTTTTATTTGACTGCAAAAACCATTTCCTGTAATAAAAATAAAATAAAAAAGCTAAATTATTCTTACCTATCCCATGCACAGTCAGGTCCCACGGTGTAATCCTTCAGAAAGGGTTAATGTTTACTGCAGGGACCGCAGCTAATGCTGCAGCCTCACAGTAAACCCCCAAATGAATGAGTTCCTCTCCTGGCTGACAGGAGAGGAAGTGGAAAGCTTAATTGATTGCTTTCCACTTTCACTTCAGGTCAGCCAGGGACACAATCAGTGACGTCAGAGGGAACTGATTAACAAAAATAGGGGTTCCCTTCGAATAAAAAATGGCGTCGGGTCCCCCCTATTTTTGTTAACCAGCCTGATGAAGCAGACCGCTGAGGCCTGGATTTTCAGGCTGTTAAGGAGCCAAGATCCATGGACCTTGCCAGCCTGATAATACCAGGCCACAGCAGTCTGCATATCTTGGCTGATTAACAAAAATAGGGGATCCCCTCGAAAAAAATTGGCGTGGGGTCCCTCCTATTTTTGTTAACCAGCCAGATGAAGCAGACCGCTGAGGCCTGGATTTTCAGGCTGTTAAGGAGCCAAGATCCATGGACCTTGCCAGCCTGATAATACCAGGCCACAGCAGTCTGCATATCTTGGCTGATTAACAAAAATAGGGGATCCCCTCGAAAAAAATTGGCGTGGGGTCCCCCCCTATTTTTGTTAACCAGCCAGATGAAGCAGACCGCTGAGGCCTGGTTTTTCAGGCTGGTAAGGATCCAATATCCATGGACCTTGCAAGCCTGATAATACCAGGCCACAGCAGTCTGCTTAGCTTGGCTGGTTAACAAAAATAGGGGATCCCCTCGAAAAAAAAATGGCGTAGGGGTCCCCCTATTTTTGTTAACCAGCCAAGTAAAATGCAGACTGCTGCGGCCTGGTATTAAAAGACTGTCAAGGCCCATGGATTTTGGCCCTCAACAGCCTGATAATACCAGGCTACAGCAGCCCCACATTTGGCGCATCAAAAGATGTGCCAATTGTGGCACTTTACCCGGCTCTTCCCACTGCCCTGTAGCGGTGGTAAGTGGGGTAATAAGGGGTTAATGTCACCGTTGATTGCACGGTGACAATAAGCCCGGTTAATAATGGAGAGGTGTCAATAAGACACCGATCCATTATTAATCCCAAAGTTATTAAATGTATAAAAAAAAGACAAAGCAAGAAAAAAGTCTTTTAATGAAATAAAAGAGACAACACAGTTTTCATTAATTTTATTATACACTCATTCCTGCGACGCCATCGATCTCCTGTAAAAAAAGAAAAAAAAACAAACCAACAGTATACCACCTGTGCGACGCAGTCCATAGTAACGACAGTCCCACGACGATCCAGCTCTGCTACATCGCAATGACAGGCAGAGCCTGTCATCGCAACGCAGCACAGCTGATTACCTGCTTCCCCGGCGGTGACGTCATCGGACTGACTGCTTTACGGCCGGGATTACCCAGCAGTCACTGCAGTTATCGCGAGAAACTGCATGTGACCGCCAGGGAAAGATGATGGCGGCCATGAAGCAGTCCAGCCCGTGACCGCCGGAGATCTTCTGCAAGGTAAGTGCCGCTGACTCCTGACAGACCTGACCGACGGACACTGACAGTGACAGTGACAATCCCGATTCCGGTATCCGATATGACGAAAATATCGATACTCGGAATCGAAAGCCCGATACAGCTAATATCGGCCGAGAGTATTGCAACTCATCCACGATTCCAAGATAGCCGGGCATAGGGGAATTCTAAAGACACAAGAATTTCTTTCTCGTTTCTTTTGGTGGCCCACTTACAGGAAAGATGTCTTAAACTATGTCACTTCATGTGAAGTCTGTGCAAGATGCAAAACACCTCGCTCCTCACCAACTGGTCTGTTGCAACCTCTTCCCACCCCGTCCCGCCCGTGGGGATCCATTTCTATGGACTTCATTGTGGAGTTACCAACCTCTCAAGGGAAGAACACCATTCTAGTGGTGGTTGACCGTCTAACAAAGGCAGCTCATTTTATCCCTTGTGTCGGCTTACCCACTGCAAAACAGACATCAGACTTGATGATTAAGAATGTGTTTCGCTTACATGGAGTACCGGATGAGGTCATTTCGGATCGAGGGGTGCAATTCACTTCAAGGTTTTGGCAAAATTTCTGTGCAGCATTGGACATTAAAGTAAACCTTTCTTCTGCTTTTCATCCCCAGACTAATGGACAGACAGAACGAACCAATCAGACCCTGGAGCAGTATCTCCGCTGTTTTATCTGCCACCTACAGGATGATTGGGTGGATCTACTTCCACTGGCTGAGTTCTCTTATAACAACTCTCAGAGCGCCTCCACTAAGCAGTCTCCTTTTTACTCCAATCTAGGTTATCATCCTAACATTCTTCCTCGATTTCCCATAGATACGCCCTTGCCGGCAGTGGCTGAAAGAATCACTTCTTTACAAAAGAATATGGATCTTCTAAAGGAAAATCTAGAATTGGCTCAGGAAAGGTACAAGAAAGCAGCAGATAAATTTCGTAAACCTGCACCAGCTTTCAAGGTAGGAGATTTGGTCTGGCTGTCAACCAGAAATCTTAAATTAAAGATTCCATCGTCTAAATTGGGACATAAGTACATTGGACCTTATAAGATCAATAAGATTATAAGTGCTGTTGCTTGTCGTCTTCAACTGCCCAGAACTATGAGAATCCACCCTGTCTTTCATGTATCCCTACTAAAGGCTGCAACACCCAATACGTTTCCTGGACGTTCTTCTCCTTGCCCTGACCCAGTGCTGGTCGATGGTCAGGAAGAATTTATGGTGGAAAGGATTCTAGATTCCAGTACAGAAATCAGTTGCAATATTTGATTAAATGGCAGGGCTACCCAGTGGAGGACAACTCATGGGAACCAGTCAATAATGTAAATGCTCCTCGCCTGCTCCGCCAGTTTCATCAGAGGTACCCTGACAAGCCTGGTCTGAGGTCATCCGGAGGTTGTCCCTAAGGGGGGAGTAATGTAAGGTTCTTTGTCTCTGTTGACATGTTCCTTGAAACTCAGTTTTCCGTCGGCCATTTTGCTTTCTGTCTTTCTGCAGCTCTTGCCCTCAGTTAATATGGAGTTTCCAGTTTTCATGTTCCCGCCCTGATTCTTCCCTCTTGCTTCTTAAGCAGCCTCAGCTGAACAATCAGTGCTCCTGAATCAAGCCTCAGTCAGTCTGTGACCTGACTCCTGGAAGCCTTGGACTTGTACTCCAGCTATTCCCTACTGAGGAACCTTGGAACACTTTTGGACTCTGGAAACCTGCTGTTTGGTGAATCCATGTTTGCAGAGGAATTACGGTACAGAGAAGAGATCCTGAACCTGCTTTGGAGATTTATTGTAGTGCTTGAAGTTACTCTGGCCTGCTGTGTCTCCTGTCGCTGTTCCTGCAAACTGTGTGAACTTTTCAGCATGCTTGTATGAAGTAATACAAGTCATTTCATTTCAACCTATGTCTCCTGTGTTTTCCTCGCACCCAAGCACAAGACGCTATAGGAACTGTACACTATACATGACAACACCATTATAAGCCCTGTCTTTCCCTTTTTTTTTCTTGGTTAAATTTAAAAATAAGACCTAGTAGAGTAAAAATATGCGTTAATTTGGGAATGTCATTGTGCTAAAATGCTGACTAGCGGGTCTCGCCAACCACCGTCCACCTCATCTTCTGATTCTTCCTCTTCCCTCACCGTGGCAAGAGTTTTCATACAGACCGAAGAACCTCCACTTGTTTACCCTCTACAGTTGGGGTGATTGAGAGCCTGCCAGCTGATATGGAATTGTAAATGCCTGCTGTTTTTGACTGATCTTACATACCAAGCATACCCCATCTTTCTCAATCCACCGTAACATCCCAGCCTGCACCTCTGTCACAGTCCTGCAGCTTGTTGTGTTCACCCTACTCCACCCTGTTTTGGCACATCAGCAAACCCTCGTTTGTGCGGTTGAGCTCACGTAAAAGATTCTTTACTGCTACACATGGCAAAGTTTGTAATGATATACCCCATTTCGGCCCACATTCAAAGTTCCTTTCCAGAACCTTCCCCACACAATGAGCTCTTCTGCTGCAGTCATTAGGTTTTGCAGAATCATGCTATGGGCTTCTGGCCCCCCCTTTTCTCTCTCTCCAACTACACACACACTCTGTGTAACGTGATACTAGGTTGCTAGACCCCACTGAGAAGTTTATGGCCCAAGCTGGCTGAAGGCAGTTGGAACAACATGTGCCCTATTGTCCCTGTAGAAACTTAATATGGGCATAACTCGGCACCAGGTTCTGTCAGGAGTATCATAATTACATATTTGAGTTGTGCGTCGACCCAACTATACGGCCTGTGGTTTTCTAGACTCCAGCCCCAGCAGAATCCAAGAAACAGATTCCTGCTTAGCCGATCCATGCAGGTACTTTGCGTTAAGACTTAAATGCATGCCAACGTCATGCGGAGTAAAATGGTACGCTGTGCATCGCTGTAGGAGGTTCCATCTCTGAGTAATTCAGAAGTTTTGTAGCCAAAATGTTCATTCTGAGAAAAGAGCAGTGCTTCCATAACTCAGCCCCTTTAGTGATGTCATGACCAGGGGGGTATAAGGTTGTGGGAACTCAGTTGGCAGTCAGATTTATTCTGGGAACCTGACGAAGTGAAAGTCTGTGATGCATTATGACGTGTCGCCCTTCCCCCAACGGCATGGTTTGCCTGAAATGATCTAAACATCTAATTTTTTCTTCGTTAATCCTTTTTATTTGTAACCGTCTTGTGCATACTTTAATTGTCTCATATTGTAAAATCGTTTAGACCTTTTGTAAACACTGCCTACTTTTTTGGAGTAAAATATATAAAATTACTAGTTCCGTTTCTCCTTGCTCTATAACGTACTGTCATGTCCTCCGAAGGGAATTACGCTACTAAATTGGGGTGGCCTCTGCCACACATTCTAGAACCAGAGGCTGGTGGCAGCAAGTGTGTGCTTGCCATTGGATATAGCTGGTAGTGACAGAGCGGGTTTTATAATAATATTGCATGGCTGCGGTTAGGAGTAGTTATAATTCCCTCACTGCAGCTTGCCTAACAGCCAGTACACATCCAAGCAAGCCCTTCCAGCAACTAATTCTCCTAGGTGCAGTTCCATGACTGACCCGACGGTAAGGGGGAGCCGGAGAGCTGCGAGTTCCTACGCGGAACTGGAAAGTGGGATATACATAAATCCCTGCAGTTGGTGACATACTGGTGGCAGCGGAGGGATACCTAAAATAAGCCCCCCTGCAGTAAAGTGTAAGGTCAACAGACTTATTTGCTGTGTTTTCATCACATTTTGTGGCAGCGGTGGGATCATAATCCGTGACCCCCGTGCCTCCGTCCGCACTTTTCATCACAAAGTTAACAGCTTGAATTTCACCATCTTGAATCTACTAATAATAATAACTTTTATTTATTTATCACAAACACATTAAGCATTGCTTTATGAGTCAGCAGTTCATATAAAACAGTCAAAAGTTACCAAGTTTAAGATAACCAAACAATTCATGAAAAAAAAGACAACCCTGCTCTTCAGAGCTTACAATCTACAATGAGGTGGGGGTGACACCAATTACAGGTGCTTATTTAAAATGATGGTACAACCATCTTGAGGAAATGGGAGCTAGATAAAGGCTGTGTGAGCCTTATGGGTACGGTTGAGTTTGTTGGTGAATTATGTTCGAAAAAGTAGAGAATAAGCTATATATATATAAAAAGGACTTTGATTAGGGAACGTGATAGGCAGCCCTAAACAGATGTGTTTTTAGGGAGCACCTAAAAACGTCTAAGTTGTGGTTATGCTCCTAATTTCATGGGGACAAAAGGTAAGAGGTGAATCATCTAGGTAGGATATTGAACTGAGCCGGACAAAGTCCAGATCAGGGGTGTTACCGTCTTTGTGTGTCTCAGAGTTTGAAAGTTGTGAGAGGCCACGAGAATTGGCTAGAGCTAGAAGCTGGGATGTGGTTGGGGAAGTAGAGCTGTTGATGTCTCCCAGGATAAGGGTTGTCAATCCTGAGGACATGAAGTGTGGCCGCAACGCATAAAAGTGGTCAAGGAAGTGGGTGTGTGAGCCTGGGGGACTGGTATATGACTGCTACTCTGAGGAAGAGGGGATGAGCACACTGATGATGTGAACCTCAAAATAAGAATGGCGTCCAATCGGCCTGCATTTATTTATTGGGTTAAAAACAGGATTGTTGTTGGCAGTGAGGAGTGTAGGGTTATCGTGGAGTTAGCAGTGGTCATACAGTGGGATATACGCATATTTCATGTGTTGTAATATGGATGTGGATAAGCCGTACGCTCACCATTACTTTTATGAGAACTAATTATTGTGAACAGCCTGCGGCCTCCTCAGATGATTCGTCACCCAATCGTTTCATTGTCTGGACGATAGGGGCCAGCTGAGAGCTATTCACTACTGAGATCACAGCGCTTCTTTCTGTATGACTCATGGCCTGTGATCTCTGTGATTATCGCATGGCCACTTCAATCTGTTGGCCACGGAAATGCAGCCTTTCCGCCTTATGGATACAGATGGTTTCCAAAAGCTGATGGCTAGTGTTGAGCGATACGATACCGCAAGTATCGGGTATCGGCCGATATTAGCTCTATTGGCCTTTCGATACTTAGTTCCGATATTTTCGTCTTATCGGATACCGGAATCGGGATTGTCACTGTCACTGTCAGTGTCCGTCGGTCGGGTCTGTCAGGAGTCAGCGGCACTTACCTGGCAGAAGATCTCCGGCGGTCACGGGCTGGACTGCTTCATGGCCGCCATCATCTTTCCCCGGCGGTCACATGCAGTTTCTCGCGATAACTGCAGTGACTGCTGGGTAATCCCGGCCGTAAAGCAGTCAGTCCGATGACGTCACCGCCGGGGAAGCAGGTAATCAGCTGTGCTGCGTCGCGATGACAGGCTCTGCCTGTCATTGCGATGTAGCAGAGCTGGATCGTCGTGGGACTGTCGTTACTATGGACTGCGTCGGACAGGTGGTATACTGTTGGTTTGTTTTTTTTCTTTTTTTACAGGAGATCGATGGCGTCGCAGGAATGAGTGTATAATAAAATTAATGAAAACTGTGTTGTCTCTTTTATTTCATTAAAAGACTTTTTTCTTGCTTTGTCTTTTTTTTATACATTTAATAACTTTGGGATTAATAATGGATCGGTGTCTTATTGACACCTCTCCATTATTAACCGGGCTTATTGTCACCGTGCAATCAACGGTGACATTAACCCCTTATTACCCCACTTACCACCGCTACAGGGCAGTGGGAAGAGCCGGGTAAAGTGCCACAATTGGCACATCTTTTGATGCGCCAAATGTGGGGCTGCTGTAGCCTGGTATTATCAGGCTGTTGAGGGCCAAAATCCATGGGCCTTGACAGTCTTTTAATACCAGGCCGCAGCAGTCTGCATTTTACTTGGCTGGTTAACAAAAATAGGGGGACCCCTACGCCGTTTTTTTTTCGAGGGGATCCCCTATTTTTGTTAACCAGCCAAGCTAAGCAGACTGCTGTGGCCTGGTATTATCAGGCTTGCAAGGTCCATGGATATTGGATCCTTACCAGCCTGAAAAACCAGGCCTCAGCGGTCTGCTTCATCTGGCTGGTTAACAAAAATAGGGGGGACCCCACGCCAATTTTTTTCGAGGGGATCCCCTATTTTTGTTAATAGCCAAGATATGCAGACTGCTATGGCCTGGTATTATCAGGCTGGCAAGGTCCATGGATCTTGGCTCCTTAACAGCCTGAAAATCCAGGCCTCAGCGGTCTGCTTCATCTGGCTGGTTAACAAAAATAGGGGGGACCCCACGCCAATTTTTTTCGAGGGGATCCCCTATTTTTGTTAATCAGCCAAGATATGCAGACTGCTGTGGCCTGGTATTATCAGGCTGGCAAGGTCCATGGATCTTGGCTCCTTAACAGCCTGAAAATCCAGGCCCAGCGGTCTGCTTCATCTGGCTGGTTAACAAAAATAGGGGGGACCCCACGCCAATTTTTTTTGAGGGGATCCCTATTTTTGTTAATCAGCCAAGATATGCAGACTGCTGTGGCCTGGTATTATCAGGCTGGCAAGGTCCATGGATCTTGGCTCCTTAACAGCCTGAAAATCCAGGCCTCAGCGGTCTGCTTCATCTGGCTGGTTAACAAAAATAGGGGGGACCCCACGCCAATTTTTTTCGAGGGGATCCCCTATTTTTGTTAATCAGCCAAGATATGCAGACTGCTGTGGCCTGGTATTATCAGGCTGGCAAGGTCCATGGATCTTGGCTCCTTAACAGCCTGAAAATCCAGGCATCAGCGGTCTGCTTCATCTGGCTGGTTAACAAAAATAGGGGGGACCCCACGCCAATTTTTTTCAAGGGGATCCCCTATTTTTGTTAATCAGCCAAGATATGCAGACTGCTGTGGCCTGGTATTATCAGGCTGGCAAGGTCCATGGATCTTGGCTCCTTAACAGCCTGAAAATCCAGGCCTCAGCGGTCTGCTTCATCAGGCTGGTTAACAAAAATAGGGGGGACCCGACGCCATTTTTTATTCGAAGGGAACCCCTATTTTTGTTAATCAGTTCCCTCTGACGTCACTGATTGTGTCCCTGGCTGACCTGAAGTGAAAGTGGAAAGCTATCAATTAAGCTTTCCACTTCCTCTCCTGTCAGCCAGGAGAGGAACTCATTCATTTGGGGGTTTACTGTGAGGCTGCAGCATTAGCTGCGGTCACTGCAGTAAACATTAACCCTTTCTGAAGGATTACACCGTGGGACCTGACTGTGCATGGCATAGGTAAGAATAATTTTGCTTTTTTATTTTATTTTATTACAGGAAATGGTTTTTGCAGTCAAATAAAAGATGGTCAAAAACATGTGTCTTTATTTCATTAAAATGATTTTTAATTAAAGTGTGTGTGTTTTATTTTTATTTCATGCAATAGGATTAATAATTGATAGTTGTCTAATTGACAGCTCTCAATTATTAACCTGGCTTAAGGTCACCTTTCAATTGCAATGTGGCTTTAACCCCATATTAACCCATTCGCCACCGCTACAGGGCAATGGGAATAGACGGGCAAAGTGCCAGAAAGGGCGAATCTAATTATAGATTTGTCTTTTCTGGGGTGTCTGGGGGCAGATGTTAGTAGCCAGGGGGGGCCAAAAATAATGGTCCCTCTCTGGGCTATTATTATCTGCCCCCATTCGCTGGCTTTGTCTGTCTGGTTGCGAAAATAGGGCGGGAGCCCACGCATTTTTTTTAAACAATTTTACACCTCATATATATATATATATATATATATATACATGTCATTGAATTTGTGACACATATATATATATTTATAGTTCATACACTTCTACATAGTATAATAGCCGCTAAGTCAATTGACGGCTTTTGTGAAAATGCAGAACCCGACATGAAATGACACTTGGTGTACATAGGGTTAACCATGTCTTTTTATGTCCTTTGCTATCTGATTTGCACAAACAATTACATCAGTCTATGTGTGCAAAATTTCACACCTGTAGGGGTTAATTAAAGGTGTAAATTCGTAGCAAAAAAGTCCGTTTTTTTTTACAACGAATTTACACCTTTAATTAACCCCTACAGGTGTGAAATTTTGCACACATAGACTGATGTAATTGTTTGTGCAAATCAGATTGCAAACGACATGAAAAGACATGGTTAACAATATGTACACCAAGTGTCATTTCATGTCGGGTGCTTCTGTCTTTTCACAGAAGCCGGCTTTACCCGGCAATTGAATCAGAGGATATTTTACTATGTAGAAGTGTATAAACTATACATATATGTATATATATATGTCACAATGACATGTATATATATATATATATATATGTATTCTATGTGTGTATATTTAGTGTTTACAAGGAAATAAAGGTTTTTTTTAGTTGCGATATTTTGTTCCCATAGACTTACATGGGACTTCCGGTATCGGAATCGGATATCGCCGATATTTAGTGATATCGGCGATACCATTCCGATCCGATATTTTTAGATATCGAGCAGTATCGCTCAACACTACTGATGGCAGTTGCAGTCCCCCCAATACCAGTTACCCTGTCACTATTACTTCTCTAAGAAAGATGTGCATGCGCTACAGCAACAAGTCACAGACAACATCACCTGTTCCCTGAAAATTCTATGTCTGCCAGGGTACATTTCAACAATGGCAACTGGAAGAGCAAGCATGGACAGGGGAGTTAAGGCTAGATGACTGGGCACTGGGTGACTCTGGTGGCTGTAGGGGCAGTCGGGGAAGGGCTGCTCCACAAGTCTTGCAATCCTCAAAGCTTGCAGGGCGCTTGGGGATGGAGAAGTAAACAACACACCATGAGATGGATAACTAAACTGCTAGACAACAAGGGGTTGTAGAACTAAACTACTTAACAGCTAGGTTTGTAGAACTAAATCACTACACACCATACGATGGATAACTAAAATAATAGACAACAGGGGTTAGAGAACTAAACTACTAAACAGCCAGGGCTTTAGAACTAAACCACTACACATTATACGATGGATAATTAAAATTTTAGACAATAGGGGTTGGAGAACTAAACTACTAAACAGCTATGATTGCTGAACTAATTAACACCAGAACATGGAGAACTAAACTAATAGACAACAGGGATTGGAAAACTAAACTACTAAACAGCTTGGGTTGGAGAACTAAACTAGTACACACCAGGGGATGGATAACTAAAGCAGTAAACACCAAGGTTTAACTAGACATCAAGTTTTGGTATACCCAGGGCTTGCGGAACAAACCTCTGTATGTTACAGTTCCTGCAGTGCTCCCGCCTCCTCCACCTCCTCAAGGGCCACCATCTGCACCCTCAACCTCTGCCTTAATTAAACACACATTACAACACTGCAGAGAGAATCCCTCCCCCTACCTCCGTACTGCGCAGCCAAGGCTCACCGTAATCAGGCAGTGTTTACAATAATATGCCTTGGAGATCGCAGTCATACAGATCAACAGTTATGGACAGCTGTCCATGCCGAGTTTGAGCAATGGCTGTCTACACTCAACCTGGAGCCAGGGAAGGCCATGTGTGATAACGGTGGAAACCTGGTGGTAGCCTCAACCTGATGGTACAGCAATTCCTCTGCCACTGTCCCAGCCTGGATGCGCTGCTGCAGAAACCACTGTCGTGCTGACTTCCACCATTCCACTTCAGTTGGAAACAAGATCTTTTGGACTACCGGTTTAACCAGTTGATATGCGATATGACCACACCGTGGAATTAAATTATGCACTTGTTGTAGCGACTGTGGCAGCAGCGCCAAGACCTGGTGCAAGATGACATTTTTGAAAGCCTGGCACAACGCAGTACGGACGTGGTGCAATTCACATTTGCATACTGGATACAGATGAGGGACCTTTGCACCCTTCTTTATGTTTTCTTAATGGCTACTATGATGGTTAACGGTGATGATGCCATCATCAGCATCCCTATTACTGTCATCTACATGCTGGAGCACACTTCAAATAGTGTGGGTGAGCAAGTGGTGGTGGTGGTCCTGGGGAAGAGGAGGAAGCAGAGGAGGATGCCATTAGGGTTAACAATATCTATAAGTTCAGGTCTGTCGTCTCAAAGACATTTGCCATGGGAGGAACAAATGGAGAAGGACCATGAAAAGGACGAGAAGTAAGAGTTGATGGGCGCGCAACAGTTAAGAGATGAAGACGATAATGATTCCCTCTATGCTGTCCATGTTTGTCAGGAGGAGATGGAGGAAGAAAGCTTGAGTGCAGTACCACCACCAACACACTGTTGAGTTGGACCTCATGAAAGAGACCGACCCATGAGCACCACTCTAGAGCACATGATTGTTACCCGTATAGTTATGATTCCAAATAATGCTGACTACTGGGTTGCCAGTGTGTTCTAGCCACAATAAAAAGTAAATTTTGCCTGTTGCTTCCCCCCCTAGAAAGGGACACACCCATGCTGCAGTATCAAAACATGCTGCAAGACAATCTTGACAGTGGTAATCCCCAACACAGCAGTGAGGCACACAGTTTGAATTGCAGTGATAGCCTTCCATTCCAACCGCAGAAACGTTCAGTTGTCAATGCAAAAACATTAGCAATCTTGCGGCACTGTAGTTCTGTGTTACAACCCCACCAAGGACAGCATCTCTTTGAGAGGGTTTACTCCCAGTAATTATTTTTCTACACACACCACAAATACATACAGATAGTAAATTTAGATTGTGAGTCCCAATGATGACAGTCAAAAGAGTCCAAAGAAAGCACAAAAAATGATTGCACCGCTGCAACACCTATTATAACACACCTGTGTCCAGATGAAGAATGCTGTAGGCATATGCACCCGGGCTCTCGGGTGCCGACTCAGTGAAGGAAAACAGAAGGAAGTATTCCATGTGAAGAAAGCAGATTAGTGGCACTCACCGTCCCATAAAATCCATTTTATTGAAGTGGTTAAAACAAGCAAGGCAGGGAGTTACATGTGGAACATGCTGGACGACAGCCGTTTTACAGTAGGGAGGAAGTGACGGGGTCATGTACCTGACACAGGTAAGATACCTCCCCCTATCCTGCCTACTCCCTAGTGCGAGCAAATCAAAGAGTGCCCAATTGTGCAAGAGACATACAGCAAACAGAAACACAAAGATATAATAAATGACCAGTGAATTAAAAAATGAGCACATTGAAATACGTCATAATCTGACAGCTGCAAAACGGAAAATTACAAGAATACAGACATATCTATTCTAATTTATCGATGAAACCTGTTGCCTCCAGCGCTCGTGTGTGCATAATCCATTTTGCTTCCATTCTGAGAAGCAGCCTATGCAGATTGTCTCCCTGAGGCGGTAAGACTACTCGTTCCAGCCCAGCGAAACGCAGCACCTCTGGATATCCCCCTTGATGTTCCCTCATATGCTTAATCAAACGCGGAACCTCTTTGCCCGAATGAATAGAATTAAAATGTTCATGGAACCTGACAATGTGGAATACAGCCTGAATACATGTGGGAATTTTCTAACAAACGGGTAATCCCCACATTTATTCAAGCTGTCTAGCAGCTGCAAATTATGCAGCTGCAGCGACAAAAACTAAATATCCGAGCATGCCCAAATACTCGGAGGACCCTTGAGCATGCATGGGAAAACGCAAGCAATGAGTATACTCACTCATCACTATACCTCAGTAATGGCCCAAAAAAAAAAAAAAATTTGGAAGATAAATTTTACAGCCACACTGGACACTATCTAGCTACACTATCTGACTGATATACAACCGCCTAACTAACTAGCTAAAATCTTGCTGTTAGCATTGGCAGCATCAGGAGCAGCCTCTCTGCGCTGTTACAGTGTCAAAATGGCACTAAAACAAGATGTCTGCTATTTATATAGAGAGGACATGTGATTTCAGTAGCCAATAACATAAACCATAGTGCCAGCACATTGTGGGTGTTTCCTGCGCCCTGATTGGCTAGCCGCAATGTGCACACATAAAGTTAGGAAAATGACTGCTGTGCTGTGCTTACAAGAACGCAGCACCTTTGAGGTCTGCAAACCCCCTCCCTCATCAAACATGTGCCAAACGCTCATGATGCACCACCACTATCGGTTCTAAAGTGCTGAAAATATGTGGCAACCCAAATATTTTCCCACACTTTTACCGAATGTTACTGATTTTTACCGATTTTATAAAATTTTGCTCGTGTTTACGATCATGAATCCGAATGTGCCATATTCGTGCCAAATTTATGTTTGGCGATAGTTTTCCAAACAAATTCGCTCATCACTAGTCACGACGAGTGCCGCTACCTCCAAAGCCTGGTTACGTCAAGACAATGGCATGCAATTGTGGAAAGAAAAAACACTTCAAACCAGACGGCACGCAGCAGATGCAGCGCGGGTGCTGAGACAAGTGAATGGCGGGGTATTAATTTTCTTTTTTTTACGTATTACATCTATTAAGCTGTGGGGTTTCTCCTGACCTCGGAGCCTGATAGGAATCACTAAATTCACTGATAATAAATTTCCCGCAAATTGAATTTCTCTGAATAACATTGATTTGAACAACAACTTTTTTTTTAATTTCAACATTTTTATTGATTTTACATATTCAATACATATTATGTAGTATAAACTATTACAACTATTTTTTTAACTATTTTTTATCAAAAATGAAAATTTATGCCCCTTACACAAACATATAAAACATTTACACCCAATTAACAACATAGTGCAACCTTTCCCCCCCTCCATCCAGTGTAATCTATAAGTAGTTCACGGACAAAAGAGTAAAATTGGTTTACAGTTAAACAACTATCTATTGTAGTGCTTTTTGGTAAACAATGTTTATGGTTTTACCTTCAGGTGCAAATATGAAAACATTTTGGGGTGACCCACTCTAGAGCAAGCAACGTACAACTGTCCATGTGAAAAACACGGACTCTCCAAATTAATGCCGGCTACTTTAAGTGATTGAACTTGTGCTTTGTTAATAGTCATAGCAAATGCAAGTCGGATTGGGAACTGCAGATGCTCAAAATTGAAGGGCATGTCGCTTGGTAACAAAGGAATACGCGGAATGAAAACATTTGATCCCTTAGAGCAGGGTTCCCCAACTCCAGTCCTCAAGGCCCACCAACAGGTCATGTTTTTAGGATTTCCTTTGTACTGCACAGGTGATACAATTATCAGCATGAGTCTGCTGGTGAGGATATAGCTTTCCCTTTACCCCACCCTTCTGCTGCTGCCACCTCTAGTACACCTGTGGGTACTGGGTGGCAGCGGCAGAGGGGTCAGAAAAAGAGCTATGCGCCCGAGTTCTTGCATCTGAATGCATCTTTCCAGAACTGTCTTAAAGTGTTGTCTGAGCAAATGGCCGCAAGATTTAATATGCTCAACACCAGCATTCTGGAGGTCAAAACACTTCTGCAAAGCATGCATTCAGATGCAAGTAGAACTCAAAACCAGCAAAAAGGCAGAGATGCTCACCTACCCAGGCACAATGAAGACTTGTATGTAGCGCTGTTCGCACTATGGCAATGCAAAGCATCCAGTTAAACAGCCTAGTATTTACACCCTTCTATTAGATCAGGCGGGATACTAGGCTGTTTAACTGGATGCTTTGCATTGCCATAGTGTGAACAGCGCTACATACAAGTCTTCATTGTGCATCAATATACCAAGCAGCCGCCCCCTCCATGGATTGGTAGGTTGTGAGCGGTTGTCTCATCGGTATTCTTGCACCTGTGTTGCCGCCATCTTAACTATATGGGTCCACTGCATCCTGATAGTGCATTTGTTTGAAGGCCTGGGCAGGTGAGCATCTCTGCCTTTTTGCTGTATTTTTTGAATTTTTGGAGGATTTTTAAGTCCTCTTTTTGTGCTATTGCTGTTTAGTGTAGAACTCAAAACCACACCTTTTTCCAGTCTGTAGTCGAGCACAAGGATATGCTATCTCCTGACCAGCAGATGCATGTAATGCATTCGTGCCACGCTGCTCTAGCACAGGTAACCTCCCAAGCTCCTCCACCCACCCGGTAGCTCCTCCCACACCTGCCCCCCCCTCCAGCCACTGTCCCTCCTCCCCCTCCTATTCAATACCAGCAACCTCCCCAGTACCAGCCACCTCCCCAGTACCAGCAACATCGCCAGTACCAGAAACCTCCCCAGTTCCAGCAACCTGCCCCATAACAACATCCTTCCCCGTACCACTTCCCAACCACATCATCTGCTTTTCCAGTCCCTGCCCAACCCTCCTCTCCACCGGCCACCACCTCTTCTGCCTCCCACATGTCCACCCGTTCTATTAGATTTTCCACCCCTTCACCTCTTTTACCTACTGATCCTTCCCCACCACCATCCCAGTCCTCTCTCCACACTCCCAATGTCGAAGTGTCCCATACTGGCAGCCCCTCCAGCAGTATCTCCACCCCACACTATGTCAATTTATGATTGTTTTTGAGTTAAAAAACTAATATATTTTTGCTTGAAAAATTTTTTTCACAATAAAAATTATTATTATTCAGACAATAATATCAAAATTTGTTGGTTAAAAATGTTGTCTGTCATTTATTTCTAAGGTTAAATATGTTTTAAACAAAGGTAAAATACTGTGGTTAAAGAAGGTAACATTGATTGGGTATACACAACCAGGTACACAACTTTGGTTAAAAGGTCAAATTATTGGGTAAAATACACAACTATGTACACATCTTTGGGTAAAAGGTAAAATACTGTAGGTAATACACAACAAGGTACACAACTTTGGTTTTAAAAGGTATACTGTTGGTACAGAAGTTAAATGACTTTTGGTTAAAAAGGTCACAGAGCAATTTTTCAAACTCTGTCATCCTGCCAGTCTATTCATCCTTCAGGTGAATTAAAGATTTCAGCAAATTTGTCCCTCATTCTGGAAACTGCCACAGAACTTCTATAGGTAATGTTCTGGTAATCATGCAAGGTGGTTTCTTCAGAGTGGTCCTCAATGGAAATCTGTTCCTTGCAGATAACAAAATTGTGCAGGACCACACAAGCTTTGATCAGCTCATCCACAGTTTCAGTCTTGAGGTTGATCGCAATCAATAGAACACGCCATTTGGCTGTCAGAATACCAAAAGCGCACTCCACCATTCTTCGTGCTCGTGTGAGGCGGTAATTAAAAATTCTTTTGTTGGTGTCAAGCCACTGCTGGAGTATGGTTTCAGCAGGTGTTCTGACAGCTGGAAGGCTTCATCCCCTACACAAACAAAAGGCATTGGTGGCCCTGATGTTTCAGGCAGCGGTCTAGGGGGTGGGAATTGGAAGGTGTTTCCATAGAGATGATGCCCCATTGCTGACAATTTGAAGAACTGTGAGTCATTTGAGCAACCATAGGCCCCAATATCGACAGCTATAAATTTGTATTCGGCGTCAGCAATGGCCATGAGGACAATGGAAAAATATTTCTTGTAATTAAAATATTCGGATCCAGATCCAGCAGGTTTGACAATGCGGATATGTTTCCCATCCACTGCACCCAAGCAATCAGGAAACTGACTTATTTTTTGGAAACTTGTCAGCAATTTCCAGCCAACTCTCCGTTGTGGGCTGTGGTATAAATTCCTCAACTAAAGAGTCCCACAATGCACGGCATGTGTGTTTCACAATTCCAGATATGGTGGAAATACCAAGTCTGTACTGGAAATGGAGTGAGGAAAGGGATTCTCCAGTTGCAAGGAATCTGTGAATAAAAAAAGGAGACAAATGAGTTCAAAATAACAGCAATAACATTACAGTTATAAGTCAGCTTTAACAGTTGGAGATACAATAAAAAGATTTATTACAACTACCAGCAAGAACATTCCAGTACTAGTGTGCTCTCAAGTGAGAAGATAAAATAAATATGGCTTACTGAAGAGTCACCATCAGACACTCCACCGGTGAAATGGAGAAGCGGCAATAGGTGTCACATCTTTTTATGAGGTGTCCAATTCGTTCCACCAATAAATCAAAGTTCTCCATTTGCATCCGAACATATGAGATTAATTTCTCAAGGTTTCTTCGTAGCTTCATGTATAGTGTAGAATACACCCCACGCGTCATTCTCTGGGCTGTGATGGGGTGGATCCCCAGTCGTCGTCGGCGCTGACGCATGATGCACTGCTGTTTCTCTCTCTCCTTCTCCTGAACAATCGCTTTCAAACGATTCGCCTCAACAGTGAAATCCACCAAATTCTTCAGAATGTTTGCAATCACAACGTCCATCTTCACCAACCACTTACTCTTCTCTCCAACCTGCACTTGCTCCTCTACAACCTGTCAAAGATGGGCTGTAGGAACATTGTATATATAGGTTTTCAGTAGCCAATCACGTTTGGGAGCTCCCCAGGGGCGTTTTTAAAAACCGGATTCCTCGTAATCCGTCGAAAAATGGACGTAGTTTTTGGTCAGATCCACTAGACAGATCCGGCAGAAAACCGGATCTGTCTGTTAGGGGTCAAGTTCCCGCTTCTGCACAAAGGGAATCTCGGGCCATCCCTGCTGCGGTCCCCCATCCGTCTCCAGCCGCAGTGGAGTCTGCTCAGCAGAGATATTGGTCCCAGCATCTTGCCCAGTCTAATACTGTGCAGAGTATGACTGCTGCCCCTCCAGCTCCTGCTATTGTAACCAGTTCTGTTCAGCAGCGAGCAGACGTATTTGGGACTAAGTTCTGTGTGTTTCCTTCTGAGCATGCCCAGGGTAAGATCTCTCATAGGAGATCAGGGGTCACATGCTCGGCTGCTGCAGCGACTCCCATTGGTCCTCCAAGAAGGTACTGAAGCTGCTCAAGTTCTGGGGCAGGCTTCCATTGGTCCTTTCTGGAAGGTCCTGCAGTTCTTGCTGCTATAAAAAGCTTGCATGACCGCACGGCCGTGCGCTAGTATCATATCTGTTACGTGCTTGCGCCAGTGCATGTGGTTAGGGACTCGGCTGAAATGAGCCCCTAGAATACCAGCACCTCCGGTGAGGAGTTTATGTGTTTGGATTCAGGGCTCTGGCTGAAATAAGCCCCTAGTATACCGGCACCTCCGGTGAGGAGTTTGCTGTGTGTATGGCATGACCACAGACTGCAATCGCTTAGCAGTCATCTGTGTCGCCTGTGAGTCTGACAGGACACAGTCTTTTTCACAGTGGCTCTGTGAAGTATCAGAGTTCGCTTATACCGGCATATAGCACCACAGTGTTTTAGTTAGCGACTCTTTGTTCTAATAGAGTTCGCATATACCGCCATATAGTGGTACGGCATTTACATCTGCGACTCTGCGGGATAACAGAGCTCACTCATACTGCCTATTTGCGCCATTTCACTAGCAGCAGGCTCTGCCAGCACGGTGGACCCTGGGCTGCGAAAGCACCTCTCCTTAACATTTTTTAGGTGCGTTTCGCCAGCCCTGGCAGCGCACGGGGCCCCAGGCAGCGCACTGGGCCCCAGGCAGAGCACAGTGGCCCCAGGCAGCGCACAAGGCCCCATGCAGCGCACGGGGCCCCAGGCAGTGCACTGGGCCCCAGGCAGAGCACAGTGGCCCCAGGCAGCACACGGGGCCCCATGCAGCGCACGGGGCCCCAGGCAGTGCACAGGGGCCCCAAGCAGCGCACGGGGCCACAGGCAGCGCACAGGGCCCCAGGCAGCTCACAGGGGCCCCAGGCAGCGCACGGGGCCCCAGGTAGCGCACAGGGGCCACAGACAGCGCACAGGGGCCACAGGCAGTGCACGGGGCCCCAGGCAGAGCACCGGGCCCCAGGCAGCGCACAGGGGCCACAGGCAGTACATGGGGCCCCAGGCAGCGCACATGGGCCACAGGCAGCACACGTGACCCCAGGCAGCGCACAGGGGCCCCAGGTAGCTCACGGGGCCCCAGGCAGCACGCAGGGTCCCAGGTGGAGCACAGGGGCCCCAGGCAGCACACGGGGCCCCTGGCAGCACATGAGGCCACAGGCAGCGCACAGGGGCCACAGGCAGCGCACGGGGCCCCAGGCAGAGCACAGGGGGCTCAGGCAGCGCATGGGGCCCCAGGCAGAGCATAGGGCCCACAGGCAGCGCACGGGGGCCACAGGCAGCACACGGGGCCCCAGGCAGCGCAAAGGGGCCACAGGCAGCGCACAGGGGCCACACTCAGCACACGGGGCCCCAGGCAGCACACAGGGGCCACAGGCAGCACACGGGGCCCCAGGCAGCACACGGGGCCCCATGCAGCGCACGGGACCCCAGGCAGTGCACAGGGGCCCCAGACGGTGCACAGGGGCCACAGGCAGCACACGGGGCCACAAGTAGTGCACAGGGGCCACAGGCAGCACACGGGCCCCTGGCAGTGCACAGTGGCCACAGGTAGCGCACGGGGCCCCAGGCAGAGCATAAGGGCCCCAGGCAGTGCACGGGGCACCTGGCAGCGCACAGGGGCCCCAGACAGCGCATGGGGCCATAGGCAGCACACAGGGGCCACAGGCAGCGCATGGGTACCCAGGCAGAGCACAGGGGCCACAGGCAGCGAACGGGGCCACAGGCAGCACACAGGAGCCACAGGCAGCGCACGGGGTCACAGGCAGCGCACAGGGCCCCAAGCAGCTCACAGGGGCCCCAGGCAGCGCACGGGGCCCCAGGTAGCGCACAGGGGCCACAGGCAGCGCACGGGGCCCCAGGCAGAGCACAGGGGCCCCATGCAGCGCACGGGGTCCCAGGCAGCACACGGGGCCCCTGGCAGGTCACAGAGGCCACAGACAGTGCACAGGGCCCCAGGCAGCGCAGTTCACCAGGCAGAGCACAGGGGCCCCAGGCAGCGCATGGGCCCCAAGCAGCACACGGGGCCCCAGGCAAAGCACAGGGGCCCTAGGGAGCACACGGGGCCCCAGGCAGAGCACAGGGACCCCAGGCAGCACACAGGTGCCGCAGGCAGTGCACAGGGGCCCCAGACAGCATACGGGGCCTCAGGCAGCATACGGGGCCCCAGGCAGCATACGGGGCCCCAGGCAGAGCACAGGGGCCCCAGGCAGCACACGGGGCCCTAGGCAGAGCACAGTGGCCCCAGGCAGCAAACGGTGGCAGAAGTGGCTACCGAGGTGCCGTATGTGCCAAAGTGGCTACCAAGTGGCCAAAATGGCTACCAAGTGGTCAAAGTGGTGACCAAGGTGCCGAATGTGCCAAAGTGGCTACCAAGTGGCCAAAGTGGCTACCTAGGTGCCGAATGTGCCAAAGTGACTCCAAAGTAGCCAAAGTAGCTACCGAGGGGCTGTGTGCACCAAAGTGGCTACCTAGGATTCTTGCATGCCAAAATGGCTACCCAGGGGCCAAAGTGGCTAACAAGGGGCCCAGCACAACAAAGTGGCTACCAAGGGGCCCAGCACATCAAAGTGGCTGCCAAGGGGCCATATACAACCCATCCCAGGTTGTGCCATCGCTATACACGCTATACACAACATTCATATTCTAACTTTACTTTCTTACAGTCGACACCTTTTACACTGCTGTAAAGCTGGCAGCGCTGTTCAAGCACCATGTATTTCCTTCAGGAAATGCCCATGTAGTTATTGTGCTTTGGAAAAAGCACTATATTGTTATTCACATTATTCTTTTTCCGTGTTCTTCTTCTTCTCCAGATTTGCGCAATTAATACAGCCCGAACCGCTCGGTGTACAGACTCCGTTCAAACAAGGTTTTGAAGCTAGCTGCCGTGACAGGTGTGCTAAGTATTTTTGGAGTCGATCGGATTTTTTGCTTTTTAACCCTTTACGTTTGAAAAAAAAAATCTTCCCATTGGAATGCATTGATTTTGAACTTAAATGTACGTCTCGGGCTTGGAATT
Organism: Oophaga sylvatica; assembly: GCA_033576555.1. Taxonomy (NCBI): domain Eukaryota; kingdom Metazoa; phylum Chordata; class Amphibia; order Anura; family Dendrobatidae; genus Oophaga; species Oophaga sylvatica. Next base: position 238,140,146 of record JARQOD010000005.1, read on the forward strand.
TTTTAAAATCGAAAAATGATATTTTTCCTCCGACTGTTAACCCCCTGAGGACATTTTTGTAGAAAAAAAAATTTGCCACCTCAAAACGTGCGTAAAAAAATGGCGTAAAAATAAATTGCCATAGGAATTAATGGCCCCATTGTAATCAATGGGCTCCCATACTTGCTGGGCAGGCATCCGAGCTTCCTGCCCGAATACATGAGGTGTTCTGCAGAGTTCCGAGCATGTCTGAGCACCCCGATGCTCAAGGGTTAACGGAGCATGTCCGAGCATGTTCGCTCAACACTACCGGGCACCAATTCAAAGCACAATCTGTAGTTCCTTCAGGAAATACACATCTAGTTCTTCTTCTTCTTCTTCTCCGCGTTTTCTGCAATTAATGCGGCCCGAACCGCTCGGCGCAGAGACCCCGTTCAGGCGGCGTTTCGAAACCCTCAGTGGGGACAGGTGTGCTATGTATTTTTGGAGTCGATCCGATTTTTAGTTTTTAAAAAAAAATCGCATTTTAACCCCTTAACCCCCAAGGGTGGTTTGCACGTTAATGACCGGGCCAATTTTTACAATTCTGACCACTGTCTCTTTATGGGGTTAAAACTCTGGAACGCTTCAACGGATCTTCGCGATTCTGAGAAGGTTTTATCGTGACATATTGTACTTCATGTTAGTGGTAAAATTTCTTCCATATAACTTGCATTTATTTTTGAAAAAAACGCAAATATGGCGAAAATTTTGAAAATTTTGCAATTTTCAAACTTTGAATTTTTACTCCCTTAAAACAGAGAAATATGTCACACAAAATAGTTAAGAAATAACATTTCCCACATGTCTACTTTACATCAGCACAATTTTGGAACCAAATTTTTTTTTCTTAGGAAATTATAAGGGTTAAAAGTTGACCAGCGATTTCTCATTTTTACAACAAAATTTACAAAGCCATTTTTTTTAGGGACCACCTCATATTTGAAGTCACTTTGAGGGGTCTATATAGCAGAAAATACCCAAAAGTGACACCATTCTAAAAACTGCACCCCTGAAGGTACTCAAAACCACATTCAAGAATTTTATTAACCCTTCAGGTGCTTCACAGGAGCTGAAGCAACGTGGAAGGAAAAAATAAATATTTAACTTTTTAGCCACAAAAATGATATATTACAAACTTTTTTTTTATTTTCACAAGGGTAAAAGAAGCAAATGGACAGATAAAGTTGTTGTGCAATTTCTCCTGAGTATGCCAATAGCCAATATGTGGAGGAAAACCACTGTTTGGGTACACGGCAGAGCTCGTAAGGGAAGGAGCGCCGTTTAACTTTTTCAAACTAAAATTGGCTGAAATTGAGATTGGACGCCATGTCGTGTTTGGAGAGTCCCTGATGTGCCTAAACAGTGGAAACCCCCCACAAGTGACACCATTTTGGAAACTAGACCCCTTAAGGAACTTATCTAGATCTCTTGTGAGCACATTGAACCCCCAAGTGTTTCACAAAAGTTTATAATGCCTGGGTCTGAAAAATAAAAAAAACAATTTTCCACAAAAATGATTTTTTAGTCCCAAATTTTAGATTTTTCCCAAGGAAATTGGACCACAAAAGTTGTTGTCCAATTTGTCCTGAGTACGCTGATACCCCATATGTGGGGGGGAAAACTGTTTGGGCGCATGACAGGGCTTGGAAAGGAAGTAGTAACGTTTTGGAATGCAGACGTTGATGGGGTCATGTTCTGTTTGCAGTGCCCCAGATGTGCCTAAACAGTGGAAGCCCCAACAAGTGACCCCATTTTGGAAACTAGACCCCCAAAGGAGCTTATCTAGACCTTTGGTGAGCACTTTGAACCCCAAGTGCTTCACACAAGTTTATAATGCCCGAGCATGAAAATAAAAAATCCTATTTTTTTCCCACAAAAATTATCTTTTAGTCACTATTTTTTTATTTTCCCAAGAGTAACAGGAGAAATTGGACCACCAAAGTTGATGTTCAATTTGTCCGGAGTACGCTGATACCCCATATGTGGGGGGGAATCACTGTTTGGGCGCACAGCAGAGCTCGGAATGGAAGGAGCACCATTTGACTTTTTCCAAACAAAATTGGCTGGAATTGAGATTGGACGCCATGTTGCATTTGGAGAGCCCCTGATGTGCCTAAACAGTGGAAACCCCCCACAAGTGACCCCATTTGGGAAACTAGACCCCCTAAGGAACTTATCTAGATCTTTGGTGAGCAATTTGAACCCCAAAGTGCTTCACACAAGTTTATAACGTAGAGCCGTAAAATTAAAATATCATATTTTTTCCACAAAAATGATCTTTTCACCCCAATTTTTTTTTCCCAAGGGTAACAAGACTCCAAAGTTATTGTGCAATTTGTCCTGAGTACGCTTATACCCCATATGTGGGGGTAAACCACTGTTTAGGTGCATGGCAGAGTTTGGAAGGGAAGGAGCGCCGTTCGACTTTTTCAACACAGAATTGGCTGGATGCCATGTCGTGTTTGGAGAGCTCCTGATCTGCCTAAACAGTGGAAACCCCCAACAAATGACAACATTTTGGAAACTAGACCCTCAAGGAACTTATCTAGATGTGTGGTGAGCACTTTGAACCCCGAAGTGCTTCACAGAAGTTTATAACGTACAGCCGTAAAAATAAAAAATTCTTTTTTTTTTTACAAAAATGATTTTTTTTCGCCCCCAATATTTTATTTTCACAAGGGTAACAGGAGAAATTGGACGCCAAAAGTTGTTGTCCAATTTGTCCTGAGTATGCTGATACCCAATATGTGGGAGAAAAATACTGTATGGGCACACGTCGGGGCTCGGAAGGGAAGTAGTGACGTTTTGGATTGCAGACTTTGATGGAATGGTCTGAGGGCGTCATGTAGCATTTGGAGAGCCCCTGGTGCACCTAAACAGTGGAAACCCCCCCACAAGTGACCCCATTTTGTAAAATAGACCCCTCAAGGAACTTATCTAGATGTGTGGTGAGCACTTTGAACCCCGAAGTGCTTCACAGAAGTTTATAACGTACAGCCGTAAAAATAAAAATCTTTTTTTTTTTACAAAAATGATTTTTTCGCCCCCAATATTTTATTTTCACAAGGGTAACAGGAGAAATTGGACCCCAAAAGTTGTTGTCCAATTTGTCATGAGTACGCTGATACCCAATATGTGGGAGAAAACTACTGTATGGGTACACGTTGGGGCTCGGAAGGGAAGTAGTGACGTTTTGGATTGCAGACTTTGATGGAATGGTCTGGGGGCGTCTTGTCGCATTTGGAGAGCCCCTGATGCGCCTAAACAGTGGAAACCCCCACAAGAGACCCCATTTTGGAAAATAGACCCCACAAGGAACTTATCTAGATGTGTGGTGAGCGCTATGAAGCCCCAAGTGCTTCACAGAAGTTTATAACGTACAGTCGTAAAAACAAAAAAAATCATTTTTTTTTTTAAAAAATGATATTTTTACCCCAGTTTTTTATTTTCCCAAGGGTAACAGAAGAAATACGACAAATTGCACAATAACTCTTGGGGTCCAGAGTACACTGATAGCCCATATGTGGGGGTAAACTACTGTTTGGGCGCATGGCAGAGCTCAGAAGTGAAGGAGCACCGTTTGACTTTTTCAATGCAGAATTGGCTGCAATTGAGATCAGACGCCATGTCACATTTGGAGAGCCCTGATGTGCCTAAACAGCGGAAACCCCCCAATTCCAACTCCAACCCTAACCCCAACACACCCCTAACCCTAGTCCCAACCCTAACCACAAACCTAACCCTAACACACCCATAACCCTAATCCCAACCCTAACCCTAATCCTAACTTTAGCGCCAACCCTAACCCTAACTTTAGCCGCAGCCCTAACCCTAATGGGAAAATGGAAATAAATACTTTTTTTAATTTCATTATTTTTCCCTAACTAAGGGGGTGATAAAGGGGGGTTTGATTTACTATTTATAGCGGGTTTTTATGATTGGCAGCTGTCACGCTAAAAGACGCATTTTATGCAAAAAAGTTTTTTCATCATCACATTTTGAGAGCTATAATTTTTGCATATTTTGGCCCACAGAGTCATGTGAGGTCTTATTTTTTGAGGGACGAGGTGACGTTTTTATTGGTACCATTTTTGAGCATGTGAAATTTTTTGATCGCTTTTTATTTCGATTTTTGGGAGGTTAGAATGAACAAAAATCAGCATTTCATGAATTTCTTTTGGGGGAGGCGTTTTATACCGTTCCGCGTGTGGTAAAATTGATAAAGCAGTTTTATTCTTCGGGTCAGTACGATTACGGCGATACCTCATTTATTTCATTTTTTTATGTTTTGGCGCTTTTAAAGAATAAAACCAATTTTATATAAAAAATTATTATTTTTGCATCGCTTTATTCTGCGAGCTATAACTTTTTTATTTTTTCGCTGCTGATGCTGTATGGCGGCTCGTTTTTTGCGGGACAAGATGACGTTTTTAGCGGTACCATGTTTATTTATATCGGTTTTTTGATTGCGTGTTATTCCACTTTTTGTTCGGCGGTATGATGATAAAGCATTGATTTTTTGCTTTGTTTTTTTTTTATTTTTTTTAAGAGGTTCGCTAAAGTGGTTAACTAGTGGGACAGTTTTATAGGGGGGGTTGTTACGGATGCGGCGTTACCAAATATGTGTACTTTTATTGTTTTTGGTTTTTTATTTACAGGAAAAAATGAATTTATTGGGGAATATTTTTTTTTTTTTATGATTTTTTTAAACAATTTTTACTTTTATTTTTTTAACTTTTTTACTTTGTCCCAGGGTGGGACATCACAGTATTTTAGCAGATCGCTGGTGTGACAGTGTGCATAGCACTCTGTCACACCAGCGATCGCTCTGGCATCGCTGCAGGCTTCTCAGTGCCTACTCACAGCAGGCACTGAGGAAGCCGCCTCCCTGCAGGACCCCGGCGCCATCTTGGATCCAGGGACCTGGAGGGAGGACGGACCCTCAGAACAGCGCGACACATCGCGCTGCTCTGAGGGTCTAAGGGGGGCGCGCAGGGAGCCCCCTCCCTGCGCGATCCGCCCCTGTGCCCCCGGTACACCGCGATCATGTTTGATCGCGGTGTGCCAGGGGTTAATGTGTCGGGAGCAGTTCGTGACCGCTCCTGACACATAGTGCCGGGTACATATCAAAAAACTGACCGGCACATCCAAACATAGATTCAGTGTGAACAGGTGCTAAACCTAGAGTCACCAACTCATATACATACAAGAGAAAAAAAGGTAGCACACTGTAGCGCTATAGCTTGCAAACACGAAATATGAAAAATATGAAAAATGAATTGCATCATTACCTTAGAAATATGAAAAATTGAGAAGTCTTAGCGCATAAGATGGCCAAATTATGTGAGCCTGATAGCCACGTCAAGGCTCTTCTCGTATATCAGGTCCTAACTAATGCCTATCCTCGCTTAGAAAAGTCTGTCTGCATGAGAACGTATGAATCCTCTCTTCAGACTAAAATCTACATCTCTGTGGAGGGGTGATGAACCTGTTGTAATTAAAAAGCCTGTGACCACCAGGTGGAGTGCTCAGGTAGAAGGTAATGAATACATATCAAAAAACTGACCGGCACATCCAAACATAGATTCAGTGTGAACAGTGCTAAACCTAGAGTCACCAACTCATATACATACACGAAATATGAAAAATATGAAAAATGAATTGCATCATTACCTTAGAAATATGAAAAATTGAGAAGTCTTAGCGCATAAGATGGCCAAATTATGTGAGCCTGATGATGCAATTCATTTTTCATATTTTTCATATTTCGTTTTGCAAGCTATAGCGCTACAGTGTGCTACCTTTTTTTCTCTTGTATGTATATGAGTTGGTGACTCTACTATATTGGACATTTACGTTCAGCCAGCACCTATCAAGTTGTTACACAGTGTGCACATCATTTCTTTACTTATCTGCTATCCCGTCCATGGTCATACGGGCCCAGGTACCATGGACAGGATAGTACGTCGGATGGCAGTAAGGGGTTTAAGCAAAAATTTTCCCATAGGAATTAATGGCGACCTTTACATGACCCCCAACTAACATGGATTGAAGTCACAGCGCAGGTGCAGTGACCTTACAAAGATGGCAGCTATGCAAATGCAGCTTCCACACATGACCCGTATCAGCTAATAGAAGCTGACAGATCGCTGATTCAAGGTCTTAAAGGCGCAGCGCAGGGCCCCAGGCAGCACACAGGGGCCCCAGGCAGCACACGGGGCCACAGGCAGCGCGCCAATGGCTTCTGAAAAGCCCCACGGACGCCAAAGTGGCTTTAGAAGCCCAGTGTGTCAAAGTGGCCCCTGAGGCAAAGTGACAGCATGTGTCAACATGGATAAAGTGGCTACCAAGTGGCCAAATTGGCTACCGAGGTGCCGAATGTGCCAAAGTGGCTACCAAGTGGCCAAAGTGGCTACCGAGGTTCCGAATGTGCCAAAGTGGCTAGCAAGTGGCCAAAGTGGCTACCGAGGTGCTGAATGTGCCAAAGTGGCTACCAATGTGCCAAAGTGGCTACCAAGCGGCGAAAGTGGCTACCGAGGTGCTGAATGTGCCAAAGTGGCTACCAGTGTGCCAAAGTGGCTACAAAGTGGCCAAAGTGGCTACCGAGGTGCCGAATGTGCCAAAGAGGCTACCAAGTGGCCAAAGTGGCTACCAAGTGGCAAAAGTGGCTACCGAGAGGCCAAATGTGCCAAAGTGGCTACCAAGTTGCCAAAGTGGCTACCGAGGTGCCGAATATGCCAAAGTGGCTACCAATGTGCCCAAGTGGCTACCGAGGTGCCAAATGTGCCAAAGTGCCTACCGAGGTGCCAAATGTGCCAAAGTGGCTACCAATGTGCCAAAGTGGCTACAAAGTGGCCAAAGTGGCTACCGAGGTGCCGAATGTGCCAAAGTGGCTACCAAGTGGCCAAAGTGGCTACCGAGGGGCCGAATGTGCCAAAGTAGCTACCAAGTGGCCAAAGTGGCTACCGAGGTGCCGAATGTGCCAAAGTGGCTACCAAGTGGGCAAAGTGGCTACCGAGGGGCCGAATGTGCCAAAGAGGCTACCAAGTGGACAAAGTGGCTACCAAGTGGCCAAAGTGGCTACTAAGGTGCCGAATGTTCCAAAGTGGCTACCAAGTGGCCAAAGTGGCTACCGAGGTGCCGAATGTGCCAAAGTGGCTACCAAGTTGCCAAAGTGGCTACCGAGGGCCAAAGTGGCTACTAAGGTGCCGAATGTTCCAAAGTGGCTACCAAGTGGCCAAAGTGGCTACCGAGGTGCCAAATGTGCCAAAGTGCCTACCGAGGTGCCAAATGTGCCAAAGTGGCTACCAATGTGCCAAAGTGGCTACAAAGTGGCCAAAGTGGCTACCGAGGTGCCGAATGTGCCAAAGTGGCTACCAAGTGGCCAAAGTGGCTACCGAGGTGCCGAATGTGCCAAAGTGGCTATCAAGTGGCCAAAGTGGCTACCGAGGTGCCGAATGTGCCAAAGTGGCTACCAAGTGGGCAAAGTGGCTACCGAGGGGCCGAATGTGCCAAAGAGGCTACCAAGTGGACAAAGTGGCTACCAAGTGGCCAAAGTGGCTACTAAGGTGCCGAATGTTCCAAAGTGGCTACCAAGTGGCCAAAGTGGCTACCGAGGTGCCGAATGTGCCAAAGTGGCTACCAAGTTGCCAAAGTGGCTACCGAGGGGCCGAATGTGCCAAAGTGGCTACCAAGTGGCCAAAGTGGCTACCATGGTGCAGAATGTGCCAAAGTGGCTACCAAGTGGCCAAAGTGGCTACCGAGGGGCCGAATGTGCCAAAGTGGCTACCAAGTAGGCAAAGTGGCTACCAAGTGGCCAAAGTGGCTACCATGGTGCAGAATGTGCCAAAGTGGCTACCAAGTGACCAAAGTGGCTACCGAGGTGCCAAATGTGCCAAAGTGGCTACCAAGTTGCCAAAGTGGCTACCGAGGTGCTGAATATGCCAAAGTGGCTACCAAGTGGCCAAAGTGGCTACCGAGGTGCCAAATGTGCCAAAGTGGCTACCAAGTGGCCAAAGTGGCTACCGAGGGGCCGAATGTGCCAAAGTGGCTACGAAGTGGCCAAAGTGGCTACTGAGGTGCCAAATGTGCCAAAGTGGCTACCAAGTGGCCAAAGTGGCTACCATGGTGCAGAATGTGCCAAAGTGGCTACCAAGTGGCCAAGGTGGCTACCGAGGTACCGAATCTGCCAAAGTGGCTACCAAGTAGGCAAAGTGGCTACCAAGTAGCCAAAGTGGCTACAGAGGTGCCGAATGTGCCAAAGTGGCTACCAAGTGGCCAAAGTGGCTACCAAGGTGCCAAATGTGTCAAAGTGGCTACCAAGAGACCAAAGTGGCTACCAAGGTGCCAAATGTGCTAAAGTGTCTACCAAGTGGCCAAAGAGGCTACCGAGGTGCTGAATGTGCCAAAGTGGCTACCAAGTGGCCAAAGTGGCTACTGAGGTACCGACTGTGCCAAAGTGGCTACCAAGTGGCTGAAGTAGCTACCGAGGTGCCGAATGTGCCAAAGTGGCTACTAAGTGGCCAAAATGGCTACCAAGTGGCCAAAGTGGCTACTGAGGTACCGAATGTGCCAAAGTGGCTACTAAGTGGCCAAAGTGGTTACTGAGGTACCGACTGTGCCAAAGTGGCTACCAAGTGGCCAAAATGGCTACCAAGTGGTCAAAGTGACCACCAAGGTGCCGAAAGTGCCAAAATGGCTACCAAGTGGCCAAAGTGGCTACTGAGATTCCAAATGTGCCAAAGTGGCTACCAAGCAGCCAAAGTGGCTACCAAGGTGCTGAATATGCCAAAGTGGCTACCAAGTGGCCAAAGTGGCTACTGAGGTGCCGAATGTGCCAAAGTGGCTACCAAGTGCCAAAGTGGCTACCGAGTGGCTGTGTGCACCAAAGTGGCTACCAAGGATTCTTGCGTGCCAAAATGGCTACCATGGGCCAAAGTGGCTAACAAGGGGCCCTGCACATCAAAGTGGCTACCAAGGGGCCATATACAACCCATCCCAGGTTGTGCCATCGCTATACACAACATTCATATTCTAACTTTACTTTCTTACAGTCGACACCTGATACACTGCTGTAAAGCCAGCAGCGCTGTTCAAGCACCATGTATTTCCTTCAGGAAATGCCCATCTAGTTATTATAGCGAACAGGTCTCTTACTTGAGGTGGAAAGCGAGTAGGAGATGCTTCCTGCAATGTCATGTCCCAGTGTTGATCGTCTTCAATCAGACCACAGTTTTGGCATGCTTCCCTGTAAGTTTGACACAGCTCTCCATCGACTATTTTCAAATCTGCCAAATAAGTTGGCCCTCGGACAGTGTGAATCAGTAATCGGAGGTAGTAACACTCTGCGCTGTTTGGATGCACTGTATACACACGTCCAAGAGCATCACTAGAACGTCCGTCCCATCCTGGGACCCTTGCACCTTGCTTCCTCTTGCAAAATACTTTTATCGATTTATTCCATGTATAATATTTTGGAACATCTGAATATAATAAAGTCCTTGCAAATGGATCTGCTTGGCATAGGAGAAAGAAATCTGTCAATGTTGTATTGGGTGGTCGAGCAGCTCTTTCATCTGCATCGTTGGGAGTAAATAAACTCGTTCATTTTCAAGATGGACACTGAGATGAACTACAGTCAGATGTCTTTCATGGATGGGAAAATTTAGTAATTGCCACAAGGCTACTTATGTACCTTCCCATCTGATACAGCATAATCTCATCAGAAGTACATTTTGAATTCATATCACTGCCCTTGTTAACATAGTTGCAAATGTATTAATTGACTTAACAGAATTACGATATTCTACGTTAATGTGGGCATCAAACATTTTTGAAAGCAGGTGAGAGTAAGGTACAACCCATTGATTATCTATTTCAATATCTATGTTTTGTTTAAGCCTTTTTAACCCCTTAGTGACACAGCCATTTTGCAGCTTAATGACGGGCCAATTTTTAACAATTCTGACCACTGTCACTTTATGAGGTTATAACTCTGGAATGCTTTAATGAATCCAACTGATTCTGAGAAAGTTTTTTCGTGACATATTGTACTTCACGTTATTGGTAAAAAAAATTTATATGACTTGCGTTTATTTATTGAAAAAACGGAAATATGATGAAAATTTGAAAATTTAGCAATTTTCAAGCTTTAAATTTTTATGCCCTTAAATCAGAGAGATGTCACACAAATTTCTTAATAAATAACATTTCCCACATGTCTACTTTACATCAGCACAATTTTGGGAACAAAATTTTTTTTTTGTTACGAAGTTATAAGGTTAAAAGTTAACCAGCGATTTCTCATTTTTACACCATTTTTTTTTTAGGGACCACATCACATTTGAAGCCACTTTGAGGGGTCTATATTATGGAAAATAACCCAAAAGTGACACCATTCTAAAAACTGCACTCCTCAAGGTGCTCAAAACCACATTCAAGAAATTTATTAACCCTTTACGTGCTTCACAGGAACTGAAGCAATGTGGAAGGAAAAAATTAACATTTAACTTTTTTTGCAAAAACTTTACTTCAGAACCATTTTTTTTATTTTCACAAGTGTTAAAAGAAAAAATAAAATGGCAAATTTGTTGTGCAATTTCTCCTGAATACACCGATACCCCATATGTGGGGGTAAACCTCTTTTTGGGTGCACGCAGAGGTCGCAAGGGAAGGAGCGCCATTTGACTATTTCAACGCCATGTCGTTTTTATAGAGCCCCTGATGTGCCTAAACAGTGGAAACCCCCAACAAGTGACCCATTTTGGAAACTATACCCCTTAAGGAACTTATCTAGATGTGTGGTGAGCACTTTGAACCTCCAAGTGCTTCACAGAAGTTTATAACGTAGAGCCATGAAAATAAAAAACATTTTTTTTTCCTCAAAAATGATTTTTTCGCCCGCTATTTTTTTATTTTTCCAAGGGTAATAGGAGAAATTGGACCCCAAAAGTTGTTCTGCAATTTTTTCTGAGTACGCGGATACCCTATATGTCGGGGTAAACCACTGTTTGGGTGCACGGCAGGGTTTGGAAGGGAGGGAGCGCCATTTGACTCTTTGAACGCCACGTCGTGTTTGGAGACCCCCTGATGTGCCTAAATAGTGGAAACCTCTCAATTCTAGCTTCAACTCTAACCCCAACACACCCCTAACCCTAATCCAACCCTAACCCTAATCTTAACCCTAATTCCAACCCTAATTGTATACCTAACCCTAATTGTAACCCTAACCCTAATTGTATCCCTAACCCTAATTGTATCCCTAACCCTCATTGTAACCCTAGCCCTAACCCTAACCCTAGCCCTAACCCTAACCCTAACCCTAATGGAAAAATGAAAATAATACAATTTCTATATTTTATTATATGTCCCTAACTAAGGGGGTGATAAAGGGGGGTTTATGTACTGTTTTTTTATTTTGATCACTGTGATAGTTTATCACAGTGATCAAAATGTACTTTTGCAGAATGAATGAATCTGCAGGCAGGCAGATTCGGCGGGCGAACTGTGCATGCGCCCGCCATTTTCTTTTACGGGATGAAGATGCAAGGAGGATCGGAGTTGCGGGAGGACATGGGGGACACCGGGAGGTACCAGGGGATTGGGGATACCAGGCACCCTATTTCTCTCCCCTCTGATGTGCAATCACATCAGAGGGGAGAGAAATTACATATCGCGGCTTTTATTTTCTTTCGCGTTCGCCGTTTATAGGGTTAATAACGGCGATCGCAAAAGCGGGGGACAGCGGGGGACCCTGATTATGTTCTCTGGGGTCTCGACTACCCGGAGAAAATCTGACTCGGCGAGAGCTCTGGGAGCCAGTGGGGACTGGGGGAACACCGGGAGGCACAGGGGACTGATCGGGGGTCCCGGGGATCACATCAGAGGAGAGAGAAAATTAAATGGAATCGCGGCTTCTTTTTTTTGCGATCGCCGTTATAGGGTTAATAACGGCGATCGCAAAAGCGGGGTCGGTAAAAACAACCCGAATCATGTTCTCTGGGGTCTCGGCTACCACCAGTAGCCAAGATCTCGGAGAAAATCCAACTCTGGGGGGCGCTATATACTTTCTCCACAGCGCCGTTTAATTAACGGCGCTGTGGTTTAAGTACCCTTAACTACCGCCGTTAAAAGGCTATCGGCGGTCATTAAGGGGTTAATCTGATTGTTGCAGTATATCCTCCCTGTTCAGGTTTTCGTCTTCGTAAAGAGGATAACATCATCTCCTGTTTGTGTTTCTACAATCAAGTTGCGAGGATACTTTTTAGTACATTTTCCTTCCTTCACACATGGCGATCTTGGGTTAAGTGGCCCACATGGGCCTTGGATCATATTTTATAATAGTTTCAAAAAGCATTGGGTCCTCTTCTGGATTTGGAAGCTCCAGCAGAAATAACACTGTCAATTTGATCAGGGCGTATCTTATCCTTTAGCCATATCAGTAAATGAGCATGTGGAACACCTCTTTTTTGCCACTTAATTGAATACATCCAACACTGACTTTAACAAAAATGTAACACTTTGTAATTACGTCCATGTCATGTATAGTGTACAGTTCCTATAGCGTCTTGTGCTTGGGTGCGAGGAAAACACAGGAGACATAGGTTGAAATGAAATGACTTTGTATTACTTCATACAAGCATGCTGAAAAGTTCACACAGTTTGCAGGAACAGAGTCAGGAGACACAGCAGGCCAGAGTAACTTCAAGCACTACAATAAATCTCCAAAGCAGGTTCAGGATCTCTTCTCTGTACCGTAATTCCTCTGCAAACATGGATTCACCAAACAGCAGGTTTCCAGAGTCCAAAAGTGTTCAAAGGTTCCTCAGTAGGGAATAGCTGGAGTACAAAGTTCAAGGTTTCCAGGAGTCAGGTCACAGACTGACTGAGGCTTGATTCAGGAGCAATGATTGTTCAGCTGAGGCTGCTTAAGAAGCAAGAGGGAAGAATCAGGGCGGGAACATGAAAACTGGAACTCCATATTAACTGAGGGCAAGAACTGCAGAAAGACAGAAAGCAAAATGGCCGACGGAAAACTGAGTTTCAAGGAACATGTCAACAGAGACAAAGAACCTTACATTACTCCCCCCTTAGGGACAACTCCGGATGACCTCAGACCAGGCTTGTCAGGGTACCTCTGATGAAACTGGCGGAACAGACGAGGAGCATTTACATTGTTGACTGGTTCCCATGAGTTGTCCTCCACTGGGTAGCCCTGCCATTTAATCAAATATTGCAAAATGATTTCTGTACAACCTGGAATCTAGAATCCTTTCCACCATAAATTCTTCCTGACCATCGACCAGCACTGGGTCAGGGCAAGGAGAAGAACGTCCAGGAAACGTAATTGGGTGTTGCAGCCTTAGTAGGGATACATGAAAGACAGGGTGGATTCTCATAGTTCTGGGCAGTTGAAGACGACAAGCAACAGCACTTATAATCTTACTGATCTTATGAGGTCCAATGTACTTATGTCCCAATTTAGACGATGGAATCTTTAATTTAAGATTTCTGGTTGACAGCCAGCCCCAAATCTCCTACCTTGAAAGCTGGTGCAGGTTACGAAATTTATCTGCTGCTTTCTTGTACCTTTCCTGAGCCAATTCTAGATTTTCCTTTAGAAGATCCATATTCTTTTGTAAAGAAGTGATTCTTTCAGCCACTGCCGGCAAGGGCGTATCTATGGGAAATCGAGGAAGAATGTTAGGATGATAACCTAGATTGGAGTAAAAAGGAGACTGCTTATTGGAGGCGCTCTGAGAGTTGTTATAAGAGAACTCAGCCAGTGGAAGTATATCCACCCAATCTTCTTGTAGGTGGCAGATAAAGCAGCGGAGATACTGCTCCAGGGTCTGATTGGTTCGTTCTGTCTGTCATTAGTCTGGGGATGAAAAGCAGAAGAAAGGTTTACTTTAATGTCCAATGCTGCACAGAAATTTTGCCAAAACCTTGAAGTGAATTGCACCCCTCGATCCAAAATGACCTCATCCGGTACTCCATGTAAGCGAAACACATTCTTAATCATCAAGTCTGATGTCTGTTTTGCAGTGGGTAAGCCGACACAAGGGATAAAATGAGCTGCCTTTGTTAGACGGTCAACCACCACTAGAATGGTGTTCTCCCTTGAGAGGTTGGTAACTCCACAATGAAGTCCATAGAAATGGATCCCCACGGGGGGGACGGGGGTGGGAAGAGGTTGCAACAGACCAGTTGGTGAGGAGCGAGGTGTTTTTGCATCTTGCACAGACTTCACATGAAGTGACATAGTTTAAAACATCTTTCCTGTAAGTGGGCCACCAAAAGAAACGAGAAAGAAATTCTTGTGTCTTTAGAATTCCCCTATGCCCGGCTATCTTGGAATCGTGGATGAGTTGCAATACTCTCAATCTGACTGTTTCAGGTATATACAGACGTTGTCCCTGAATCCACACACCATTCTTAAAGACAAGACTTACGTCCCTTGGGGGTTGAGCCAACAAAGAATCCGCATGGTATGCTTCCTTGATGTCCTTAAGTAGGTCTTGATTATGAATCACTCCCAGGAATCTAGAGTCAGAAGAATAGTCTTAGGAGGAGTAAGTGGACGTGTCTCTGCTGAATGAATCCTAGAGAGTGCATCAGCCCTTTCCATTGCGCGATCCTGGTCTATAAGAAATGACAAAATTAAATTGGTTTAGGAAAAGATTCCAGCGAGCCTGGCGAGGAGTCAGGCACTTAGCCGACCTGATAAATTCAAGGTTACGATGGTCTGTCAGGACGACTATTTGCTGTGCAGCTCCCTAAAGAAGGTGTCTCCATTCCTTGAAGGCGGCAATAATGGCCAACAATTCTCTATTGCCCACATCGTAGTTCCTCCAGCCGAAGACAACTGCTGGGAAAAGAAGGCACAGGGATGCAAGACATTCTTCTCACCTGTTCTCTGAGAGAGTATAGCTCCAACGGCACAGTCTGAGCATCCACCTCTATTATGAAGGCAAGCTCGGGGTTGGGATGTACTAAGATAGGTGCGGTGTAAATTTATCCTTTAAACAGGAAAATGCTTCCTGAGCTTGCGGGGTCCAGGAGAACCTAGACTGTTTCCGGGTAAGTTGGGTGATAGGGACACTAACCTCAGAAAAAATTTTAATGAAACGTCTATAGAAGTTGGCAAACCCGATGAAGCGCTGCACCTCCTTCACATTTCTAGGATTGGCCAATCCTTGATGGCTTGGGTCTTGCTTCCATCCATACTAATCCCTTGCGTAGATAGTACATACCCCAGAAATTGAATTTCGGTCCTATGGAATTCACACTTTTCAAGTTTGATGTAGAGATGGTTTGTCTTAGGCGTTCTAAGACCATTCTCACATGTCCATTGATGTTCCTCTGTGGAGTTAGAAAAAATTAGAATATCATCCAGATAAATCACCACAAATGTACTAGGAGATCCCTGAAGATATCATTCACGAAGTGTTGGAAAGTGGCTGGGGCGGTACTAAGACCAAAAGGCATAACTAGATATTTTAAAGTGTCCATAGCGTGACCTGAAAGCAGTCTTCCATTCATCCCCAGGTCTAATACGGACCAAGTTATAGGCCCACGAGATCCGTTTAGAGAAAATTTTGGCATGCCGCACTCTCTCAAACACTCAGGGATTAAAGGCAATGGATAACGGTTTCTAATAGTAACTTAATTGAGTTCCCTATAGTTATGGCAGGGTCTCAGAGATCCATCTTTCTTCTTCACAAAGAAGATGGGTGCACCTGCGGGAGATGAAGAGGGGCGTATGAAGCCCTTGGCTAAATTTTCGTCTATATAATCCTTCAAAGCTTTTAGCTCGGGCCCCGCTAGGGGGTAGATCTTACCAAAAGGTATCTCGGCTCCAGGCAATAATTCAATTGGACAATCTATATGGACGGTGAGGGGAAGCTGATCAGCGTTCTTCTTGTCACATAATCCACATAGTCCTGGTATACAGCTGGTAGTTCAGGGACTGACATGGTTCCTTTAGGAACAGAGCAAGCTGAAACTCCTTGACTCTTTCGGGTTTCTCCGGAAAGTGTAATTCCTTGGTCTCCCAGTTAATCGTAGGATTCTGCGCCTGCACCCATGGTAGCCCTAGAATAATGGGAAAGTGGGGAGAAGAGATAAGCATAAAAGACATTTTCTCCTGATGATCTTTACCCATAAGGACCCTCAAAGGCTCTGTTTCTTGATCCACTGGTCCAGAAGTCAGTAGAGAGCCATCCACAGTCTCCATCTGTACTGGAGTAGCCTTCTTCACAAAAACGTATCCCCTTTTTTCAGAGCAAAGGAGATATCCATAAAATTTCCACTTGCTCCTGAGTCGATCATAGCAGAGCTAGACACCCAGACTGAGTCAACCCAGAGTTTGAGGGAAAAGGGAAAAGCAATGAGAATTGTTTCTTTTACAACTCAGTGGGACATCGCTGAGGAAACTTGAAAAATTGCAGCGTTTATACCGTCATCGTTCCCAGAACTAACAGAGTTTAAGTCCGAGAAATCAAGATCTCTTGCAGCAGATCTCTCGGAGCCTGAGGCTCGGACATGACAGAGCTCCTCTCGCAACACTCACAGTGAAATGACTGCTGCAGTAGTCTTACGAGAACGGCTGGGGCAGTTTATAATGAAGTGCCCTGACTTACACAGTAGAAACATAGATTTTCCTTTATACGATGTTCTTTGCGTGCATCACTAACCCGTCTTTGTAAAGAGTCCACCTGCATGGGTTCAGGTTCTGGTTCCCTTGTGATCCTACTCAAAGGTTCCTTAGCTGAGGAGGGAGGTAGTAAAAGGTTAGTGCGATTATTTTCGAACCATCTCTCTTGTCTGCGTTCAGTCAGACGAGCATCAATACGAATACAATAGTTAATAAAGTCACCTAACGCAGTGGGAGGGTCGGCACGAGCAAGTTCATCCTTAATCAGTGGAGACAACCCTTTCCGAAAAATAGATTTCTTAGCGGAAGTGCCCAAGTGGTATCAAGAGCCCATCTCCTGAAATCCAGGGCATATTCGGCTACTGAACGCTTACCTTGGCGCAAAGTTAACATGGCTGCTTCAGCTGTTGCACCTCGATTGGGGTCATCAAACACCTGCCCATGGCTGAAATAAAAGCATCAAGGTGATTCAAACAATCATCCTCAGTCTCAATCAGAGGGTTTGCCCACATCAAAGCCTTATTGGTAAGCAACATGATTATAGTAAGCACTTTGGATCGTTCAGTGGGAAATTGTGAAGCATGTGCAGAGAAAAATAAATTGCATTGATTAATAAATCCCCTGAATTTCTCACGTTCACCGCCAAAACGAAAAGGAGGTAATTTGGGGATCCCAGAACTCGGGGTTATGGCAGGAGCCTGGCTCGTTCCTCTAGAGCCTCAATCCTGGCTCGCAATTCCTGGGTAGTCTGTCCAAACACTTGCAAATTATGATTAGTGAGGTCCTGAAGGCTTGCAAAATGGGTTTCTAAAGTCTGTACATCTGAAAGGATTGTATCAGTCACTCCGCAAAGTTCCTTTATGCGGGCCTCCATCTTCCAGATCTTTTGAGGCAGAAGTGCTGGAAGGAAAAGAGGAAAGGAAAAAAAAAAAAAAAAAACAATAGTGTTTACCTGTGGTAACACTGCAGAGTAAAATTTTAAGGGAATGCGCTCACCTGGAATGGTTGTGAGAAGTCACAACCACTGTCATCACATAAGGTATTTAAACTGACATCTGATATCCACAGTCACAGCAGACATGGCTTTTCCAGACCCAGCAGACACTAAACATTGGCTCCTGAATCTTGTCATGTATAGTGTACAGTTCCTATAGCGTCTTGTGCTTGGGTGCGAGGAAAACACAGGAGACATAGGTTGAAATGAAATGACTTGTATTTAGTGTTGAGCGATACGATACTGCAAATATCGGGTATCGGCCGATATTAGCTGTATCGGGCTTTCGATTCCGAGTACCGATATTTTCGTCATATCGGATACCGGAATCGGATTTGTCACTGTCACTGTGAGTGTCCGTCGGTCGGGTCTGTCAGGAGTCAGCGGCCCTTACCTGGCAGAAGATCTCCGGCGGTCACGGGCTGGACTGCTTCATGGCCGCCATCATCTTTCCCCGGCGGTCACATGCAGTTTCTCGCGATAACTGCAGTGACTGCTGGGTAATCCCGGCCGTAAAGCAGTCAGTCCGATGACGTCACCGCCGGGGAAGCAGGTAATCAGCTGTGCTGCGTTGCGATAACAGGCTCTGCCTGTCATTGCGATGTAGCAGAGCTGGATCGTCGTGGGACTGTCTTTACTATGGACTGCGTCGCACAGGTGGTATACTGTTGGTTTGTTTTTTTTCTTTTTTTACAGGAGATCGATGGCGTCGCAGGAATGAGTGTATAATAAAATTAATGAAAACTGTGTTGTCTCTTTTATTTCATTAAAAGACTTTTTTCTTGCTTTGTCTTTTTTTTATACATTTAATAACTTTGGGATTAATAATGGATCGGTGTCTTATTGACACCTCTCCATTATTAACCGGGCTTATTGTCACTGTGCAATCAACGGTGACATTAACCCCTTATTACCCCACTTGCCACCGCTACAGGGCAGTGGGAAGAGCCGGGTAAAGTGCCACAATTGGCACATCTTTTGATGCGCCAAATGTGGGGCTGCTGTAGCCTGGTATTATCAGGCTGTTGAGGGCCAAAATCCATGGGCCTTGACAGTCTTTTAATACCAGGCCGCAGCAGTCTGCATTTTACTTGGCTGGTTAACAAAAATAGGGGGACCCCTACGCCGTTTTTTTTTTCGAGGGGATCCCCTATTTTTGTTAACCAGCCAAGCTAAGCAGACTGCTGTGGCCTGGTATTATCAGGCTTGCAAGGTCCATGGATATTGGATCCTTACCAGCCTGAAAAACCAGGCCTCAGCGGTCTGCTTCATCTGGCTGGTTAACAAAAATAGGGGGGACCCCACGCCAATTTTTTTCGAGGGGATCCCCTATTTTTGTTAATCAGCCAAGATATGCAGACCGCTGTGGCCTGGTATTATCAGGCTGGCAAGGTCCATGGATCTTGGCTCCTTAACAGCCTGAAAATCCAGGCCTCAGCGGTCTGCTTCATCTGGCTGGTTAACAAAAATAGGGGGGACCCCACGCCAATTTTTTTCGAGGGGATCCCCTATTTTTGTTAATCAGCCAAGATATGCAGACTGCTGTGGCCTGGTATTATCAGGCTGGCAAGGTCCATGGATCTTGGCTCCTTAACAGCCTGAAAATCCAGGCCTCAGCGGTCTGCTTCATCTGGCTGGTTAACAAAAATAGGGGGGACCCCACGCCAATTTTTTTCGAGGGGATCCCCTATTTTTGTTAATCAGCCAAGATATGCAGACTGCTGTGGCCTTGTATTATCAGGCTGGCAAGGACCATGGATCTTGGCTCCTTAACAGCCTGAAAATCCAGGCCTCAGCGGTCTGCTTCATCAGGCTGGTTAACAAAAATAGGGGGGACCCGACGCCATTTTTTATTCGAAGGGAACCCCTATTTTTGTTAATCAGTTCCCTCTGACGTCACTGATTGTGTCCCTGGCTGACCTGAAGTGAAAGTGGAAAGCAATCAATTAAGCTTTCCACTTCCTCTCCTGTCAGCCAGGAGAGGAACTCATTCATTTGGGGGTTTACTGTGAGGCTGCAGCATTAGCTGCGGTCCCTGCAGTAAACATTAACCCTTTCTGAAGGATTACACCGTGGGACCTGACTGTGCATGGGATAGGTAAGAATAATTTTGCTTTTTTATTTTATTTTTATTACAGGAAATGGTTTTTGCAGTCAAATAAAAGATGGTCAAAAACATGTGTCTTTATTTCATTAAAATGATTTTTAATTAAAGTGTGTGTGTTTTATTTTATTTTCATGCAATAGGATTAATAATTGATAGTTGTCTAATTGACAGCTCTCAATTATTAACCTGGCTTAAGGTCACCTTTCAATTGCAATGTGGCTTTAACCCCATATTAACCCATTCGCCACCGCTACAGGGCAATGGGAATAGATGGGCAAAGTGCCAGAAAGGGCGAATCTAATTATAGATTTGTCTTTTCTGGGGTGTCTGGGGGCAGATGTTAGTAGCCAGTGGGGGCCAAAAATAATGGTCCCTCTCTGGGCTATTATTATCTGCCCCATTCGCTGGCTTTGTCTGTCTGGTTGCGAAAATAGGGCGGGAGCCCACGCATTTTTTTTAAACAATTTTACACCTCATATATATATATATATATACATGTCATTGAATTTGTGACACATATATATATATTTATATTTATAGTTCATACACTTCTACATAGTATAATAGCCGCTAATTCAATTGACGGCTTTTGTGAAAATGCAGAACCCGACATGAAATGACACTTGGTGTACATAGGGTTAACCATGTCTTTTCATGTCCTTTGCTATCTGATTTGCACAAACAATTACATCAGTCTATGTGTGCAAAATTTCACACCTGTAGGGGTTAATTAACCCCTTAATGTCCACTGACGTGCAGAGTCCATCATGGCAAGGTGCCAGTTCCGGCACCAGGACGGACTCTGCACGTCATGCCTTTGATCTACCACTGCGTGTAAACACGCAGTGGTAGATCAGTGCCGACAGCTGTCACAGACAGCTGACAGGCACGGCAAGCGCTGCGGGGACCTTTGCCGTCGGTCCCCGCACTCACAGCGCTGTGATTGGTCAGTCAATCTGACTGACCAAACACAGCAGCGATCGCGCAGGAGAAGCTGAAATTTCAGCTTCCCCAGCGCGATCAGTGCAGGAGCCGGCGCTGCAGTGGCCAGGCTTCCTGCACTGACAGCCAGGAGCGGAGCCCCCACCGCCCCTGGCTGTTAACCCCCTGACTGCTGCGATCGAGCGCGATCGCAGAGCTCAGGGGGGGAGGCAGAGGGTCGGGAGCTCCCTCTGCCTCAGATCAGCGTCCCAGCGATGTAATCGCAGGGCCCGATCTCTGCCTTGATGACCCGGGGGTTGTCATGACAACCTCCGGGTCATTTAGCTACGGGAAGCTGCTGTGATCATGTCACAGCAGCTTCCACTATAGTTGCAATGCATTGCAATGCCAGAGCATTGCAATGCATTGTAACTGCAATCAAAAGTAAAAAAAGTGAAAGTCCCATAAAGGGACAAGTTGAAAAAAATCATTTTTTAAAAAAAAATTGTAAAAAAAATATTAAAAAATAATTTAAAAAAAATCCCCTAAAAAATACACATTTTTATGTAATAAAAAAAATAAAAAACAAAAAAATACACATGTTAGGTATCGCCATGTCCGTAAAAATCCCATCTATAAAAGCATAACCCTAGTTAACCCCTTCAGTGAAAGCCGTAAAAAAAAAACACAAAAAAGTAGTAAATTATACTTTTTCCAAGCGGTATCATTATACCGCTTGGAAAAAGTGCAATAACACGCGATCAAAAAGTCAGATATAAATAATCATGGTACCGCTGAAAACGTCATCTTGTCCCGCAAAAAACAAGCCGCTATACAGCATCATCAGCGAAAAAATAAAAAAGTTATAGCTCGCGGAATAAACTGATGCAAAAATAATTATTTTTTCTATAAAATTCTTTATTGTGTAAAAAACGCCAAAACATAAAAAAAATATATAAATGAGGAATCGCCGTAACCGTAGTGACCCGAAGAATAAAGCTGCTTTATCAATTTTACCACACGCGGAACGGGGAAAAAAAATTTAAAAAAAAACAATTCCTGAATTGCTGGTTTTTGTTCATTCTGCTTCCACAAAAATCGGAATAGGAAGCGATCAAAAAACGTTATGTGCCCGAATATGGTACCAATAAATACGTCAGCTCGTCCCGCAAAAAATAAGCCCACAGATAACTCTGTTGGCCGAAATCTGGAAAAATTATAGCTCTCAAAATACGGCGATGCAAAAAATTCTTACAAAAAATTATTATTCCAAAAAAAAGCATCTTTTAGAGTGTGACAGAAGCTAAACATGAAAAAAGGGTGTAAATCTGGTATCGCTGTAATCGCACCGATCCGAGGAATAAAGTCGCCTAATCACTAATACCGCACGAGGAACGGCGTAAAAAAGAAAACCAATTCTTCACCTTTGGTAGATTTGTTCATTGTGCCTCCCAAAGATCGCAGTAAGGCGATCACAGTGGTTCCCCCCCGCATATGGGGTATCAGCGTACTCAGGACAAAATGCACAATAGCTTTTGGGGTCCTATTTCTCCTGTTACCCTTATAAAAATAAAAATTTGGGGGCAAAAAGGTCATTTTTGTGGAAAAAAATATGATTTTTTTTATTTTCACGGCTCTACGTTATAAACTTCTGTGAAGCCCTTGGGGGTTCAAAGTGCTGACCACACATCTAGATAAGTTCCTTGGGGGTCTAGTTTGCAAAATGGGGTCATTTGTGGGGGTTTCTACTGTTTAGGCACATCAGGGGCTCTCCAAGCGCGACATGAAACCCGCAGACCATTCCATCAAAGTCTGCATTTAAAAACGGTGCTCCTTCCCTTCCGATCTCTGCCATGCGTCAAAATAGTGGTTCCCCCCCACATATGGGATATCAGCGTACTCAGGACAAATTGCACAATAGCTTTTGGGTCCTATTTCTCCTGTTACCATTATAAAAATAAAAATTTGGGGCAAAAAGATTATTTTTGTGGAAAAAAATATGATTTTTTTATTTTCACGGCTCTACGTTATAAACTTCTGTGAAGCACTTGGGGCTCAAAGTGCTCACCACACATCTAGAAAAGTTCCTTGGGGGGTCTAGTTTCCAAAATGGAGTCACTTGTGGGGGGTTTCTACTGTTTAGGCACATCAGGGGCTATCCAAACGTGACATGACACCCACAGACCACTCCATCAAAGTCTGCATTTGAAAAAGGCGCTACTTCCCTTTCGAGTTCTGCCATGCGTCAAAATAGTGGTTTCCCCCCACATATGGGGTATCAGCGTACTCAGGACAAATTGCACAATAACTTTTGGGGTCCTGTTACCCTTTGGAAAATAACAATTGAGGGTGGAAAGATCATTTTTGTGGAAAAGATATGATTTTTTAATTTTACTGCTCTACGTTATAACCTTCTGTGAAGCCCTTGGGGGTTCAAAGCTCTCACCACACATCTAGATAAGTTCCTTGGGGGGTCTAGTTTCCAAAATGGGGTCACTTGTGGGGGGTTTCCACTGTTTAGGCACACAGGGACTCTCCAAATGCGACATGGCGTCCAATCTCAATTCCAGCCAAAAAAGTCAAATGGCGCTGCTTCCCTTCCGAGCTCTGCCATGCGCCCAAATAGTGGTTTACCCCCACATATGGGGTATCAGTGTACTCAGGACTAATTGCCCAATAACTTTTGGGGTCCTTTTATCCTTTGGAAAATAATAATTGGGATGAAAAGATCATTTTTGTGGAAAAAATATGATTTTTTAATTTACGGCTCTACGTTATAACCTTCTGTGAAGCGCTTGGGGGTTAAAAGCTCTCACAACACATTTAGATAAGTTCCTTGGGGGGTCTAGTTTCCAAAATGGGGTCACTTGTGGGGGGTTTCCACTGTTTAGGCACACAGGGACTCTCCAAATGCGACATGGCGTCCAATCTCAATTCCAGCCAAAAAAGTCAAATGGCGCTGCTTCCCTTCCGAGCTCTGCCATGCGCCCAAATAGTGGTTTACCCCCACATATGGGGTATCAGCGTACTCAGGACTAATTGCCCAATAACTTTTGGGGTCCTTTTATCCTTTGGAAAATAATAATTGGGATGAAAAGATCATTTTTGTGGAAAAAATATGATTTTTTAATTTTACGGCTCTACGTTATAACCTTCTGTGAAGCCCTTGGGGGTTAAAAGCTCTCACAACACATTTAGATGAGTTCCTTGAGGGGTCCAGTTTCCAAAATGGGGTCACTTGTGGGGGGTTTCCACTGTTTAGGCACACAGGGACTCTCCAAATGCGACATGGCGTCCAATCTCAATTCCAGCCAAAAAAGTCAAATGGCGCTGCTTCCATTCCGAGCTCTGCCATGCGCCCAAATAGTGGTTCCCCCCCACATATTGGGTATCAGCGTACTCAGGACTAATTGCCCAATAACTTTTGGGGTCCTTTTATCCTTTGGAAAATAAAAATTGGGATGAAAAGATCATTTTTGTGGAAAAAATATGATTTTTTAATTTACGGCTCTACGTTATAACCTTCTGTGAAGCGCTTGGGGGTTAAAAGCTCTCACAACACATTTAGATAAGTTCCTTGGGGGGTCTAGTTTCCAAAATGGGGTCACTTGTGGGGGGTTTCCACTGTTTAGGCACACAGGGACTCTCCAAATGCGACATGGCGTCCAATCTCAATTCCAGCCAAAAAAGTCAAATGGCGCTGCTTCCCTTCCGAGCTCTGCCATGCGCCCAAATAGTGGTTTACCCCCACATATGGGGTATCAGCGTACTCAGGACTAATTGCCCAATAACTTTTGGGGTCCTTTTATCCTTTGGAAAATAATAATTGGGATGAAAAGATCATTTTTGTGGAAAAAATATGATTTTTTAATTTTACGGCTCTACGTTATAACCTTCTGTGAAGCCATTGGGGGTTAAAAGCTCTCACAACACATTTAGATGAGTTCCTTGAGGGGTCCAGTTTCCAAAATGGGGTCACTTGTGGGGGGTTTCCACTGTTTAGGCACACAGGGACTCTCCAAATGCGACATGGCGTCCAATCTCAATTCCAGCCAAAAAAGTCAAATGGCGCTGCTTCCATTCCGAGCTCTGCCATGCGCCCAAATAGTGGTTTACCCCCACACATGGTATATCGGTGTACTCTGGAGAAATTGTACAACAAATATTGTGGTTCATTTTCTCCTGATACCCTTGACAAAATTTAAAAAAATTGTGTCGAAAGAAAAATTTTGGGAAAAAAAGTTAAATGTTCATTTTTTCCTTCCACATTGCTTCAATTCTTGTGAAGTACCTAAAGGGTTAATAAACTTCTTGAATGTGGCTTTGAACACGTTGAGGGGTGCAGTTTTTAGAATGGTGTCACTTTTGGGTATTTTCTGTCATATTGACCCCTCAAATTCACTTCAAATGTGAGGTGGTCCCTAAAAAAATGGTTTTGTAAATTTTGTTGGAA
Organism: Oophaga sylvatica; assembly: GCA_033576555.1. Taxonomy (NCBI): domain Eukaryota; kingdom Metazoa; phylum Chordata; class Amphibia; order Anura; family Dendrobatidae; genus Oophaga; species Oophaga sylvatica. Next base: position 238,165,299 of record JARQOD010000005.1, read on the forward strand.
AAATGAGAAATTGCTGGTCAACTTTTAACACATAACTTCGTAACAAAAAAAAATTTTGGTTCCAAAATTGTTCTGATGTAAAGTAGACATGTGGGAAATGTTATTTATTAACTAATTTTTGTGACATATCTCTCTGATTTAATGGCATAAAAATTAAAAATTTGAAAATTGCAAAATTTTCACAATTTTTGCCATATTTCCATTTTTTTCATAAAAAAATGCAAGTTATATTGAAGAAATTTACCACTATCATGAAGTACAATATGTCACGAGAAAACAATCTCAGAATCGCCAAGATCCGTAGAAGCGTTCCAGAGTTATAACCTCATAAAGAGACAGTGGTCAGAATTGTAAAAATTGGCCTGGTCTTTAATCTACAAAATGGCTTGGTCATTAAGGGGTTAAAGGTGTAAATTCGTAGCAAAAAAGTCCGTTTTTTTACAACGAATTTACACCTTTAATTAACCCCTACAGGTGTGAAATTTTGCACACATAGACTGATGTAATTGTTTGTGCAAATCAGATTGCAAACGACATGAAAAGACATGGTTAACCCTATGTACACCAAGTGTCATTTCATGTCGGGTGCTTCTGTCTTTTCACAGAAGCCGGCTTTACCCGGCAATTGAATCAGAGGATATTTTACTATGTAGAAGTGTATAAACTATACATATATGTATATATATATATGTCACAATGACATGTATATATATATATATATATATGTATTCTATGTGTGTATATTTAGTGTTTACAAGGAAATAAAGGTTTTTTTTAGTTGCGATATTTTGTTCCCATAGACTTACATGGGACTTCCGGTATCGGAATCGGATATCGGCGATATTTAGTGATATCGGCGATACCATTCCGATCCAATATTTTTAGATATCGAGCAGTATCGCTCAACACTACTTGTATTACTTCATACAAGCATGCTGAAAAGTTCACACAGTTTGCAGGAACAGAGTCAGGAGACACAGCAGGCCAGAGTAACTTCAAGCACTACAATAAATCTCCAAAGCAGGTTCAGGATCTCTTCTCTGTACCGTAATTCCTCTGCAAAAATGGATTCACCAAACAGCAGGTTTCCAGAGTCCAAAAGTGTTCAAAGGTTCCTCAGTAGGGAATAGCTGGAGTACAAGTTCAAGGTTTCCAGGAGTCAGGTCACAGACTGACTGAGGCTTGATTCAGGAGCACTGATTGTTCAGCTGAGGCTGCTTAAGAAGCAAGAGGGAAGAATCAGGGCGGGAACATGAAAACTGGAACTCCATATTAACTGAGGGCAAGAACTGCAGAAAGACAGAAAGCAAAATGGCCGACGGAAAACTGAGTTTCAAGGAACATGTCAACAGAGACAAAGAACCTTACAGTCCATGAGCTTGATCAGTTTTGTTTAAAAACACTTGCTGTTAAATCATGTCGATCAGAGGGGCACTGACCATTCAGAAGCTCTTCCCTTATCTCTGGCCGAGTTGGATTACATGTAACTGTAATAAACAAATCAGGACAACCATATATCCGAACATATGTCATGGCGTCCTGAGCTTACTCATACATATGTCTGGGACTTCCAGTAAATGTAGCCGGTAAAATAAACATACACTCAACGTCAGCCACTTTGCCATCATTAGCAACAGCATTCCTTAAATGAATGTATTCATCCACTGTAAGTTTTTGTTGGTTCAATCGTATGTACAAAAGACGCTCACTTTCCACCTTGGCATACATATCAACTATAAATTGATGAAAAAGTTGCCTACATTGTAAAATGTGGTTAGAAGACCCATGTCTGATCATTATTTGGTAGGCATAAAAGTCCATAGCTGATATTTTTTTATTGGTTGGCCTAACAGTCTTGGGATCAGTCTGTGTTAGAGTAAAGTGATAGCCATCTTGGCCGTTCCAAAACATTATCGGATATTGCAGAGCATCATATGATCTATGTATTTCTGCAATATGTTGAAGATTGTTGCTTCATTGCTGAATAATTATATCTCGGCTTAGCAAGTACTGTCCAACCATTACAATAGCTGTTTCGTTAATAGTGGGAGAATTAAATTGCCTTTCATGCTCGCCAACCAGTTTCTTGTCTGCTCTTATTACAACTTATAAGTAGAGTTGAGCGATACTTTCCGATATCCTAAAGTATCGGAATCGGAATGGTATCGCCGATATCACTAAAATATCGGCGATACCCGATACCGATACCGGAAGTCCCATGTAAGTCTATGGGAACAAAATATCGCAACTAAAAAAAACCCATTCTTTCCTTGTAAACACTAAATATACACACATAGAATACATATATATATATATACATGTCATTGTGACATATATATATACATATATGTATAGTTTATACACTTCTACATAGTAAAATATCCTCTCATTCAATTGCCGGGTAAAGCCGGCTTCAGTGAAAAGACAGAAGCACCCGACATGAAATGACACTTGGTGTACATAGGGTTAACCATGTCTTTTCATGTCGTTTGCAATCTGATTTGCACAAACAATTAAATCAGACTATGTGTGCAAAATTTCACACCTGTAGGGGTTAATTAAAGGTGTAAATTCGTTGTAAAAAAAACGGACTTTTTTTGCTACGAATTTACACCTTTAATTAACCCCTACAGGTGTGAAATTTTGCACACATAGTCTGATTTAATTGTTTGTGCAAATTAGGCTGGAGTCACACACAACCACAAAAAATCGGTCCGTTTTAGACGGTCGACAATCGGATCAAAATAAAAACATCACACATCCTTCTGGCATCCGATTTTCCTTCAAAGATGCGATTTAATCGCATGTGTGTGTACCTTGTAACATCCGATTTTCATCCGACTTGCGAGATTTTCTCGCAGGCTTGCAAAACTGACATATAATGGATCCAAAAGAATAGTATTTAAATGCCAAAAGAAAGAATAGATATATACACATATATATATATATATATATATATATATACATATATTTATAGTTCTTACACTTCTACATACTGTTATAGCCGCTAATTCAATTGCCGGCTTCAGTGAAATCACAGAAGCCGACATGAAATGATACATTGTTTCCACACATTTAACCATGTAATTTCATGTATTTTTATATATGTTTGAAACATACAATTACATGAGTATATGTGTGCTAAATTTCAGACATGTAGGGGTTAATTAAAGGTGTAAATTCGTTTAAAAAAAATGCGTGGGCTCCCGCTGTATTTTCTCCACCAGACAGACAAAGCAAGCGAGTGGGGGCAGATAATAATAGCCTAGGGAGGGTACATTTTTTTTGTGCCCCCCCTGGCTACTAACATCTGCCCCCAGACACCCCAGAAAGGGCAAATCTATAATTAGATTCGCCCTTTCTGGCACTTTGCCCGTCTATTCCCATTGCCCTGTAGCGGTGGCGAATGGGTTAATAAGGGGTTAAAATGACCTTGCAATTGAAAGGTCACTTTAAGCCAGGTTAATAATTGATAGCTGTCAATTAGGCAACTATCAATTATTAATCCTATTGTATGAAAGAAAAATCAAACACACACACTTTAATAAAAAATAAGTTTAATTAAATAATCACACAGTTTTTGACCATATTTTATTTTCCTGCTAAAACCATTTCCTGTAATAAAAATAAAATAAAAAAGCAAAATTATACTTACCAATCCGATGTACAGTCAGGTCCCACGGTGTAATCCATCAGAAAGGGTTAACAGGTTAAAGGTCGCAGAGAGCTAATAATGCTGTCTCAGACCTGTATTCCCCTGAATGAATAACTTCCTCTCCCAGCGAAAGTAGAGGAATAGATTCATGAATGGAGCTTAATTGATTTCTTGCCAATTTAACTGTAGTGACCTGACCTAAAGGGAAAGTGGACACAATCAATTAAGCTTCATTCATGAAACACATCCTCTCCTGTCGCCAGGAGAGGAACTTATTCATTCATGAGCTTTGAGCTGAGCATGCAGGATTACTTGCACTGCTTGGCTCAAAGCTAGTTAACCCTTTGTGAAGGATTACAGCGTGGGACGTGACAGATCGGCGGAATAGGTAAGAATAATGTTGTTTTATTTCTTTTTCTTTATTTTAGGAGATCAATGGCTTCGCACGGATTTAGTGTAAAATAAAATATGGTCAAAAAAATGTGTTTTTATTTCATTAAAATTATTTATTCTTAAAGTGTGTGTGTTTTTTTATTTACTTCAATAGGATTAATAATTGATAGTTGTCTAATTGACAGCTATCAATCATTAACCTGCCTTAAGGTCACCTTTCAATTGCAAGGTGACAGTAAGGTGAGATTAACCCATTCGCCACCGCTACAGGGCAATGGGAATAGACGGGCAAAGTGCCAGAAAGGGCGAATCTAATTATAGATTTGCCCTTTCTGGGGTGTCTGGGGGCAGATGTTAGTAGCCAGGGGGGCACAAAAAAATGCACCCTCCCTGGGCTATTATTATCTGCCCCCACTCGCTTTGCTTTGTCTGTCTGGTGGAGAAAATACAGCGGGAGCCCACGCATTTTTTTTCAACGAAATTACACCTTTAATTAACCCCTACATGTCTGAAATTTTGCACAAATACACTCATGTAATTGTATGTTTCAAACATATATAAAAATACATGAAATTACATGGTTAAATGTGTGGAAACAATGTATCATTTCATGTCGGCTTCTGTGATTTCACAAAACCCGGCAATTGAATTAGCGGCTATTACAGTATGTAGAAGTCTAGGAACTATAAATATATGTATATATACATGTCACAATGACATGTATATATATATATGTATGTGTTCTATGTGTATATATCTATTCTTTCTAGTCTTTATTAAAGCTGTCAGTGTGATTTTACAGTATAGCCGGGGATGAATTGCCGGCTTTTCTAAAGGACACCGATGCGATTTCATCGCAAGTCACACAGTGTGGTCCGTTTGTAATCAGATTTTTCATCGCTCCCATAGACTTGCATTGGCGATTGTCGACCGACAATCGGTGACAATCGCAGCATGCTGCGATTGTACACGGACGTTTAAAACGGACCACAAAAAATCTGATACTGGGAGCTGCTCCATAGATTAACATAGGTCCGACTGCAATGCGATATTTCATCGCATTGCAGTCGTCCGATTTTGTCGCCAGTGTGACTCCGGCCTTAGATAGCAAAGGACATGAAAAGACATGGTTAACCCTATGTACACCAAGTGTCATTTCATGTCACCCGACATGAAATGACACTTGGTGTACATAGGGTTAACCATGTCTTTTCATGTCCTTTGCTATCTAATTTGCACAAACAATTAAATCAGACTATGTGTGCAAAATTTCACACCTGTAGGGGTTAATTAAAGGTGTAAATTCGTTGTAAAAAAAACGGACTTTTTTGCTACGAATTTACACCTTTAATTAACCCCTACAGGTGTGAAATTTTGCACACATAGTCTGATTTAATTGTTTGTGCAAATTAGATAGCAAAGGACATGAAAAGACATGGTTAACCCTATGTACACCAAGTGTCATTTCATGTCGGGTTCTGCATTTTCACAAAAGCCGGCAATTGAATTAGCGGCTATTATACTATGTAGAAGTGTATGAACTACAAATATAAATATATATATATATATGTGTCACAAATTCAATGACATGTATATATATATATGAGGTGTAAAATTGCTGAAAAAAAATGCGTGGGCTCCCGCCCTATTTTCGCAACCAGACAGACAAAGCCAGTGAGTGGGGGCAGATAATAATAGCCCAGAGAGGGACCATTATTTTTGCCCCCCCCCGGCTACTAACATCTGCCCCCAGACACCCCAGGAAAGACAAATCTATAATTAGATTCGCCCTTTCTGGCACTTTGCCCGTCTATTCCCATTGCCCTGTAGCGGTGGCGAATGGGTTAATATGGGGTTAAAGCCACCTTGCTATTGAAAGGTGACCTTAAGCCAGGTTAATAATTGAGAGCTGTCAATTAGACAACTATCAATTATTAATCCTATTGCATGAAATAAAAATAAAACACACACACTTTAATTAAAAATCATTTTAATGAAATAAAGACACATGTTTTTGACCATCTTTTATTTTACTGCAAAAACCATTTCCTGTAATAAAAATAAAATAAAAAAGCAAAATTATTCTTACCTATCCCATGCACAGTCAGGTCCCACGGTGTAATCCTTCAGAAAGGGTTAATGTTTACTGCAGGGACCGCAGCTAATGCTGCAGCCTCACAGTAAACCCCAAATGAATGAGTTCCTCTCCTGCCTGACAGGAGAGTAAAGGCTGGGTGTCACATAACGATACACCAGCGATCCCGACAACGATATGCACTTGTCAGGATCGCTGGTGTATCGCTACATGATCGCTGCTGAGCTGCCAAACAGGCAGCTCAGGCAGCGATCTGGGACAGCGACACTGCGGGTAACATCGCTTAAGGGCCCGTCTCACATAGCGATATCGCTACCGAGATCGCTGCTGAGTCACTAGTTTTGTGACGCAGCAGCGAGCTCACCAGCGATATCACTGTGTGTGACATTCAGCGACGATCAGCCCCCTGCCGGGTATCGCTGATCGTCGCAGAAATGTCAGGACCTTTTTTTGATCGCTGGTTTCCCTCTGACAGGCACGCATCGCTGCGTGTGACAGGCGGGAGACCAGCGATCCGCTGGTAACCAAGGTACACAGCGGGTTTCCAGGCACCGCGCAGCGCTTGGAAACCCGCTGTGTACCTTGGATACCAGCTCCCTGCATCAGGGCGCTGGTATCCAAGGTACACAGCGGGTTTCTAGGCACAGCCCCGCGCCTGGAAACCCGCTGTGTACCTTGGTTACCAGCGGATCGCTGGTCTCCCGCCTGTCACACGCAGCGATGTGTGCCTGTCAGCGGGAAACCAGCGATCAAAGGTCCTGACATTTCAGCGACGATCAGCGATACCCGGCAGGGGGGCTGATCGTCGCTGAATGTCACACACAGCGATATCGCTGGTGAGCTTGCTGCTGCGTCACAAAACTAGTGACTCAGCAGCGATCTCGGTAGCGATATCGCTATGTGAGACGGGCCCTTAAGTGGAAAGCTTAATTGATTGCTTTCCACTTTCACTTCAGGTCAGCCAGGGACACAATCAGTGACGTCAGAGGGAACTGATTAACAAAAATAGGGGTTCCCTTCGAAAAAAAAATGGCGTGGGGTCCCCCCTATTTTTGTTAACCAGCCAGATGAAGCAGACCGCTGAGGCCTGGATTTTCAGGCTGTTAAGGAGCCAAGATCCATGGACCTTGCCAGCCTGATAATACCAGGCCACAGCAGTCTGTATATCTTGGCTGATTAACAAAAATAGGGGATCCCCTCGAAAAAAATTGGCGTGGGGTCCCCCCTATTTTTGTTAACCAGCCAGATGAAGAAAACCGCTGAGGCCTGGATTTTCAGGCTGTTAAGGAGCCAAGATCCATGGACCTTGCCAGCCTGATAATACCAGGCCACAGCAGTCTGTATATCTTGGCTGATTAACAAAAATAGGGGATCCCCTCGAAAAAAAATTGGCGTGGGGTCCCCCCTATTTTTGTTAACCAGCCAGATGAAGAAAACCGCTGAGGCCTGGATTTTCAGGCTGTTAAGGAGTCAAGATCCATGGACCTTGCCAGCCTGATAATACCAGGCCACAGCAGTCTGCATATCTTGGCTGATTAACAAAAATAGGGGATCCCCTCGAAAAAAATTGGCGTGGGGTCCCCCCTATTTTTGTTAACCAGCCAGATGAAGCAGACCGCTGAGGCCTGGATTTTCAGGCTGTTAAGGAGCCAAGATCCATGGACCTTGCCAGCCTGATAATACCAGGCCACAGCAGTCTGCATATCTTGGCTGATTAACAAAAATAGGGGATCCCCTCGAAAAAAATTGGCGTGGGGTCCCCCCTATTTTTGTTAACCAGCCAGATGAAGCAGACCGCTGAGGCCTGGTTTTTCAGGCTGGTAAGGATCCAATATCCATGGACCTTGCAAGCCTGATAATACCAGGCCACAGCAGTCTGCTTAGCTTGGCTGGTTAACAAAAATAGGGGATCCCTCGAAAAAAAAACGGCGTGGGGATCCCCCCTATTTTTGTTAACCAGCCAAGTAAAATGCAGACTGCTGCGGCCTGGTATTAAAAGACTGTCAAGGCCCATGGATTTTGGCCCTCAACAGCCTGATAATACCAGGCTACAGCAGCCCCACATTTGGCGCATCAAAAGATGTGCCAATTGTGGCACTTTACCCGGCTCTTCCCACTTGCCCTGTAGCGGTGGCAAGCGGGGTAATAAGGGGTTATTGTCACCGTTGATTGCACGGTGACAATAAGCCCGGTTAATAATGGAGAGGCGTCAATAAGACACCGATCCATTATTAATCCCAAAGTTATTAAATGTATAAAAAAAAGACACAGCAAGAAAAAAGTCTTTTTAAAGAAATTAAAAAAAACAACACAGTTTTTCCCTTTCTTTTTTTTTACTCTTCATTCCTGGGGACGGGCCCTCGATCTCCTGTAAAAAAAAGAAAAAAAACAAACCAACAGTTTTACCCCTGTCCGAAAGCAAATCCAAAAAATAGTCCCACCGGGTCCCCCCCCTTTCTAACCCGCAATTACCGGGAGAGCCGTCAAATTTCCCCAAAGCAAACACAGTGAATTTTCCTGGGCCCTTTCCCCGGGGGTGGGGGGCGTCCCCGGACTGGGCTGGGTTTCCCGGCCGCGATTACCCAGCCCTCAAAGCAGTTACGCGAGAAATCCTTTCAAAGTGACCGCCGGGGGGAAAAAAGATGGCGGCCAAAGAAGGGAGTGCAGGACGTGCCGCCGGGGATCTTCTTGCCCGGGTTTAAATGCCGCCCGGGGGCTCCTGGGCAGAACCCCACCGACGGACCCCTGACAGTGACATGACTCCGATTCCGGTATTTAAAAGGGCAAAATACGGAACTCGGAATCGGGGTTTTGATAAGCTAATAAACGGGCCCATCCCGATATTTTCAGTATCGGAAAAGCTTTAACACTACTTAAAGTTGTGCAAATGTAGGAAAGAAAAATACGCAGAAAGGGGGCAAAACCCCCAATTTTACAATTTGCAATTTTTTAAACCAAAAAAAATGCCCCACCGGGGTGTAGAGACAAGGCTTAAAACGTCAGCTGCCGCCCGATCCACAGGTCGGCCCAGCGACCTAATAAGGCTAACAAGGGAAAGGAAAAACTGTGGCAAATCTGCGCTGCCCGAAAAATTTAGGATGCAAAAAAATGGGTTTAAAAGGGTAATGGTGGTTTATTCAAACGTTTTAAAAATATTTATGACCTTTTTTCAGGGGAAAAACCAAAAAAGACAAAAGTTTTGTGGGATTTCCTGAAGAAGAGGTTTATTTAAAACTTCAAAATGCGTTGAATAAAAACCCCCCATTTCCTTTTAACCATTTTTTGCATCCCAAATTGCCCGGCAGCGCGGAAAATAGTCCACAATCTTCCTTTGGGTATAGTCTTATTCCAAAATTGATATTCCCTCACTTTCATTTTTTCTAAAGGGTTTTTTTTTGAAAAGGTTAAAAAATTAAAATTTTTTGTGGAGAAGGAAAAAATCTTTGCAAATTCAACACAATCTCTTTTTTTTCTCAAGTAAGTTTTACAACGTCATGGCTTTTCATTTGTTCATCTCCCAAAAAAAAAATTGTAAAAAATTT
>JARQOD010000005.1:238175083-238219765 GCA_033576555.1 Oophaga sylvatica
GGGGGTGTGCGAAACATTTCAAGGTGGAGGCAATATAACCTAAAATATCAAGAAGTATTAGCTACCTCTTATATTCCAAATCAAAAAAGGGGTCAAATTGGCAGCGGATGGTGCTCCATCACATACATCATCTCTACAACAAAGTTCCATCAGGCAAAAAGTTAGTGCTCTTGGACTGGCCAGCCCAGTACCGACATAAAATCTTGAGCATGTTTGGGGTAGGATGAAAGAGGAAAGCTTGGAAGACAAAAAAAAGAATCTAGGATGAACTCTGGGGGCATGTAAGACTGCATTCTTTGCTTTCCTGATGACCATTAAAAATTGTAGAATCATTGTTGAACCGCAGGTGCAGTCCTTCAAGCTTGGAAGCACGCAAAAATTGAATAGACTCTAATTAGCACAACAATTTTTCACCCTGTTTGAAACATATATTGTATTTAAGTTAATTATTTGTTTGAATATACATTACTTTCTGTAGGGACAAAACTTTTGTCTTGCCAAAATTGAATTCTTGGCATTAAATTGCAATTTTTGCATTGATGCCAATTTACTTTCTTAATCTAAACCAATTTGAGGGTTTTGTTTCAAAAAAAATTTATACAACAATGTGATTTAAGTCAGGTTATAAGCTTTTATTTACATAACATGGATAAGGGACATAACTTCTGTCAGGGAGTATTACGGAGAATTAAAATTACCCCCCGCACTGTATAAGCTTACGTATGATCAGTCACTTTTGTGCTTTTTTATTTGGTTTACTTATGGCCTTGTGCGCGTCTGTGTGTTACTCCTGAAATATATGGAGATTTAAAATTACCCCAACACTGTATACAGTGTCGTATGAACAGTACACTTTTTATGTTGTCTATTCGGTCTCTCCATATGAGCCTGTGAGGTCGTGTGTTATCCTGAAATTTATGGAAATTTAGAATATTTTCACTATATCATACTATATATACCTGGTATCGGGATACGTACCCTTTTTCATCTTTTATATTCTTGTGTAATCCATACAGTCTGAAGATCGGGTTGCCTCCTGAAATATTTACGGAGATTTCCAATATTTTGATATATTATATACCTGGTATCTGGTGATCCAGTACCCCTTTTTTCTTTTTATATTATTGTGTAATAAAACTGAGCCTGAGAGCGTCTTTGTTGCCTCCTGAAATATATCGGAGATTTAGAATATTTTAAGTATATTATACCTGGTATTGTGATCGTACCCCTTTTTCTTCTTATTATATTCTTGTGTAATCCATACTGAGCTTGAGGCTCTGTGTTGCCTCCTGAAATATTTACGGGTTTCCAAAATTTCACTATAATATATATGGTATTGGTGCAGTACCCCTTTTTCTTTTTATTTCTTGTGTATCCATATGAGATGAGAGATCTGTGTCTGCCTCCTGAAATATTTTGGGATTTAAAAATTACCCCAAACTGTATCAGCGGTAGCTTCTAATACTTCCCTTTTTTACTTTTTATATTGGGTTCTATCCATACTGGCCTGTGAGGTCTGCTTTTTTCGGTAATTTATCCTGAGATTTACAATTACCCCTAGACTGTATACAGCTGTACGCTTGTGAACAGTACCTTTTTGGGGAGAAAGTCCTCCTCCCCCCCCCCATTAAGTGCTTCATTGACACCGGAACATTGGCCAAATGTGTGTTATTTTTGCGGATCTTCTTTTTTATTCTTGTGTAACCATACTGGCCTGTGAGGTTAGTCTGATCCGAACTATATAGGAGATTTACAATATTTTCACTATTACTATACCTGGTATTGGGATACAGTACCTTTTTCGCTTTTATATTGTGGTTAATCCATATGAGCCTGTGGCATTGGAAATATTCGGAGATTTAAAAAATTACCCCAACACTCTAAAGTGTTTCACTTCTAATACATTTACCCTTTTTTAATTTTTATATTCGGTGTAATCCATCCTAAGCCTGAAAGGTTGTATGACTCCTGAAATATATACGGGTTTCCAATAATTTACTATACTTATATATACGTGGATTGGTGATACGACCCCTTTTTCATTTTTTTATTTTGTGTTTCCATACGAGCCTGAGAGCGTCGTGTCGCCTCCTGAAATATATACGGAGATTTAGATATTTTAAATACTATTTAAAACCTGGTATCTGGTACCTTTTTGCCAGAAAGTCCCTCCACCACCATCAAGTCAAGTGCACATTGACACCTGGAACATTGGCCCACATTTGTGATTATTTCTTGCGGATTGCTTTTTATTTTGATGGATCCATACTGAGCCTTGAGGTCTGTTGTTACTACGGAAATTTATACGGAGATTTAAAAAAATTTCCCCAACACTGTATACAAGTATTAGCTTCTGGTACTTACCCTTTTCTACTTTTTTTTTTCTGGTTGATCCATATGACCTGTGGAGCCTGTGTCTGACACTGGCAAAATATAGGAGATTTACAATTATCCCTAGAAGGTATTCAGTGTACGCTTCTGTACAGTAAATATAACTGCTGGTATTTTTGGTAATTTTCCCAAAATGAGGTGATGGTGGAAGGGCCGCAGATTGGGCGGGGGGGCAGCTGGTACTGTGGTGGGTGGTGGGGGCATCTGCTGTTAGTGCCAAAAGCACAATGCCCTAAGGCAGGAGGTGTTGGCTGCGTCATGTTGGTCCGAAGGCTGGAAGGCCCCTTTTCGGGGTAGGTAAACCGCTTTTAAAGCCGGGTCAGGAACAGGTTTTGGTTACTTGCCAAAAGCCTCCCCGCTCTTGCCTCCTCTTCTGAAAATTTTAAAAACTGAAGCACTGGCGTCAGTGCAGGCTCTGATCAGGAACATACCTTTCCTTTGTCCTTACCCCCACCAAAAGTGAGGTTGCGGCTGGCCAATTCAGATTACTCCATGCCTAACTTATCAAGTCAAATCCTGAATTCCCCAGTCCAAGATAAATATGACATGGAGTGCACTGATGCACAGCCACTGCTATATGATTCTGCTGGCACATTCATCCAGAGCACTACATTGCCCTCGCAGTCTACTGAGCCAGAATCTGACCCTGATGAAACTCAGTTGCCCCTTCCCGCATACTATACCACCTTACACGGTGACACAGAGGAAGGTGCAGATGAAATTGAAGAGGAGGTGATGGATGACCCAGTTGTTGACCCAGATTGGCATCAATTGGGGAAGAGGGTGCTGCTGGCAATAGCTCAGAAGAGGAGAAGGATCCGCAGCAGGCATCGACATCGCAGCAGCGGTTATCTGGCAGGCCCATAGCAGTACAAAAACGTCTTAAAAAAACAAAAAGAGTTGCAGGACAGCTTGGCCAGACGGTCAAATTAGCACAGCGTGCAAGCCCTGAAAATTTATACCATAGTAGGAAAAGTCCAGTGTGGCACTTTTTTGACCAAAATCCTATTGATGAGGCAAAGGTTTTCTGTAAGAAGTGCGGAAGGACCTTTAGCTGAGGGAAAAATCTCAGAAATTTGAATACCAGTTGCATGCTTACACATTTCATGAACATGCACTTGCAAGCGTGGACGGATTACAAAACCTACAAATACCCCCCCAGGGCCGGCGTCAGCACCTGGCGCACCGGGCAAGTGCCGGTTCCCTGAGCAGGTGGGTGGGCGACTCGAGGGCGACGGCACTGGCACAGGGCCCCTCATAGTACAAAAAAGTGTCTCTGATGGTGGGGGCCCACTCGCAGTCAGACACACCGGCGTACTATGAGGGGCCCTGTGCCAGTGCCGTCGCCCATGAGTCGGCCCCCCTACTTGCTCAGGGCCCCAGCACTTGCAATACTTACCTCTCCCTGCTCCACCGCTGTGACATCTTCCGCATTTCCTGACAATGATATTTCAGGTTAGAGAGCGCGATGATGCCACGTCTGTACGCCCTCTGCCTAAACAGTCCAAGTGCACAGAGCTGTAAGATGGCGACGCTGAGGAGTCCAGAGTACAGCAGTGCACAGCGAGAGAGGTACTTGAGCATCATAGATAGGGCCCATTATTCACTGGAGCATTCTAAATGGGGGACATAAGACACTGGAGCATCATCAATGGGGCCCATCATATACTGGAGAATCATATGGGGTTCATTATGGGACATCATATAGGGTATGGAGCATCATATGGGGCACATGTGGGGCCTATTCTGTATGGAGCATTATATGGAGCCAATTCTGTATGGAGCAATATATGGGGCCCATCATATACTGTATGGAGCTTTATATGCGACTCATTATACTGTATGGAGCAATATGTGAGGCTCATTCTACTCTATGGGGACCGTCCTATACCTTATGGCACATTATATGGGGACTGTCATATACTGGAACAGTATGTGGAGCTCATCATATACTGTATGGAACATTATATGGGACCAATTATGTATGGAGCAATATATGGGGCTCATAATTCTGTATGGCGCACTATGTGGTGGCCATAATACTGTATGGAGGAATATACTGTCCGGTTTTTGAGCTATTGTAGATTTTAACATAGATATCAGTCATGTCATGTAAGAAGTGAAGTATTTTTCATTGTACTATACCTATATTTCTGTGCCGTATCGGAGCATCATGAATTGTGGTATGTGTTAAAAGGGGCCCACTGACACTCTTTGGCCCATGGCACACGAAAACCATGAGCCATCCCTATCCCCCCACAAGTTTAGCCAAATAACCCCCAGTTTTCAATGCGTAACTATTATTATAAAGTTAATTAAGGTTGCCAAGCTTACGTAATAAGAATTGATGTCATTGGCATTGAAATGGGCACTGTAGGCAGGGCCGGCTCCAGGTTTTTATGGGCCCCGGGCGAAAGAGCCTCAGTGGGCCCCTTTAACACAGACCACGATTCATGATGCACAGATACTGCAGAGAAATATAGGTATAGTACAATGCCAAATACTTCACCTCTTACATTACATGAGTGATATCTATTGTAAATTGTACAATAGCTCAAAAACCGCCAAATCCTCACAGCGCACAGTAGACTGGACAGTATAGTCCTCCATACAATATTATGGGCACCACATAGTCTCCCCCTCATCACCCATATAATACCCCATGCAGGATGTCACCCCCACATCCACCATATAATGCTCCATACAGAATACTGGACCCAATGTAATGCTCCATACAGGATACTGGTCCCCATATAATGCTCCATACAAAATAAGGAGCTCTCCTCTACACTGTGCTGCATTCTGCACTGTTACGGCTCAGGAAAGGGCGCTGTGGAAAGACTCCCCATCATCATCATTGCCTGCCTATTATAATCATCATTGCCTCCTCATCATCATCATCATTGCCTGCCCATCATCATCAATGCCTGCCCATCATCATCATTGCCTGCCCATTATCATCATCATTGCCTTCCCATCATCATCAATGCCTGCCCATCATCATCATTGCATCCCCATCATCATCATTGCCTGCCCATCATCATCAATGCCTGCCCATCATCATCATTGCCTCCCCATCAACATCATTGCCTGTCCATCATCATCAATGCCTGCCCATAATCATCATTGCCTCCCCATCATCATCATTGCCTGCCCATCATCATCAATCAATTCCTGCCCATCATCATCAATCATCATTGCCTCCCCATCATCATCATCACTGCTCTCCCCCACCACCATCACACATACAGCACCACACACAGATAGCACCGCAGCACACCAGCACTCTCTCACATACACACACACACAAGCACCGCACTACATACACACACACTGTGTAATGTATGTGATACAGTTCATATAGCGTCTTGTGCTTGGGTGCGATGAAAATACTTGAGACACAGGTTGAAAAAGAAAGTCTTGTATTGCTTCATACAAATTGGCAAAAATAAACACACAGGTTGCAAACACAGAAGCAGGAGACACAGCAGGCCAGAGTAATCTAAGTTCATCAATAACTCTCCACAACAGATTCAGATCTTCTTCTATGTTACCGCAAGTCCATGCAACCGTGAGGCTTTCAAGAGCAGAGTTCAGAGTCCACAAGAGCTCCAGAGTTTCTCAGTAGAAATGGCTGGAGTGCAAAGTCCAAGGCTTCAGGAGTCAGAACACAGGTTCACTGCAGGCCAGATTCTGAAGCACTGATTGCTCAGGTGTGGCTGTTTAAGAAGCAAACGGAGAGAATCAGGGCGGGAACATGCAAGCTGGAAAACTCCATTTTAACTGAGGGCAAGATAGCTGCAGCAAAACAGAAAGCAAAATGGCCGACGAACAACTGAGTTTCAGAAACAGATATACAGAACCTTACATTACTCCCCCTTAGGGGCAACCTCCGGATGACCTCAGACCAGGCTTATGTGGGTACCTCTGATGAAACTGACGGAGCAAGCGAGGAGCATTAACGTTATTGACTGGCTCCCATGAGTTGTCCTCCACTGGGTAGCCCTGCCATTTGATCAGATATTGTAACTGATTTCTATACAACCTGGAATCTAAAATCCTTTCCACCACAAATTCTTCCTGACCATCGACTAGCACTGGGTCAGGGCAAGGAGAAGAACGTCCAGGAAACGTATTGGGTGTTGCAGCCTTTAGTAGGGATACATGAAAGACAGGGTGGATTCTCATAGTTCTGGGCAATTGAAGACGACAAGCAACGGCACTTATAATCTTACTGATTTTATAGGGTCCAATGTACTTATGTCCCAACTTAGATGATGGAATCCTTAACTTAAGATTTCTGGTTGACAGCCAGACCAGGTCTCCTACCTTAAAAGCTGGTGCAGGTTTACGAAATTTATCTGCTGCCTTCTTGTACCTTTCCTGAGCCGATTCCAGATTCTCCTTTAGAAGATCCATATTCTTCTGTAAAGTCGTGACTCTTTCAGCCACTGCTGGCAAAGGCGTCTCTATGGGAAATCGTGGTAGAATATTAGGATGATAACCTAAATTAGAGAAAAAAGGAGACTGTTTAGTGGAGGCACTCTGAGAGTTGTTGTAAGAGAACTCAGCCAATGGAAGTAGATCCACCCAATCATCCTGTAGGTGGCAGATAAAACAGCGGAGATACTGCTCCAGGGTTTGATTGGTTCGTTCGGTTTGTCCATTAGTCTGGGGATGAAAAGCAGAAGAAAGGTTTACTTTAATGTCCAATGCTGCACAGAAATTTTGCCAAAACCTAGAAGTGAATTGCACCCCTCGATCCGAAATAACCTCATCCGGTACTCCATGTAAACGAAACACATCTTTAATCATCAAATCTGATGTCTGTTTTGCAGTGGGTAAGCCGACACAAGGGATAAAATGAGCTGCCTTTGTTAAACGATCAACCACCACTAGAATAGTGTTCTTCCCTTGAGAGGTTGGTAATTCGACAATGAAGTCCATAGAAATGGATCCCCACGGGCGGGACGGGGTGGGAAGAGGCTGTAACAGACCAGTTGGTGAAGAGCGAGGTGTTTTGCATCTTGCACAAACCTCACACGAAGTGACATAATCCAAAACATCCTTCCTACAAGTGGGCCACCAAAAGAAACGAGAAAGAAATTCCTGTGTCTTTAGAATTCCTCTATGCCCGGCTATTTTGGAATCATGAATGAGTTGCAATACTCTCAATCTGACTGTTTCAGGTATATACAGACGTTGTCCCAGAATCCACACACCATTCTTAAAGACAAGACTTACGTCCCTTGGGGGTTGAGCCAAAAAAGAATCCGCATGGTATGCTTCCTTGATGTCTTTAATTAGGTCTTGATGATGAATCACTCCTAGGAATCTAGAGTCAGGAAGAATAGTCTTAGGAGGAGTAATTGGACGTGTCTCTGCTGAGTAAATCCTAGAGAGTGCATCAGCCTTTCCATTGCGCGATCCTGGTCTATAAGAAATAATAAAATTAAATTGGTTTAAGAAAAGATTCCAGCGAGCCTGGCGAGGAGTCAGGCACTTAGCCGACCTGATAAACTCAAGATTACGATGATCTGTCAGAACGACTATTTGCTGTGCAGCTCCTTGCAGAAGGTGTCTCCATTCTTTGAAGGCGGCAATAATGGCCAACAACTCTCTATTGCCCACATCGTAGTTCTTCTCAGCCGAAGACAACTGCTGGGAAAAGAAGGCACAGGGATGCAAGACATTCTTCTCACCTGTTCTCTGAGAGAGTATAGCTCCCACGGCACAGTCTGAAGCATCCACCTCTATTATGAAGGCAAGCTCTGGGTTGGGATGTACTAGAATAGGTGCAGTGGTAAATTTATCTTTTAGACGGGAAAATGCTTCCTGGGCTTGGGGAGTCCAGGAGAACTTAGACTCTTTCCGGGTAAGTTGGGTGATAGGTGACACTACCTCAGAGAAATTTCTAATGAAACGTCTATAGAAGTTTGCAAACCCGATGAAGCGCTGTACCTCCTTCACATTTCTAGGACTTGGCCAATCATTGATGGCTTGGGTTTTACTTCCATCCATACTAATTCCTTGTGTAGACAGTACATACCCCAGAAATTGAATTTCGGTCTTATGGAATTCACACTTTTCAAGCTTGATGTAAAGATGATTTTGTCTTAGACGTTCCAAGACCATTCTCACATGTCCATGATGTTCCTCTGTGGAGTTAGAAAAAATTAAAATATCATCCAAATAAATTACCACGAATGTATCTAGGAGATCCCTGAAGATGTCATTCACCAAGTGTTGGAAAGTGGCTGGGGCGGTACTCAGACCAAAAGGCATAACCAGATATTCAAAGTGTCCATAGCGTGACCTGAATGCAGTCTTCCATTCATCCCCAGGTCTAATACGGACTAAGTTATAGGCCCCACGAAGATCTAGTTTAGAAAAAATTTTAGCATGTCGCACTCTCTCCAATAACTCAGGGATTAAAGGCAATGGATAACGGTTTCTAATAGTAACCTTATTAAGTTCCCTATAGTCTACGCATGGTCTCAGGGATCCATCTTTCTTCTTTACAAAGAATATGGGTGCCCCTGCAGGAGATGAAGAGGGGCGTATGAAGCCCTTGGCTAGATTTTCGTCTATGTACTCTTTTAAAGCCTTCAGCTCGGGCCCCGCCAGGGGATAGATCTTACCAAAAGGTATCTCTGCTCCAGGCAATAATTCAATTGGACAATCATATGGACGGTGAGGAGGAAGCTGGTCAGCGTTCTTCTTGTCACATAAATCCACATAGTCCTGGTATACAGCTGGTAATTCAGGGACTGACATGGTTCCTTTAGGAACAGAGCAAGCTGAAATTTTTTGACTCATCTGTTTCTCTGGGAAGTGTAATTCCTTGGTCTCCCAGTTAATGGTAGGATTCTGAGCCTGCAGCCATGGTAGCCCTAGAATAATGGGAAAGTGAGGAGAAGAGATAAGCATAAAGGACAGTTTCTCTTGATGATCTTTACCCATAAGAACCTTTAAAGGCTCTGTTTCCTGATCCACTGGTCCAGAGGTCAGCAGGGAGCCATCCACAGTTTCCATCTGTACGGGAGCAGCCTTCTTCACTGAACGTATTCCCTGTTTTAGAGCAAAGGAGACATCCATAAAATTTCCACTTGCACCTGAGTCGATCATGGCAGAGCTAGACACCCAGGCTGAGTCAACCCAGAGTTTGATGGAAAGAAAACAGTGAGAATTGTTTTTCTTACAACTCAGCTGGGACACCGCTGAGGAAACTTGAAAGATGGCAGCATTTACACAGTCAACGTCCTCAGAGGTAACGGAGTTTAAGTCCGAGAAATCAAGATCTGCTGCGGCAGCTATCTCTGGAGCCTGAGGCTCGGACCTGACAGATCCCCTCTCGCAACACTCACAATGAATGAGTGCTGCAGTAGTCTTGCGAGAACGGCTGGGACAGTTAATAATAAAGTGCCCTGACTTACCACAGTAAAAACATAGATTCTCCTTAAAACGATGTTCCTTGCGTGCATCACTAACCCGTCGTAGCAAAGAGTCTACCTGCATGGGTTCAGGTTCAGGTTCCCGTGTAATCCTATTCAAAGGTTCCTTAGCTGGAGAGGAAGGTAGGAAAAGGTTAGTACGATTGCTTTCGAACCATCTCTCTTGCCTGCGTTCAGTTAAACGAGTATCAATACGGATGCAGTAGTTAATAAAGTCACCTAACGCAGTGGGAGGGTCGGCACGAGCAAGTTCATCCTTAATTAGTGGGGATAACCCCTTTCGAAAAATAGATTTTTTGGCGGAATTGTCCCAGGTGGTATCAAGGGCCCATCTCCTGAAATCCAAGGCATATTCAGCTACTGAGTGCTTACCTTGGCGCAAAGCTAACATGGCTGCTTCAGCTGTTGCACCTCGATTGGGGTCATCAAACACCTGCCCCATGGCTGAAATAAAGTCATCAAGGTGATTCAAACAATCATCCTCAGTCTCAATCAGAGGGTTTGCCCATATCAAAGCCTTGTTGGTAAGCAACATAATTATCGTAAGCACCTTAGATCGTTCAGTAGGAAATTGTGAAGCATGTGCAGAAAAAAAAAGATTACATTGATTAACAAATCCCCTGAATTTTTCACGTTCACCACCAAAACGAAAAGGGGGCAACTTGGGAATCCCAGAACTCGGGGCCATGGCAGGAGCCTGGACTTGCCCCTCCAGAACCTCAATCCTGGCTCGCAAATCCTGAGTAGTCTGTCCAACCACTTGCAAATTGTGATTATTTAGGTCCTGAAGATTTGTAAGACGGGTCTTTATATTCTGCAAATCTGCAAGGATATTATCAGTCACTCCACAAAGTTCCTTTATGCGGGCCTCCATTTTCCAGATCTTTTAAGACAGGATACTGGAAGAAGAGGAGAGAAAAAAAAAAACAATAGTGTTCACCTGTGGCAACACTGAAGAAAGAAAAAACTTTAAGGGAACTGCTCACCTGGAATGGTTGTGAGAAGTCACAACCACTATCATCACAGAAAGCTTTCAACCAGACATCTGATATCCAGAGTTTCAGCAGACAAAAGAGAAGAGAAAAAAAAACAATAGTGTTTACCTGTGATAACTCTGCAGAAAAAAAACTTAAGGGAATTGCTCACCTGGAATGGTTGTGAGAAGTCACAACCACTGTTATCACAGAAAGTACAACCGGACATCCGATATCCACAGTACAGCAGACAAGCCTTTCCAGACCCAGCAGACACTAACGTTTGTCTTCAGAATCTTGTAATGTATGTGATACAGTTCATATAGCGTCTTGTGCTTGGGTGCGATGAAAATACTTGAGACACAGGTTGAAAAAAGAAAGTCTTGTATTGCTTCATACAAATTGGCAAAAATAAACACACAGGTTGCAAACACAGAAGCAGGAGACACAGCAGGCCAGAGTAATCTAAGTTCATCAATAACTCTCCACAACAGATTCAGATCTTCTTCTATGTTACCGCAAGTCCATGCAACCGTGAGGCTTTCAAGAGCAGAGTTCAGAGTCCACAAGAGCTCCAGAGTTTCTCAGTAGAAATGGCTGGAGTGCAAAGTCCAAGGCTTCAGGAGTCAGAACACAGGTTCACTGCAGGCCAGATTCTGAAGCACTGATTGCTCAGGTGGGCTGTTTAAGAAGCAAACGGAGAGAATCAGGGCGGGAACATGCAAGCTGGAAAACTCCATTTTAACTGAGGGCAAGATAGCTGCAGCAAAACAGAAAGCAAAATGGCCGACGAACAACTGAGTTTCAGAAACAGATATACAGAACCTTACACACTGATACACACAGAGACACACACACTACACAGACACACATACACACATCTCACCTGTCCGGTGTCTGCGCGCTCTCTGCCACAGCCGGCCGCTGAATGATGACGTCATTTAGCGGCACTGCTGTGAGAGAAAGCGCCGGCGCCCTGCAGGCGCCCCGTGGAGCCCGGAGCTGCGGCAGCGGAGGCAAGGGGAGAGGTGAGTATTGCGCCAGCTGCTCCCGGGGCCCTGAGCAAGCGGGGGGCCCAGTGGCGGCACTGACACCGCTCTCATCCGCTAACGGGCGCCGGGGTGCCCGACGGCGCGTGGGCCCCCCGCCTGCTCAGGGCCCCGGCACTTGCCCAGGTATGCCGGGTGCTGACGCCGGCCCTGACTGTAGGTGTGTTTACTGTCCTCTACTCCCTGCCGACTTTGCTTCCCCATTGACTTGCATTGGGTTTCGTGATTCAGTCTGATCACCGACTTTTCCCGATAGTCGGCCGATTTCGTTTGACTCGACTTTTGACAAAGTCGGGTTTCATGAAAGACAATGACCCTAAGCACACAGCTAAAATAACAAAGTAGTGGCTTCAGAACAGCTCTGTGACCATTCTTGATGGGCCCAGCCAGAGCCCTGATCTGAACCCAATTGAGAATCTCTGGAGAGACCTGAAAATGGCTGCCCACCAACGGTCATCATTCAACCTGACGGAACTGGAGAGGATCTGCAAGGAAGAATGGCAGAGGATTCCCAAATCCAGGTGTGAAAAACTTGTTGCATCATTCCCAAAAAGACTCATGGCTGTACTAGCTGAGAAGGGTGCTTCTATTCCATACTGAGCAAAGGGTCTGAATACTTATGACCATGTGATATTCAGTTTTTCTTTTTTAATAAATTTGCAAACATTTCTACATTTCTGTTTTTTCTTCAGTCAAGATGGGGTGCAGAGTGTACATTAATGAGAAAAAAATTAACTTTTTTGAATTTACCAAATGGCTGCAATGAAGCAGAGTGGAAAGTTTAAAGGGGTCTGAATACTTTCCGTACCCACTGTAAGCCATGATCTTTTCGCATCACTTTTTCACATTGCACCCACAAATTTAAAGAGAGCCTGTCATCAGGGTCATGCGTGTTAATCTAAAGATATTGGATTAAAGACACTTTCATGCTAATTTAATAGGTTGCTGTTTAATTCCAAGTATGGTTGCAATAAGCTGGGACTTTGGATAGGGTCTTCGGCTCTGTCCCTCCGCTGCCTTTGGTGTCCATATTTTCTTACTGTTTTACATTTTGTGCCAGCGCCATCCTAACCTTTCTGGTGAGTTCATTGGTTTTCATCATGCTGTTTCATCCCTAATACTGTCAAACAAACCTCTGAGGCCTTCACGGAACAGTTATGCTGAGAATAAATTACACACAGGTGGAATCAATTTACTATTTATGTGACTTCTTGAGGCAATTGGTCACTCAGTATTCTATTTAGAGGCACCAGACTATAGGGATCTGAATACAAATACACATCACAATTTTCAGATTTATATTTATAAAAAAATTATATAAGCATGTATAATTTCATTTACACTTCACAAATAATTGCTACTTTGTGTTGGTATATCACATAAAATCCCAATAAAATACATTTAAGTTAGTGGGCGCAATGTGAAAACGAGGAAAAGTTCATGGGGTATGAACCCTTTTTCAAGGCACAGTATAATCATTTTAGAGTTAGTAGATTGTACAATTGTCCATTTAATTCAATTGAAAATGAGCATGACAAAAAAAGTCTAGGAAATCTGGTTCATTGAACCTTTGTTTAGCTTCTTTTTTGGGTCTGGATTCTCATGGTGAAGCCACAAACCTTTTTCCTGATCCATAAAAGGTCTGCAAACAATGAGAGAACCTGGGAATATACATGAGCCTTACCGGCTGTATAATGTAGTATATGACTTTTCATTAGATATGGATGATAAAACTTGTTTTTGCTCCCTTATAGGCAGGCATCTATTTTGAATATTTACATTAGCTATGTGCACTAGGAACTGATTACATGGACCTACTGTCGGCACTAAATGACTGCCAGTCGGTTAAATATTTACAGATCGGCAATTGTGTGAAAATCTGTCTACATTGGCAGACTGTAAATGATGCACATTGAACGTTCTGTGATACATCATTCAATGTGCATAGGCATCCATTGTTCTTGGCAGTGAAAGTCCTGTTTACACAGGACAATGTGCCACCAGGAACCATGATTTTTAACCCTGCTTAATAATTTCACTCGATGAGCCAACATTTTGATTGGCAGGCTATTTACAATACAAGATTATCTTCAAACGAGTGTTCAATAATCTTTCAGTGTGAATTCACCTTAAAGGGAATCTGTCAGCATGGTTTCACATCCCAAACTATTTATATCCACATGTATCTCTTTAAAAGACAAGTCCAGAAATACTTTTACATGGTTAGGTCATTCGGCCAAATCTGCATTTGAATCAATACAGAAATAAGGTTGAAGTGCTTTTGGTGTGTGGAAGCTCTTCTCAAGCTTCTGTCACTCCAGCTCTATTCTCCATACAGCACTGCCTCCTTCTGCTTCACTGAAAGCTCCATTATGGTGTGACTTAAATCAAAGGAGACTGTAGACTGTGAGCCCATGCGGGCAGGGTCCTCTCTAAATCTGTACTTGTGTGTGCCTTGTTTTACTCATATTTTATCTTCTTGTCTATATTTGCCCCTTTCACATGTAAAGCGCCATGGAATAAATGGCGCTATAAAAATGTATAATAATAATAATAATAAAGGAGCTGTCAATAAAGTCTGAGGTACCAGAATTGGGCAGGGAATAGAGCTGGAGTGACACAGGCTTGGAATGAACTTCCAGGCCTTCAAAGCACTCCAACCTCATTTGAACATTGATTCAAACACTTATTTCTTAGTAACAGAGGAACAGAATGGCCATGTAAATGTATTGCTGGACTTGACTTTGAAAGAGCTACATTTGCATGTAAAAAGTTAAGTGGTTGGAACCTTGCTGACAGATTCCCTTTAACATACTTTCTGTTGCATAGGGTAAATAAGGCAATGTGTAAGCTTTATACTGGACTGTCTGTGAAATTGCAAAGTGTTGCCCACAAGTGCATATACTGACAACAGATATTTTCACAAGTTAGCAAGTTACAGGCAGATTACTGACCATTAGGGTTTTTTTTATTATAAATCTTTAATACGGATGTACTAATACAAAAAAAATACATTAAATAATATAAAATATACTAAACGCATTATCCGAAATACTAGGCTAGCCGGCACATTTTACATGACTAATGTGTTATCTTGCCTCGAGTGCGATTTAGATTGTGAAAAGCAACAAAATTGCAATTTTTATATTCCGCTATACATTATTAAGTTGAATACAAACTGTTGTCACATCCATTTTACTGACTATACTATTGGAGAGATTTTAATTTTACTGTAAAAATAATACCATCGCTTGTTTTCGGGCCATGTTTGAATTTATCAGAAGCATGCTAAATGTATTCTATCATTTTCGCTGGTAGACTTTAAATAAATAGGCTGGTGTTAGGTAAAGAGTGCAGTCATGCCTGTAGGAAACATAACCTATATGACTTGGTACGGAAGAATCATAAATTGCCTAGATACAAGAAAGAAAAGATCTCCATATAAAGACTGTCTATTATATTTTACCAGTTTTTATTGTATCATTATCTCACTACAGTGGTTCTATTTTATATATTTGTAATGTCATTTACTACACAGGGAACTGCTATAGAAATGTATAATGCAACAGACAAGCGCATCGCAGATGATCAAAGTAGAATACATTACTAGCTTGCCCCAGGTATCACTTATAAGCAATTAATATAATTCTAAGAAATACAATTACTGAAGCAATCAATAATAATAACTCCTTGCTTTTGGCTTTTCAATTTTCAGAAAACATGTTTTATTGAGAGCTCTAAAATGCACTCAGAGAGGAAAGAACTGTGCTACGGCTGGTGGATAAATAACAATATGTGCTGTACCAGTCTAGTTTGTGCTCAGTTGACCATGACAAGTAGTGTGATAAAAATTGAATTTAAAGAAAACTGACATATTTATTCAGCAGTCACAATGATTGCTTCCACATTACAACACTGTATTTCTGTATGTGATTGGAACAATCTCCGTTTAGCAGAACAATGCCAGGGACATGAATAATTAGACGACTTTTTCAGTTGTGTAAAAAGCTTCAACTTTTATTTCAAGTCAGGTCCTGTAGCTGACAGTGAATGTGTGGCTTCATAAGATAATTAGTAATAACATGAACCTGAGATGGAAATTGCTTTTGACAGTATGTGTATCATAAAATGGCAATGCAGAGGAGAAAAACAGAAACAAAACAGCTATGAGCCCCAGGGGGAAGCCATGGGTGTAAAAACCTGACCCCATTAAGTTGCACAAGTTCTTTTGATGTGTTAGCTATACATACCCAAGAGATAAAAAAATGAACAAACTAGAGTTGCTTTAGATAACAGAGAACTAAAGCCATAACACAACAGGAAAGCAACTACAAACAAGACATTTATCTATTCTGTGTATAGTATGTCTCATTTTAATATAAAATTATCTAACCTCACCAGCAATTTATCAGTAGGAAGTCCCCCCAAAAATTGATATAACTGAATGATAAAAAGTTGCTCATATATGTTTATACTTTTAAAAGTTTAATACATTTTGTTGTTGGCCATGAATTAAAATATCCGTCAATAAACTCTCTAATTTACAAGTCACAATTGCCATGGCACACAGGGTCATGGATAGAGTACTATGAGTTTGGACCTGAGCCTCCCCACAACTGCAAGGTTGTTGCCTTGAAGAAGTAGGCCTTTTGGAGTCTAAGATCTATAAGAATTTATGTTTCCCTTCCATCAAAAGTCACAAAACAAACAAAAAATATTTAAATACAGTCTCACCGTTAGAAAATATTACCACTATACAAGTAAATATACCACAACCCTATACTAACACCAATACTACCAACAACAACACTATAGAAGGAACAGTGACCACATTTTATTACCATATAGAAACCAACTAACACCACCATATTGATCATTAGCAAAAATAACTGTACTAAAACAAATATTACCGTCAAACAGTAATCATTAAATTATAGCTGCCAGTTGTATATACAGTGGGTTCTCTGTATATATATATATATTATATATATATATATATTTATATATATATGTGTTATGTTTCGGTAACTGAGGAGAAATGGCAAAAAATAGCAAAAGCGGTAATACTCCAGAGAGGCTGGAACCTATTGGATTGCAGTAACCTGAACTAACCACACAACTAGAGGTAGCCGTGGAGCGTTCCTACGTTGATCCTAGACGCCTCGTCACAGCCTGAGAGATAACTACACCTAAAGGCAGAAAGATGAAAGCTATCTGCCCCGGAGCAGATCCCCAAAGAAAATAGGAAGCCCCCAAACATGTAATGGCAGTTAGACAAGAAGAAAGCACGGACACAGACAGAAAATAGAATGAGCAAACGCTGGGGCCCAATCTGTATAGACAGAAAAGTACAGGAAAGAATTCTGACTGCAATCCAACAAAAACCCTAACAAAAATACCAACACTTCTGATTGCCAAAAAACCTGAGATCACACGACCTCTTCCACCTAAATCAGATCTCTGGTGTAACAAAACGCTATTCAGCAAATTAAAAGTAACAAAAGAGCAAAGCAAAAGTGCAGACACAAACGGAGCACAATTGCAGCGCCAGACCCCCAAAAGGGGACAGGCTGCAGTCCACTGCAGGCAGCAAACCAGCAGAGAAAATCAAACAGAGAAAAAAAAACAGCAAACACTTATCTGAAGGAGAGCAGGAAACTAGCAGAGCTTCAAGCAAGACCAGAAGAACAATTGATAACCGGCAAAGCTGCTGGGAAATCAGGCCACTTATATCCTACCATTCAGCGCCAGCTGAAGGCCATTCATTAATCAGTTCATTACCCTCAGCAACCACCGGAGGGAGCCCCAGCTCAGAAGCCGCCTCCAGCATATTCACAACATATATATATGTATTATGTACAGATAAATCCAGTAACTCCCTTATGACATTCTCTGTGAACGAAGCCATTCACTTGCCCTGTTATTCTCTATCCGACCCAGAATGCCATGACCACTTTATAACTTCAAAACAGAACACATAGAAAGTTTTGTCTTATCACTTTTACTAACATAAAATAAGCTAAAAATTGCCCCATACAGTAATAGTTCCATCCTCCAATGCCAACAGCCAGTTTTGTACCTCCCACAACTAACACAGTTCTCTTTTTAACACCAACTCCTCCAGTTATAGTGCTACCCTCCATGTCTCTACACAAAAAATAGTGGCTCCTTTGAGTAATGTTCCCGTTTGCACCCCATAGAATAATTATATTCCCCTGTGCACATCCATATAATGATTATGACCCTCTTTTGACTAACTTTCTACTAACATCTGCACTAATCCGTACCTACCACTCCCGGCTCCAAGACTTCTCCAGAGTTGGCTATACCTCTGGAATGCTCTATCCCAAAAAATTAGGACCCACCACAACTTTTACGGTTTTAGGCGCTCCTTAGAAACACATCTGTTTTGGGCGGCCTTTCACTTTCCCGAGTTGAAGTCCTTAAATATAGCCCATTCACTATCTCTCTGACCATAATTTGCCATCAAACTCCACCACACACAAAAGTACTGCAAATACTGGCTGGTGACTAGTTCGTGCAGCCTTTATCTATCCCCCATTTCTGTCTGGACCATCATTGTAAATAAGCACCTGTAATTTGTCACCCCCACCTCATTGTAGATTGTAAGCTTTTACAAGCAGGGTCATCATTATTTTGCTTTAATTATTGTATTATCTTAAACGTTGTTACTTATGACAGTTGTGTATGAACAGTTGAATTGTAAAGCACTGCGGAACATGTTGGCACTATATAAATAAAGATTATTATTATTATTTCTATTTGCTCCCCCATTCAATAATTACTTTATGACCCACTTTGCAGCCCCATTCAATAATTACATAGCACTTTCTAACCTCATACAATAATTATGTCCTCATTTATGCCCCATACAATAACTATGTCTCTTTCCTGGCCACAAATAACAATTATGTCCTTCTTTTGGGACCCATGCAATAATTACTGGTATGTCCCTCATTGCACAGACTATATAAAAAACTATTTTGCCTTTTGGGCCCCCATACAATAATAATGTCCTTCTTTGTCCCACATACAATAATTATGTACCTTTTTGTGCTCCCATACAATAATGTCCCTTTGTGGGCCCCTATACAATAATTATGTCCCTCATTGAGGCCTCAAACAATAATTATGTTCTACTTTGCAGCCCCATACAATAATAACGTCCCCTTCTGCAATAATCATGGGCTTTTATTTATTTTATTTTATATTGCTCCATACATAATTGGTCCCATATAATGTTCCATACAGTGTATGATGAGCTCCACATAATGTTCCAGTATATGATGGTCCCCATATAATGTGCCATACAGTATAGGACGGTCCCCATAGAGTATAATGAGCCCCACATATTGCTCCATACAGTATAATGAGTCGCATATAAAGCTCCATACAGTATATGATGTGCCCCATATATTGCTCCATACAGAATGGGCTCCATATAATGCTCCATACAGAATAGGCCCCATATGTGCTCCATAAGATGCTCCATATATAAAGGGCCCTATATGATGCCCCATAAATAATGAACCCTATATGATGTTCTAGTATATGATGGGCCCCATATATGATGCTCCAGTGTATGATGAGCCCCATATAATGCTCCAAATATAATGGTCCCCATATATAATGCTCCATATATAATGGGCTCCATGTGATGCTCCATATATAATGTGCCCCATATGATGCGCCATATATAATGGGCCCCATATGATGCTCCAGCATATGATGGGCCCCCATGGATGATGCTCCAGTGTATGATGGGCCTATATAATGCTCCATATATAATGGGCCTCATATGTTGCTCCAGTGTATAATGGGCCCCGTATATGATGCTCCATTGTATAATAGGCCCCATTTATAATGCTCCAGTGTATGATGTGCCCCATATATATTGCTCCAGTGTATAATGGGCCCTATCTATGATGCTCAAGTGTATGATGGGCCCCATATATAATTCTCCAGTGTATAATGCTCCCCATATATTGCTCCAAACATTTTAAAAAAATGAAATACCTCTCCTCGCTGGGCACTGCTCTACTCTGGACTCCTCAGCGTCACCATCTTCCAGCTCTCTGCACCGTGACTGTTCAGGCAGAGGGCGCACAGACATGACGTCATCGCGCTCTCTGACCTGAATGTCACTGTCAGGAAACGCAAGTGCAGGGGCCCTGAGCAAGCAGGGGGGGCACACTGGTGGGCGCCGACACTGGCACAGGGCCCCTCACTGTACGCCGGTGTCTCTGACGGCGAGTGGGCCCCCCACCTGCTCAGGGCCCGGCATTTGCCTGGGTGCGCCAAGTGCTGACGTCGGTCCTGGGGGGGTACAGCCAAGTTAGGGAGGTGGAAAAAATGGCATATGTTGAGGTGTAGGCTGGACGTTCAGAAGCTGCAAATGGAGGAATTGGAGAAGTCGGAGGAAGAGGAGGACAAAGCGAGCCATTTTGCTGGCAACTTATGCGTCATCAGGGGAAGGTGGTACAATATCCTTTGAAACCCAGGCATGGTTCATTTTAATGAAGCTGAGATCACCTACATTTTGGGTTGACAGCCGGGTCCTTCTTTCTGTCAGGATTGATCCAGCAGCACTGAAGACTCTTTCTGATAGCACACTACCATCAGGGCAAGCGAGCTCCTGTGAGGCTTATTGTGCCAATTCAGGCCAGGTGTCCAGTTTACAGGCCCAGTAGTCAAAGGGAATGAACTGTGAGGGAGAACATTGAGAGGGGAGGAGAGGTAATTTTGAATCACAGTTGACAACTGCTGTCTCCTGTCTGTTGCAATCGATTCAGTAGAGCTAGTCGTATCAGCGGTACTCGAGAAATCAGTCCATAACATGGTCATGAAATCCTGTATCCAATGTCACTTGGCTGTGTGCACCACGAACACCTCTTCCATTTGGCCCAGTAGGGCTCGTGGTAGAATCTGCACCGCTGCTGTGTGCTGGGAATGCCTCTAACAAACGGTTTACCAGAGTTGCTTATTTGGTCACCAATATTAGCTCTAGGTTCTCCTGTGGCATGATGTTCTGTAATTTGCCTTTATAGCATGGATCGAGGATGCTGGCCAACCAGTAGTCGTCATCTTTTATAATTTTTACAATGAGGGGTCCCTTTTTAGGATCCCAAGACATAATCACACATGTGGGCCAATGTTCCAGGTGTCAATGATGCACTGCCAGTGGTGGATGGAGGAGCACTTTCTGACAAATTCACATCCCTCCACTCACGCACAAACCCTGTACCTGACCTTGGCAAGCCAACATTTTCACTTGCCCCCTGAGAAGCATCCTCCTCCCCAAAATAATCATCCCCCTCATCCTCCTCCTCTTCCTCTTCTTCCTCCACCTCGTCCACGACAGTTCCCTGAGCAGACAATGGCTGACTGTCATCAAGGCTTCCCTCCTCCTCCTCCTCTTCCTCCTTCGCTGCAGACGCCTGATAATAATATAATAATAATAATCTTTATTTATATAGCGCCAACATATTCCGTGGCGCTTTACAGTTTAACAGTTTCAAAACACAAGTCATAAGTAGCAGCGTTAACAATACAATAATTGAAGCAAAATAAGATGACCCTGCTCGTGAGAGCTTACAATCTACAATGAGGTGGGGGAATACAAAGTACAGGTGTGTATATACAATGGTGTATTTACAATGATGGTCCAGCCATCTTGAGCGAGTGAGGGATGGATGGAGATAGTGAATGGGCTACACACACACACTTACACATAGAATGACTTTTATTAGTGAAAGTGATAGGCCGCTCTGAACAAATGTGTTTTG
Organism: Oophaga sylvatica; assembly: GCA_033576555.1. NCBI lineage: Eukaryota > Metazoa > Chordata > Amphibia > Anura > Dendrobatidae > Oophaga > Oophaga sylvatica. Next base: position 238,196,758 of record JARQOD010000005.1, read on the forward strand.
AGGGAGCGCCTGAAACCATGCAAATTGTGGATAGTCCTAATTTCTTGGGGTAGAGTATTCCAGAGGATTGGCACAGCGTGGGAGAAGTCTTGGAGTCGGGAGGGGGAGGTGCGGATTAGTGCAGAGTTTAGTCGAAAGTCATTTGCAGAGCGCAGCAGTCGGTTAGGCCGATGGATAGAAATGAGGGAGGAGATGTAGGGGGGTGCTGCACTGTGGAGAGCTTTGTGGGTGAGAATAAGTACTTTGAATTGGATCCTATAATAAATGGGCAGCCAGTGTAAGGACTGGAGAAGAGCGGACGCGTCCGAGTACCGATTAGCCAGATGGATGACCCTGGCTGCTGCATTAAGGATGGACTGGAGAGGGGATAGTCGAGTAATGGGGAGGCCAAGTAATAGAGTGTTGCAGTAGTCCAGGCGGGAGTGGATCAATGCTACAGTGAGGGTTTTAGTTGTTTCCATGGTGAGAAAAGGGCAGATTCTAGAGATGTTCTTTAGGTGTAAGCGGCAAGAGTGGGCAAGAGATTGTATATGGGAGGTGAAGGAGAGATTGGTGTCAAACATAACACCCAGACAGCGAGCCTGCTGCAGGGGTGTTATTATGGTGTCGCCCACGGAGAGGGAAATGTCAAATTTAGGGAGGTTAGTAGACGGCGGGAGCAGAAGAAGTTCAGTTTTGGAGAGGTTGAGCTTCAGATAGAGAGCGGACATGATGTTGGAGACTGCGGACAGATAGTCACTGGCGTTCTGTAGTACAGCGGGGTTAAGCCTAATCCTTAATGTGCATTAAAGTTTGCATGAGCAGACGCATAAGTGGGATGCTCATGCTTATGATGGCGTCATCTGCGCTTACCAGCCGTGTGCATTCCTCAAAACACTGAAGGACTTTACAGAGGTCTTTCAGCTTTGACCACTGCACACCCGACAACTTGATGTCTACCCTCAAACTGCCTGCCCATGTATCCTCCCACAAATGCATTACAGCCTGCCTCTGTTCGCACAGCCTCAAAACCATGTGCATGGTGGAGTTCCAACTTGTTGCAATGTCTATGATTAGGCGGTGCTTGGGGAGGTGGAGCGATCGCTGCAGCCTCTGCATAGGACTGGAGTCTACGAGCGAGAGACGGATGTGCGAGCACAGTCTTCGCACCTTATGGAGCAGGGCTGGTAACTCGGGATAATTATTTATGAAGCACTGCACCACCAGGTTCAAGGTGTGAGCCAGGCAAGGTATGTGTCTGAGTTTTGCCAGGGCTATGGCCGCCACATATTACGGCCGTTATCACTGACTACCTTGCCTGGCTCAAGATGTAGACTGCCCAGCCATGACTCAGTTTCTCGCTGCAAGTAGTCGGTCAGTATCTCCGCGGTGTGTTTGTTGTCGCCCAAAGACATCATCTTTAAAACAGCCTGCTGACGCTTACCACTAGCTGTTCGATAGTGGGACACCTCATGTGCAACACTGGCAGCTGCAGATGAAGTGCTCGGGCGACTGCTCTCTGTCGACGAGCTTTCGCTTCTGGAGGAGGAGGAGGAGGAAGGTCGAACGCCTACAGCCAACTGTTGCCTATACCTTGGGCTAGTCATCACTGTCCCACCACCGCTGTCACCTGTGGAACCTGCATCCACCACATTAACCCAGTGCGCAGTGATGGACACCTAACGACCCTGGCCATGCCTACTGGCCCATGCATCTGTTGTGAGGTACACCTTTCCACTCACTGATTGTTTGAGTGCATGGACAATGCGGTCTTTCACATGCAGGTGGAGGGCAGGGATGGCTTTTCTAGAAAAGAAGTGCCGACTGGGTAGGTCATAGCGTGGGACAGCGTAGGCCATGAGCTCTTGGAACCCTGCGCTTTCAACCAAACCGAAGGGCATCATCTCTAATGAGATCAGTTTGGCAATGTAGGTGTTCAAAGCCAGTGTACGCGGATGAGAGGAGGAGTACTTTCTTGTCCTACTCAGAGTGTCTGCTAGGGTGAGCTGGACTTGAGAGCTGCATATGGGGGAACTAGCGGTGGACATGGCGGACTGAGAGGGGGTTGGTGATGGTGATTTGGTGGTGGTGGTGATGGCCTAGATTCAGTCTTTCATTGGAAAAATATTGTGATTCCCTGACTGCTTTGGCCTTGCGATGACAACTCAACATTTCTTGCTGGTGGTGTGCTAACTGGTGGGCTTACAGTGGGGGAAGCGACGTAGCGTTGCTGGCTACCTTCAGTCGGAGCAGGTGCACGTGTGCTACCTGAGGTTTTGTAGTCCGTCCACGCTTGCAAGTGCATGGTGTTTAAATGTCTAAGCATGCAACTAGTATTCAAATTTCGGAGATTTTTCCCTCGGCTAAAGGTCGTTCCGCACTTCTTACAGATAACCTTGCCTCATCAATAGGATTTTGGTCAAAAAAGTGCCACACTACACTTTTCCTACTATGGGATAAATTTTCAGGTCTTGCACGCTGTGCTAATTTGACAGTCTGGCCAAGCTGTCCTGTAACTTTTTTCTTTTTTTAACACGTTTTTGGACTGCTACGGGCCTGCCAGATAACCGCAGCTGCGATGTCGATGCCTGCTGCGGATCCTCCTCCTCTTCTGAGCTATTGCCAGCGGCACCCTCTTCCCCCAATGGATGCCAATCCGGGTCAACAACTGGGTCATCCATCACCTCCTCTTCAATTTCATCTGCACCTTCCTCTGTGTCACCTTGTAAAGTGGTATAGTTTGCGGGAAGGGGCACCTGAGTTTCATCAGCGTCAAAATCTGGCTCAGTAGACTGCGAGGGCAATGCAGTGCTCTGGGTCAATGTACCAGCAGAATCATATAGCAGTGGCTGTGCATCAGTGCACTCCATGTCATATATATCTTGGACTGGGGAATTCAGGATTTGACTTGATAACCCAGGCATGGTATGTGAAAAGAGCTCCAGGGAGTAATCTGAAGTGTGGCCTGCCACATCCTTCACTTTTGGTGGGGTGAAGGACACAAGGAAATGTGTTATTCCTGACCAGGAGCCTGCACTGACGACTCAGTGCTTGCCGTTTTTGAAACTTCAGAAGAGGAGGCGACAGAGCTGTAGGCTGTTTCTGCAATGTAAGCCAAAACCTGTTCCTGATGCTGCGGCTTTAAAAGCGGTTTACCTACTCCCTGAAAAGGGAGCCTTCCAGGCCTTCTGGAGCCAGATGATGACTCAGGCTCAACGACTACTGCCTTAGGTGCTATTGTGCTTTTGGCACTACCAGAAGATGCACCACCACCACCATCAGTACCAGCTGGCCCGCCTCGCCCACGTCCGCGGCCTCTTCCACCATACTTCCTCTTGTTTGGGAAAATGTACCGAAAATACCAGCAGATTTATGGAACTGTATCAGAAGTGTACAGCTGTATACGGTGTAGGGGAAAATTTAAATCTCCGTATAGATTTCCAGAGTCACACACAGACGCTCTCTCAGTATGGATTTGACCGTAATACAAAAGGCAGAAAAGTGGTACTGTATCAGAAGCGGACAGCTGTATACGGTGTAGGAAAAAATCTAAATCTCCGTATTTATTTCCGTAGTCACACACAGACGCTCACTCAGTATGGATTTGACCAGAATACAAAAAGCAGAAAAACGGTACTATATCAGAAGCGTACAGCTGTATACAGTGTAGGGGAAAATTTAAATCTCCGTATATATTTCCGGAGTCACACACAGACGCGCTCTCAGTATGGATTTGACCGTAATAAAAACAGCAGAAATACGGTACTGTATCAGAAGCAGACAGCTGTATACAGTGTAGGGGAAAATTTAAATCTCCGTATATATTTCCGGAGTCACACGCTGATAGTCAGCATGTATTTGTCCGTGATACCAGCCGGTACACGGTAGTGTGTGAGAAGCGTACAGCTCTATACGGTGTGGGAAAAAATGAACGCTCGGTAACTGTGCAGAAAAAAAGAATAAAAGTATTAGTGCTGTGACACCACCCAAATCACTAGCCAATCACTGCAATGCCCTCCTCTAAGATGGTGGTTAACGCTGCCTATGTCATCTCGTTGCCCACAGTGTACGTCCTTGCTCATTGGCTGAAAAAAGTCGCCTGCAAGCATTATGGGAAAACCGACGATGGCGCTTGTTTTGCCGAACGCATGGCTGACTTCACGCTATGGTCGGGTTTCGGTCAGCGAAACCCGACTTTGGCGAAAATCGGCGACTTATGAATCTGACCGACCTGTTTTGCTCAACTCTATTCTTGATGTTAATAGAATGGCAAGGAATATAACTCTGAAATGCCATTTTTCTGCAATAGAGGATTCATTTTCAGAACCACCAAGTCCTGATTTGATATCAGAGATATGTGTTTCCCTGTCTCAGGACTCTATTCCTTCATTCCAGAAGTTGTGCACATATACTGATTTAATAGCCCTTCAGTCAGGCGCTTTTAGTGATAAAATTAACAATAGTGTGTCTAAAAAGAAAAAAACTCTAAAAATCCTTATTTTTATCCTGTCAACTCCAGACCAGCGGGTTTGGATGTGTTTCAGGAGTTGATTGAAAGGGATTTAACTTATCTGGACAGGGAAATTAAAATGAATGATAAGAACAAAAGTAAAACTAATCTCACAAAATTAGAGAAAATGGCATTGCAGGATCTGCAAAACAATAACAATATTATCATACGCGCCGCAGATAAAGGCGGCGTTATTGTTGTGCTAGACTCTGACTTATATGGTTTACAAGTAACCTAGGACTTTGTAGTCCTATCTTGTTCTTGTTTTCCCTTTTTTCCTTTTGTCTTTCCTCCCTGCCCCAACCTTGCTAGCCTCATTTGTTCCTATAATTTGTATGTTGTAAAATGCTAATAAAATTATTTAAAAACAAGTAACAAAAATGCTTGAAGATGACAGCACTTACATGGTATTAACATCTAATCCTGTTGCAGATTTCAAATGAGATTTGTATCTTCATCTTGAGGAGGGCATACATATGTGGCTAATAAAACAAAATATGAAGAAATTCCATCTAGTAAGTAACCCAGTGACCCCAATATGTCATGCTCTCCCAAAGATCCACAAAAAACAGTTTCCGCCTCCATTCAGACTTATTATTGCAGGTATAGGCTCTCTGAAAACTTGAGCGCATGGGTTGATGCGCATTTACAACCACTTGTACAATCTATCCCAGGGTTTATTGGAGATACAAAAGCTGTTGTGACAGTCTTTAACAAATTTAAACGGAGAGCTAATTTTTACTGGATTACTGTGGATGTGGAGAAATTATATCCGTCTATTCCATTTATGGTAGCAACTGCCGCTTTGACTCATTTTTTTAAATTTCACAGTGACTTCTCACTGGAATTATAAGGATTTCTTGTGGACTCAGTGCGTTTTTTATTGAGAACCAACTACTTTCTGTTTGACTCCACCTTTTATATCCAGACAAGTGGTGTTAGTATGGGTGGGAAGTTTTCCCCCTCATTAGCAAATATTATCAAGGCAATTTGGGAAGAACTATACATTTTTTCAGAATCCAATCCATTTGGGTCATCCACCCAATGGATAAGTAGATATATCGATGATATGTTAATAGTATGGAAGGGTGAGGTATCAGAAATATCAAGGTTTACTGATTATTTGAATAATAATTGTTTCAATTTGAGATTCACTTACCAACATCATAATGAGACTGTGAACTTCCTAGTTTACCCGGCCATGCAGAAGAAACAGTACCTGTAACACCATATAAAAAATTCACAGAGGTAAATAGTAGTCTACAAGCTTCTTCTAGCCATGCCCGCCATTTAATTAATAATCTTCCAATTGGTGAGATGATTAGAACCAAGAGGAACTGTAGTGACCCGGTGAAATTGGAAAAAGAAAGTATAGTCAGTGAGAACCTAAAAAAAGCAGATATCCTACCTGGTGTCTGAATAGGGCTCGAAAGGTAGTGAATAAGATAGATAGAAAAAATTTATTGAAAAATAAAACCATTCAAAAAAAGAATGACAAAGGTAATAAAAATCAAATAACCTTCACAACCCCCTTCAGTTCACAATATCATAAAATAATGGAAATTGTCAAAAAATACTTCACAATTCTTAAGCAGGATCTTAAACTAGATCATATTATCAATGAAGGCAATATAAGATTTGCAGCCAAAAAAGCACCCACACTGGGAATGATTCTGTCCCTGAGTTTATACGTTTACCACAAAAATAAAAATAATTCCACCTAAAACATGGTTATATGTAAAAGGATTTCATATATGTGGTCATAAAATATGTTTGACATGTTCTCATGTTAGAAAAATTGGTACATTTAAATCCTTATCAACAGGGCAAAGTTTTTCTATTAACAGCTTTATGAATTGTAATACTGAGGGGGTAGTGTATTTGGTGGAATGCACTACATGCTCTTTGCAGTACATAGGCTGTACTACCAATGCAGTAAAAACGCGCATCAGACGACGATATTTCTAATGCTAGTGGTAATCTAAAAACTGGCATTTCCTCAGTATCTAAACATTTTTCTTTAATACATGGGGGTGATACCACATGTCTTTCTTTCTGTGCCATAGAGAAAGTAAAAAAAAATCATTGAGAGGAGGCGATTTTCGTCGTAAAGTGTTAAACAGAGAATCATACTGGATATTAAAGAAGAATACCAGAGATCCAGTTGGTCTAAATAAAAGGCAAGATCTATTACTTCAGTATATATAATCCACTCCATATGTATTTTATTAATTATGAATTATTTTTAACCCATTTCCTCATGTAAAATGTAAAATCTGGGACTAAAACAAAATTTTGGTGGTAAAAACGTACTTTTTTATTCTTTAATACCCAATGGTATAAAATTCTGTGACACACCCGTGATGAATTGATTGACAGGTATAGTTTGTAAACTTGGTTCACTTATGGGGGGATTCTGCTGTTATAGAATCTCAGGGGCTTTTTCAATGGGTCTTGGCACTCTCAAACCATAGCAGTAAAATCGCCACTAAATTATGGCACTCCTTCTATTCTGAACTTTGCACTGTGACTCAAAAGTAGTTCTCGATTACATGTAGTGTATTGCTGCAATCTGGAGAAATTGCATATCGAACTGAGAAGTCCATTTCTTCCTATAAGCCCTTATAAAAAAAATTTGGGGCTAAACAACATTTTAGTGGTAAAAAAATGTAATTATTCTTTCTTCAGCTCCCAATGGTATAAGTTTTTGTAAGGCATATGTGGTATCAATATGCTCACTGCACTCCTAGATGAATTCATTGAGAGGTGTAATTTGTAAAATGATTTCACTTATGAGGGAGTTTCTGCTGTTCTGGCAATGTGATATAGCACCCTCAAACTATTCCAGCAAAATCTGATCTCCACTATGGTGCTTCTTACCTTCTGAGCTTTGAACTGTGCCTCAAAAATATATCGACCACATATGGGGTATTGGCGCAGTCAGGAGAAGTGCACGGTGCATTTTCTCCTGTTACCATTTGAAAATTTTAAAAAATGGGGCTAAAATAATATTTTTGTGGGAAAAATGTGATTTTTTATTTTCACGGCTCTACATTATAAACTTCTGTGAAACACCTGGGGGGGTTCAAGGAGCTCACCACACATCTGGATACATTCCTTGAGTGGTCTAGTTGTCAAAATGTGGTGACTTTGTGGGTTATTTCCACTATTTAGGCACATCAGGGGCTCGACAAATGTGATATGGTGTCCGATCTCGATTCCAGCCATTTTTGCGTTCAAAAACTCAGACGGTGCTCCTTCCCTTCAAAGAGTCCTTCAAGGTGCCCAAACAATACTTTACCCCTACATATGGGGTATCGGCCTACTGAGGAAAAATTGCACAAATTCTTAATTTCATTTTCTACTTTTACCCTTGTGAAAATAAAAACTATGAGGCTAAAATAACATGTTTATGAAAAAAGTGAAATTTTAATTTTTTTCCTTCCACATTGCATTAATTCCTTGAAGCACCTGAAGGGTTAATGAACCTCTTAAAATGTGGTTTTGAGGACTTTGAGGGGTGCAGTTTTTAGAATAGTGTCTGTCATATAGGCCTCCCAAAGCCACTTCAAATGTGATGTGGTCCCCAAAAAAATGATTTTGTAAATTTTTAAATTGCTGATAAGCTTTTAACCATTTCATCTTTTACATTTTAAAAATTACAAAAAGTAAAATGTGTCTATGCAAGAGTTTGGGCACCCTTGGAGCTTTGTGTGCTCAGGTAACTTTGACCGAGGTTTCAGACTTAATAAACCTGTAAGGGATATGGCTTGTTCACTATCATCACTAGGAAAGGCTAGATCATGCAAATTTCCCAACTTTATAAAATCCAGCATTCTCTAAACTTGTGCCAAAAAACAGCAGTCGTTGGTTCTACAAAGTTGCTGCCTAACACTCTAAAAATGAAAATGGTGAAGACCCACAAATATGGCCTTCATGGAAGAGTCATCAGAAGAAAACCTCTACTGCATCCTCACCACAAACTTCAGCATCAGAAGTATGCAAAAGAACATCTAAACAAGCCTGATGCATTTTGGAAACAAGTCCTGTGGACTGATCAGATTAAAATATAACTATTTGGTCACAAAGATCAAAGGTATTTGTGAAGAAAAAAGGGCACAGAATTTCAGGAAAAGAACATCTCATCAACCATTAAGTATAGGGGTGGATAAATCAGGCTTTGGGATAGTGTTCCAGCCAATGGTAAGGGGAACATTTCACGGGTTGAGGGAAGAATGGATTCAATGAAATTTCAACAAATTCTTGATGCAAACATAACACCATCTGTAAGAAAACTGAAGTTAAAAAGAGGATAGCTTCTACAAATGGATAATAATCCTACACACAAGTCAAATTCTCAATAGACTACTTCAAAAGGCACAAGCTAAAAGTTTTACAATGGCCCTTACAGTTCCCTGATCGGAACATCATTGAAAATCTGCAGCTAGACCTCAAAATGGCAGTGCATTCCAGATGACCCAGAGCTGGAAGATTTTTCCAAGGAAGAAACAATAATTGAAAGACTCTTGTCTAGCTACAAAGAACATTTACATTCAAGCTGTGGTGCTTTCAAAAGGGGATGCTACGAGATACTAACCATATTGGGTGCCCAAACTCTTGCATCAGTCCATTTTTCCTTTTTGTAATTTTGTGTGAATGACAGCCAAAGAACAGAAAGGGCTGTAATGTTTCTCCCCTCTCTCCAGTAATGTTATTCTCCTCTCCTCATGGGTGACATATTTCTCCCTCTCTTCACCACTGGCTGTCTCCCTGCATACCTGGCTCCACCTACCTCTTCCCTTTCTTCCTCATTGACTCTGACACTGTCACCACATGTCATGTTGATTGACAGTCATCCCCCTGCTGCCTAACTGCGGAGAGCTAGTTGTCAATTAGCATGACGTTGATAGAGCAGAAGAGAAGCAACGGATTTGTTGACATGATGTCAAAGGACGCCAAAAAATCACCACGTGAGCCAGGAGAGAGGCCGGGATCACATTAGTGTATAGCATCCAAAGCTAGAGCATCGGATGTGATATGGTAATGACACTCGGCTCCTGCTCTGCTGCAAGCGGATTCCGAGAGCCATGCTATTGTGCTCCGATTCTCTTGCATGAAAGGATCAAAGCAAAGCTGTGGAGGAGATGTAGAGAATAATTTCTCCATCTCCTCTGCTACCATTGACCGCGGGAATCCGAGTGCTGTCCAATGTTTTGCACGCACCCATAGACATGTATGGGTGCATGACATCCAATATACGCTGCCAGTCACAGCATGCAATAATTTTTTTCTCATGCGGACTCATCATGAGAAAATAAACGCTAGTCAGCACTTCTCCATAGTATTACAATGAAGCGAGTGCTATACGATGATACATCGGAAAGCACTCATCCAAGTTATACGGTGGATATACGCCAGTCTGAGAGAGCCCAAAAAGCAATAATCCCAAAAGTCCTATATAACCCCTTTAGCATACATTTTCATAAAAGCTCACTTAGGGCTGTAAGAAGCCAGCAGCTCAGTAGCTGAGCTGGTTTATAACCGGCAGACATTCACTGTGCTACCTAGCCAACATCTGCCTATGACAGTGACTAGAGCAAGCACCGATTGATCACAGTTTAACCTCTTCCTGACAGGGCGATTTTCTGTTTTTGCACTTTCATTTTTTCCTCCCCTTATTCCAAGAGCTATAACTTTTTTATTGTTCCATCCAAATAGCCATATGAGGGCTTCTTTTTTTGTGAGACAAGTTGTACTTTTGATTGACACCATTCATTTTATCATGTAATGTACTAAAAAGTGTAAAAAAAAACTTTCAAATGTAGAAAAATATGGAATTCTACAATTTTTTGTTTTTTTATTTACCATGTTCTCTTTATGGTAAAACTTATGTGGCAATAGGATTCTCCATGTTAGTATAATTATGTAGATAACAAACATTTACAGGGTTTTTTTTTTTTACTTAATTGGTGAAAAAAAGTTTGCAAAATTATAAAAAAAAAATCACTATGTCAACTTTTATTTTGAGACCCAATCAATTTATTGTTGATGGGGCTGTGTGAGGGCTTATTTTTTTGTGCCCTGAGATGATGATTTTATTGACATTTTGAGGTGAGGTAGATACGAAATTTTGATCACCTCACATTTTATTTTTTTGTGTCTTTGCAGATGCCAAACAAAACGTAATTCTTGCATTTTATCTTTGCTTCTCGTACCATCATTTACTGATTGGAATAATTTATTTTATATTTTGATAGATCGAACTTTTAAGAGCGCAGCAATACCAAATATGTGGGAGGTTTTTTCATTGTTTTATTTTTAATGGAGGAAAATAGTGTTGATTTGAAATTTTTTTTTCTTTAAAAATTCTCACTTTTTACTGAACTGGTTAATCCCCTTAGGATACCTGAACCTGCAATCATTTGATAGCTTGTACTATACACAGCGATACCATAGTATTTCTATATATAGCAAAAATCACGTTCTCCTATGAACGCAACCTAAAGGCATAGGAGTACCTTCATGACAGGCACAATGGTCTTCAGTAGACCCCCGGTAGTCATGACAACCATGCCTTGAATGCCTTGCGATCGCATCACGTGCACACCGAGAGAATGGTACTGCCCAGTGCCCCTATTCTGCCCTTAATAATATGCTTAGCAGCTGCCATCGCTCCACTCCAAAGCTGCCATCTTGTGACCACAGCTTCTGACTGACCGGAAGTCAGAGGTAACAGTTACAAGCTCTCAATGTAAGTCTATGAGAGCCTCCTTCTGGCTGTCATAAATTTACATTGAGAAGTTACTTCCAGTTCACTAAGGAAACACTGGAGCGATCCAGATGGTCATAACTAACAAAATATGACTGGAACAGCGCTATGAAGAGGAAGGTGGGTGGTAAGCAGGGGCGGAACTATCGTGGAAGCAGGGGAAGCAGCTGCCACAGGGCCCGGGCTAGAAGGGGGCCCGTCCCTGCTGCAGCTGCTTCACCTACCACCACGGTAGTTCCGCAAGCTGCCGGTGGTGTGAGTCTGATATGGGGCCCGCCGCCACCTCCGGTGCCGCTATGAGAGGAGGTGGGACGGGCCCCGAGCAGTCCGGCACTTCCGCGTCATGTGACGTGGGGGCGTGCGCGCGCTCTCACGTCACATGCAAGGCTGGCGTGGTGGACGTCGGAGCGTGGAGGACGGAGCGGCGCACGGAGCAGAAGAGCTGGAGGACGCAGTCACCTGAGGATTGGCAGATTGGTAAGTATGCTTGCTGAGTCTGACTCTCTTTTACAGGGACGCGGCAGCCACAGCTTCCCCTCCCGGCACTTGAGGAGAGGGGGGAGAGCGGAGGGGGGAGGTGTGAGTGTATCAGGGGCGTCAGGCCCCAGGACACAGCGGGCCACATTAGAGGCCCCAGGAAGCAGCAGGCCCCATTAGGGGCCTAGGTCCAAAGGAAGCAGCAGGCCCCATTAGGGGCCTAGGTCCAAAGAAAACTGCAGGCCCCATTAGTAACCCACGGTCCCTGTCTCTCAGGATCCTTCACTGAAGCCGGCGGGTGCCGGGCATGCTCTCCCATACAGCGCTATGGGATCGCTTGCACAGCCCTCACGGCTGACTCCAAGGTCAGCTAGCTGACTGCAAATGAGCGTCGGCCGTGCTCTCCCATAGCAATATATGGGAGGGCGCGCCCTGCACCACCGGCTTCAGCAACGGATACTGAGTGACAGGGACCACGAGTAAGTATAAAAAATAGCTCACACGCATCCCTGTTAATTTACCTCCCAGAACCATATCTTACTTTATGGTGCTGGGAAGGGAGTTCAGGTTCCCTGTAATTTGTTTACATATTTATATATAATTTGATTTGTAATATATATTTTATTAGTCATTTGTTTATATTGTTTGCTATATTTATATAGTTCAATAAAAAGGCCATCAAAATCTTCAACATCAGGCCCATGATGCTCTTAATCCAGCTCTGATATGGGGCCATAACTCTCTTCTGCTGCACTATTGCTATATGCGACAATAACTGCTGCTTTATTACTATATGGGGGCTATAACTCTGCTGCACTATTGCTGTATGGGATATAACTGCTGCATTATTACTATATGGGGGTTATAACTCTGCTGCACTATTGCTGTATGGGACATAACTGCTGCATTATTACTATATGGGGTGTGGCAAGACGACTCGCTCGGCTCTCCTGAAGGCAGACTCAGGACACACGTTCTCTGGGTTTTCTTTCTGCTGGTTTATTATCAGCCATAAACTCTTGCAGGTTTTCGCAGGAAAAGTAAACATGACCCCTCTGGGTTAAACGGGAAAACATAAAAAAAAAACAATAACTCAGTCCATAGATGAGTGGGTTCCGCCCGCTCTCGGTAGCATAAACTGCACTGCTAAAGTCCTTGTGGAAAGCTTGGAAGCTTCCACTATACTGTCTGGAGACTTTCCTCTCCAGACCACACCAGAGGAAAAAAAACAGGACTGAGCTTTTATACATTGCTCAGCCACACCCTTTTAACATATAACATGCTGGCAGATAAATAGAGTAGGTCTTAGTTCACACAGGAGATCATCCTGTGTGACACATACCTCCCTCACATATAAAACCAGTGACACTGTCACAGGGGCTATAACTCTGCTGTACTATTGCTGTATGGGACATAACTGCTGCATTCTTACTATATGGGGGCTATAACTCTGCTGCACTATTGCTGTATGGGACATAACTGCTGCATTATTACTATATGGGGGCTATAACTCTGCTGCACTATTGCTGTATGGGACATAACTGCTGCATTATTACTATATGGGGGCTATAACTCTGCTGCACTATTGCTGTATGGGGCATTGCTATTGTACATGGCTCTTTCAGAAAACACAAGTGCTTTTTTTTGTGAGTACAGAGGAAGGGCTTGTGTTAGTGGCATTTCGAATAAACGTCTTGCTTTTTAGTGGTTAAATATAACATGGGTTGTCTTAAACTGTACACACCCACCGATAATATAGAGCTCTTTATATCTGGCAATTTATTTTTACAGACAAAGTGAACAAGCCACATAAATTTCTTCACTATGTCGACTTATCACCACCAGAGTGGTGCTCTGAAACGTAAGAGGAGGAGAGAACAGGAGTTGAAGAGTCATAAGTTGCCTAAAATTAGCAGTTTCTTTTCAGCCCCTAAAGGTGTGGGTAAAAGCCATAGTACATCTAGCACCAAGGCTGCCACTAGGAATTTCGGGGCCCCATACTGGCAAAATTTATGGGGCCCCTTGAGACTCCGCCCAGGCTCCACCCCCCCAGTTCCGCATCCACCCTAGCTCCTCCTCCACCACGCAAACCTTCCAAAATCCCTCCGCCCTTTCATGGAAAAACTTCACTTCTGCACCATGCCCTCACCAATGACACATTCAGGCTATGTGCACACGTTCAGGATTATTTGCGTTTTTTCCGCAGGAAAAAACGTGTCAAAAACGCATGAATTAAGCATCCTATCATTTAGAATGAAGTCCGCAATTTTTGTGCACATGGTGCGTTTTTTTCCGCGAAAAAAAACGCATCTCGAAAAAAGAACCAACATGTTCATTAATTTTGCGGAATTCTAGCCTTTTTCCCGCTATATTATTGACCTAGAAAGTTTACCGCGGAAAAAGTCTGTTTTTGCTCAGGAAAATTCTGCAAACATTCCTGAACGTGTGCACTTCGCCTAACACCAATCACTCGATGAATATGCACCATTTTGCTTGTTTAGTATAATACACCCCATAGTCCTCCATATATTATAATGTGCACCACAGTCCTCCATATTGTAAAGTGCACACCCCATAGTCCTCATATAATATAATGTATCCATAGTCCTCCATATAGTATAATACACTCCTAATAGCCCTCAATATATTAAAATACACTCAGTCATCCATATAGTATAATACACTCCTCATAGTGCTCCATATAGTATAATGCACCGCCATAGTCATCCATGTAGTACAATTCACTTCCCATAGTATAATGCACCCCATAGTTCTTCATATGGTATAATGTATTCCCCATAGTCCTCGATACAGTATAATGCAGCCCACATATAGTATAATGCAGTGACCCTATAGAGCATAATGCAGCCACCCCACAGAGCATAATGCAGCCACTCCACAGAGTATAATGCAACCACCCCACAGAGTATAATCTAAACCCCCATAGAATTGAGCCCCCTTTATAGTATAATGTAGCCCCTCCATAAAATACAATGTAGCCCTACTCATATAGTATAATGCAGCCCCCATACAATATAATGTAGCCCCCTCATAAAGTATAATGAAGCCCCCATACAATATAATCTAGCCCCTCATAGAATACAATGTAGCCACCTCATAGAGTATGATGCAATCACCCCTCATAGAATATAATAAATATAATACAGCCCCCCATAGAATATAATGTATCCCCGAATAGAATATCATACAGCCTGCCTCCCCAAAGGAATATAACGTAGCCCCCCATAGTATATAGCACAGCCACAAAGTATATAACACAGCCAAATATATTATATAACACAGCCACCCTATAAAATATATATCCCCCATAGTATATAACACAGCCCACATAGTGTACAGCGTGGCCCACATAGTATACAGCAGGGCCCACATAGTATACAGCAGGGCCCACATAGTGTACAGCAGGGCCCACAGTGTACAGCAGGGCCCACATAGTGTACAGCAGGGCCCACATAGTGTACAGCAGGGCCCACATAGTGTACAGCAGGGCCCACATAGTGTACAGCAGGGCCCACATAGTATATAGCAGGGCCCACATAGTATATAGCAGGGCCCACATAGTGTACAGCAGGGCCCACATAGTGTACAGCAGGGCCCACATAGTGTACAGCAGGGCCCACATAGTGTACAGCAGGGCCCACATAGTATATAGCAGGGCCCCCATTGTATATTGCAGGGCCCACATTGGATATAGCAGGGCCCCCATAGTATACAGCAGGGCCCACATAGTATATAGCAGGGCCCCATTGTATATTGCAGGGCCCACATTGGATATAGCAGGGCCCCCATAGTATACAGCAGGGCCCACATTGGATTATAGCAGGGCCCCTATAGTAGACAGCAGGGCCCCCATTGTATATTGCAGGGCCCTATAGTAGACAGCAGGGCCCCCATTGGATATAGCAGGGCCCCCATAGTATACAGCAGGGCCCACATTGGATATAGCAGGGCCCCTATAGTAGACAGCAGGGCCCCCATTGTATATTGCAGGGCCCCTATAGTAGACAGCAGGGCCCCCATTGGATATAGCAGGGCCTCCATAGTATACAGCAGGGTCCACATTGGATATAGCAGTGCCCCTATAGTAGACAGCAGGGCCCCCATTGTATATTGCAGGGCCCCTATAGTAGACAGCAGGGCCCCCATTGTATATTGCAGGGCCCCTATAGTAGACAGCAGGGCCCCCATTGTATATTGCAGGGCCCCTATAGTAGACAGCAGGGCCCCCATTGTATATTGCAGGGCCCCTATAGTAGACAGCAGGGCCCCCATTGGATATAGCAGGGCCTCCATAGTATACAGCAGGGCCCACATTTTACAGCCCTCATCTCTCCTCCCCCCCAGGAATGTCCACACAGCAGGACAGATTTATAAAAAAAAAAAAAACACTCCTCACCTCATCCTCGTGCCAGCGCTGCTCCCAGCTCCTGTCTCCTGCTCTGCCCGGCACACAGTGAGCGCGCTGTGTCAGAGGCAGAGCAGGGAATGATGGGAGAGGGGGCGTCAGCTGACGCTCTCTCCTCCATCATCGCTTTGAACTGTGCCGGCAGACGCCGGTATAGTTCAATGCAGCGGCAGGGGGAGTCGGCACTGGGGGCAGGCGGGCCCCCCTGCCACACAGGGGCCCCCATAGCGGCTGCGTGATGTGCCGCTAGCTGGGGGCCCCTTGAGGTGCAGGGGGAGCCTCAAAATGTTGGGGGCCCCCGGGCCCGAGCGCAGACCTGCGTGCTCGGGCGGCGGGCCCCCCCTAATGACCGGGCCCCATACAGCAGTAAGGGTTCTCATGCCCTGATGGCGGCCCTGTCTAGCACATCTACAGCTGCAGAGGAGGCAAGTTCTGAAAGTTCTGGTCTAAATGTTAACGTAGCAGCCCAGATGAAGGTGTCAGCTCATACCAGCCAGTCTTCCCTTGATGAACCAAAATCATTAGATCAAGAAGGTAGTGACAGCAATAGTAACCTAGAACAAGCCATCAACCCCTCCTCAGATCAGCTGATGCATGCCACTGTCACCAGTGAAACTGCAAGCACATCTTCCAGCATCATTTTAGATTGTGCAACTGCTTCTGAGAGCTTCGTCACAGATAGAGCCAATTATCCTGTAACAGTTTCTGACCCCAAAATAAAAAGATTCATCCTCTCTCAGGGCCCTTGTAGACCCCCAGGTCCATTTCCCAGAGATAATGATGAAAACAGGCGATGTTTTTCGGAAAAATATTATGAGAGAATTACACAAACAGGACTTAAAATTTCTGTCATGTGGCTATGTTATTCCCCCAAACTTAATGCAGTTTATTGTGAGCCATGCTGGTTGTTTGGGAACCGTAAAAGGCAGGGTTTTGAACCAGCCTGGGCAAAAGGGATCAGTAAGTGGAAGAACTTGTCAAGAAAAATCCAGGCTCACGAGAGCTCCACTGCACACATTGATGCCTGTATGGTCTATGACCAGTGGAGGAAGAAAGGCACTTTATATGAAGATAATGAGAATCGGATCAGGCGGGAAAAAAACTTTTGGAGGCAAGTTCTGCATAGGGTAATAAATGTGACCTTAACCATGGCAATGGCCAATCTCCCATATCGTGGTCATCGAGAACATTTAGGTCAAAATAACAATGGGAATTTTCTCTCATTAATTGAACTCCTTGCAGAATATGATCCTGTTCTTAAAGAAGTAATTCAACTGCCCCAGCGATCAATAAAATATCTAAGCCCCAAAATTCAAAATTAAATAATTCAAATTATTTCACAAAAAGTACAAAATGAAATTGTGTCTGAAATTCAACAGGCACAATTCTACTCTGTGATCATGGATACAACACAGGACATCGCAAAGATAGATCAGTTAAGCCAAGTTTTCCGGTATGTTTCCCTTGCCCGAGATGAGAACAGGAGAGCGAGCAGTGTTATGATTTGGTAGCTGAGGAGAGCAGGCAAAAAAGGAAATACACCAGAGAGGTTGGAATCTATGGGATTGCAGTACCCTGACTAACCACCACAACTAAAGGCAGCGTGGAGCGTACCTACGTTGGTCCTAGACGCCTCGTCACAGCCTGAGAAGCTAACTACACCTAAAGACAGAAAGAGGAAAACTATCTGCCCGGAGCAGATCCCCAAAGAACATAGAAAGCCCCCAAACGTAATGGCAGTTAGACAAGAGGAAAATACAGACACAGACAGAAAATAGTATGAGCAAACGTTGGGGCCCAAACTTCCTAAATAGAAAAGGATAGGAAGGACACTTACTGCAATCCCAAAAAACCCTGAAAAGTACCAACTCTACTAATTACAAAAACACCTGAGATCACACGACCTCTACCACCTAAATTAGTTCTCTGGTGTAACAAAACTAAACAGCAGCCACTGAAAAAAACTGGGAAAGGCAAATGAACAAACAACAGTGGCTGAACTAAACTGAGAGGAGCACAAGCCCCCGGAGGGGACCCGGCAGACGCCCACAGAAGTGCAGGACAAAATGCAAAAGCAAGCACAAAAAACTAAAAGAAGAAAATGTCTTATCTGTTAGCAGAAGATGCAGGCACGAAACAGCAAGCTACAAAGTGAACAGGAATCAAGGATGAGACCAGAACAATTGATCACCGGCAACCCTGATGGGAGGGAACCTCCCTTATATAAGACCAGTCAGTAACACCTGATCGCTAATCTTCACAATCTTCATTGGATAGTTCAGTACTGTTTGTAACCACCAGAGGGAGCTTCTGCTCAGAATTCATTTCTAGCACATTCACAACAGTACCCCCCTTGAGGAGGGGTCACCGAACCCTCATTTGAGCAACCGGGTCAGTCAGGATGAGCTCTGTGATACGCACGGATGAGTCTCCTAGCATGGATGTCCGAAGCAAACACCCAAGAATTGTCCTCCTGACCATAACCTCTCCACTTAACCAAATACTGGAGTTTCCGTCTAGAAAAACGAGAATTCAATATTTTCTCAACCACATACTCCAGATTGCCCTCAACCAAAACAGGGTCAGGAGGCACAGCCATAGGAACCACTGGCTCGACAAACCTCTTCAATAAGGACTTGTGGAACACGTTATGGATCTTAAATGTCCCTGGAAGAAGTAAACGAAAGGAAACAGGATTAAGAATCTCCATGATCTTATAAGGTCCAATGAACCTAGGCTTAAACTTAGGAGATGCAACTCTCATAGGGATATTTCTTGAGGACAACCAGACCAAGTCTGTTATGTTTCGGTAGCTGAGGAGAGCAGGTAAAAAGGCAATACACCAGAGCAGTTGGAATCTATGAGATTGCAGTACCCTGACTAACCACCACAACTAGAGGCAGCCGTGGAGCGTTCCTACGTTGGTCCTAGACGCCTCGTCACAGCCTGAGAAACTAACTACACCTAAAGATAGAAATAGGAAAGCTATCTGCCCCGGAGCAGAACCCAAAAGATAATAGAAAGCCCCCAAACATGTAATGGCGGTTAGACAAGAGGAAATACTGACACAGAAAGAAAATAGTATGAGCAAACGCTGGGGCCCAAACTATCTAAATAGAAAAGGATAGGAAGGGTACTTACTGCAATCCCAGAAAACCCTGAAAAGCACCAACTCTACTAATTTCAAAATCACCTGAGATCACACGACCTCCACCACCTAAATTAGTTCTCTGGTGTAACAAAATCAAAACAGCAGCCACTGAAAAAACTGGAAAAAGCAAAAGTACAAACATCAGTGGCTGAACTAAACTGAGAGGGCAGAAGCCCCGGAGGAGACCTGAAGACCCCACAGAAGTGCAGGACAAAATGCAAAAATATAGTACAAACACAAAAGAAGAAAACGTCTTATCTGATAGCAGGAGATGCAGACACGACACAGCAGGCTACAAGGGAAACTGGAATGAAGGATTCAGACCAGAACAATTGATCACCGGCAACCCTGATGGGAAAATGACTCCCTTATATAAGACCAGTCAGTAACACCTGATTCCCAGTCCTCACAATCTTCACTAGCACCGCTTGTAACCACCAGAGGGAGCCTCTGCTCAGAACTCATCTCAAACCCATTCACAACAGTACCCCCCCCTTGAGGAGGGGTCACCGAAGCCTCACTTGAGCAACCAGGTCGGTCAGGATGAGCTCTATGATACGCACGGATAAGTCTCCTAGCATGGATGTCCGAAGCAAACACCCAAGAATTGTCCTCCTGACCATAACCTCTCCATTTAACCAAATACTGGAGTTTCCGTCTAGAAAAACGAGAATCCAATATTTTCTCAACCACATACTCCAGATTGCCCTCAACCAAAACAGGGTCAGGAGGCACAGCAGCAGGAACCACTGGCTCAACAAACCTCTTCAACAAGGACTTGTGGAACACGTTATGGATCTTAAATGTCCCTGGAAGAAGCAAACGAAAAGAAACAGGATTAATAATCTCCATGATCTTATAAGGTCCAATGAACCTAGGCTTAAATTTAGGAGATGCTACTCTCATAGGAATATTCTTTGAGGACAACCAGACCAAGTCCCCCACTTTAAACCGAGGACCATCAGTCCTATGCCGGTTAGCAAACCGCTGGGCCTTCTCCTGAGAGAGGGACAACCTCTCCACTACCTGGTCCCAAATCTGTTGCATACGCTCCACAACAGAGTCAACACCTGGACAGACAGAAGCCTCCGTCTGTCCTGAAGAAAATCGAGGGTGAAACCCAGAATTACAGAAAAACGGAGACATCAAAGTGGCAGAGCTAGCCCTATTATTAAGAGCAAACTCAGCCAAAGGCAAAAAAGAGACCCAGTCATCCTGATCAGCAGACACAAAGCATCTTAGATAAGTCTCCAATGTCTGGTTTGTTCTCTCAGTTTGACCATTGGTCTGAGGATGAAATGCCGAGGAGAAAGACAATTGAACACCCAGTTTAGAACAAAAAGTCCTCCAAAATCTGGAAACAAACTGGACTCCTCTGTCAGACACAATGTTCTCAGGAATGCCGTGTAAACGAACCACGTGCTGAAGGAACAACGGCACCAATTCAGAGGAGGAAGGCAACTTAGGTAATGGCACAAGATGTATCATTTTGGAAAACCTATCACAAATTACCCAGATGGTGGTCATTCTCTGAGAAACAGGAAGATCGGAAATGAAATCCATAGAGATATGGGTCCATGGTCTCTTGGGCACAGGCAATGGCATCAACAAACCACTAAAGCGAGAGCAAGGCTTGGAGCGAGAGCAAGTCCCGCAGGACTGCACAAATTCCCTGACATCACGAGACAAGGTAGGCCACCAAAAGGACCGACTAACCAAGTCTCTGGTACCAAAAATTCCGGGATGCCCAGCCAATGCGGAACAATGAATCTCAGACATCACACTCTTTTTCCATTGGTCCGGGACAAACAATTTTCCAACAGGGCAGCGCTCGGGCCTATCCTCCTGACACCCCTCCAGAGCAAGTCTCAAATTGGGCGAGATGGCGGAAAGAACTACACCCTCTTTCAAAATAACAGAAGGATCAGATAACTCAGGAGAGTCCGCAAGGAAACTCCTCGAGAGGGCATCCGCCTTAACATTCTTAGTGCCAGGAAGAAAGGAAACCACAAAATTAAAACGTGTGAAAAACAAGGCCCACCTGGCCTGTCTAGGATTGAGTCGCTTGGCAGATTCCAGATAGACCAGATTCTTATGGTCCGTAAGGACCACCACCTGATGTTTGGCTCCCTCCAGCCAATGTCTCCACTCTTCAAAAGCCCACTTCATGGCCAATAACTCCCGATTACCCACATCATAATTACGTTCAGTAGGAGAAAATTTTCGAGAGAAAAAGGCACAAGGGTTACTTTTAGAGGTCTCTGGATCTTTTTGGGACAAAACGGCACCTGCCCCAATTTCAGAGGCATCAACCTCCACCTGAAATGGCAGAGAAACATCAGGCTGCCGTAGAACAGGAGCAGAAGTGAATCTCTGCTTAAGTTCCTGAAATGCAGAGACTGCCTCAGGAGGCCAATTCACCACATCAGAACCCTTTCTGGTCAAATCAGTTAATGGTTTAACAATAACCGAGAAATTACCAATAAATTTACGATAAAAATTGGCAAAACCAAAAATCTCTGAAGAGCCTTTAATGAAGTAGGTTGGACCCAATCACAGATGGCCTGAACCTTGACCGGGTCCATTTCAATAACAGATGGGGACAAAATGAATCCCAGAAATGAGATCCTCTGTACGCCAAAAGACACTTTGATCCCTTCACATACAGAGCATTCTCTCTCAAAATCTGGAATACAGTTCGAACATGTTTGACATGAGAGTCCCAGTCATTAGAAAAAATCAAGATATCATCCAAATAAACAATCAGAAATTTGTCCACAAAATCCCTGAAAATGTCATTCATGAAGGACTGGAAGACGGAAGGAGCATTAGTGAGCCCAAAGGGCATCACTAGGTACTCAAAATGCCCTTCAGGGGTATTGAATGCCGTCTTCCATTCATCCCCGTGCTTAATGCGAATAAGGTTATACGCCCCCCTGAGGTCAAGCTTGGTAAACCAAGTAGCGTTTTTCACCCTGGAAAACAGGTCAGAAATCAAGGGTAACGGGTATTGATATTTCACAGTAATATTGTTCAAGAGACGATAATCAATACACGGCCTTAATGAACCATCTTTTTTGGCCACAAAGAAAAAACCGGCACCTAAGGGTGAAGAGGATGGTCTGATATGACCCTTCTCCAATGATTCCTTGATATAAGACCGCATAGCGTCATGTTCAGGTACAGACAAGTTAAAAAGGCGACCTTTAGGGATTTTACTACCCGGCACTAATTTAATAGCGCAGTCATAGCTCCTATGGGGAGGCAAGGATGCAGATTTACTTTCGCTAAACACATCAGAAAAATCAAACAAAAAGTCAGGAACATCCTGAGCCTGGGGGAGGCAGAAAAAACAGGAGTGTTGGTATTAACACATTGGCAGCCCCAACTGGTTACAGACACAGATTTCCAATCCAAAACAGGATTATGAGACTGTAACCAAGGGAAACCCAGCACGATAATGTCATGCAGATTATATAGAACCAAAAATTTGCAGCACTCCTGGTGATCAGGTTCAACCCTCATTATCACCTGAGTAGAAAACTGAGGTTTATTCTCAGCCAAAGGGGTAGAATCGATCCCCAGTAGGGGAATAGACTTCTGTAGGGGTATCAAGGGAAACCCACAACGTTTAGCAAAATCATAATCCATCAGGTTAATAGCTGCTCCAGAATCAACGAAAGCCTGAGCAGAAAA